>QUSF01000007.1:9031938-9215217 GCA_003676055.1 Chloebia gouldiae
TATTATTATTATTATTATTATTATTATTATTATTATTATTATTATTAGTAAACAACCCTCCCAAATATTTACTCTGCATCAGAATCTCAAGCATGCTAGCATGTCACTTACAGTTATCACTTAATGGAGCTCTGCTTTGTAGGATTTGTGACTTCTAGGGTTTTAAAACATTCAGGGAAACATTTTAGTTTCCTTGCCAATAGCCAGGACATATCGTATATAAGCAGAGTTTTCCTTCCATGAGAATAAGTGGTTAATAAAAAGGAAAACAAAGCAAACAAACAAACAAACAAACAAACAAAAGTACACAGCCTGTAGTATAATATTAGGCTCTGTGAATTAAAATATTTTGGTTGATACTTCCTAGCTTAAAATTAATTGTTTAAAATTATGTCTTCAACACAGATTGATCTGTGGATACCTGAGGTTTGTGATAAATATCTAATGAGAATAAATGTACCAAGATAAAACATGCTGAGACCATTGTATTTACTCCAGCTTCTTTCAAGGTCTGAAATCCAAATGCAGATATAGTTCACACATTTCATGCCACAAATGTTAAAATATAATTACTTCAATTGCTACTGTTCAATTAATTAAAAACATTTTGGTCAAGTTATAAACAAACCCTTAAAAAAATTTAGCAATGTTTATATGTTACAAATAATCATCATGCACTGTCTGCAGTTTTCTGTAGAGCCTCATATTTTTTTACTTGACTAAAACAACAGTAAACATCTTTTTTAAGTGTTGTAAATGAAAAGAAATTAAATTTTCTGTTTCATTTGGAATTAGCCGATTTACCATCATCATAAAATATTAACATATTATTTAGTATGTAGATGTCAATGACATCCTCCACCAGTTGTAAGCAAAAGGAAATTATTACTGAAATTTAAAACCTTCTTCCATTATGTTTTTTTTTGTTTTAATTATTTTATTTGTTTGATTGCTGTTTTTTTTTTCTTTTTCTTTCTTAATTAAAACTTTACCAAAGAAAACGCTCCTCACATGTAGAATGAAAGAACTGCATCTTCTTAGCACCTCAAGGCACTTCAGTGGTGCTACACACTCAGGACCTTTATTACAAAAACTATAACAAAAATGATCCACATAAACAAATAGCTGATAAATCTTCATACCTATTCTGCTGAAAAATCTGGAGTAAAGTTCTATCTTGGCAGGAGGCTTGCCATGAAGCTCAATATAACTCAGAGTTTCACCTGTTTTCATAGTCGTAATAATTTCAGATATTTAAAAAAATACATAAGTTTTTAAGTAAGTGTCATAAATAGTGCCATTATTTCATAACTCTAAAAGTGAAACAAGAACCATTTCTTTAATTTGATAACTAACTTTGAAATGCAAATTTCCAAGTCCCATTTTTGTGAGAAGCAGGGTTTTAAGGACAAACATGAAGAGAGCTTACATAAATGAGCCATAAAGTGACCAATATCCATTATTAGGTATCACATCAAAACTGGTGAACCTCCTGCAGAATTCAGTTTTAAGATCTGAGAGATTCTCTTTATACAATTTTAGGAACAAAGCTCTCTTTTATCTTCTCAGTTGTCTGTGAGAAAATCCTTACCTTGTTAGCTCTAACCAGGTACACAAAACCTGAGATCAACACTACTCTCAAAGATTATTCAATCATACCCTTGATAAAACCATGAAAAATAAACTTTTGTCATAACAGAGTTCTCTTCAGAATGAGCAAAAGAAATAAAGAGAATATGGGATGAAATGAAATATTTACTCATATGCATGGAGAGGCCTAATGGCATTTTTGACAAGAAAGTGCAAATGGGAGGTAGGCTAAAGGAAAAAAGGAGCTTCCTACTGTACATCTTCACATGCATGTGAATACTGCACATGCACATTTGGCAAAAAAAAAAAGGTTTTGCACTTTGAATTTGAATTCTGGCTGTTTAGATGTCCCTCAAATCCTTCTGACAGATTTTCCTTGCTCAGGGTATAGGCCAAGGCCCTATTTTTTTTTTCCCTGTGGCTTTTATTATCTAACTTAAATATATTAACCTGGATGACAGGATTCCTGGCACCCCCACCTTTAGCTGCCCAACTGGATTGACTCCCAAAGAGTAAAAGTGTGCTCAGAGAGCTGCCAGTCATAATGAAGGGTTATGAAAGGAGATGGTCAGGGCAAATTTCTGTAGATGCAGAGAGTAGATTAACTGCTTTTACATTATGAAGTCTTATATTTATAAAAAGGTGAACAGAATTCTGGGTATGTTTGTTAATTTGCTCTTATGTCAATTGATTGATATGGAAAAAATAGTTTGATGCCATACAAAAACTTATTAACTACTGATGTTCTAAATTCTCAATGGGGTGCTATTCATTAATACAGGAGTAGGACATATGATACATTTTTACTACTAAGACCAGTTAGACTGTGAAAGCCAGATCCAAAAATCATACTAAAGCTGTAGGGCGGAGATGTAAATGAAAGATGACTGTACATCCTGTACAAAGTAACCTGGAAATTGTTAAAAACAGGTTCCCATCCAGCTGAATTCACTGTAAATTTCCTAATTGATTTCTGTTTGAGTGGGCTTTAGAACCAGGTATTTCATGACTGGTCATGCTTCCAGTTTGGGGGTATAAAAAATCAAGGAAATATTCAATTTTATTTAAAATTATGCAATGATTTTTATTGAAAATTGGCAGCTGCCAGCATTCCAGAAAATGAGACTGCTAATTTATATGCCAAAATAGAAGCATTTAGCTTCTGAGAGACTTGATAAAACTATCTCTAAATGACTATTTGCAAAATCAAGTGCATATTTATAATTGTGTAAGATTATATTATGTCTCCCAGCTTGAAACTGGCTGTGTGAACTTTTCTGCATAAAAACCAATCCACTGGATTTAATTTGACCCCTTAATAGATACTATACTGCTAAAAATGTTTTAATGATAAGATTCAGCCTTAAGTTACCCAGATCTTATTTGCCTGTCAAAATTATTGAGGAACACTTTTTTGTAACAAGCAACAATATTATTTATTGGGAAAGATTCAACTTAGAGATCAGATCTAAGGATTAATCCTAAAAATATTAGTTTACTGTTCAACTGTAATAACAAACACACGAAAAGACATTAGAATGTATTCACCATACAAGGTACAATAAAATTTATCAGGATTTTTCAAGGCTAAACTTTCATTTGCTAACAAATACAAATAAAGGAACTGGAATTATGTTGGCATTTCAAATAGTGACAGAAAAAATGTATTGTACCACATTAAAGTCACTAAATTTAAACCTCTTATTTGCTATTGCTGCTTCTAGTGATTCATGTCTGCATCATAAATTGAAGTTAACGGGATAAATATACAAAACCCAATTTCGTTTTCATACATGTAATGATTTCACATCAAATTATGATGGTACTCATGAATGGTAAAATTCTAATCAAGTTAGTTTTTATAAATCAAATGTGTCTAATTTGTCAAAAGATAACACTGAAATATTTTGTCTCATAGCTTGAGATGAGAGAATATTTTGCTTGTTTTCTCTAGTCATATTTATAAGTGACATCTGATTTAAATGGTCATTATAGGAACCTTAAGATAAACTTTTCCATACACTGGAACTGACTAATTTTCATCTACACTTAAGTTACAATACCTTTTTATTACTTTTCTTTTCATCGTTTAATTATGGTCCTTGAAAGCTCCTAACACCAAAGTTCTTAGTTTCACTGAACTTCTTTCACCTCAGATCATTTCATACTTATAAGAACAGAATTCATATTAAATATGAAGAGATGGACCTATAGTAAAACCAAAGTTCTTATGAAATTATTTCAATGAAGTCAGAGATAATACAGTCATTTTTCTTTACAGTCGTTTTTCTGGGAAAACTATTTTTTGTCACCAAGCTTGACTACAGCAATAGTTTCCATAAGTGTGAGAAAACACAGATGGTATAGTAGAGTGGATTGATATAAATAAGCTACCTTGCCTCCATGTATTGATTTTGACAA
Source organism: Chloebia gouldiae (assembly GCA_003676055.1). Classification (NCBI taxonomy): domain Eukaryota; kingdom Metazoa; phylum Chordata; class Aves; order Passeriformes; family Passeridae; genus Chloebia; species Chloebia gouldiae. The sequence goes on from QUSF01000007.1 coordinate 9,035,950, forward strand.
GTTTCCCTTATTTCAGTTCTTTTGAGAGAGTCAAAAATAAATGGTGATCCTATGATTTCACTTGTTTGCATAACTAAAGGTGCAGTCAAGTCTGATAATCATGACTGGGAGTTGATAAATTGATATCCTTTCTTCCAATAATTATGGACACAGAGAATGAGAAAAGCCCTGCACATTGTTCCCTCTCTGCCTTTCCAAATGGATCTCTGATTGGCTCATCAATTTTAGTCCAGTTTGTAAGATCACAGCTTTTATTGTACAACAGAGAAGCAGTGTTCATAATTCCACTAGCAAACATGTAACACCTTCAATAAATATGTACATATAAACACATTCAAGCAGACAAAACACAGCTTCAGAAGAGAATGCAAGAAAATGCAAAAAGAATGCTGCATATGTATGCAAGTAAGTTTCACCCTTGTACTAAGGATTTATGGAACCTTTCTCCTTCAGGCTTGATGACATAAATGAGCTTGATAATAATTTGCTGGACATTTTAGTGAACACAAAGCTTTGAAAGAAATGGATTGACAGTACTGAACTCTCTGGTCTGAGCATTCTGATGAATTTATGCAACACTTTAACTAAGAATATTACAAGTTCTCACTAAATTAAATAAATAATTACAGACTGATGAAGATTTACTTTTCAAAAATGCTTCAGAATTCGTACTAGAAATTTGGAATTCACAGCTCTTGGCATTGCAATGAATATAATGGCAACTCCTAAAGTCACTCACTGCATGACACAGCATCACAGAACGTCCTGACTTGGAGGGGAGCCACAAAGATCATCCACCCCAACTCCTGGTTTTGCACAAGACAGCCCCAGGAGTCACCCCATGTGCCTGGGAGCTTCCAAACACCTCTTGAGCTCTGTCAGCTTGGTGCTGTGACCACATCTCTGGGGAGCCCACTTCAGTGCCCAGCCACCCCTGTGTGAAAAACCTTTTCCTAATAAAAAGAAAAACTTCATTCCATTCAGTTTCAGACAAATTTTAGTTAGTTAGTTAGTTTGACTGATCATTTTCTCTACAATTTAATAAAGTACAGTTTGGGGTTTTTTTAAGGATATTTGTTCTACTTCTAACACACTGTTTTTTCTTCTGTTTTCCTTATCTGTAATAACTTTGCAGGATTTTTTAAATCTTCTTATTAGATGTTTGCAGTACCAAACTTTTGCTTGAAAGATTTAAGCAAAAGACTTTCCAGTCTCCATAACCCTTGAAACCCTTGAAAGATATCTTGCAAATATAGCCTTGAGTATCTGATTTTCTCATCTCACACGTCCTCTCAGTCTTATCTAACAGTGTCTTTTTTCAGGTTCTTACTTACCATATACTTATCAGCTTTTAACCTAAAATTTCAAAAGAAACAACAGCCTATGAAAATCACTCAAATTTATAATTTCTAAGATAATTTAATATTCTTTTAATTAAGCTGACCTAGTTATGACAAAAATTAAAGAGAAAGTACTTCTCTTTTTGAAGTGTTTTTAAGGCACTTCAGCATGGAGCTGGTATTTAACTAAGGTATTACTGATGAATTCAGATATTTAAGCCCACCCTAAGCGTTCAGGAAGTTTTAGGAGCCTAACACCTAGGCTCAAGCTAGTTAATTCTCACAGAATTAATCCTTTTATGAAAGCCCTTTAGCTAACATTATTTCAGTTTAAGGTTTTAAGGCATCCATTTTGATTTAAATTAAATGAGTTCCTGAGTATTTTAAGTAGTTTATCTGTTATTTTTCAGCTTCTGGGAATTCCAAACTCGAGTCTCTTTAAATAACAGTTACTATAAATAACAGAAAAGGTTTGATATATAGGTCAGGTTACTTACACCTCAAGTTCTATCAGCATCAAATAGATGGAAAATAAATTTACCCTGCCTCTTCCTACTATTAACCTGATCTTTACCCACAAAGACACAGCCTGTTAATGTTGAACAGTGCCCTCTACACCTGTGGAACATTTCAGCAACACTATATGGGGACAACATGCAAATAATGACTGTTTAACAATACTAATAGGAACTGTGTGATTCATAAGCTAAAAGAAAATTCTTCTGAGTATCTCTGAGCTGAGCTAGATCTATTGAGTTGAGTGACAACTAATAATAATATTTTATTTCTTTCCCAAAGAAACAAGGTGTGATAGACACTATACAAGGAGAAGATCTGACACTGCTTATGTAGGACATTCTTAATTAGGTCCTGCACTGTGTATCTGCTTAGTTTAACACGGTGAAACTCAATTAAGCTGCTTTAACTCAGACAAGCCCTTGAACAAGTTGATGTCCTTAAAACATACAGTATACAATGTGCTTTAAAAGTTAAACAAGTTGTAAAGTAGTGATTCAACTTCTAAAATGTGTTGATTGACATTTGACATTGTTCCTCTGAATGAGTGTGACAAATATAGAATTATAATTTATCCACTCAGTTTAATGACTAAGCTAGTTTTACTTATTTTTTTCCTGTTGATTTCTAATAGCCCTGCATAGCCAATTTGCTGATGTGAAAGACAGCTGGAACCTCTCATGTTTTATGAATGGTAAAGCAAAACTATGACCTCAGTTTAAACTGTGCAGGATTACTGACAGCAACAAGAAGAGTGGGAACATAATTTAAAGAAAAATGTTCTGAATTTGAAACAGAATGGTTAATTTGGCTTTTTATCTATTTCTGTCACAAGGTTTTGCAGTTTTCCATGCAAAAGAAGGAATACAACAATTTATTTTGAATCATGCTTCCCCTCTTCAAGTGAAAACCCAGAAGAAAAGTGAAACTCTTGGAAGGGAACACAAGCTACTTTGAACAAAAAATGTGTGTGTGCTTCCATAGTCATTAAACACGGCACCAGTTGTTCTAGGTTAGTACAACAAACTGCATTGCAAAACAAGTCAGAACACAGCAGGACTTTGTCTTGGTTTCTCTGCAGGGAAAAGAGTTTAAAAACTTCATAATATCAAGTGCTAATTCAAACAGCTTCGAGCTGAAAGTCAATGATATGCAGCAAAATATGCAAACCCAAAAATACTGAATTAGGAAACACTTTTGGATAAGAGTCACTTGTGAGCAGGAAATGCTGTCTTAGGAGCTAAAAAATAGTACAGCTTGTATTGAAAATTGTCAGCTTCTTCTGAGAACCTAATAAAATTTGAGACCACAAGACTGAAAGATATAATTCAAAATATCCATGCACAAAATGATTGAAAAAAAATCTTCAGTCTTCTCTTTTTTTTTTTTTTTTCCCTGTGGTAACTCAGATTTTCTGGTTTATGTTTTCCTTTCAAATTTTATCACTTATAGACCTCAGGTGTATCTTGTGTGTTACTCACCTGTTAATACCTGGAGAAGACTATGAAGCTTACACTCATTAAATAATAATTTCTGCTGTCTCTCTCTGTCTTCCTCTCCTGCTATCTTCTTAGCCTACTGAGAACCTTCGACCCAACTGTGGAGAGAGAGGATCAGGAAGCGAAGTGAAGGGACGCACAAAATTCTTCCAGTCCCATTAAAAAATTTCTGTTTCTACTGCAGCTCGCATCAGCTCCATTCACAGCTGAAGAAATACAGCAAAGTCTCTAAGAGGACTGTTTCTCTGGAAGTGCAGCACTAAGTACCAGTCACATCCAACCTGGCACATTTAACAGGCTCACGAAGCTATCAGGCTTTCCTGCAAACATCACACTCAGCACAGCTCTGTAGGAAACAACAGCAAGGCTTCTGAACCATCCATTGTCACAATTTAGGTTCAAACTACAAAGTTGAACTAATTTTCCGTTCTAAGGCTAAAAATATCAGACAGGGGGTGGCTGGGCACTGGAACAGGCTACCCAGGGGAGTGATCATGACCAAACTTGACAGACTGCAAGAAATTCTCGGAAAACACTTTTATCACATGGTGTTATATTTGAGGCCATCCTGTGCAGGGCCAGGAGGTGGATTCAGTGATCCTTGAGGGTCCCTTTTAACCCAGAATATTCTATGATTCTCTGGGCTGAGGGTTTGCAATATGAACAAGTAAAGCATTTTTTAATTAAGACTTAGAGTGGTGACAGTTTTAAGTCACAGAACTTAGGTTCTTGAGCTTTAAAAAAATTTTTCATGTAATTTTGAGTTAGAACAAAACACTGACTGTACCTAATATCTTACAAAATCTACCCACCTACAGCAAGTTCCAAATTTAAAAGACTTCTTCAATTGTGAAAAAATTCTTACTGAATATGCTGTATAGCTGCATACCATGTACTTGGAAGGAAATTAATGATTTTAGAAGGATATTTTTCCAGAAGCAGAAATCTTCAGGACTTTACCAGCATTCAGAATGCTTCATTAGTTTGCTTTAGTAATCAGTAACATCACAATGTTGACAAATTCCTTATACATAAAACTTCCATGTCTTCTTAATGCAGTAAGAAATTCCAGACAGATATATATTTATTATATTTATATCGTGTTCCTTGAAAAATTAGAGTGGGGAATGAGTATTATGCTATTTTTAAAACCTACAAGAAATTAGTAGAACTCTTATGGATTGTACAGACTTGTGACTTTTACCTGGCATTTTAACAATCAGCTTTACATGACAAAAGTGTCAAATAAAAAGATGTTTGTGTTTCATATAGTTGGACTCAGTAGGTAACCTGTGTGACCACACTAAGCCTAATAGTAAAATAACTAACCTTCTGAGGAGAAAGACCTAAAATCACACTAAATATCATAACATGCTTCCTCTCCTGAGCTTTAGATTTTATTTTTTATAACTCCAAGAAGTACAGCTCTGAAAACAGTGTTAAAGGGGGTTTTTAAGAGTCCTTTTTACAGATGAGATCCAAGACACAATATAGCCTTCACATTAGCTGCCATAATGATGAAGAAATTGAAATTTTTGATGGTTTTCGATCCCTTGGCAACACTTTGAAGAACACTGGGATTATTAGACTGCTTTAAAGAGTCGCAAAAGGCTGATAAAGATAGATAAAGTTTAATTTGTGCACACACATACATGCACACTTTTATGTATACACACACACACACACACATAGACACACAGAATAAGACTGTAGCCAAATACGGGAAAAAAAGACTAATAATTATACTAAGGGCTAAATATACATATTTATATTTATAAAATCAGGGTTTACATTTCTACCTCTGGTTAGAAAACGTTAGAGCAAGTAGGCAGCGTATATTCTGTTTTATTAATTACCTGATTTTGCCTCTTTATCTTCTGTTTGCTCACATCAATTTATTAGATACATCTACAAAATGTCAAGGCATTGAATTTCAGATCGTAAAACCACAACAATATGAAATTCCTCCCAGCTGGAATAAAACATTTGAACTGTTTTACAGATGGTCAGTGAGTCTGCTATTAAAAGTTCTTGTGCTGGGGAGGAGGGAAATGATCTGACGAGGGTGAGACCCTCCAAGGGACATGAACAAAGCTTTCAAATAACAAGAAGTCAGCACCCTCTTTAACATATTGCTCTACTGTTGACAAGTAAAAAGGTAAGCATCCACTGGACCTTGAAAAAAGGCCTTTATTTTTGTCCAGTACCTCCAGGCCTTCAAAGGTCTTTTTAGACCAAAACTGACAGGAGCAGGGCATCTCTCTTCCTCTTCTGGACAGCTCTCTTGTTCATTATTTGTAACTGCACAAACTAATTCTCCCCCTTACTCACCCTCCCAAGTGACTTTTACATGTGAATTCGATGTTTTCCAGTATTTAGTCTTCCCTTTGTCATAGGAAGAATTATGAGATTGAAGATATTCATAATGGAATAGCCTGACAATGGAATATCTAAATATTCATAGATGATAAACAGAACTACTGTGTGCTGAAATGTAACTGTAAATATAATACAAAGGCCTGCCTCTGCAACAAAATGAGTTTAAAAGTGAAGCTCATTTTACTGAAAATTCCTTCAAAAGGGCAAAGGAAATAATAGAACTTGACAAATTTTCAGCATAGTTTGGACTTCTGTTATTAAAACAATTACATATATTATAATGTAAACCACAAACTCAAATCTCAAATCGCAAACTCAAATCTCAAATCACAAACTCCTTTCAAATAAAATTACATATACGACAGCAATTTAAAGCAGAGTTTGGCATATCTCTTGAAATCATCATTATTTTAACTGTGTTTGTTTTGAGCAAATACTGTGAACCACTTGTCTTGAAATTTTATCTCTTTTTCAGTATGTCATGGTACAACAAGGCTACTTTAGTAATTGTTTTTACTATGCAACACAGTCTTCAGATTGTGTTTAAGATCAATAAAATTTTATATCCTTATAAAAAATTAAATAATTTTGCTTCTATAAAGTTTGAGAATATTTTCAGGCCTTTCCATACATTTAAGTTCTTGATGGTCACAAAGGGACAATCTAGCAACCGCAAAGCAAGAAATATCGTTATTTACTAAGTTTAAGAAGAACGTGCTTAACGAAAGCCTAGAAGAGATTCAGGCTGCTTTAAAGGGAAAAATTAGGAGAGCGTTGAAAAAAAGAATGTGTGGGTTTTTTGCTTTATCACACCAGAGCCAATTCTCAGTGTGAAGCCTGAAACAGCAGTGGTTGTTGAACAACTGACTAGATGCAGTAGTTCAGACCAACCCCAGGGAAGCAGAAACAATTACTTGTCTGACATAAGAGTTTTTATTTGAATTACTATTTAAATCTAGAAATAATATATAAAAGAAAGAGCAGTAAGAAAAGTCACGTTTTACCAGTTTTATGAGGCGCAATTTCCAATGCGCCTCACTTTAGTCATTCTAATAGAGAAGAATTTTTACTTTTCCTTCCTTGCCCATAAAATACTAGATACTTAATTTTTAGCATTTTCCTCTAGCAATACCAACTCAGAAATGCTGAAGAGAATGCACATTTCTAGATCACCACTCTGTGTGGTGTCACCTTCAAGATCTACCATGGTTTGGAAGGTACCATCAGACATTTCCAATTGCAGATTAAGCACAGCTATGGCAGAGAAAGACAATAAATTCCAGTCAGTCTTCAGTTGTCTTAAAACTATCAAATGCATGAGTAGAGGGAGCAATTTTCCCAAGAGGAGTTTGAACTTCTGTTGCTCTTCATAACTTTCTTTTATCATGTCACACTAACTCCTCTGTAAGGGAGCAGGCATTACAGGCCCCATTTTATTGCCAATGGTCAAGGTACTTAATGCAGTCAAAATACACAAAAATACACTGTAGGATTAAAAAGAAGTTGAATAATAAGTGAACAGGCACTGCAGATGGCACATGTCTGCATCATAATATACATAATGTTAGTGTTCTGCTCAAAAGAGTACAGCCATGTTTTACTGCTTTCCCAGATGACTTAGAATTTCCTGCATGCATTTTTTTAATGTACAAGATAAAAATTTTTGCATGGTAAATTCTCAAAAAGCAGCCAACAAATCAAATTCTAGGGATGTAAGATTTGTCATCACAAATATCTATGTGACGTTTGTTTGTAATTATTTTCTTGTTAAAATCTTATAAAGATTTATGTGACGTTTTATAAACATTTGGTTTCCATGTTTCCATAGACATCCTGAAATGACCTAACTGTAAATCTGGAGGGAAGATATGAAGTTTGTTTTCCCAAAATATGATAAGTTTTCTTCTCTTCCATATTTTCAATTTTTTGACAGCAAAGAATGCTTAAAAATGTAGTTCTATTATTATCCTTTGGCTCTATTAGTTTATTTTTTTTTGGAAAGTACTTTCACTCAGACTTTGTATAAATCAGAAAACAAATTTATGCTCTTCTATCAGAGAAAAAAAAATTCCCCTTTTAGTGGAAATTTACATTAAAATTATTTAAAAAGCAACTGCATTGTCATCACACAGTTTCCTTTGTCTCTATTTTGAAGATAGTTGGAGGCAAGCATTATTTTATTAACATCTATCCATGCAGTTATCGCATTTCTAAATGACAATTTCTTGATCATATGTTACTAATCATATACCAATATATTTGTATGCATGGAATGGAGAAACAAGGATTATAGAAAATAGACAAACTAGGATGGAGAAATTGTATTCTAGGAGCAAAAGTCTGTGTGCCTTCTAATGTGCCAACCTTGTTATAAATCTACACAGCAGCTGGACTGTAAATGGTGTATGGTCACACAGTTGACAAATTAGACCTGCCAACAGCTACAAAGAGAGGAAAATGGAGGGAACTTCACTGTAGAACAAAAAGGCAGACTTTCTTCTTTGATTTCAATTTACATAAAAACATAGCATGTTGTTTAAAACAATCACATGCAAATAAAGTACATCAGAGAAAACAGTTCTCGGACAGGAGCCCTAAAAATAACAATAGCCTAGTGACTGGAACACTGAATCAGCCCATGGACAAAGAGATTACTCCCAATCTCTCTTTCTTTTCCTCCAGTGCACTGAAGCAGAATAATACCTCATTGCCTGTACAGTCTTTCCTGTACATTCTAGGCCAGGAAAAACATACACTACCTGACAGAGCCTGAGATTCCCTGGTGCCAGCTTTCAATTTAATTGCACAGACAGAAAGGATCATGAAAAGACTGATGTGTCAGTAGCTATAAAGATCATTAAATCCAATTCCTGTGGACAAAATCTTGAGTCATTTTCAAGGGGCTAAAATGGAATGGCTCCTGGCTTTTATAAACTAGTTTTGAATCAATACCAAGGCTAACTCTGCTTCTTGCATATTGAATGTGCTTTCATAAAAATCTGGGTTGAGGAAATTTAGGCCCATGTGAAGAACAGGTTCCAGGGCTGTGGACTGCATGCTGACAAGTTGTGCACCGGGTTTGCTCTATTTGCATCCCACACTTAGATGAGCTCATTTGGTAGCAGAGCTCCCAGGTGTACATTGCTTTGATTTCTGGACTCTGTGACTAACTCACATGCATATGCTAAAATAAATTAGTCTGACACCATTTCCTGACTTTAATGTTTCCAAAATGAATGCAAATTCCTTATTGATTATGTCACAGTCATGAAAGAATTTTGAATCATGATTCTAGTCTCATTCTAGTGTTTCTCCAGTACATGGCCCTTAAGACTATTAGAATCACTCCTGATTTACACATACACATACAAGAAGATTACTGATGCTGCATTAAGAGCATATGTGAGCATTGGCCAGAAAAAAGCTATTTTCATGCACTAAATTTAATTGAAAGCATCCAAGAACTTGTTGGCTTTCAAGCGTTGACTCAGTTATATGCATCCAGAAGCCTGAGAATATCTGGGTATTTATTTAAGTGAAAATTTGAATACCTCACGGCACCACAGAATGCAATAGGCCATGTCTTTATTTCGAAGCTTTAAACTTCTTTTACTAAACACATCAGTGGAAAGACAGTGTAAGGAAGAGCATGGACATGTTTTCTGAAATGTGAGAAAGAAGGCACTCAGTTAAATTTTAAAGTTTTTATATCCTGTCATGCTCTGTTGCTGCAATTTCTTTTCACACATTTTTTAAAAAATTACCTTTAATATATTTGAATGCATAACTTCCCATTTTCTCACTACAATTATCCTAACCAAGATTCCAGTTCTCAACTGGAAACCTACAGATTTAAATGAAGTTGTGTGTTTAATTTGAATAAGAATCTCTCCAGAATTCCTGAGAAGATCCAGGTAGGTGAGTCAGTATAAAATAAGCAACAATCACTGTAACACAAGCAATAAACAGGAAAATATAAGATGCATGCATATTGAGGCCATAAATGGTCAGAGCGCTTCAAGACCTCTCCTCTAAGAAGTGAATACAACAAAAGCAGGAATGAGGACAATTAGATCACAACCTTTTTCTCCTTATCCTGTGAAATTCATCACTCCAGTAACATACCATTAACATGAACCAAAACAGAGGTTAGATAGTCTTGGCATGTAGTCTTGGTAGGTATTCTTATTTTATGGTATCCTCATACTCAGTATGAGAAATTCTAATATGGGTTATTCTAGTAGAATACGACTAAAACAAATTTTTGAATTCTAATGTGTCCATAAAAATAAGTAAAACAAATACTGATAATGATCATGGCAATATTTTTGTGATGTGTTTGTGTCCCAAACTTTTGATCTATTATTCATGCAATGAAGTCACAATAATATTTTTCTATTTTACAAAGACTATAAGAGGTTATAGAGATAGCATCTGAGCTACAGGATTTGGAAGTTTGCAGCCACATTCTGTTTACATTTCAGACAAAGCCCATAGATGCACAAGTTCATCAACCTCTCAGCTGAACTGTGGTTTTAATGGAAAGGAAATGCAAATGTGTGCCTTGGACAGAAATCTCAGCATGTACATGCAGATCTACCCAAAGATATTAAATTTAAAAATTGTAAGTGTCTGGAAATACTGGAAAAGGAAGGTGGTATCATGTAAACCGAGTTCAAAGTCTATTCTTTGATATGGATAAAGAGCAAATTGAAGCAAGTAAGTGGAAGTTCTCCAGAATTAAAAATTTGTGAGACTACAGTTAGTCTTTTTTTGTTCTCTGTAGTGATTTGCCAAAATAAAAACTATTAATATAGCTTTCACTTTAAATGCAGGCAGTTGAGTTTATGAAGTGTGTCAGTCTTTCCCCCTTGCCCCCCAGCCCCCCCAAAGTATCACCAGACACTAATGGTAATTAAGTGAAGAAAGAACTTTGCATATCTGGACAAATCTCACTTCAATAATTTATTTCCTAAATTTAATAGCTTTTAGGAAGTTTCTTGAGTAGATAAATATACTCAGTATTAAAAAATACAGACCTTATTTACTGTTTGAATTTGGCACCAGCTTGTAAGTGTTGACTCTTTCTATACCTTTCTCCATTACATTTTTTTTATATTACTTTTCTTTACAAATGGCTATTGGTGAAATACAGTCTTCATTTATTTCTTTAAAAATAAAAAGAAAAAGCTGGATGAGAAGTGTTCTTTCTTAATGGCATTTTCACCAGGTTTGCTGACCTCTTAGGTGGGTTTGTTACTACTTCAGATTTTCTATAAATTTTAGTTAATAAATATTGTATCCCTTTTGTCTTTCAATTAAATAAAATGTGCTGTGGGAAATAAGAAGTGAAAAAATAATTTTCAATGGTCCAGAAAATAATCCACATTAACATAGGTATATTCACAACATTTTCTCTCCTAGTTGAGTATTTGGTGATTCTTCTGCTTCACTGTAAAAGTGTAAATATACCAGAACAATTTCACACCCAGTTCCAGTGGCCAAACTCTTGCATTTCCTGTGTGTCACTCCATTCTTGCATGAACTGCCTCCAGATGCTTCTGGTCCTTGCCTCTCTCCATCAGAATCTCATAACAATGAGTCCTCCTTGGATTTCTTTAAGACTGGTGGAAATAAGGGTGATAAACCTTGACTTCACTATGGAAAGGAAGATCCTGATATGCAGAATTTGAATATTACCATCTGCCTATCACCTTTTTATCTCATGTTTTCTCAACTGATAAGTCTTCCTGAAACTAAAATATGATACCAGACTATTATAAAAGTGACAGATAAAGTCTATTTTGTGATATGGGCTCTTGTACTGACCCCTCAGAGGCCTTCCCTCATGCAGATTTCAAGAATTTATAACTTGCTTTACACTCACAGTTGTAAAATAAAAGTTCATTTCCTACTTCATCCTATTGAAAATTATCTTTTAGGTCTAGAGAATTTGCATTTCATTAAATTGGAATCTTAGAATAAAAGTTTCAAGAAATTGTCTTTCCTAAACCAAGATAAATGGGAAGATTAAGAAAATGGGAAGTTTCTAAAAATAAAAGGCAAAACTGAGGATATTTCCATTGCTGTAAAGTTTGGGAATGATTCTATTGCAAAGAGGAAGAGAATAGTGCAATATCTTGGAAAAAACATCATTAAAAAGAGGTGAGGCTTCTGTCTCTGACACATGGAAGAACTTGTGATATTAATTTTGCCATTCAGGTATTAATGATCCAATTTCTGAAACAAAATTCTGAATTAATATAATGAGTGCTGCAGAATGAGTATTCCTTCTGTATCATGTTCTCTTTCTTCTTATTGAAACAATTCTATGTAGTACCAAATGAAGACCTTTGGGCTACCTTACATAACCTGACTCAAATATTAGAGTTTCTTATGTAAGATAAAGCAAAAGTCTTTTGCTTTTTATCCACTAAATCTTTCTGTGTAAGTATAGATCTACTTGAATTTCAACATACTGCCCTTTTCCAAACATGGTTAAGATAAAGCATGTCTATTTCTATGCCTTTTATCTTTCACAAAAAAGTATCTATTTCATCCATGATTTCCCCCTTGCCCCCCCAAAAGTAGGATTCAGTGTGAAGGCTCCAAATCCCAAGATGAGGCCAGTCTGAAAAAATCATTAACTATCCTTTTCTTGAGATGAACTGGAACAACTAGATGGAACTAAGAATCTTTTATTTCTTTTCTCCTGGAAAGTGTATTCTGTTATCTGTGTGTACAACAAAAAGTATTTTTGCACGGATCCATTTGATAAACCAAAGCAAAATAAAAACTATCTAACTATATTTATATAAACCAGTTTGCACTGATAGGCTGTATCATTATAGCTGTGAAAACAGTACATTCACATTTTCTGTCTTGTAAATGACATCTCAGGTTTTAAGTTCACCATGTTATTTTAAAATGTACTAAGCTTTTGCTGTTATTTCATATGAGTTACTTATCTGCTGCACTAATCTTATATAACATTGCTGTTTAATGAACAGGAAGAACTCATGTTCAAAAAACACTCAGAAAACCAGCTTGCTAAACAAATGTGATTCAATTACAGTATCAGTAACTATATGTGATATGTTAAAAAGAAACTGTTCTGGAAGAATCTCCATTTTAAGTTGTTTTGACAGTACTGCACATTCTCCAATGAAGGTCTCAAATGAACTATAATACAGATAAATGCAATTTTTAACCAACTCATAAGTTACCAACGGTAAGGTTTTCATTCTTATGTTTTCAAATAATTTTTCTTACTCTATTAATTTGTTGCTCTTTTTCATAAATACAGATTATAATATTTGAGAGACATACGTCCTTCTAAAATTTTTATTTTCTTAAAATATGACTGTCCTCTTCATTGTAGCACAAATATTCCAGCATCTCAAGGACTAATTTTGCCATTTAATAAATGTATTGCCACACACTCCCAAATCAAGGGAATTCATCTAATTTACTCTGCCATTCAAGTTTCTCATGAGGTCTGATACATTTTCACAGATGGCAAATTACCCAATGGTTCTGATTATGACAAACTCTTGCATCTAAAAAAGTAATTTTCTGCCTACAAATTGTCTGCTATTAACAAAAGTATTCATTTGAATAAGTTCAGTGAATGAGGAATGATCTTTTCCTTTTGCAGCATGAACGGTGCATCTGCATTAACAGGAAGCTCCTTTATGACTTTTGACATTCATATTGACTGTGTTCTTTTGATCCACCCCCTCCAAGAAGCTGAGGGAGTGGGTCATGAACTCCCCTGTACTCTTAGAACTTGCTATGTATTTTATAAATTATTTTCAGCAATATTTGTTTCCGTTACTAGTCTTTTATGTGGGTTTTGTTTTTTTTTTTTTAATTAAGCCTTGCTGAAGATACTTGCCTTAATCTTTTCCTGTCTCCACAAAGCCATCTCAGAGCCAAAGAAAAAAATAACACATTCTGAGAAACACCTAGTTCTGGGTTTTTGCTTGCATTCTGCTTTCGTCTTACTGAGTTTCTTTCCATTAAAGCTATTCATCCTTTTTGTTTCTCTGTAGGGGACATTTTGTTACCATGTCCCCTTAAACGTCCTTTATCAGATAGAAGGGGTCAAGTTACAAGGACAAATGGACCAACACACAACTCTAATTTGAGACCAGAGCTTTGCTGACCCTCATTATTTTTCAGACATAAATGTTTTGCTTTCCTTCACCCTTTCATTCTCTTCTATCTGCCCCTTAGTGTCGAAAGGAGGATGTTCTCTTATCTGTCTCATTAACCATCTCTGACAGCTAGAAGCCTTATCCACAGCAATCTTTCTGTAGGATGCTACAGGCTGAGCTCACCCCACCGTAGAAGAGGACTGGGCCTTTGACACTGTGATCTGCAGGCACAGCCTACATGCACTGTTCAGCCCTTTCAGTGGTTTTTATGTGGATTCTTCATCATACAGGGGCTTGTCAACCTACATTTCTTAAGTGTGACAAGATGAAAGAACAGCCTTGACTATGATGGACGGGAATTTCATGCTCTTGTGTGATGACACTGACTGATAAAACCGATATAATGAAAATTATCAAGCATTGTCAAAGTAATTTAAAGACAATTTGTGCAGCACCTTTTAGTGCATTTGCATACTTTTTCATCTTACAACTAGGTAAATAAGATGCAATAAGAATGCTGTGCTGGGTGGGTTTAGCAGCCCAGGTTGCTCATAGCTAAAGACCAGTAGCTGTTTAAACCAATCTCTTGCACAGGACCTGGAGAAAAGCAGCAGTGCTTACCCAGTCCACTAATCAGACTTCCAGGTGGGACTGGCAGGAATGGAGTTACAATGAATATAACTTTTAGACACAGCACTGTGATTTTTCATGTCACGTGGAAAACTGCAAATTCATTATCAGTCCCAAGAGGCAAAGGAAGTTTAAGGATCACCTGGCTTTGGTAATCATGAATCAATACATCTCCTGGATATTATGAAAACTAAAAATTCTCATATTTGTGCAAATGATTTCTAAGGAAAAATACCAGTTGTTGCACCCAACATTCTATTACAACGCGCTGAATACAAGGTAGTTTTGTACACACTTCATAGGTGTACACATAATAGGACTGTATTGACAATATTCTTAAAAATATAAATGAGCAAAGTTAAAGGTTTTGGTTTTTTTCCTGTAAGCATGGATTCCATCAAGTATCTTTTGACTGTAACTAAGTAATTTTTTTTAATGTAACTCATAACAATATTTAATACATAAGGCAGTTGAATATTAACAACTAATGGCTATATGTGTCAGCATTTACAGTGACTGAAAATTTGAATACATTTTTGATATATCTTGAAAAAGACATCATTTTCTTTTGCATACAAAAAAAAAAAATCTTGCATTGAACTTTTTCTTTCAGTTTCCTTCAGGACCCTGACATAGTCTATGAAGAGTTTAAAATGTACTGTATTAGGAAAAAATAAAGGAAGAAAAAAAGAGCACTGGTTGTCAGTCATTTAATAAGACAAGTCATAATCTTTGTGTAAACAATCATCCAAAACTGACTTAAATATCTTCTACACTTAGGTACTGAAACCTCAAATTAATATGACAAGCAGCCCATACTGAAAGCAAGTAAGGAACCAATCAGACACAACAACAAAAACACAAGAGTCTGTATTGGCAAAGGGAAGGAAGAGAAGGGAGTGTAACTCACTGGGATATTAGGACTGTTTATTTCTAAAATATATCCTGTCAGAGCAGCCAGACAACCACATTTATCCCTTTGAAAGAAGAAAATACGTAGGGCATAACAAAAAAATCTGACTCATTATGGACCTATCAAAATGTCATTTAGAGTTGCAATAAAAATAAAAAATATGGCCTAAAAGCATTGCAGAAGAACTCCTCATGGACCATATTAAATGCAAAAATAATGCTAAACAGTGATAGAGAATCTGAAAATCTGCTTTCCCATTAAGGACATGACAAAAGAAATATATACTTCCTAAACCCCATAGCTCATAATTCAAAGAATTTCTAAAGTCTTTGTGTTTTTCCAAAGTAGAGGATGTGCTCTCAGTTGCTTAAATATGTTTCAGAACTAGGCATCATTTAGGAAATATGCAGTCATTTTGAAATGTAGTGACCTATGGCATATTGAATCATGAACATTTTGGCCTTTGGTCTATTAAATAATGCATTCTTTGTGTAATGCTTTTGGACAGTGTCTCCAAAAACTGTGTATACAAGGGCGTAAGTTTAGCACTAGAAAACAGAGACTGTTAAATTTTAGACTTAATATTATAGAATTTATCAAATAATTAAGAAAAGAATGTCGGCAAGTATCATGTGACATAAAAATAGCAAAGATTTTATTGCCTGTAATATTGATGTATAACATTATAAACTGTTCACCTAATGTATATTGAGCATAATAAGTGACAACAATGTAGGATTCAGATTTCACTTTTGAAATCTCTAGCAATATGTGCCTGAGCTACAGAGTCCAAAATTCTTTAGTTTTAGTAGGTCAAAGCTTTGTGTCCTGCTAATACTTTGACAAAGCACCTGTTATCTGAACTATCATCATAGAGGGTAAATTCCTAATATTGGCAGCCATTCCAAAATGCCAGTTTCCCACAAAATACCCCAGAATCTGACAGAGTATTTATATAATACGCCATCAAAACCAGATGATTGAGATATTGCCTGGAACAATTGTTTTGATGGGATGTATCTCTGGTAATGCCTTAGCACAGCCTTGTGAACATCATGACTCCCACACAGCCATGCTCCCAGTGACTGTGGCTCTCAGAAGTTCTTATAAGAAAAAAAAGTTCTTACACAATTACTCTCATTCTGGCCCCAGGCTTTATCCATTTCAGTTTCCTTAGTTTCTCATGTGAAATTGTTCTATGGGAAAATCAATAGGAAGTCCAAAGATATGATGCAGTAGGATCAACAAATCTGGCCTTCTTTACCTGAAAAAACTGTGTGCTGTATTTTTTCTATATAGCTGTGCAAATGGAACTGCAATCTGGTCTAACACTTGCAGGGGACTCATAAATGACTCAATAGAAATACATTTTTGTGCGCTATTTTTTCCTGCAGTAAACCGATTTTGTTCCTTTAAAGATGTCAATGCAAAGTGTTAGCATTGCTATATCTTAATATTTCCCATGTGCTTCTAACAGGATGAAGGAAGTAACAAAGTGTCACCTGTGTTGCAGACTTCAGTAAGATGCTATTTCAGTGACAATTTATTTTTTTAACAGGAGAGAGTTTCGTTTCCCAGGAAATGGAAGCAGAAGTAAAATTCAGTGATGCTAGGTTTAATGTATGAGTCATCTAAGCAAATTAACTATTTCTCCTGTATAGAAAACATTACTCACTTCAAGCCATAAATATATCATTAAAAATACAACAGTCTACAAATAGAAATGCAAGCACATACTTAAAGTTTTCTCAGATAGCTACAATATCTTACCTTCAGTGCTTCTACAAGTCAGTTCAGTAATTTAAAAGTCTGGGTTTTTGTCTGAGTATTATAATTACTGCAAGGAAATCTATTCAGGGTTTTACATGGCCAGTAGCTAACCATTAGTGTGAACAGCTCTAGTCATTTGTCAGAAAGTAAAGAAACCCCAGAGCACACCTGTGTTTCAGTACAAAAATGTAATCCTGTAGCAATAAAGGTAAGCCTATATTATATTCAATGAGTTTTGAAACCACAAAAAGGGGCTAGAAAACTTGAAACTTTGCCTTTTCAAGAACCACGCAATGACACCGTATCAGTGCCTATTTATCAGCTACGGGTTTTTAAAATTAAATTCCCCTGGGATAGAGTGCCCTGAAGCCATGGGGCATAACATTCTCTAGGCAAAGAGAGCCAAACTCAGGACCAGGTAACACAGGTGTGAGCAGAGTGGCTGCGTGCATGGAGGCAATTATGTTTCTTCATCCCAAAGTCTCTGCACTTCTCTGTTTTCAAGCAGTGAACGTGAAGGGTGAAATAGGAGTCAGCTTCTTTCTCTGCGGTCTCATCTCTCCCTTGGCCAGCAGAGGTGCCAGATATACTGACAGGACACACATACCAAGAGAAAAATGATTCTCCCTGTGTACCCTGAGCAGCTCAGGGTGATGTTCTGTTCTTCCAAAAGCAATAAATCCTGGAGGCTCCACAAGGCAAGACGAGATCTGCATGGCCCCGACTGGATCCATCCCAAAACAGTCTAGCACCCCAACAACCTATGGACCTCCACAAAGTGACATTAACACTTCACTTCAGAGAAAGTAACAGATTTGTTTAATTCATAAAGAAAAACAAGGTGAGAAATTCCCACAAAAGAGGGTTTCACTCCAAAAAGCACTAGTAACCAGTGCTCTCTCTAAGCCAATCCACACCAGGCAAATGATGTCTGAGTCTTGTTAAAGAAACCTTTTTTGAACAGCTTGATTGCTATTATGAACCTTGCAGTGGGAGTTTGACTTTTAGCATATGTGAAAGTATGGTGTGCTCTGCTTTATGTATATAAACAATTTCCCCATAGTAACATAGTAAACATTGCACAGACTAGAGATGGCCATAAAGCCCAAGCATCTCCTTTCAGTGCCTAGCACATTTGAAGGACTCTCCTTGTTGACTGAGAAACAAACAAACAAACAAACAACCTTTCAATAGATCTTAAAAAAAAATCCTCCAATGTTGCTAAAGTTATTGTGATTATGGAAAAGGAGGATATATTTGGGGTAAAAAAAAGGGGAAGACAAGAAAACATAAGGCAGATCTCTAATGTTGTTGAGACTTAAGCAACAGACAAACTGCAGAGAAGAGGAATAAAGAGACCATGCTGTAGGATCCAGCACATCTGGAGGGTCTGGGTATGTAAGTGGTACAGAAGGCCTTTTATGGTGTGAAAGAGGCAAACCCATGTGTATGGTACGCTGCTGACTCTGCAATACAAAAGCTTGAACAGCGAGTACTGTACAGGGTTCTGAAGGAAGCTGCACTTCTTTTCTAAAAGTATTTAGAACCTCAAACATTTTAAGAAGTGCAGGACACTCTGATATAGAGAGTGTTCATTAAAAACAACAACAAAAAGAATTAAATGAAGAAACAAAAACCAAACCCCAAATGTGATTCTTTTAAGGATGTTTTGTGCCAGCCTAGATATTTCAGAAGTCTTAAGGGTCAAGAGTCCTGGTCTGATTTACTAGAGTGCCCCCATAAAAGGGCAAGGAGAGTGATCTCCAGTGGCACTGTCAAAGGGAGCAGGAGCAGATCACAATTTAAGGCTCTGAGGACAAGAATGCACCTCCAAGATTGCACATGATTTTGAAGTGTGGTAGGAAGATCTTTTTTTTTTAATAATCTAACAGACATCTATTCAACTTGTGAATATATATTCAATCTATTGTGTTTAAAAGATGTTTTGAGACAAAAACCAGATAACTTTTATGAATTTCATTGTTGCAAACCAAAAAAAAAAAAAAAAAAAATTTTTTTTTCATCTCAGAGTAACAAATTTCTCTAAGATAATGGAAACTTTTATACTCTTGACACAGAGGCCTCTGGGCCTTGACAGGTCTGCCTACAAAGCCCTCTTCAAAAAGGCTGCTTACAAAGGATTGGGACTAAAACATTCTTGAAACAAGATACCGTTACTCTTTGACTTGTAAAATCAATCATTCACTGCTAAATATTGTGGCCTCTCTATCACCTTTGCCTCTTCCATTACTATTATTTACCACACAGGCTTCTTTTCTTTTTCTTTTCTTTTTTTTTCTTTTTTCATAGGCTCAAACATATCACCTAATCCATGGTGTTGGGCCAGTGTCAATGAGCCTATCCCTGTGGGCCACATTTTCTTTCTTTAACTGCTTCTTTTACAAACTGCTTCATCCTCCTCTAGATTGACCAGAAAATTTTACAGCTTTCCAAAACTTAATTAAGCTTTTAAACCACTTGTCTGCATATTATGAAAAAAAACCCCACTAAAAATTAGTTTGTCAGAAATTCAGCATCCAAAGATTCACGTGGCTTGTATCTTAGCAAACCAATAAAAACAAAAAAAATCTGAAATAGGGATCAATGCACTTAATGCATTTTCCACACATCTTTCCACACAGATATTCATTAATGTGGATCTATTTGGTTTCTAAGCAAATATTCTACAGACCCTGCATAAAAAGACTTTGAGTGTGTTATGCTTCCCCAGTATCTTCAAGCAGTAGGATAACCAATGATTCATGAACTGAGAGTCTGAAGGGCTTCCACAGAAAAAAAAAAAAAAGAATAAAAAATGGCAGAAAATGTTGACAGTGATGTATCACTCAAGGCATTTTTTTTTCTCAGTAGACAAGGGACAATCATTTTTTTCTGTAAATAGGAATTTCATCATGTCTCTGGTCAGCCTGGTGATATCATCCTAGCCTTGATGAGAATTCCATAACAAGCCTGAAGAATAAGAATCAGACACTAAATCAAGGCTCTTTTGTGAGTACATTGTAAGGCAATAAAGTATAATCATAGCAGAATGTCCCATTTTCCTTTCACATTTCTAGTTCTTTGAAACAGAATAATTTAGATTTATTGGGCTTTTTGATATTTTTATTAAAGCTACCTTTATAATATTTGGATGTTTTCAGCAACTGTAAATTAGAATAAAATTAATATTTTTCTATATTTTGTGGGAAATCCTACTTTTCAAAAATTTATATAAGTACAGGAAAATTCAGAAAACTCACTTTAAACTTTACTCAGATATTTTACTTTTCTAAAAAAACCCACTTGCATGAACTCACATCCACATGCTTAAAATCTTGATGTATTCATGAGCTTTATGATGGATTAAGGCTGTGATTAATTAAAAGTGCAGGTTTAGTTAATCATCTCAAAATTTAATTTTCTTCAAAATCCCTCAAACTTTAATATTAATATTGGAAAGAAAAGTAGAAGTGGCGTCTTTTTGTTCATTTCCCAGTCAGCGAGAATGAGGGCCTTTTATCAGCACTTTTCAGGCAGGGAAAATTGATGAAATGGAGAATGTTTGCAGCAATTAGAAAAGTAAGTAATTCAGATATTTTTAGACAAGTCCACAGAGATTATGTGAGCCAAAGATACAAAGAGGCAGATAAATCGGGTTTTCTCTGTCTGTTAGGGTTCTTGGGGCAATGTCTTGTTCATCATTCATGTAAGCAGCAACGCTCCCTCTGATCTGCCCGTGTGCCAGTGGCCAGCCTTAGCCTCAGTGGTCAGATGGACAAGGATCTTGAAATAGAATTTGGAACAGTTCAGCTCTTCAGAATAAAATAAAAAATTAATATCTCTAGAATTACATTCATTTGACATCTACAAGTGTTTGAAAGTAATGCAGATCTTTATGGGTTTTTTTTTACATCACATGTAGGTCTGTATTCTATGCCAAGCTAGATATGCATTAAAATGACGGCATGCATTTTGATAGGTCAGTGATCATTACAATAATGGAATATTATGCAAATTTCTTTTTTAAAAAAAGGCAAAAAAGTTGCATAAAACATTGAATTCAGTTTTGCATTGGATTTAAAGAAAGTTTTCACTGTATAGAATTAAAAATTACTAATTTGTTTTAGTTTTGAAGACTATGCATAGAAACCAAAAATTGTGTGAGCTTTCCAGCTAAGATGAAAAATAAATGAAAGCATATTTAGTGACAATCTTGTATAGTAACATTAGGATTAGTAGGATAAACTAGAACTATTTTTTCAATCTAATAAGGGAGTTGTAAGATCAAAGTAGTTCTAGAGAGAAGAATTTGTGACCTAAAATTTTAGTTAGTTTTTATTAGTTCAGAAGAAAACCTTTCTTTTTTTTGATATGCAGAAAATAACAGAGGCACTAAAGAAAGAAAAAATTTAGTTTCTGCTGCATTCTTTACTTTCTGAACCCAACATGACTATAATTTAGGTGTCAAGTAAAATTATGTTGGACAGGTTTTCCTTGTCCTTGTTTGTTCACATCACAACATTGGCATGTTTCTACAGTTCAGCTAGAAAGAAACAAGAGATTTGAACTAAGGGACTTAGGTTTGAAATGACAGTAACAGGAGAAGTCAAAGCAGTATTTTTCTGCACCACAGTTATCTGTAAGTGTCTCACATAAAAATCTATTTTATAGACAAAGGGTTAGTTCACAGTTACAAATAATTATATCCTGAGTCCTTGAATGAGAAGAGAAACATGACCTAAATACTTACTTTGGCCCCATAGCAAAGCCAAAGCTTTTTATGCTCCACCCTCCGCCCCATCCTAGAGCTGTGTAGCAGAAAGCACTTGGCAGTGGCTCAATACAACATATTGTTTCTCATCCCACCTCCAAGCTGGATTTGAAGGAAGGTTTTCTGTTTTAGACATACATGGAGTAGCTGTGAGGAAAGATTCATCTTAAATCTGCAACATCAGAGAAAGTCTGACTTATGCCCTATAGCCTTTTTACCCATTTCAATATCAATAGTATAAGTTTTAATACCAAAAAGTTTTGCATTCTATATCAATGATTACTCGTTTTTCTAAATCCCTGATAAGACACAGTGACCATGAATTGCACATTTTGTGACGAAAATGCTTTAGAAAGTATTTCTTTTTGCAATTGCTATGATCACAGAATCTCAGCATCATTATGGCTGGAAGGGAGCTCTGGAGATCACCCAGTCCAACCCCCCTGCCAAGGCAGCGTCACCCGGAGCAGGTGACGCTGGAACATCCAGGTGAGTTTTGAATGTCTCCAGAGAGGGAGGCTCCATGACCTCCCTGGGCAGCTGTTCCAGTGCTCTTCCACCCTCTGTGTAAATAAGTTCTTCCTCATCTTGAGGTGTAACAACTTTTGGTTTAGTTCATGGCCATTACTCCTTGACTTCCTACTGCTATTACAGGAAATTTATTCTTTATCCTTCTATTTTGCCTTTCTTATTTCTAATGAAAAATAGTACCTTCCCAAACTTTATTTAATATCTTCTTTTCCTCCTAATAATTTTATTTCAATTCTCTGATTTTTCTATACATATCTAAATATCTAATAACTGCAAAACACATTAAGTGTGAATTATGAGGACTATTGATTTATTGTTTATTACCTCCACATCCCCAGAAGATCTTTATGTCTCTCATGTAGTGTATCTTGGGGATGACTGTAACATTAATTAATTTATTTTAGCCTCATGGAGGTTCTTTCCCTATCACCTAGATAGATCCTATATGACAGGAGAATTTTCCGTGTTTGGTTTACAGATTATACATTTTCAAAAGTTATTATTAACATGGAACAGAAATATTTTAAGTATATTTTACTAGGAGGAAGCTGAAATGATATTACAGGAAGAAAAGAGTAGATTTGCACTGAAACATCATATCTGAAAGACACCATAGAAGTTGATGATATAAAGATAAGTATTGGAGATGGAAATAAAAGTTTTAACTGAAATATTTGAAGTCTATTTTTTTTGTTTGATTGTTGCTATTTTGTTAACTTGAAATGAAAAATCTTTAAATTCTAATACAAAATTGTGTAATGTCTTTTTTCCTCTACACTTTTCATCTGTCAGATGTTTATCCTCAGCATTGTCAATGATTTCATAATTCCAAGTCCCTACATTGTAAGTTCTGTGCATTAAAGATATGTTGTGAAGGGTGTGGATACAACTGTGACTCAGACAAGACCTGAGGAGGAGGTATAAAGGAAGCTGCTGCTCCAAGAGAAGTTTGGAGCTGTTACCCCTCTTAAACAAGTCTGTAGGCCATGATTCTTCCATTTTTCCCCAGATTTA
Source organism: Chloebia gouldiae (assembly GCA_003676055.1). Lineage (NCBI taxonomy): Eukaryota > Metazoa > Chordata > Aves > Passeriformes > Passeridae > Chloebia > Chloebia gouldiae. Next base: position 9,059,472 of record QUSF01000007.1, read on the forward strand.
AATTATGAAGTTCAAGTATGGATTCATCTGTTTGAAACAAATATAAATTTGTTTAAAGCCACTCCCTGTGTGCACAATCCAGAGGGGACCTCTGAGGGCACATGCCTGAGGTACGCAGATCAATTTGCAATCTAGACCTTTGAATGCATCAGAAAGAGTGAACCAAAGTAGAGACAAAACTTTGCTTCTTGTCCTTTCAGTCAGCCTCTTTCAGTGACTTAATACACAAGCTTTTGCACATATTTTAACTTTCTGTAATTTATTTTCCTTATCTGTAACACAGAGGTAGCAGCAGATGTACCACAGTCTGAATGCAAAACAAATTCTTCTGAAGAACTTTTTTGAGATCCTAAGGTAGAAGGCATATTGTAAATGCTAAACATAATTATAATTATACATACTAATATATCTTTTTGTCACTATGAAATTACCTTAATAGAGCAGAATTTTCTTAATTGCAATATTCCCCTGTAGAATCAGGAATATGCCATTTGATCAATTGTCCTAATTATTTGAAATCCTGAGAAATACATCACATTGGGAGATTTTTTACTATAGAAACAGGCTTAGGTGATAGAACAAATCTCTCCCTATGTACATACTTGGTAGCACTGGTAAAAAATCACATTGAAAAATGAAGTTAAAAACAGTGCATTATGAAACCCTAAATATTTTATTCAATTATCTTCTTGACAATGGGAAGGGATGGGAGGAATGGGAAGGATGGGAAAAAGCTGAAGTAAAATAAGAGGCCAACAAAGTAGGGTATCTGTGTAGAAAGTTGTTCCTGTTAACCTCAATGAATTAAATTTTGCCAGGCCAACTCTTCTGCCATTTAATCAGACCAACCACCATCTTCATGCACTACTTTTAATTAAAATACCCACTGCACTGTTACTTCATTTTGCCTCTTCACTTTCACTTATTTCTCCTGGGTGCTTTGCCTGGACCAGGAGTTTTCTCATTTAGATATCTTTAAAGCACTGGCCATTGCAAAGCCCTGGCATATGATGTATAAGCAGTTGTAATACAAATAAAAACAATGCTGGAGTACCTTAATCTCTTCTAAACAGTTCCCTTTATCAGAGTATTGCATCATCTTAATTATTTTATACCAAAGGACCCAGATATTACTCTAAGTAAAAGTAATACCATTTTGTGCTATTACAATCTTGCTTCTACTATACTGTAGAATTCCCCACGGCTCTCTCATCTCTCCTTCCCCACTTCTTTTATTACTACTACTACTACTAACAATAATAATAATATCAACATTATTACTACTATGACTACTACCACTACCACTACTACTATGGTCAGTAATTTTAAAGCAAGGAAACACATTTGTATGGCATACCCTAAATTAGACAATTTCCTAATATCTACCTGACTCCTTCATAGCAGGTTGGATAAGTGATCCTCTACAAGCTGCAGATAGCAGTATAATCCAGAAGTGAAGGCCTGGATATGATTGTTATAAATAATTTTAAAAATTATAATTAGATAAAAATTACATTTCACTAAGAATGAATAAGCATTTCTTTTAGCAAAAAAAGCAAGTTAAAACCCATTAGGTCCCAAGTTACACAACACAAGTTACAGATAGTATCACAAACTCCTTCCCATCCTTCTTTACACATGAAAGGATGACTACCAAGAGTTGGCAAGGGGTCACCTAGGAATGAGGCTTCATACAGCTGCTCAGTGATGGGGCTTCTCCTTCCACGAACAGGACATGGTGTTATTAATTCTTATTTCCCCTTTAAGAGTCATAACTCAGTCTTGGTCACAAATTTGCATAATGTGTTATGGTACCTGGTCTCAGATTAAAAAAGGAATACCATTATGAAAACTATTTAAAAAAAAATAAAACAAGCGAACAAACAAACAAACAAGTGGCAATCACATATGTCCACTAGCTCCACAATCTAATTCTTTAAGCTCCCAGTTTACAGAGGACCAATCCAGAGCCCTGAGGTCAACATAAAATGCATTAAAATATTCAAGAGTCACACTTGCCCCTGCAATGAGAAGAAAAATATTGTGGCAGCTTCCTAAGCCAGCAGTTTCCTGAAAGGGGAAAACCTTTCCCCAGACACTTTGATTTTTGGTGTGTCAGTGGAAGTTCAAAATGAACATTAGGAAAAGGTTTTTCACGGGAACAGGCTCCCCAGGGAAATGGTCATGGCCTGTTACAATTCAAGGAATGTCTAGACAATGCACTTTGTCATACGATTTCATTTTAAGTAATCCTGCAATGACTATTTGGTGATCCTCATGGGTTCCTTTTAACTTGAGATAGTCTAAGATTCTATGAAATCATGTGATTTCGGTACACCTTAGTGTGAAATTATGCCCCCTTTCCTGGCTTTGAAAATACATTACTTTTGAGCCCATAGGTGTAAAATGAGCTGTTTATTTATTGACAGTTTCTTTGAAAGCAAGAATGTCTAATGCTTACAAAGAAAATGTTCAGTTTCCTTCCATCAGATGTTTGCTGTCGCTTACCAGCCACATAGAGCAGGCAAACCCAGTATCAGCATATCTCTGGCAATTAGGAATATGGACTTTAATACTAGTTAGGTAGAAAAAAAAAGACAAATAGTTTCTGATGTGCATAGAAAGTTTATCATTATAACTTCAATCTAAAAATGAACATAAGCAAGCCAAAAAAAAAAAAAATCACCTGTTGTCTGTAGAATACAAGAACAAGAATCCCCAGAGCTATGTACAAGCCACTTGTACATTATCTAGCTGAAGACCTTTTCTTCCTCTGCATATCATTTATTACATTCTTTTTCTTCTTGTAATTTTGAATTTTAGCTCAATTCCTCTCTGTTTTCCTAAAGCTTATATTAGGGATTAAGTAGGTCTTCCAAAATGTTGCACAAAATAATTGCTTTTCATTAGGAAGTATCTGGTGAATTGGCTAGTTACAGTTTTTCAATTCCAAACATTAGCTAAAATATGCAACTAGTTAGTTAATTCTAATCTACTATTTCACACAGTTAATGAATTATTCATAGGTTCATGCAGCTGCTGAAGTACTGCAAAAGCTTAAATTTAGCACTCAGATGGCACACGTGGCATCTTGGAAATTATTATTTTTTGGACTATGGCTTTAATTTAAATTCATATGTGATTGATGTAATATGACATGCTGAGAGTACAACAGATAGTTTAATCAACAAATAGTCCTTATGAATAATGTTGATGGCAAAAGTTCTATTCAATTTCATGTCACTTTCCTTATCCTTAAAATGAATTAAGTTCTTGTTCAGCTCTTGATATTCAATGTGTTTTCTTTCATTAGAAATATTGAAGGAGGATGGACAGAAATGCAAATAGGAAATAGATTATGATAATATTTAATATTTTCTGTTAGTTTCATTTCCATTTCTACTTATTTATCTTCACTGTCTTGGACTCAGTCCAACATTTTCTACAAATAGTAGTAAAGTTTTAGATCAGATCAATGATCTATCATTATATAAAAAAATATGAAAATGTTGCCCTAATTGGCATGAATATTTTTTATTTATAAGAAGAAATTCTAATGACAGTTAATAAAGTTTCTTAATTCATAATGACTGAAATATTATGAAGAGGTAAAGCAATTATTTTTATGACACTTGAGAGGGCTTTCCTTTAAAGGTACTATGGCATCAAGAAATAAATTTGTAATAAGCTAGATACTTCCATGGAAGCATGGAAGTGCCAAATATCTTTCACATTAAATTTTATAAACTTTTGTTTTATAAGAATTAAAATTCAAATAGCTATATTTTTTTTGAAAAGTAAAGGAGAAAATAAAGGGACTATTATGTGTATTGGCTTGGTCTAGAAAAGATCTCACAGTCCTGCTTGCTGAAGGTGCTGGATGCACTTCCGATGCCTTTATTTCACTCTTACCCGCCTTCCATTGTGCACTGAGGAATGTGACCTGCATCTTTCTCTAAAAATGAGAACTAGGATCCAAATAAGTGTTTTGGTTTGGTATGCTCCAAGTCTCCTATTAAGTGGCACCTGGTGCTATGAGGACCCCCAGGGCTATAAAAAATTCATGAGTGATCAATTACCTATTGATAGAGAAATATCACCTTCATATCTGTGTAAAACCCGTGTTTTAGAAGTAGCAGAAGAACAGAGAGCAAGTATGCAAGATAGGAAAGATGTTTGACATATGGGAAATTAAGGTATATTCGGGACAAATTAACCACCATGAAAACCAAACAAAATAAAACCCCAACAAAACCAAACCAAAACAAAACAAAACAAAACAACTCAAAAACTACCAAAAAACCCAAAACCAAAGTCAAAAAAAACCCCAAAACAAAAACCCAAAACAAAAGCAAAAAAATCAAACCAAACCAAAACAAAACCCAAAAGCCCCCCAAAAAATCCAGAAGAACCCCAACCCCCCCCGCCCCCACAAAAGAAAACCAAACAAAAAAACCCAAGCAAAATCAAAGAAGGGGAGAAATATACATTTGACCTGAAATGAGGAGCAAGAAGCTGTTAACATCATGATTAGCCTGAGAGAAGGACTTGGATTGCTGCAGTGTTCCACTCCTACTATGATGCTGCAGACTCCAACGCCTGTAGAAGCAGTGGAGGGGGAAGGATAACCCCACAGAAAAGAGTACAAAATCCAAGAAGTTTCTGCATAACAATTATAATGGTATTATTTTTGAGATTTTCCCATCCCTTTATGCTCTCTACACTGCATGAACTTCCCCCACATTTAGGGGCTCTGCTTCATGCCCAGCCTTTCATTCCATTGCTCTGCATCATTATGGTATGATCATATATAGCTCATTCTACACAAAAAAAAATTACTTAATAGAGTATAGAGAATCTATACAAAATTTTTACTACCTGGTTACACAAAGATCAGCAAAAGTAAAACAAATTAGGAAATAGCCATTAGAAAATAGGTCATTAGAATATTGCTTTTACATTTGAATATTGTGAAACATAGCTCTGAGCAGGCCAAGAGAAATCCTGACAAAGCCTAAAAAGTCCCGAGGATTTGCAGAGTTACTATGAAGCCTGAAATGTGTCATTAGCAAGGTCAGTAATGTATTTATTGGGTTACAGAGCTTGATGCTTGGATTGTCTCATAAATATTCAGAATAGCAAGACTTGCCTAGAACATATGATGGATTTTTTGCAGAATAATATAAATACATATTAATTAATTTGACAATGGAATGGATTAATACACAACAAAGTTACTGGAGGTTTACAATTTATGATACATTACTGAAGGAATAGAGATCACTGAATGGCTCATCTAAAATATAAAGTGAATAATCATAAATGGATTTTTTTTCCTTCAGGGAATGATTTTGATCAAGGGCCAAGCTTTGCCCAAGTTACATACCCACAGCTGCTACTGATGCCAATTGAAGTTATGGTGGTCTGTATCTGAGTAAAGGATCTATTTATGAACAGGAATGGAAATTGTATTATTATTATTTGCTTTCAAGAAATAATAGGGCTCTGGAACATCACATTTTTCATTTATATAATAAAAGATATAGATTGATAGTGCTAAAAATCAATTGGAACAGATTCAATCACTTCTGTGGAGTAGTACCTATTTGCCTATCTGATATCAGCGTCCTAATTCAGCAGAATTATATCCTATAGAAGAAGTATTCAACATAAATAAGATGAAGAAAAAAAAGTATCTTCAACTCTATAAGCATGTCCCAAAATTCAAGATAAAATATTCTACAGAAAAAGAAGAATACTTTAAGAGAAGTCTTTTATGAAACCTTTTTTATGAATGACATTCTTTTTATAAATGCAGGTTCTATTATTTTAGATTCAGGTAGCACTCCCACCAATTTAAGGAATTTCAAACTTGAAAAAAAATCACTTTGCCACCCTCATTATGAAAAATTGCCAACACATATGTGAGATTTCTATTTAAAAACTATTCATCAGAAACTCAGATGACCTAAAAAAACAATAGCACAAATAACTTAAAAGGTCGTTCAATTAAATCCATATGAACTTTTTGTGACTTGCATTTCTGGAATATAAATATTACCATATCTATGTCCCTTTGTTTCAAGATCTGCTTCCTTTCTCCTTAATATGTTCCAAAAGTCTTCTCAAATTTCAAAAAAACTTTTAATTTCACCTGAAAAGTTCATCCCATCACAAAATTTGATAGAAACAGACACAATCTAATGTGCAGCCTATGTCTCTATTTTCTTGTAATCTAACCCACAATGGCAGCAGTACAAGAATATGTATTTGTAGGTATTATTGCAATGCATTGTAGTAAAATTAGTTTAGTAAAAAACAATCAAATACTCATTTTTTAAATATAGAAAATATTTAAAACTCATGGATCACCACCTAAGCGTTTTAGAAAACATCATCACGATTTTCCTGATTATACAAGCTTTTGGCAAAACAGCAATTTATTTCAATCAGTGTTGCCCACAGTTGCCCACAGAAGTTGCCCACAGATGAACTATATATTTTAAGAATTTTCAAGTACAATTTGTGCTTTATTACCTTTCTAAAATATACCTACTCTTCTTTTACATGCACTTTTGACATGGAAGTATGGGCCCCCAAATTTCCTGTAAATATTCCAATAATATTGAGAGGGTAAATCTAGAAAGGTAGAGAGTGAGATTCAGGTGTACACATTGTCCTTATTCTTCTCCTGTGTAATAAATATTAAATGTCTAATGATTTTTTGTGCTCATAATTTAAAAAATAGATAAATATTTATATTTCTTTTTAAGGTGGTCATGAGAATGAGAAGGGCCTCTCTGTATTATCAGTGTAGAAAAATGCAGCATTGTAACATGAAAACAGGCAGGTTGTTGCTTTCTCCCTTCAGTTTCATAGGACTGACAGAAGTGAATGCAGAACTTTTCTGCTTTTTGCCTGGCTCTTTTTTGCAACCTCAAGTTATTTTTACCTCCTGTCTTTCTGAGTTTATTTTAACAGTAGTGTCAAATCGGTAGAAATGAAGCAGGATTTCGGCTGATACCAGTGAAGACAGAAGGAGCAATAGGATTTCAATAGCAGCAGTGAGTTATTGGAGCAGCTCAGTTTTTGCAGTCAATTTCTTAGTCAGCAACATGCCTTGGTTGACACAAAATTTGATGGAAATAAAAAAATCCCCTGTGAGTAGTTGTCAAACTGACTGACACAGCTCATTCGAGAACTGTTGGCTTTATGTCCCATAAGAAAAGGAAAAAAGGAAAAGGAAAAGGAAAAGGAAAAGGAAAAGGAAAAGGAAAAGGAAAAGGAAAAGGAAAAAAGAAAATAGTTTAAAGGAGTGTCACAGTGAAAGGGGGATAAAAAGAACCCTCAAAACCTGTTTGCCATGTTGTTATGAGAATGTTGTTTCTATGGGAATGCCTTGACCTGCAGCACTAGGGCTCACAGACAGTGCATAACTCACTCCACTGGCACCCAGCCATGCTTCAGCTTGTCTCTGCTTCCTCTGTGTTTTCAGACATGCTTCCACTCAGGCACAACCTAAATATTTTCGAGCTTGTCAATAGACAATCCCAAAAACATAAGTTCCAAGTTCAGCAGGTCCCCCAGCAGAAGTTTGTATCAGCCAGAGTGTAGGGTTTTTCAAGGCATTACATCCATTAAGTACGAGATTCTAAGTTTGGGCCTTTGGTCATTATGTTTTTTCTTTCTGCTTCAGACATCTAGATTTAAGGATGATATATCCTAGTTTGGAGGAAATAAAAAAATTTGTGGCGAGCTACATCCAAATACCCACAGGAAAAAAGTAATATTTATCAGAAGAAAAAAGAAAAAAAAAAGAAGAAGAAGGGAAAAAAAACGAATAAAAAACCAGCAGACATTAGACATTAGACTCCAACTAAGTTCCTGGCTTTACTATCACCCATATTTAAATCAAATGAATGTGTATATAACCTCAGAATTTGGAAGCTGCACATCTCTCTTCTGGCACAGCATTTTGAAAGCAATTAATTTGTTCTAGATTTACTACACTGTGCCAAAAAAATGGCATTATTCTTCCATGACCTGCTTCATTAGGCTGATGGAAATGTTTGCTGAACTCTGTAGAGAACTTTAAAAACATATAATGATTGAGAAAACTAACTATTTTGACTGAAAACAGAAATGGGATTTTTAATATTTTCTACCCAGAATAGTCAGTGGGTTGCTTCTGAAATTTTCCTTAATATTAATTTGTCCTCTTACTCTCCTGAGATAGCTAAAAGTAAGAAAAACAAAACTCAGGTTTTTTGTTGTTTAAGTTTTGTTTGGTTTTTTAGCCTGCCATACCTTCCTGTAGGTTTTCAAGGAAATAATTTCAAAATTAAAGTGTAGTCTTTTATATACTTGTAATTCTTTAAGGTATTGAAATGAATAAATTCACAGTAGAAAAGATTTAGGTGTTATAAAATAAGCTGTTATTGCTGTGATCTGAAACACACGCACACACACAAAATATTCCCCTGTGTATTTGTAAAACTCAAAATCTAAAGCTCCAAAATTACACTATAGTCCCTTATTTAGAAAATTGAATGGATATATATCAAGATGAGTGTCCTTTGAAAAAAAACCATTTATTTATCTGATCTTAATATGATAAGGCTATGCAAAAGAGCAAACAGGTATTATTAAATATTCATGGCAGCAGAATATGGGGGGGAGGCGTTGTGCTATTAAGGGTTAAGAACAGAACATTTGTGTCAGAAATCTTATGCTCTGAAGAGAGCTGTGTCATTCTATTAAACCGTAGAGAATAACCAGGCCAACATCCCACTTGGTAGTAAGCCACTTACAGATGTCAGCAAATATATTTATCTTGTTAGGGAAATTGCCTCGAACAACTGTGATCCTGAGATACAGAGAACAATATCCCTGGACTCAGCTGCTTTTAGAAATCCTGGAAACATCTACACACCAGCAGATCTAAGTGAAGAGTGAGTAAAGACATATTGGACACACTTCTTGTGCATTTAGTAGTACAGCTTTATTAAAAATATACTGAAGGATAAACAACAGCTGCTGGTTTTAGAGATGGAAACGAAAATGCTCTAAGCTGCAGAGATAGAAATATGTGGTGCCATTCTGTCCTTCTCCCATTTGCACCCAGAAAATAGTCTCTATGTCTATCCTTTGATGATTTGTATCAATAGGCATAAAAGCATGGACTATTTATGTATAAATAAAGGTTGTATAGACCAGTCTCAATCAAAATGCAAAACCTCAAAAAATGGCCCTGAAATATCAAGTCTGAGTGTAGTTTGATCATATTCTTGGGTTTTTTCGGCCCTTAGAAGCATCTCTTAGGAAAAAAAAAAATCTAAAAAATCTAAAACCAGACCTATACTAGGCTCTGTTCCATACATCAAAAAGTCAGAAAGGTATGGCAATGACGAAATAAATACTTAACCAAAACAGAAGGTTCTCACTCTAATAAAAAACAAAGGAGATTGAGAAACTATGTTTCCAAGCCAATGTATTGTACAAGTTGAAAAAAGTGGAGTTCTTCACAAAGATTTATACACAAAAATGATCAATATGCAATTCTGCTATTTTTTGTAAATTTCCCATAAAAGACTGACAAAATTCCTTTGATCATGAAGAGTGAGCATCAGAAAACTACAATTAATTACTTTTTTTTTTTTCAGATTTGAACAGCTAATCACTTCAATGATACCAATATTAATATACAATTAGGCTGACTTTCTCCCTTGGAGAGGTAAGACTGAGAGCTAAAATGCATCTAAACCACCATAACAATGCATAAACCTAATCCAGGTCTTTATGGTATTTAGGCACAATGATCTTGGAGGACCTTACAGTGCAAAAAAAGCTTATCAATGTTTAACAGGCCTCAGTACAATATTTAATATAGGATTAGAGACAAACAGGAATACACATCACAATATCCTTGGGGTTTCTGACCACCAGCAGCTAAATTTGTTTGTAATTGGTGCATATGGAACAAAACAGATACATAAATCATGTTTATTCTCCTTCTGTTCACTTCTGTTTGCTTCAACCAAAAAGCTAATTTTATATAGAACTTATTTTATCCTCCGTTAATTTTTCACACTTTTCCCTGAAAGGGTTTTCAGGCAAGAGTGGACAGTGGTGGAACAGCTGATCACTTTTGTTTCAGACAAAAAAACCCAAAAAAGAAGTAGCTTTAAGATTTGTCACTTTTCAGGCTCAGTTTCAAAGTAGCATTTTTTGAAGGCTTTCTTTAACAAGGGTATTTCAGTATAGCCGTATAGCAGAATGCAATACAATTTAACCTTTGACCATTAAAAATATTTTTTCAAAAGATATAGGACTCTTGAAAATACTAATAAAGCTGAATGAAGCTATTTTCTCTGAAATTAATTAAAAAAAATAAAAAGGTTGTAAAATAGTTTTCGGTTTATTTGAAGCATTTTCTAAATGTTCTATTCTATGTTATCCTTCTCTTAACTGTGCCAAAACAAGGTTTTATTTTTTGTATTTGAAATGCAAAGTTATATGTTTCTTTCATTAACTATAAATAGTCTCTATGTAGATTTTTCTAAATGCTCGGTATTTGACACTCACAAAAGGATACAGTCCCAAAGTAAAAAGAGTTAAATATGTAAAAAGGTTGAAATTACAGCAGAATTATTTCAAGTTAAATTATATCTTTAGGGCAATATGATAATAAATTAAATTTCTGAACACATAAGAGGGGACTGAAGTTCCAGGAAATTTGCTGAATTCTCCTAATATGCATGTCTTTTCTCTTCAGGCTTTATACACTTCCCACTTTTGGCAGGAGGCAAAAGTGCTGCCATTGCTGTAAAGGACATTTCCACAATGTTTTAAGTTTGACCCTAATGTTATATATCACTTGAATTAATCCACCTAACTTTTTAGCCTAGTTCTGAAAACTTTATCAACCTGTGATCTTTGGGTATAATTAACTGAAACGCCAAGCTTTGGATCAATACTTGAAATTGACATGACTTTGAGATGTGTGAAATAATTGTCTTAAAATGCCATAAAAACAGTGGAGTTTTTGGTGAATAATTTATCCAAAGTGACTTCAGTAAGTCACTCTATAACAAGTCTTATTGATTTTGATAGCGCTGCATGAGGCATGACTTGGCTGAACTGATCTAACAGATACCTCAGAAGCAGGAATGCTTCTTCCCATTTCTCCCTGTTTGAGAAAGAGATGATACTTGCCAGAATCCATGTTAGCTTTAATTTTTGATAGCAATATTGTCAAATATTCCATTTTACAAAGTTTAAAGCAGAAATTCAGTGTTAAAAGCTAAATGTCGATTTGACTACTTCAATATATACGAGTGAAAGAAAGTAGGGAGTATATTATAAGGGCTTATCCTTTTATTTCTTCAAAGTTATTGTGAATAATTACAATTATCAAACTGCAATCTACAGAAGAAAATAAATATTACACATAAGTATAAAAGAAGAAACTTAGAATTAAAATGAATGCTATCATTATAATGTGGACTTTTCCCCTAAGAACTTGAATAAGTTTCCTTTATATAATTGAATATAATCCTTCATATATATATACACAAGTAGAGTGAAGGAGTTCAAAAGCAGGTATTTTAGTCACTTAAGATTGAGGGTAAAGGGAACGAGTCAACCAGAATACTTATTAATGTTTTATAGACATAATGTTGTCTCACAAACTTTTGCAATTTTTCTTTTTCCAGACTCACAATCCAAGAAGAAATGTAAACATAGACTCCTTTCTTAAAGTTGAAAAAAAATAGGCTTTTAGGGTAAAGTTTGTTTGTGACCTACCTATGAATGAAGAAAGAAAATATTGGTCATAATGGCTGTCAGTGTGATTCAAGTCTGGCACAAAAATTTGGGAATGCAGGAATACCTTTCGTTCTAATTCTCTAAAAGGAAAAATCAAGAATGAGCACACTGCCATTCAAGAGAATCATTACTTTTGAACTGCTTCTTGACCCGCTGGAAAGAAATGATGAGGGCTCAGACAAGCTACATGACTTCCTCAGCATTGATATTGCTGGTGGCATGCACAGTTCTTGACTTTCTTCATTACTGCACTTGCATGCTGTGATAGAGATAGAAGGAATAATTAGGAACAACTGCTTTGATTTTCACACTTTTCAAATTTGCAGGATACCTTGTTAAAATATAGAAACATACAAATACAAAAGTATAGTATATGCATGCACAAGCACACTCATGCAAACAAACACAAAAAAAAAATCTACCCATAATATGAAATAATGCCAAAACAAAATTCAATTACTGCTGTACAGAATGTAGGTTACATTTTCAATGCTCCTATATTTCTTCATATCAGAAAAAAAAGACATTTTGCTGCAATCCTTCTGAATACCTAAGAACATCCATTGATCCAGAAATCACAGCCTGATAAACATTGCTGTACACAGTGTCATGGAAGTAGCTCATTATTTTTCCTATATGAAGCCAGTACACTGCACTATTTATGTACATCCTTTATAACTGTAGCAGATCTTTCAGTTGACATTGCTGAATGGTATTCCTGAGGTTTCACCCAAAGATAATCTTATCAAACTACTTGGAGACAATTATTGTGCAGGCCCTGCAGGCTTTTCTCATTGCATAGACTATTACAAAGACCAATTTTTTAGGCACAAGGGAGGGAAAGGAACTGAACTAGAGATTAGAAGAAAAGTGGAATTTTGAATATTTTGTCTTTTGAAAATTTCTTTTAAACTTTGCAGAAAAAATGCTGAATGACTGCCACTTAATTTACAGGAAAAAAACAAGACATATACATACAATATCCATGAAAATACAGCTACCTTACTACAGTAGACTGTGCTGTTATTAACTGATACTTCATTTAATTACAAATTTTTAAAAACTGCAGTTACTCTGAACAAAGTAATGAAATTTACAAGCTTGAGCTTTTTCCTCTCTCCTTTTTTCCTTTTTTCATTTTCTTCTTAGATCACGAAGATAACAACCTACAAATATTTCTAAGAACTTAAATATAAAAAAATTAATATTAGCAATGATACTACAGTGTCTGTACTTCTCTGTCTGCACATTTCCTATGTGCAGAGCCACTGGAGCACTCCAGGGGAGGACTTGGAGATTGATGAATGAAACAGAAACTGTTATCAAATAGAAGAAAGATGATACTATGGCTGGTAGACTAATGTGTGGCTTAATAAGGCTACCAAACCAAGGAGGAAAGCTGCCTTGTGATATTTCCTTCTGGCAGGGAGTGGGAAGGACAGGGGTTCAGGGAAAGGGAAGAAAAACAGAAAGTGAAAACTTCTCTTTAAACTAAAGGACCAGACTGACACAAAAATATATGGATGCAAGTAGCCAGGAAGACAGAAGTGTGATTTTATAGGGCAGGTGGATAACAAAACTCAGGTGGACTTTTGCCAATTGCTAAAGGTGTGATATCCCAGAGTTCAAAAGAATTAGACTTGATTACCCTGAATGTCCTCTTGTTCTGAAGAAGCACGATTATCTCTGTCTCTTCTTTTAGATGCCAACAGAAACATAAATATTATCTGGTTAATGGTAGAACTCGACCTTTGAGATATTTTCCAATCTTAATAATTCTGATTCTATTATTTTATGATCTATATGCTGATTCAAGTATGTTTGCAGATCTATACTTATCAAGTATATGTGAAGCATAACAGTGGCAATTTCCTCATACGTTTTTCTACCTTTAGTGGCTGGATCCTATCTGGCCATAAGTCATGAATACAAGAAAACAGCAATACATTGTGTGCTTGGATAATACATGCCTAGGAACAGTTTCTGGGAAAACAAATAAGTCAAAGGCTCATGTGGACATCATATGAACAGGGCTTACTTGAAGTTTGTACTAAAATATTTTCTTATGTCGTTTTAGCAGTATTTACAGATGTACAAACACTTCATTTTATGTCTGCCATCTCTTTCCTTTTTATCACCTCATGGTCTAACGCATTGTCACCCCTGATGGAGAAATCTTTGCTAATGTTCAATTTCCAAGGGCACAACATGAATGAGAGTAATAAAAGTCATTCAAGAAGACAGCAGCTGAATTTTAGTCTAGTGCAAGAGCTCTAGCAGGCAGCATAATGAAGTTTAATTACTGAAACATCATTGAACTTCTTGAAGAACTGAGTAAAGTAAATAGTCTTTAGTCTTCTGAACTAAAAAGTAGAGTGACCACTGAAGTCTGAAAAGGAAGATTAACACAAACTATAATAACTTATCTCTTTATAATCTGACAATGATGTGCCTTTTAGATGACCATCTGCTGAAAACTTCAGTACTGAAAACTGAAATTAGGTTTATTGAAACAAAGTCCAACACAAAGAACATGAAAAATACTCTTCAAAATTTTCATAGTTTAAGATCAATGTCATGATAGTTTAAAAGTCGTTAGGCTTTGTTTTGTAAACATTACTTTTTTCATCAGTAAAGAAGAAGAGTTTTCTTAAAAATAGATGACATTAAAAAGACAACTCAAAAAACTAATGGAAACATTTTGATATGATGGTCAAGATGGTAGGAAAACTGCTTCTAATATAATGTCTGAATATAACTTTGTTCATAAGCAATGAATGTCATTTCTACCACATCACACAGATTCTCCTCTGGGTAATTGTAATAGTGGCAATACTGTTCAGCATTATAATTAATGATCCAGATGATGAGATACAGCACACCTTCAGTGATTTTACAGATGATACAATACTTGAAAGAATGGCTGATGCACCAGATTGGTGTCCTATTATTCAGGAAGACCTCAAGAGGATGGAGAAATGGGCCAAGAGCTTTAGAGATCAACAATGGTAAAGGCCACGTCCTGACCGTGGGGAGGAATAACCCAAGTACCAGTGTATGTTCCATCTGGAAAGTAGTTTTCAGGGAAAGTCCTGGGTGTCCTGGTGGACACAAAGTCTGGACACGAGTCTGCAGTTTGCCTTTGCAGCCAAGAAGGCTAAAGGTACCCTGGGCTGCATTATGCAAAAGCATTGATAGCAAGTCAAGGGATCATTGTGATCCTCTTTCTCTACTCTGGCAAGACAAATCTGAAGTGCTGGGTCCAGTACTGGGCTTCCCAGTATGAGAGAGATGTAAACAGACTGGAGTGAGTCCAGTTTCAAGGGGCTCAAGGACTGGAGCATCTGGTACAAAAGAACAAGCTGGAAGAACTGTGACTTGTCAGTCTGGAAAAGAGAACACTCAGAGGGGTCATACTCCCTGGTGGGGGAGTAAAGAGGACAAAGTTTTCTCAGGCAGAGGGTACAAAATGAGACTTAAACATAAGTAAAATTTTCTTTGAGAGGAAGAAGGTCACACCCAGAAAAGCTGTCTAGAGAAGCTGAGGAGTCTCTACACTTAGAGATATTAAAAACCCAGCTGGACACACTCCTGGCTACCCTGCCTCTGAGTAGAGGCTTGGACCAGGTGATCTCCAGAGGTGCCTTCCTGCCCCAGCCAATGTGTGAGTTGGTCATTCTGTGTTTCAACCAACAAGTTATACAGCTCAAACTTTTCTTCCAGAGATCTAATTGTATCTCTAGATTGCAATATCTTCTTCCATTCCTCCCTCTCATTAAACTTGACAGCATGACAGATGTTTTTATACTGCTGATAACAAATTTCTACCTGCCTAATGCACACTGCATTGTGCAAGTCCAGAAAGTCAATTCTGGTAAACAGAGGCAGCTCCACAGCCACTAAACTCTTTATGCCTTCAGTCATAAAAATGAATTCTGATGACTTATTGTCTAGAGGGACACAAAGTAAAACTTTTCAACCATCTTTTCTTTATGCCTGGAAGTGTGTCTGCACATAGTAGAGGGAGTGCTCTAGCTGGCTGTTAGGGAGATTTATATGAGCATAACTTGGATGTTTCTCAACATATTTAGTTGCAAGTGTAATATGAGTACCCAATGAGTTACTGTCCATCTAATGAGTCATACGATAAACAAAGGCTTTGAAAAACATCCATTGTTTCAGACATTTTTTTGAATACCTAGAAAATGATTTTTTAAAAAATCCCATAGATTCAGAGTTAGGGGATATATATGTATGTATGTGTGTGTGTGGTGTGTGTATGTAAAATATATCGAAGTGATGGCAAAATCCTAGAAATGAAACTGAGAATTTCTGTACGGCAGCAGGTTGAAGACTAGGAAGAGATTTTTAATGTAATACCATATTCTGGTTTAGTGGTCTTTTTGTTTTGTTTTGTTTTGTTTTAATCTGAATAGTGTATAGTCAAGAAGCACTTTATTCAAGATTCAGGATTAGGCTGGTTTGTGTCCATGTGACTGGTACTGGCACATAGTCTTGAGGCTGTTATTTCCAGAGGAACAGAACTCAGTTTGATCTGACTAGAAATTAGTGCTGGCTTGGACAAGGGCAAGGTAAGTTTCTCATGTGGACATAGTCCAAGTCTCAGATCAATGTAAATTATCTTGTGCATGCACCT
Organism: Chloebia gouldiae; assembly: GCA_003676055.1. Classification (NCBI taxonomy): domain Eukaryota; kingdom Metazoa; phylum Chordata; class Aves; order Passeriformes; family Passeridae; genus Chloebia; species Chloebia gouldiae. Next base: position 9,075,955 of record QUSF01000007.1, read on the forward strand.
GTTAAAATAAAATCACCTTGTCCAACACTTGACAACAGTTGTTGTAAGGGAGCAAGTGAGGTCAGGATGCCTGTCTTCTGCAACAAGCTCTAAAAATTGAGAAAGGAAAAGGACAACCTCAACTGTGTATGAGGCAAACATAGAGACAAGTGTGAGAAATCCAGGTTAGTCAGGACAAGATGATTCCAACTATTAGGAAGCTGTTCATAAGTTTACCTGATAGAAGAACTGCTCACAGCTTGTCAGAACTTCAGAGGTCTGTAACAGAATTGAAATGAATATGTAGCAGCTTTCATTACACAGAAGCAAAAAATAATTGACATCGACCACCTGCTGAGAGAACATCAGCACTAATGTAATGAACTCCAATTTGCAGAAGACAAAAAGTGCTTTGTCACAGTGATGCACAGATACTGCTGCACACTAGACTTCTGAAAGTGTCATGAAGAGCTGGAGTCCTTAGAAAGACCACCAAAAGAAAATCTTGTTTTGTGACAGTTTTATAGAGCTAGACACTCTGGCAGCTAGGGCCTGTGTGCCTCCTATATGCCTAAATATGCCATTAAGAATATCCATATATGCATTTTCTATATATGTTATGCATGTATACACACTTATACCCATATGAGTTTTTAAACATTTGTTCATATGCATATGCCTATATACATGTGCATATACAAACACATATCTGTATATCCACACCCAAACTTATGTGATTGCAGTATATATTTATCCAAGATGGCAAAATGGAAATCACAATGATTCATCATGAAGAATCATAAGAGAAGAGCTTGTAGTTCCTAGAAAATCCTTGAAAAAGAACTAAAATATGTACAAAAAATCCTCAAAAGAGATGAGTACTATTATGTGAAGCCTTTCAAAGTCCCCAAGCACATTAAGAGTTCCAGTAACAAATATAAAAAGAGTAAAATAGCATCAGTTTGAAATCTTGGTATGCCCTGATTAAAGAAGGAAGAATTAGGAGGATGAGTGCATTCTGCATAGCTTCCCGGCACTATCACGCAAATACAAAATTAACATTAATTGGTCTGTGGACGATATTGAGAGAAATGAATCCAGGGCATAAAAGGTCAATAAAGCTGTTTAAAAGCTAGTAATTTCTTACATTAATGGCAGTCAGAAAGAGAAAGTATTTCGGTATTTATCTACACAGGCCCATGAGCTGAATTTTTTGAGAAATTTAGATGACGATGAGAAATAAATTTATGTCACAAGATCACTGACTTCAAAACAAACAAGGCTGCTAATGCTGAAAATGTGTAACTGTGGATGAAACTGAGGAATTATATTTCCTAGAAGGTCAGAAATTTTAGAAAATAATGAATTGCAGTTTTTGTCTTTAACAGCATCCTGTCATGAAAAAAACATTCCTGCACTTCTGACTGTAGACTTTGATGCAATAGTTGCTAAGAGCCAGAACCATTCTGGTGAGCACTTCTGCAAAAGGACTGAAGAAATGTGACAGAATTTAATTTTTATGCCCTTACCCACCAGTGTTTTTCTTCTTTATCTCACATGTTTCTTACTCAAGCTGCTTATTCTGCTTTATGCAGTGAAAAACATAACATCAGGGACCCTTTTTTTTTTACAGAAATATCATATACACAAACATGTTTTGTCCTTAAACATATGCAGGTGAAAGCAAAACTTAGTTGTATGTCTTCACCGGTAAAGGAGTTTATATAATATTTTATATTCTGTGCACACTGCTGGCTAAAAAGACTTGAGTAAGTCTGATAGTGAGGATACCTTTTGGTGCAAGAAAGTGAGAATATATTCGAGTTGAATATATTTTTCTGTGCACTCAGTATAGGAAAACAAAGTCCTGTGATTTATATCTTCAGCAGAATCACAGAAAACTCTGAAAACTAGCAAACAGAAATAAAGCTAGGATGTTATATAAGAATGTACAGTTAAGATAATAATTAACATAGTGAGTGTACAGGGCTTTATAACAGAAAAAAAAAATCACAGAATTAATTATATGAGCACTGATATGTTAGGTGAGAGCATGATCAAGAAAGACACATTTTATTTACTAGAGGCTAATACTGCCCTTCATAGGGATACCTAAGTCTATATGGCAATGATATCTCAAAATGGCATTGACTCAAATTACCCTATTATCTAATATTTAGGATAATTTTCAAAATTTTAAATCGGTCATGTGGCAATTAGTGGAAAATCTATGTAGACAGAGGTTGATCATTTCTGTGAGGCCACACTGCATTATAAAAGGGGTCAATAGTCTCAGATGTTCAGTGCATAACTAAAGCAACCTTCCTTAAATGTCTTCTAAATTATTTTCTACTTTCATAATTATAAAAAAAATCAAGTTTAATCTACAAGAGGCATGAAGATACTTTTTGGAGTTAAGGAATAGTACATTTTGAAATATATATGGAAGAATAAACATCTGAAAAGTTGAATGAAATAGGAACAAAATAAATTCTTCAGGTACATGTTATCTGAATTTTTTTCAATTCAAATGGAAGGTATTCAAATTTGGAAGTTAAGAGTTATATTTATTTCTAGAGTAAGAAAAACTGAACTGATAGACTGAATCCATTAAAAAAATAAAAATGAATAATCCTTAAAAATACAACCCTAAGTTTCTCATGCTGTTTTGAATGTCACATATTGCCATTTAAGGCTGAGACTGTATTCTGCATGATATTCCCTCTTATTCATTAGCCATACTGAAAACTTTACAAAATTCTATGGGCTACCTTTTCCTTCTGCAAAATATTCAGTCTGTCTGTTTGATATGTTGTTCTACATTTTGTAGGAAAGAAAAAAATCTTTCCTCAACTCCTGTAATTGACACACATTCCATGGAAAATAGCATATTCTTTTCATATGGCTTAAATTCCAAACTAGAGTCTTGTTGAAACACGTGTGCTAGCCAGTCCACAAGTCATCCTCTAGTCAGATGAAATTTAAAGTATTTCCTGAAGGGGTACCTTGATATATGGCTTCTAGACAGTTACATGAAATGACCTAATGGTTTTAACTCTGTATGAGAATGAAAACTATAAAACAATTTTAAAAGTCAACAGATGACTCAAAAACACTTCAAACACTCTGCATCTTATTCAAATGTAGCCACTAAAACATACAAACTCTTAATATAAATTTGATTTTTCTGGTGAATCAATGTCCCTTTTTGTGAAGTAGCTTAACTAAAAGTCAGTTGAGGATTTTAACTGGGAAAACTGCTAAATTAGGATTATCACTCTGATGTTTAATCAGATGACCACTTAGTGTGACTAGTGGTTTTAGTCCATTGCACCAGGTCTGTGAGTTATAAAGATACCATTGTTCCCATTTTCAGTTGTCAAGAAGGTGCCAAATGATTTACTGAACACAGAACAGAGATTTACTCATGATGGTGCAAGAAATTGAACTGTCCCAATTTTTATTTGGTTGTTGAAAGTATTTTGTACACAAAGAACGGTTATTATTTTCACTTATCAGGCCAGCACTTTTAAACTAAAGAAAAGGTAACTGCAATCTGCAATTGCAGTCTGCTGGAGTTGTCTTCTCCATTCCACAAAGACAAGAAAAATATTTATAAAAACAATTTAAATTGCTTATGTCATTAAAAAAAGCTTTTTGAAAAATTAAAGAAATTATAACTTTCCCTTCCAGGCTAAAAAAATCACAAATACTTGCACAATTTGTATCAAGGTTATAAAATCCAATATTTTATATACTGAATTTCATACCACAACATATATTTACAAAGGGATAAGGTATAAAATGACCTACAAGTACAGTCAACTGGCTTTTTTAACATGCATTACCGTTTGTTTTCAGATGGAATTATGTACTATTGACAGAAAATTCTGTACTTGTTGTGGAGCATCTCTTATCTTACAGGATCTGCTATGCTGGAGCAGACCTGTGATTAGCTCAGCACTCTGCCTCTGCCAGAGCCACATAGATCAGAGAAAGATGCAATGTATTCATGTGGAAAATGATGGAGCAACCTGCCTCCCTAAAACGTAGCTCTGTGCCCTTGTCAGCTAAAGATTACCTTGTGCCCTGAAGAGAGATAGAAATTACCTAAAGGATGAAGGATTGAAGCTTATTGTTTCAATCTGTAAAGTCAGATAAACAGAAAAAGAAATACACACTCCAAATGGGTTGTTGCAAATATGTCTGCTACAGCACTCTTCAAAACATACTATCTGCAACAGCACCAGGAAGAAAATCCTAGATTAGATGGGCTGCCAGATTGGTCATATCTGCTTTCTATTTCCTTTACAACAAGGAGAGTTTCTTACTATCCTTCAGCTATTTTACTATACAATTTTATATCTATAAGAGTAGCCAATGGTGAGGATTAGTATTTTGTAAACTGTGTTCTAGGAACGGGTATAGAATGTACTATATTCTGTGGTACAAATGTGTCAATGACAGAGTTACAACACTGAATATTTTTTCATGCCCAACTTCAAATGAACATTTTTTTTTTTATTAGATGAGCAGAGTGTTGGGAAAAGTCTCAAGAGGTGAAGAAGAATAACATGATAGTACTTGGTAGTACAATGGATAAGCCAATACTGAACACATTGAAATTGTGCACACTAAAGAAAGCAATCCAGATTTTTTTTCATGGAAACAGTGAAAAGGAGTTACCACTGGTAGTCAGTAAACACCAGTTTTTAACCTTACTACTTAGCCAAAGATTTGCAATTATAATGAAGAGTTCTATGAAAGTATTATCTCTAGTGGAAAGAGTAAAAAGGGTAAAGAGTGAAAAATAAAACCAAAACATATAAAAATGATAAGGAAAATAAGAGAGTATAAAATACTTATGGTCCTCATATCCTGAAAGGATAACAAGATTTGAAAAGAAGTGAAAAAGGACAAAAAGAATTCTCAAAGATATACAAACACATCTGAATGAGATCTGACCTTTAAACCCCAGGCATGAAACAGAAGTCTGTGAAATCATGGATGCCAAGAAGAATGTGAATAAGGAATGAGTGTTTAGTTTTTGTCATAAAACAAAAATGGAATCAAAGGACTGAAATAATCAGGCTAGAATTCCAAAACAGGAGCTTGGTATGCTGTCACTTTCCTCATAGTTGAACTCTGTGCATGCAGGTAGATTATTGTCTCAGCTTGCATAGGCTCTAAACATTTCTCCTAATTCATAGGAGAAAAAAGCTTTAAAGAATGGGTCAAGATGGTAATAGCTGACTAACAGAGAATATAAGTACACCTAAAAATATATTAATATGGTTGCCACTTGCTGCTTCTCTGCCATAGACTGGGATGAAAACTGAGGTTCTGAAATAAATGTAACTGGTTTTGCCAGTTTCATACAACCCAACAGTAAATTCAAACTATTTCAATGTCCTCCCAATCTCTCCACAGTTGTTTTCTGTATCTTACCATCTACTATTACACCATCATCCTTGCTTTATTTCCTTCTTCTTAAGGGACTGTATTTAATTCCATCTTTAGGCAAGTCTCATTTTCAAATGTTCCTATACATCTAACAACATATATGTTGTGTTTATGTATATATGTATATACATACATACATATATATACATACATACATATATATATATATATATATCACATATTTTTATAGATATGATATATACACGCAAAATTTTACATACATCTTTACAACAGTTATTCTCAGTACTTTTCTGCCTGGCTCATGTGGAAGTTAGGAACTACTAGGTAATTTTATGGTAGAGTGTGGTGTGGTTCTAGAATTAATTTCTGAACTTTAATGAGGAATTTATATCCTTTTAATATTTCCTACTAAATTCAAGGTACAGCAAACTAACTGAGAAAAACAAAAACTTTAGTCATAAGAAAGTTTTGGATTCAGCTGAAAAATTTGACACTGATTTGAGGCAAAGCATTTTCCCTTCTGGCAAAATATTACTGCTCCAAAATAACAACGATGAATGTCTTCCAGCTTCCTGCAACAGATTTTGTCCTAAATTCTGACAAGACATGAGACAGAGCTGATTTATGACTTTCCTTTTTTATTATATAGTCATGTCTGTGATTGATATTCTAGGCCAATATTTAAAAATATACACACTTTTTTTTTGCATCTCTAAGTCTTTTAATACAATCAATAAGTAGAATTAAAGGTAATATACTTATTCTGATGACTGGACTTTAAGACAAATAAAAAAAAATTATTGTGAACTTTCCCTTTTTGGGTAGGAGACCCCAGCCTTTCCCATTGTTCTCTTGGAATAAGAGCCAATTTTTAAATAGAAAAAACACATAGGTATAATCAGATTATACAAATGTCTTATTTTCCTTCTTGTTTCTCTGTTTTATGTTTTTAAATGACTTTGGAACTTATAAAAGTTCCAAACACATTGCTCTGAAGGTAGTGTTGAAGGTCCAATTTCAATGTGCTCTTATCCTATTTATGGTAATCCAAGACATACTGTTCCTTACTGTCTTAACACTTTGAAGAAGCAACAATACCTATTTAAAAAGTCATCAACACAAACTTTTCATTATAGGCAGTGAAATTATGATCTTTAGAGAACCCCTAGAGAACCCCACATATGCAGGATAGTGCTGCTTGTTTCATTTAAATAAAAATAGAAATATATGTGTCTTAGTCACTGTTAAATGATAATGATGCCTGGCAATCAGAATTAACTTAAAGTTTTATGGAAACAAACCATTTGGCATTCTCAAACATACTAAAGCACAACTTTAATTAGGTGAGTGAAACACACACTTACCCATAAGTGGCAAATTTTGCATTAAAAGGACGTTTTCAACTAAGATTCATTTTGATCCAAACACATATGGAAAATTATGATAAATGAAATTAATATAGGGTAAGAACATTGCTTGAATTCTATTTTGTTTATACTGGAATGCAACAGGACAGTAACATAACCACATTTTTCAAAATTTAGAGGTTAAATTTTATTGTAGAATGTCTACATTAAACAAAACAAAATTCCACTCTAATAATTCCATTATGTAATATGTTTATTATATGCATAGGCAACTACTCTGAGCTCAGCTCTATCCCACCACCCTTATCAGGAACACCCAACTCCAGGAACAAACCCAGGTGGATCATAAAAACCCAGCCCAGCACTGTCTACAGTTCAGTCTAAGAATTCCTCCCTTATTCTTCTCTTTCCATCTCTTCCACTTACATCCTCAGAGTAAACCAATAAATTCCACTCAAAAGACTGTTAAATTCTTATAATTAATTCCGCAGCAGAGCAGGAGTGGATCAGTGGTGACCATGTCCCTCCAAAAGTCCCTCCAGTCTGAGGACACTCTGCATCCCCAGACCTCTGCCACCTGTGTGTGGGTGAGCACATCCAGAAGAAGGGTTTGTGTGACATTTCTCCACATTCTGCTTGCCACACCTTGCCTTGATTTTGCCTTTGAATGTACTGATTCCTTGCAATGATTTTCTGTGGCACAGCAGAAATGTTTTTGTTTGTTTGTTTGTTTTCCCAATCTTAATGAAACTAGAAACATAAAACTGGGTAAAATTATAAAAAGTTACTTTCCCTGTTCTCATTGAGATTATGCAAGAACATATTAAGAGTCCACAGCAGGAGTGTTTTTCCATGTAGATATATACATGAAAGTATATATCTATTATATATAGATATAATTGCCAAGAGTAAACAACAAACAAAAGTACAAAACAAATGGCAAGGAAAGAAGACACCCAGAAACATCCTAACGAAGTTTGTTTTTTTTCAATGTGGTTATATTTATAGAATGGCTCCTTTATTGCTGTTTTGTTTTGATTACTTTCAAAAATAAAATTGAAAAGTCCATCTGCTTAGTTATCTGGATTGTCTCTTCCTGGTTCTGTTTCAGCTAAGGATAATTTTCCAAGGAAATTTGTATTATTTTTTATCCTCAGTAAAGACTGAATGATGTTTTTTTCATCAGCCCTGACAACACAACATGATATCTAAGTGCCTGCTGCAGCAAAAGAAATAACCACTGTTTCTTTGCCAGGTGTCCTGTAGATTTCCAGTTCTATTTACCAGTTCCAACTGAGCACTGAGGCTGCTCAAGCTGCATGTCATAAATGGGTCTGCAGAAACTCCTTCCAAATCAATTGAGCTTTTTTTCTTTCAGAAATATCAGTCACAGGCTGGTGGACACAGTCTTACAAAAGACATCCTAGACTAGATGTTATGGCCAGCCCATCATGGGTTTTGAGTTGGTTTATGCTGGATAGGTGGAAGTGATTAAAGCAACACAGTCGAGACAAAAAAAAAAAACAACCCAATGCTTATTTTCTGGCTCTAAATATTTCTTTTTAAACTGTTGTTTGTTGCTTTGCCAGTTTGGAGTCTTTACATTTCAATGCAATACAGAAGAAAATGTAAGCATTACAGCAGTGCTAGGTTTGATAATAAGAGAACTTATCTTCCCTAACATCATTTTGCATGTTTTTCTCCAGCTGAAAACCAGCATTATCCCTTAGAATTAAATAGCATATATTTGAAGCTATTAATAAAGCAGCTGTTTTATCCTGTAGTAACTAATACTAACAGCATTTCTAAAACCAGAGCATGCTGTCTCACAAGGTAACTCCCAGAAACCAACCAAAAATAACTTAACATAGTGGATGATTAAGGTCAAATAATCATGTATAGAAATCCAGTGTAAGGGATTTAATGATGGTAAATTGAGAAGGTAAAGGGTTAAGAAAATGCAATCCCTTCTTCTTCTGCTACCCATACAAATTGTAGCATATATACCTTAATATTGACTGTTATATTTTATGCCCCTTATGATTAACATAAATAAATTATAAAGTTATAAAAATAATGTCACCATATGATAAACATTATTGTATAATAAATTTTGCCTTACATTTAACTCTACTCATCTTAAACTTTGCTGGGCAGTTGAGGACATCAGCATTCCCAGGACAACACAAGCTTTCACTCCAGAAGCCTTGATCAGCACAAAATCAGCTGCCATGATGGCTATTGACTGTTGCTTGACAGACTGAATTTTTTGTTCAATCACTTGCACAGCACAGAGTGGCAAAAGATTTTATGATTGCAAGTCCTATTTCCAGTACTGACACAAAACCAAAATGTGTTTTTCATCATCACAAAGCTAACAGTAGGAGAAAAAGCACTATTAAGCAGAGAAATGTACTGATTAAATGTGAAGGTTAGGTTAGAGCCATCTCAATTCTGTCAGTGCAGCAGTTTTCAGCACAAGAATTTCTGATATTTAATACTTGTAAGTATTTGCTGTTAAGTGTCTAATAAAAGTCACTGATTAGCGTGTCATGAAGGAAAAGATTAGACACTATTTCTTTGATTTCTCACCTAACATAATTTCAGCATTTAGATTACAATGTTCATTTCTAAAATTTAACTTATGGCTCAGAATGAAAGTCATGGTGAATGCGTTTGTATCTACTGCTTGTATGAAAGTAATTGGTAGCCTATCATGCTGTAATTCAGCCCTTTAGACTTCAATAGTCAATAAGCTACTCTTTTATTATTTTTTTTATTATTAGTGGAAGGTGAAAGAATATGTGCACAACACAAAACTGCAGGTGGTGGTGTTTTTTAGCAACATCTGGGAAGTTTATTCAAAAACTCTCAAAAATGTAACAGAGACAATCACTTAAGTATGCACTTAGAGTAAATGACTTCTGGGAAATGAGCATAAGCAACTCATGTCAAAGATTTATAATTCTTATTTTCAAAATTCAATCTGCAAGTTTCCATTTGAAGCAGACACTTATAGAGCAGGATAGAATATCCATGTTGGAAAGTGGTCACTACTTTTTGCACTCTGGTCTATGGAGTATTGCTTAATTTAAAACCCACCTTCAACAAACAGAAATCTGCAAATAAAAAGCATAAACCCCTATTTCCTCATCACACTCGAAAAAACCCCACAACAAACAATCTATGGTTTGTCCTTCAGACTATGCAGCCTTGTGTCTGTCAGCCTGCTGGGGACAGGCACTGCTGCTGCTGGGATCCAGGAGACAAAAGTGGAACTTTGTCACTCTGCAGGCACAGGACAGATCACATACAGGATAGTGACAGGTAATGATAAGATGATGATAATGAGATGATAACTAATCCAAAAAGTGGATTAGTTGACCTTCTGGAAGACCTTTCAGGATTATGAATGGTGTTAAAAAGGTCCTGTGCAAACAGAAGCAAGTTCACGGCCACTAGCAGGCTGCTTTATTATAAGAAATGTTACATTTATTTGTATACATTAATAAATCATTAGAACCCTATGAAGATTATTGTAAGAGAAAGATAAACAACTTTTTTACAAATATTAAAAAATTAGTTAAAATATCCCTAAAAATAACAGGCATATCTGAAAATACATTTTTTTTCCCAATACTGATGTGTTAATCTTAACTGAGCTAAGCATTGCCATATCTATTTATGTTAAGTATATTAAAGCAAACACAAATAATTCAACCTTTGAAGGAGAAATTGTTGAAATTCTAATGATGCTAAAATACATTAACATTTAGGTATTTCTTTATTTTAATACAGAAAAATTCTGTAGACATATAGAAATATTGTAGTATGGTAAATTATCATTCCTGCAGATAACTTTTTTTCAGCATCTTATATTTTAAAGGACATATTACTAGATCACATTGTATTTAAAGGTATTTGTTAAAATAATTTAATTTATTCTTGGGTTTAAAGACTTTGTTTTGGGAAATGTTCTTTCTTTTCATGAAGAAGTGCTTCATTCTGCTTTAGTGACTGGTGATAATAAAGCAGTTATAGGCAAATCTGATAGAATTAACATCACAATATTTTGCTATAAAATAGCCAGGCATTTATTTTTCACATATTTACTACTGTAAAAGGAAGTAATAACTTTTTTCCTATTAGGTTTCCTTTTGTGGTTCTTTGCAATGAAGTCTTTGTATGTTCTGAAAGTTGAAAAAGACTTTTTTACTTCATTAGCTCTTCATATTTTTATCACTCTAGCAGAGACAGGAAATGAATTGACCTCAGATAGTCTTAAATCTTCTTTCTAGAACTTTTGAGATACATACTGCTGTTACACTTAGTTTATGCTCCAGATATGTTCAGGACTCTATTCAGTGAATCAAATCCCCTCCTAGACAAACAGAGGCTATGTTTAGAAGAAAATATTTCTTTTTCTAACATTAATTGTGAGGATCTTTACGACCGTGGACCAATGGTCCACAATAGATATTTGGCCTACTGCCAAAATATATAAATATAATTTGAAGAAAAGAAGCACAACAACTAGGAATACAGCAAAAATTCTATATGTTGTATAGGAAGTCCCTCATGATGCTGAAGATGCCAGCTAAGCTCTGTAAAAAACACAAACCAAAGAAAATATCCATGGCAAGCACCCACTAATGCGTGACCCATTTTGCACAAGAGATTTTGGGGCTGAGGACAGTGCCAGAAATTTCTTCCCTCATCTTCACCACTTTATTGCTAATATGGTAAAATTGTAAAGGCAAAAGTGTCATGGTCCTGTGAGGGACTTCAATTGCAACTGGGGCAAGAAAGCAGGGAAGCAAGAAAGAATACATGATTCCCTTCCCTCTGTCTTGATCTTTGGATTTTGGAGTTATTACAAATTAATGTTTTCCTTCTTGGTGCATGTTTTCCTTTAGGACTCCCTAGAGTCTTACTAGGTACTCCCAAGACACAGCAACTGTGCCTGATGCAATCCTGCAGAAGTCATAACATGGATACAAATAGTCATATTGGTACATAAGATTCTGGCATTGTTTAATATCATAATCAGCTAAAAATGGATTATATTTTATTTCAGGATCTCATCTTTAAAATTTTTACATCAATAGCCCAGCAGAAATTCCTGTCTATTAACAAACACACTGTCAACAAATTAAAACTCCAATTTTTTGGAGGGTCTTTGCTATCACACTGTTATACATGTGAGAGCTCAGCAATTTTAGAAGTGAAGGAAGAGAAAGAAAAAGACTGACCAGCAATATAAAAAAAAAGATGGATGCTTCTTTCATTTACCAAATTTCCTGCGTTTCAACATTTATTTAGCTATTCATTCCCTCTCTCCTTGTATTCACTATGCCACTTGAATTGTACACTTACTGATTTCTGGATTGCTCCCTCACTTTCTGTAAGGAAATGTGTAATCATGCCCCAGGTTAACCATTTCCATGCTGAAGTCAGCACATAATAGCTCGAAGAGTGAAGAATCTGAGATAATGTGCCAAGACTAAATCAATGATTATCTTGCTGATACTTCCATTTCTTTGAAAAAAACTTTCCTGTGTTCAGCCAAGTGATTGTTTTGTTGTATATTTCCATGTCTATCTGATAGTTTATTTTAGAATACAATGCACTATAAAAATTTGTAAGATTTTGAAAATTGTGATTATTGCATCTTTCTCTAGGTAGTAGGGAAATCATAATTATATCCTAACAAAAGGTAAGCAGCCTAGGCTCTCTTTTAATTACTATGTTAGTAGTTGTCAATAATACTGCAGAGTAAAATGTGAAACTATGATTCCTTGCGCACCAGGAATTGCAATGCTCAACAATTCTACCACAGAATTTCATGTACACCGTATTTCACATCAATATATATCAGAATCAAGTTTAATAATATAGGCAATGTCTCCTCCTGAGCACAGAAAGGAAGAGATCTGCAAATAAGGCATTATTATTGTGCAGTCACTCTACACTCAGGAAATTCTATTTCTAAACTTTAGTCTTGCCTTCATATGAGCCACACTTTCCACTGTCCCCTGCTACATTATGCATGATTTCTAAAATCATGTCCTTCTGCATAGAATTTTTTTTTTCAGATAGAATAAAACTTCTTCCTTATAAGAACTACAATGTAACAACTTTCCTAACTGAGATAAGGAAAGATTACTTATGCACTACATTTTTCAAATACATACAGATCTAGATGACATTCCTCTATCAAAGTTGTTATCAGGTGGGTTTCAGCACAATTTTACTTGAATTATAATAACCCTGAAAGTGCATCCAGTACTTTAGTAGACTTTGGAGAATAAACCATGCCAGCCTACCCTTCTGACAAGTAGATAGAAGGTCAGTAGATTTAACAATACATTGATTTAAGTGTCCTTCTGATGGAAAAGTTGTAATACAATATATCACAAAAACACACCAATTTTTTACATACCCAAATATCTCAGGGAAAGCTCAGTTTCTATCACAGTTTTGCATTGGGTATTTTTTTGTAGGAAGAGTGGATGTTGAGAACATCCAGTGACAAAAATGATCAATAAATGACATTAATTCCTCCTAAGCCTCATTTTCCTGTCATTCAAAGATGGGAGAACAAATGCATTTTACTTAAGAGATAATGCACAGACAGAAAAAAAACCCAAACCCCTACTTTTTCAAATATTATTTATATTCATAAACCCACCAAGGAAATGAAGTCTTATTATTTTACATCACATTTAAACGTGATAAATTGAAATGGGGGAAATTTCAACCACATTTAAGTTTAAAAATTTCCCTCTGAAGATAATTAAGCGATCATTCAGGTCATCCAAAGGAGTTGTGGAATATTCCTTCTTGGAGGTTTTCCAAAACCTAACACAACAAAGCCCTAAGTGACCTGACTTGAATTCAGTATTGTATAGAGCTCTTGGCTGAGCAAAGGTTGTGTTAGGAACTTCTGTGGTCTCCTCTCTCCTGAGTGAGGCTTGTCAGTGCAGCAAATTGCTCAGGTCATGATTCATATCATGATTTGAAAATCAGTTCATAGTTCAGCATGGCATCAGGAATTTGGATTGCAGGGAAGAAAGCTTTCCTCCACCTACAAAGCCAGTATGATTTTAAGGATGTGTGCTCTCTGGACCAGATAGTTATTTGTACATGACTTGACTTGCTAACTCATAAAACTGATACCCATGTTTCTAAAGATTTAAAAAAAAAAGCACACTTCAAAATAAAAAGCAAATAGAAATGTGTTAGGTACTCATTTAGTGTGCTGCTCTTTGTAATGATAAGTTGGAAAGATTCCTGAGATCTGAAGGTCATATTTTTGCATAGACTTAGATGACTATAACATAGTTAGATACTAGGCTGTTTTCCAAAGTGCCCAGTTACTAAGCTTTAATGAGAATTATTTGTTCACCCTATATCACTTAATCTGAAAAATGCAGCTATCCACTTACCTTAATTTTAGTGAATGCATATGCATTTCAAATAGCCTTAAATTGACTAGTCTTTGAATTGAAGGCTTATTTTTTTCCATTACTCAGTCTAAAATCCTTTTCAGAATATATATATTTTTTAATCTCTTGCTGTATAATGTAGCCTTCCTTCTGTATTGCATTCACTGTTTAATATAAGTGATCAAAAATACTACTTACTTTTTAAAGAAAATAGTAATTATCTTGACCTTTTAAATTAGGCTTACCTGAAACACAAGTGACCAAAGATCATTATTTACCTACATTTTAGTGTCCTACAATAAGCAAAATATGCTCCTATAAGCCAGCCATGGTAAAAGTCTTGTTAACACAGACACAAGGCTGAATAAGATGGAGGGGATTCAGGTGCCCACACACAGATTAGGCATGTTTGATACTTTTTCAATTTGCTGAGGTGCTTGGTAGGCGTGGATCATAGAAGGAGTATTTCATCTTCTGGGCAGGCAACTGGAGACCAGAAAAAGTATTGTGGAGTGTCTATTATAATGCTAAATATCCACATTGCAGAATTGCTTCCTAGTAGCCCTAAATAGTGGAATATTAGTTGACAGACTTCGTTTGTGTCTTCACAACTCTTTTTTTTTAAATTATATTTAAAAAAGACTAACCTTTTTAATACCACTTAAGTACATTCACTACAAAACAATTAATATACCTTAATAATATATTTATCATTGGTTTATATCATCATTTATGTATTAAATACGAAATAATGACACTCTAGAAAGAAGTTATTTAGTGACTTTTCAGCTGATGCTAGATATTCCATACACTATTCTCCCTTATAGGCATCTTTTGTTACCCTGGTGAGTTTGTAAGGCATTGATTAGACATGGTCCCTTAAGAATGACATTTATTTTAAAATTCCTGTAGTTACACAGAATTACATTGCAGCCCACAATTGCTGCAAGGAACTGTTATATTTAATTCTGTCAGCCATACCAGTAGATTTTGTTCTCTGGTCAACATTTTGCCCACAGAAACTTAACCACCATTGCAACCACCATGGGTGCATGCAGGGAAGAACACATGAAGCTCAACCTTTCATGAGGTGGAAGGTGCAGCAAAGTCCTCTTTCATTAATTAATTCCTTCCATGCTTTATGGGCTTGTAGCATATGAACAGCAACTGCTTGGCAGGCACCCATATGAGTTTGATGTCACATAATTATGTGGGTCCAGCCCACAGAACAGAATATTAAATGAGTTGTTACCTCCTTAAAAAGCACATGGAGGCACTGAGTGAGGTTCATCTCCCCTGCAAGAAAACCATCCAGGTCTGAGCTTTATAAGAGGAGGAGAGAAACAGTCAGTGACTCTGCTGTCCTTTGTTTCTTTATCTCCCTACCTTCAACTGCTGACACCACTGGGCTATACTACAAATTACTCAATTTCAATTCATTCAACTGATGACAAACAATGACTGTTAAAAAAAAATTCCAGCCAGTTGCATGCAGGGTCTACACTCCTCACACACTTATTATTGAGTTTGTAGGTTTTTTGATATTCATGTTTACAGACCATGATGGATCCATGTCAGAATGGAACATGTTAAGTCAGCAATGTCTGCTGAAGTTATTACTTGAGCATTTTCAACTAAGAGTTATCTTCTCAAATCAATTAATCTTGATGCTCTTATTTATAACAAATCAATCCCATCTTAATTTATTATTCCACGTGCTACTGTTCTCTACAAAACCTAGCAAACAAAATTAATGATAATAATAGACATTTTTCAAAGTCCCTTTTGTGTTTCTTATTCCAGGAACCACCACGAATTAATAAAGTTGTTAAGGGAAAGTATTTTTCTTCTATCTCCAATGAAGACTACACCTGAATAAAATTATACAGGCTTAATAAATGTAATGTAACTATGCCTATCCAAATATGAAATTATATAACCCAAACAACTGAATAAGATATTGGTTAAGCAAATGTTTAATCATTTCTATCGAGTTTTAGTAATGTTGTACTTATTTTTTAAATAAATATAGTTTATTTTAATTATGTGATTTACTTGATTTGGTGGTGGTTTATAAGTGATAGTGATTTCTTTGCTACCAAATTTACATGCTCTTTTTTCTAAATTATGATTTTCACATTAGATTCTGTAAATAGGAGCAATACTGATTTTTCTTTCCAGTAGTGTCATTTTGTATTGTATTTTAATTGCTATCACTTTCTTTTTATAAATAAACCACAATCATTTTAAATTTAATCTGAATACAAATCTATCTTATCATTTGCTTAGATGCCAGAAGCTTTATTTATGTTAACATTGAGGTCTGACCTTTAGTTCTTTGGTCTGGAAAAATTGCATTTCCCAGAAAAGTTCTTAAGTATTTCTAAAAAGAAAGTGGCCTTGAAGAATATAAACTCCTTAATGTTAATTGTCACTGCTCAAAAGGATAAGGGCCATTTTTTTTCCAGTGATAGACTTATCTGATAAAAGTACTAATAATTACTTGCTCAAATGTGACCTATACATTTGAATCTGAATATTCTTTTTAAGCTTTAGAGAAAATCCTAAAATAAAATGAGGATAAATGTGTTAATAAACAGTTTTAAACACAAAATCATTACATTAGCATAAGTGAAATTTCTGTGTGTAATAGAGAAGTAATCTTTTCAAAACTCAACATACCTAATACATTAGATATTATGTAGGTATTGGATAAGGTTTGGTATGACGCTACACCTTTGAATACACATAAAAAATATTTAGAAAAAGGTCTGTGATTTTAGAAAGAGAGTGTAAGTGAATCTATAATTTATTAAAATAAATAAATAACAAATTGACATTTTCCCTGAATTTTCATAATTTTTCATTCCTATATGTTACAGAGACACACCATATACTCTACCCCATTTTCTGGGAAAATAAGGAAAACATGCTTTCAGAAATTAATTTTCTAGCTCACTCTTGGTACAAAACCAGGTAATTCTACAGAAAGCACATGCATTAGTGTGCAGTTTCAGAGAAAATCTTCAAACTCAGGTTTACCCTAGCCCTCTGACCCATACTGGAAGAATTTTACAGTGGTGAATATATGTGTATCTTACTACCATATTCTGAACAATAGCATATCCTTCTTTCTACAGAAACTTCAATGAGCATAAGATATTTTGTAATTTTTTTTTGCTTTACTCAATTGCTCAAATAAACCAAATAGCAAGAAAATCACTTTTTTGCTAAGGCAAAATATAATTTGGAATTTGTATTTTCAATTGGTTTAATCAGGAGAAGAATGGAAAATTTTGGAACTGCTTACAAAATGAAATTACAGGGCGACATTTCAAATCAAGACAACACTTTCAGTATATTTATCATTTTCAAGATTTATTTGGATCAATTTAAAGTTTTATTATATAGTACCCGAGGATGACTGATAATGTGTATGTTCCAGAATGGGTTGCTGGAGCAGTGGACTCTACGTGTACTTGCAAATGCCATGAAGTGAAACAAATGCCCCAATTTTTACAAATTCACTCCCCAAATTCCTCTTCAAAGAGGAATATGTTTGATTGTAGCAGGCAAACTTGACTGAAAGTACAGCTCTAGACATGCAATTTCAATTGCCACCATTGATTTATGCAAGTACCCAGCTCCAGGTGCCAGTATATCTTTAAAGGATGTTGGAAGCTTTTTTCCCCCTAAATGTGCAGATTGATTATGCACCAGAGAGTCTGCCAGGTGTACTGGTGGCAATTGCAAGAAGCCAGAAAAACCATTTTAACAGAAGAGGGATTCCTGAAGTTGCCTGTTTGGAAGCAGAGCTCCATCTGTGCACCTGATTTCAAGTGCCTCTGCTGCAAAAGCTGGGTAGAAGCAGTGAGTACTTACATTGTACTCTTACTGCTTCTCCTGGAAAATACACATTGTTAAAGCTAATTTGCAAGGAGTTCTGGCCTTTCCACATAAGATAACAAATTAGATATGCTCTACACATATGATCACTGCAGATTGGTGCTTTTCCAGCTGGGTAGTTGCTATAGCAGAGTAGCAATTAATCAATTAACTTTAATTAACTTGGTGAGAAAAGAAAACACAACAGAATAATGAAAACACACTTCCTGCAAAACCAAACAGAAGATCATGAGGGCTTAGCAGAGGATTTTTAGGTTCTTTGTGTGTGCCTGCCTGGAGTATATAGGAGGAGTGGAGGCTGAGGGGGGCTGTGAACCCAAACCAGGCAGATTTCCCCACAGAACACACCAGCCACAGAATATTAAGGCGAGAGAGAGAGATGAAAGTTGGAATGAAGGAGCTCCTTGTGAGGCATACATTTTCTGTCACATTGGTGGAGACCCTGGGAGAAGAGATGGAGACAAACAAAGACAAGTGACACAGACTAGTGTGACAGAGCTAGATACAAGGAAGGGAAGTGACAGCAGATGATCAAAAGAGTATCTGAAAACTCCTTTGACAGGAACTGCTCCTATTGCTTTTTTCTCTTACACCATGGGCAGTAAATTTTGTTACTCAGTGAAAACTAAGAGGATTTATCCCATCAAAGTCTATCTGCAAAGCTTATGGGAAAATGAATATCTAGGATTCTCTTCCTGATATCAGAATTTCTATGCATTCTGTTCATAAGCCCTGTATTTCATACAAGCTGCTGGAACAGTAATTTGCATAGATACTCTGAGGAGAAAAAACAATCCTCAATAAAATCCCTAGGGAAGGAATTTCTTAGATGAAGGCAAACTTTTGCATTCTGTAAGGTATGGATCACACATCTAAGAAACATTATTTCTTGCTTTCATGTAAACTCATTAAGATTTGATGAAGTTGTAATATTTTTCACTTTCAGACAGAAAAAACACATGATCATGTAATTAAAGATTACATTATAATTCAGCTATTAAAGAAATGCTTTACTTTTTACTTCTCTTTGCAAATACATTATCTTAATTTTTTTTTTCACTCATCCTAAACCAACTCTCTTTACTCTCTGTTCCTGTGCTACCTCTTCATAACTTGATCTAGAGCTGCTTCTGTGACAGAAAAATATCTTGCTGTTTCTCAGCTGGGATAAGAGAGTTCCAGTGGGCTGATCAACAACAACAATAACAACAAAAATAGCAAAGAGAAAGCCTGCAAATACACTAGAGAAGAAATGTGAAATCTTTTAGCACAGGATCAAAGACTATGACACTCGAAAGATGGAGAGCTGTTTGTTCATTCGAAAAAAAAATCAATTCTAAGACTATGGATAGTAACAAATTCTACTCTTTAAAAGCATGGTGTTGATACTGTTTATTTTCTTATCGTCTCTAGATAACTTTGTGGAGAAATTTTTATACATGCTCACAGACACATACAAAGTGTGTGTAAAAGCCACTATTGCAAACCTATATTTTAATATTTTGATCCCTGAGATAAAAGATCCTTGGTCTATTCTTCCACAACTTCTCTTCGTTTGCTTAGAGCAGGAGTAGGGGTGTTTTTTCTTGTATAAAATTATAGTGTTCTGACAGCTGGGAGGATTTGTCAGATTTACTAACAATAGGCATGAAGAAGTGCCAGTGTCCTTTGATTTTAGTCACAAGGATGAAGGAGAATTTTGTGAACTGTGTTTATAAAAATCAGTATCTTTCTAAAAGACCTCACTCTAGTTTGTGTTGTGACAAGCAAAAAAAGTAGTCTTCACCAAAATAGTTGTTGTACATTACTCACAAGAAAGAAAGAAAGTGAGGGAAAGTGCACAGAACTGTAGGGTATAACTGAAGTATAAATCTACAGCTGCAAGCTGACAGATAAAGTGGAACTGAGAGAAGACATATTTTGACAAATGAGAAATTTTCCACCTTAAGATGGTCTTGGATAAAGATTACTCTGCAGCCCTGTTGCCAAAATTGGCAAATAAGCAATGAAATTTTGTGGCAGTTCATATATGTTAATGACAACCAAACACAATTTTGTGCTGAAGAAATGTCAGTACCTATATTTGGCCCGCTCTTCAAAAAAGATATTGAGCAACTATTTTAAAATATAGCATGCACTGGCAGTGATCTGATCCTTTCAAATATTTTGCTTTCCAAAATATATATAACCCTAAGGCATTTATATTTGGTGAAGATTTTAAAAAAGATAGTATAAAAATAGTAGATTCTGACGCATAATAAAAATGACCAGATTTTACTTTACCCTTTTTAAGGCCTTGTATAATGATGTAACAATAATAGCAATAAAATTAAAATATATTTATTACACTCCAACTCAGTTGAAAAACTGCCATGAACTTGAGGTTATCCACTGATTCCTTCTTTACAACTTCCTCCTGAAATGAAAAGTTTATAGCAAATCAAGATGAAATTTCTGTTTAATTTGCCTAATATTTCTTCAGTAATATTCTGTGGAGAACACCCCTACTTTCTTAAATCTCAGCACTCATCTGACACACTGATGATTAAGTCCAGTACATAATTCATAACTATTTTAGGACAAAGTTCTAAAATTCAAGCTTGTTCCTGACAGCATTTGACTTATTTAAGCTTAATGTTAATACTGTTCCAGTGATATACTGGAAAGAAAGATGCTTCTGGGTTTTTGTCTTCTAAACACACACATATACACATTTATATTTTTTTTAGTGCTCACTAAATCGTGAAAAATATCAATCTACAAGGCAAAACCCTTATATCTATAGTAGCCAGAAGCAAAATAGGTCACATATAGTTCTCTAATATATGTTTATTCCAAATGCACCAAAAGCTCTTGAATTTTGTCTCTAGCAAGCCCATCAGTCAGTGTGGTTGCACCTCTGAGTAATAACACTTACAATACATGTTACTATCAGTTTAAACAAAACTGCCTTTTCCTTGTATTTCCTTGTATATTTTAGATATTTCTTCGCAAGTTTTTCTAGCCAGAAAACACAACTAGTTCGTGCTATCCCTTAGCAGAGGCTGTTAAATTATTACTGTGTTAAACTCACCACTTTCTGACAGTCTGGATTCCCAAAAAAGGTGAAGAAGCTTCCATCAGCTGGGAGCTTGTGAGCCTTTAAACCTCTTCTTGCTCTCAGGATTGCTTGCAGAGGACACAGAGGAAGGAACTGTGTTTTCTCTAACCCATCTTCTCAGACATCTCTTGCCTAAACCGACGTAACAATGGTGCCCAGGGAAGGAGAGAATGGTGAAGCTGTGTGGCCATGAAGGTTTTTCCACAGAGTGCAGGAAAGAGCATAAGTAATTGAGCAATACTAATTGTGGGGAAAGGTGTCGATCCATATATGAAGTCTTACAGAATAAATCTGTGGCTTGCCTTAGTATTTCAAATTCTGATTTTTAGATGTTTAATAACTTCTTCCTCTATAAGGAGGCAAGACATGATTGAGCAATTTCAATTGTGTTGACAGCATTTTATTGTAATTATTAAATGACATTTTATTGTAATTATTAAAATGACAGACTTTTATAAGGTTTTTAATTTTCAATGTGCTGCAAAAGTGATTAAAGGGGAATGTTGTGAAGGTAGTATTACTATCTCTTCATATGGCAAGAGATTAATCTTTTTGGAGGGTGCTGCAGAGCACATGATTACATGATCAAAATTAATGGTTGTGATACCCTCCCTTATAACCAACCAAACTACTAAACAGGGTCCTCAGATCCACCTGAGAAAATGCAATTTTGCCCTGTGTTATATGGAATGAGAGTACATGGGAAATAACAAAATGCTCATCATCCAGGAAAAGGATAAAAATAGCTCCCAGTTCCTTGCTAACATTTCCTTGCTAACATGATGGTAAGACGCAGGCACTGCTTTTTTTTTTGTTTTTGGAGGTAAGAAGTGATCTTATCATATATATGTGGATGGGAATGATTTCAGACACTGGCAAACACCTGTAGGTGAATGAAGGATCAGCTATGCTGCAGAAGAGCAGCTAGAAGGGTGTTAATAGGGAGCAGAGAAGATAATTAATGTATCAGGGATAATAACTAGGCACTTCTGTTTCTGGGAGATTATTGAATATTACTATTTTCATGTTTTGGTATGATTTTGAACAGTTCAAGTTTTCTGAAAATGTGATTCTCCTTTTTAACTTGCCATCTTTTTGTAATCTCCTAATGGTTCAAATTTGTAGAATGTCACTGTCAAATAAATAATGGAGGATAGCTTCAGGGAGTGACATATATATGGCATTTATATACATAGATAATATAGATATAGTTATAGATAAAATTCTATTTTTTTCTTAAAGATATATTTTCCAAATACTTTCAAGCATTTTTGTATCCTTTCATAACCTTGCCAAAGAAACACTTAAGTGGGGCCACTTTCCTGAGACCACCACTGCAGTCCTGCAGGGGAACAAACAGGTATTTCAGATGTGGCCGGTAAAGCGAAAATAGAACAGATCAAAAGCAAATATACAGGGTAGGGAATGTATTCTACTCAAATGTGAGTTGGCTGCAGGTGTCTTCTGCTTTCTCCTGGCAGGTTTTTTTCCTGCTAACAAATGTGTTGTGAGCATTCCATTAGAAGTCAAAGGCTGCTTTATGAGATAAAACTCAGTGGGTTTTGTTTAGCTTCCTAGGGCATAATATACCAGGAACAACATTCTCAGAACACATGAACCCTGTTTTAGCATGATTCGTTGTGACAAACTTGCTTAAATACAGCATTTTTCTTATATTAACATAAGAAAAATCTTAACATACAGAATTTAATCCAAACTTTTCTGACAAATGCAATTTTTCAAACTGTTTTTTAAAACTCTATCAAGTTTCATAGAAATTTATGCAAATAAAAAATATTTCATTATCTTAGTTCTTTTATAATGTTCTGACCACAGAGGTTACTCATAAAAATTTGACCTATTATTTTCTCTTCTTAGCTTTTCTTTTGTCCCTCAGATTCATAGTGCCCCAAACAAAAAAGCTGGGAAAGTTTTATGTTCCAAAGGAGTATGAGATCAGCTCTGGCAAATTGCAGACTGCAAAATGAAAAAAAAAATTAGCAATTTATAATTGTATGATACTTGAGTTAAAAATATTCACATAAATCATTACCCTTTTACTTCTCTTTGTTCAAGCATGCAGTAACTATGCTGCCAAGTTAAATGTGATGTGGAGAAAACTTAACCTTTCATTCCAAAAAAGAAAAGTTCTAATTTTCAAAACTCTAGGGCTTAAGAATTGTGATTTGAGTTGTGTAAGTTAAATAAAATATGGCTGTTTGAATGACTAATATCTTTTATCCAATTCAAAATTTACTTGATAAATTTCTACATATCTGCCATCCAATGATCTCTTCCTTGCCCTGTTAATTTGTAACATTGTTTTCTCCACTATATTAAATTTCTATGAAATGGTAATGGCTTTCAGATTATAGAGGAGAACAAATGGCAGAACTTAGTACTCAGAATGTTGAAAAAAGAATGCATTGTTCAAAGAGGAAGCATGCAACTTTCCATCATGAATTCCTAGACTTTACCCCATCTTTCATATTTAAAACATTCTACTGCCAGAATATGTCTCTATGTTCCATTTAAATATCATATTTAATCTCACATAAATGGAAAACAGAACTATAAAGCAATAGAAAAGTATAAGTTGCTAATTTCAACAGTTCTTATTTTCTCTCCTGACTTTTTTCTGTTTTTTTTGCAGATGCACTTTACATATGACATAAATGCAATTAGTCTTAGCAAGAGGTTCTTTCTGAGAGGTATTTCAAATGTACTAGAGGCACTTCTAAAAGAAGTTTCCACTGAAAAGTCATTGGATTTCATTTGAAAGGGCCAAAAGATATTTGTGGTCTTAATATTCATGAGAATTCTTCTCTAAAAGGAGATTTCCAGCTTATTTTCAGCCCATGAACTCCCACTGATGCAATGTGGCTTTTTTTAGAATTCTTACTGGGAGTCTAATATCTTCACTGTCTTCAAAAATCACCTTTTTGCAGCTGAGGTATTTTTCAAAATTCAAGCAAAACCCAAGAGACCACTTTAGAACTCCAAAATACCTAGTTTCTTATCAGCTTTTTTTTCTCTTGGTACTGGTTTGCATGACTTTTTACTCTCAGCTTGTTCCTTAGACAGCATACTCTTTGAGAACATTTTGGCATAAAATACAGCTCAGGAGGAAATAATGTATATTAAAAGTAGCTGGAATTTCACATACATGAAAGGCCTGCATTCACTTGTATTTAGGTTTAATTACTTTTAGTCTTCACTCCAAGATGTAGACGCTTTTATGAAATACAGAACAAAAATATCAGAGGATATGAACTTACCAGCCACCTTTCACTGCCTGTGCCCCCAGTATGTTTCATTTAAGGCTATTTCCTACAGACACTAACTGGATCTTTTTCTTTTATATTTTCTTTAATACAACCTTTCAACTCACCATGGGAAAAATGAAGAATGTTATGCTAGTACCTCAAAGTCATTAGATCAGAGTCTGTCACAGCAAAACAGTGAATTCCAAAATAGAGGGTACCTAACAGAAAAATACAAATCATCCCAAAAAGCAAATTAATGTCATGCTACTTGTGTTTCATGTTGAGTGCAGAATGGAAATAATGGTCAATTTATTCAGTAAATAGAACAGTTGGCCTTGAAGGGAATTTCAGCATGTGAGGGTTATAATATAATCTTTTCCATTTGATATTTTGTGTTCTTCTCTGTAAGTCAAAAGGGATTTGCTTGTTTTTTTCTTAAATCTTTTCCTTTGCTCTAATATACCTTTGGATACATTTTTTTCCTCTCTTCTGATGGGCAATAGTGATTGTTTTTGTGATTACTAATGGTCATAAGAGATTTGGGATGGTCACAAACTAAGTCCCAGGACTGTGTGTAGGCCTAGACCTAACACTGAGGTTTAAAATTTTTGTCTTTCTGAAACTTTTTCAGAACTACTTATAAGGAAAGTCTACTCCAGACATCTATCCTTTTCAAAAAATATTGAGAAATAAAAAGGTATTTAAAATCTTATCAGGACATTTATGAAATAGGAAAAAAAAAAAAAAGACTGAATTGCAAGATAATGAATAAAAGCAAAAAAATAAACCCCATTGGTAACAGAAAAATGCTGGACTCCATTTAATTATTAATCAAGACCCAATGGAATGACTTGTCCAACATATTTTAAAATGCATTCAGTTAAAACAAAACTTTTATGTCTCTGATATACTTAAAAACATTGAAATTTTTTGAAAATGTAATCCTGAATTCTATATGTTGTCACTGGGTTTTTCTAGCACAGCAACACAAAGTTTTTAGATATAAGGCTCTTGGAAAGACATTTTTATTATGAAAGCTTGTGGTTCTAGAGGTCATGGTATAATGAAGTTGTCCCAGCATCCTCATTTTCTTTTCTTCCCAGTGGGGAAAAAAAAAGACTAAAACTGTACATTTTAATATGATGGTCACAGCTAGTGTTTAGCCAGGCACTGCTGACAGTTTTTTGGGAGCAGGGCACTACTGAAAAGGCTCAGCTAACCTAACAGAGTATGGCTTCAGGCAGTTGGTGTTCTCAGCAGACACTGAAATGGAGTAAAACAGATTTTCTAGGCTCAGATTTAACCTTCCTTTCTCTTTCAATCACTTTGATTCATATAAGCTTTTGATCACTGCTGCCCTGTGCCTTGCAGAGTGCACCTGGTGCCATAGCCTCCAAAGAAGAAGGTAGACACAGTGGTGCAGAGCCAGCAACAACACCTGGGAAAAAAAATCTGTCACCTGGTCACCTTCTGACACTGCTCGAGCATTCCTCTCTTACTCAGCACGCCAGCATGCTCTGTACCTTTCTGAATCGACTGAATTATCCTAGTACCTATCCTTATTAGCCAAGATTGATCAGTTTTAAAATAAAGAAATTACATTATTATTAACAAAAATCACTTGGTTTCCTCTAACTTAATCAAATTAAACAGATTACTGTGTTTATGCCTATTTCCCCTATTTTTACCTGGTCACAAAGCCATGCTGACACAGCATTTCGGGTTGTGCATCCCACATTCCCTCTGAATACTTCCTTCTTTGCCCTTTCTTGCTCTGCAAGTTTGCCCAGCGTCTCAGGAAATGCTGCACCCGACCTTTTCAAAAGGGCAAGGCTATATCTTTGTTTATACTACTGATAATCACAGACTTCAGACTAAATGTCCACCTCTGTTTCAACATTGCTAGACATAAATATCCTACAAGTTTTATCAACACTGTTCTTCCATCTGGCAATCAATCTGTGTTACGGTGTTGAGGTGAAACCAGTCTTTGTTTCTCCAACCACAGAACATGCTTAGCACAAATTACATTCTTTCACAACACATGAATCTCTTCAACTTCATCAAATAAATTTTACCCTGCAGTTCTTCCTGTCAGTTCTGGTGTTTGTGTTCATGTGCAAGACTTCTGTTTTTGCAGTTTGAAGGCATTTGAATTTTACAGCGTACGTGTATGTCAAAATACAAACTTTAGTGAAAAACAACCCTTCAGTAAAACAACCCCTAAAATGTTCACAAATCAGGTGAGCTTTCTTTTTTGTCCTTCAACTGTTGAGGGTGACAATGCATAATTTGAAAACTGTTTTCATTCAATTGGAGTTGAAATATATATGTGTGTGTGTGTGTGTGTGTGTGTGAATAGATACTGAGAGGAACAGCAGATTTGTCTTTACAAACAAGCTGTGGGTCTGCTAGTAGATAAAACTAGCAATGAGAGATAAATGAAACAATGGGAAGGATTCCACTGATTGATGAATGGAAAAAGATATTTGCTTTTACAAATAAACTTTAGGTTTGATGATAAATGAAATTAGACATTGAAAGATGAATGAAACAATAGAGAAAAACCATTAATTCTGTAAGAATTAAAAATTAAAAGGGAGGATTATACATTAGAGGGAAATCTTTGCTATCAGGTGTATCAGGAAGTTTGTACCTCTCAAATACCTCAGTCAATGGGGAAAGAGAGAAGGGAAATGTGGCTGGGAAATTAGAATATAAAGGAGGCTGTGTCCTCCAAAAATTTGAGACACCCCAGGGGAATGCCCCACGGCCTCTCCCTTTATTCGGATAAAGTAAAAGGACTCCTCTCATTTTTGGACATAAAACTCTGATGTTTGTGGATTAATTTTCCTGACAATATGCATGTCAGTTGAGAAAAAAAAGTCCAAGTTTTTATCCTCATAGAAGATTACAGCTAATTAGATACTAACAATATTGAGGAGGAAGTCAGTTCAGAAACCCATGACTTGTAAGGTCAGGCCAAATATACAACCTTAAAATTGAGCAAAATGTACATTTAATCTTGATATTTAAGATTTAAATAGGTCACTATCTTCTCTACTTTTTTTGCTTTTTCTCACTTGATAAACAATATTAAATGCAAAAAGGAAATAGAACCTCAAGGCCCTTCCAAATTATATTCAATGAAATTACCTTATATTTGGGCTTGCTTATTATATATTTCTTAGATATGCTACTTCACTGAAAGGACAAGACCTTGTGTTCATACACAATGATATGACCTTTAAACCCCAAGAAACTTTCTCACACATTGAAAAATTTGACTCCTGAAAAAAAAAAAAGTCAACTAAATGTGATACCAAATAAGTTACTCTATTTGTTAAAACAAACAACAAAAAATGGTTGAAAATATGGCTTAGTCTTAATTTGCATGAATAAATGAAGTTACAGTCCAATTACCATGCTAATCTAATTACTCCTGGACAGATTTCTGAGTACATCTGCCGACTTTTTTGTCAGAACTGAAAGAGAAAAACAGGGAAAAATGTGATAATATTTGTATTGTCTAAATCCCTTCGGCAGCTGCAGTCTAATTTGTTTTGTAAGACAGAGCAACCACAAAACTACTTCAAATGGTTTTGCCTAATGATTGTCTCACAGGGGCCATTATAGTGTCCTCACCTATCAAAGCACATTGAATATTAATTGCAGTGCCTTCATTTTAGCCTAGTACTCTGTGACCTCTAAGGAATCCTTTGTTTTCCTGTTTAGGAAAAATTCTGCCTCCATATGCCATCAAGATTTGATATAATTTTGGCCTATTTGACATAATCTCTCTTATAAACTTTCATTTAATTTCTCTTTGTGAAAATGGAAATAGAAGAAAAGAAAAAACTAATTCTTCTGTGTCATAATGAACAATATAATTTTAAATGCTTAACCTTTCCTAATATGCTTAAAGCATCAAAAAATAAATAGCTGCTGTCCTTGTTTTAACCATTCTTTAATGAAATAGAACACTATACACAAACTCATATTTTATATGCGATGACATCACATTAAATGATTCTACAGAATACTGCAGATATTTTATTTTTTTTTTCCTAAAGTGAAGAACTTACCAAAAAGTTCAACACATAGAACACTTAGAGCACACATTTAAACCCCAATCGTACTAAACCTTTTGGATAAAATCCATTTCCAGTCTCCAAAACTGATTTCTAATGTGATAACTCTAAAACTTGGATGTCCCATTTCTTTGTGTGTCTTGGCTTTGTCACACCATACTTTGCATTCTTGCCTTTTGAAAACCCAGTCACCCATCAGAGCTGAATTAGACCCCCCAGCTTAGAAGAAAGAGGGGCAGGCATGGGCATCAGCCTCTGCAGAGGGCAGAGCACAGGGGTGCCACAGTGTGGGTTACTGCAATGCACCAAGAAGCTTTCAGATGACAGCAGGGGTACAAGGGTCTACAGGAAAGCAGTACTAAATTCCCACTGAGGTTTAGCATGGAGGTATAATCTCTGTTCCATTTTTAAAATAGATTACTAAGGTGCCTGAACAGAGACAACCCGACAACACAGGGTATTTCCCCATTCACAGGTTCATACTAAAGACCCTCAAAGAGCAAAAGGCACTAAGATGCACCTCTGTACTCTGTATTCAGTATTTCCTATTGACTGAAAACTTAGCATGCGAGTTATTATGACTTTCTCCCTAAAATAACACTCCCCAGAACTTGTACAAGAAGGATACTAGTCAGCCTAACCAGATCACAGATACAGAGCCCAGTTTCCCAGTGCTTTAGAAACAGTCTGACCAAAAAAATACTAAAAATCATCTTCTGAAGGCAGGAAGGGTTTATTGAACTTGTACAGCAAATACAGGTCTGTTGTCCCAAATGTTGTGAACTCTTCCACGAGCTGTGGACCACTTTGGACTGCATGTCTGCCTGTCCTTTCCACAGAAATCAGGGCAAAGAGGGATGACTGCATGTTATCCAGTCTTGCCTGCATGGGGACAGGATGGAACCCAGACATTATTTCAAGAGATAGAAGATGGCAGTTGTTCCAATACACAGAGTTGAAACATAATCTTAGAGAGTTGGGTTCTCAAGAAATGTTATAGAAATATGACATTATTAGGCTACTATGGCTAAAATTTCAGTATTCAAAACTGACAGAATTTCTAAACTGAAAGATCAGAATTTCATTTTAGCTTAATACTTCTCTTATAAAATTTATATAATATAATTCTAAAGCAAATGTACTGCAGAGGCTAAAAGCTAGAAATTGATTTATATGCTATCAGATTCTGTTAAAAAGGAAAGTATTAACAAATTTCTCACTTTTATCTAACTGACATTTTAGCCCTGAAATGTGAGATTACAGTTCTCTTAAGAAGTCTAAGTATGATCTAATACCCAGTGAGGAACTTGGCAAATACAGAAAGAAAAACTGGGACCAGTCATAAAATCAATATAGAACAGATTTTACCATTACAATTCCTACAAATCCTTCCAGGCAATGACAAACTCAGTAATTAGATATCTGACCTTTCCCATTGTTCACACTACTGAGTGTTAAACTTTCCACATTACATATTACCGTTACTTTTAATGATTAAGTGATCTAGTTGTTCAGCATATTAACATTCTGCCTAAGAATCAGTGTTCCTTCTTTCACACACCCTATTTTCAGCAGTTTATCAATTTGCATATGACAATATTCCATTTTTACGAAATGTCCCATATTTTTGGCTCAAATTTGCAATCGTTTAGAATACATTTCTTGTGTGTATTGTTTCATTGCTGCAAGGTGTTGATTCAGAGAAGAATAATGAATTGAAGATTAGCAGAAAATATTATAAAAATAGAAATCATTCATTCCACTCTAAACCCCACACATCATGACTAGTTTAATGGTGCAGCATATAAAGTTTACTTCCCCAGTAATTTTTTTTCAGCTGAAAATGTTTTCTGAACAGGTAATTATTATCATGAATAATAATTAATATTATTCAGAGTAGATACTGCAATAAAAAGTCTGTGTATGCCACCACATTAGTATGAAGGACCATTTGTAGAAGGAAATGCAACTGGACTGGAAATATGACTTACAATTTGCACAATGAGGAAATTTTTTCAGCAATAGACGTTGGAAGGGGAATATATATTGTTAATTAAATGGGAAATTAAAAATAAACAGGCTGTGAAGAGTCTTGCAATATATTTTGGCCTTAAACCTCAAGTCCTTATCTCCTTCTATTTCCCCTAGCTTGTGTCGCTGCAGCACTGAGGACAGGTTATGCTTTGTGAAGGGAATAGTGTGTGTATGATGTCCAGGTTTGTCTGGTTTACTTTACTGTCTGCAATGCTACCTTGTTTCAAGTTTTCTGTATGGACAATTATTCATGTTGCCTCTGTAGACCGACATATCTATTAAAGGGAGCAGAAGGCTTAATGAGATTGATCCACCCACAAAAGTGAATAAAGTTTTCCTACATATAGTTTGACCTTAGAAGTTCATTATTTTTACAGACCTAATATTGCTGGAAACATGGAACTCTTTTATCTTGGCCTCATCTACAATTTTGAATTTTTAATCAGCATACTTCCTGAAATGGAAAATGTAAATGAACAAAGTTGTATTTTGTTAATTTGATTATATTCCTTTGAGTTTCTCTGTGAGTTCACCCACACATACAGCTATCCACCTTCGTGTGCCTTATTTTCATGGACACTCATTAAGATCAATCAGAATTATCTTTAAAAATGGATTAGTTAAACTATATTAAACTCCTGTCTGGACACTCTCATTCAGAATTAAGGAGGGCTTGCATTTGGTTTAATTTAATTTATTCAGGATGTGAATCCACTAATCTACTTTAATTAATGATGCTCTGAATTCACGACTTTAGTCAATTTGAGTAAACTTTCACAATTGCATTAATGTAGACAAGTCCTAATGCAATTCCCAACATAATGCAGTATGACCCTAACCAATTTATATGTTGCAACTCTACATCCAAAGTCAAGATAAATTTCATGACTTCATGGATGAATTTCATGGGTTTGTGCAGTTAGAAAGGCCAACATGCAATCTAAACTCACAGAAGACACAGCTTTTCTTTTGAGCCCACAAAAAACCCAAACCTGTTCTAACAACTGGATGGAGTTAAATGCTTCTAGATGAAAGATAGGTGACAAACACTTTAAGTGTGTGGGTCACTAAGTATCCCACAACACTTTTCACAGGATTAAAAGTGCTATTCCCAAGACACCCTGAGCAATTACCTCCTGTCTTTCTACCTCCACTTGCAGTTTAAGCTGGCCACAGTATTCTCTGCTTGGCAGCTCAAGAAAGTGAATTTTGCTCTGAGCAGCTGCTGCTTTGCACTTCAGTGGTGGATCAACATGTATAACCTGAAATGGTTAACAACCTTGGAATGCTCAGAAAGAAAAAATATCTAATTGTTTTTGCTCAGTATGTTTTCCCTTGCATTTGAAATTTTCACTGAACAAAAGGGCACCACAAATTGGCATTTCAGTAATGGGGAGACTTGACAGAGACTGTGCTTCACAGTATACCAAATACTTGCATGAAAAGAAGCCTTAAGAAAGTCACATTAAGGTAGTGACAATTAAAATAATATTAACTAACTGGAAATTTAGTTAACATTTTAGTTAACACTTTAATTCTGTAAGTATCAATGCTTAAATTTGTTAAATACTTACTTTAAGAAACTTGAAATGTTTAATAAGTTCTTTTAAATTCCACAAGCCTAAAACTAACTAAGTTCTTCAGCTATTGAAAATGAACCTTTTTCCTTCATGCCTGCATTTTTCTGTCTGTCACTGTAGCAACAGATTTTTATGATTTCTTAGGACAAAGCCTTAGCTATCACTACATCTCTTACAAATAAGTAGCAGGTGAAATTGTTTCTAAGTCAAAAGATATTTTTATTCTTGCAGCTAATAATTTCCATTGATAGCAGAAACATGATGTTATATAGCTAAGTATAATGGCTAAATGACTAGACAAAATTGTTAAAATATTACCCGTATCTACTGAAAGTGTGATTTAAAAAGTAAATTACTGTACACGTCCTCAGAGCCTCAGGATGATAACCTTCCCTTCCCCCCACCCCATACACACATACACAGTTTTGGCTTTGTTTAATAAAAGACCTCATTCCAAACAGTAGGAAATCTGCTTTCTCCTTTGAAACACAGTGCAACAATTGCAGTGTACTGTCCTACAGTGTAGTGTAAAGTTTGTAAATTTATAAGTTTCTAAATTGATCGACAATTTAATATACAACAAATTTCATATATATATTTGTTTCAATCCAAAACAAGTAAAAAGTATACTTTAAAATTATTTTTGATAAAAGGCATGTTTTGAGTTCATACTTGCAAAAAACTCTTGCATGTTGCCTATAAAATCACCTCTCTGATGATTTTTCTCTTTTCTTTCCTCCTAAGTATTTACTTACTGCCACTAGAGTAGCTTTTCTGATTTTCATCCAAGAAGCAGTCAGGTAGTTTTTGAATTGCAGCTAAAAGCATGAATAATGTTAAGTACAGCTTTTTTTTTTTTTTTTTTCCCATAATAGGTGATGACATGGACATCACAGTATGGTGGCATTTAGAAAATCGGTTGGGGAGCAGGCAAATGGAAGCCCTAAAAGCATAATAAATGCACTACCTTCCTTTGAAATTGCTACTCAGAATGTCTTTCCTCTCTACATGCAATGAATCCATTACACATGCTCTGAGAGCGGATGTAACGCTCCTACTTGTACAGCACATTGTGGTCCAGAGTTCCGAATGCAATATACAAAATTGTGCAAGTAATCTGCATTCTCTTGTTAAATACAGAACAACTGCTTCATGGAGACATTAAACATTTCACCCACGGTCATTGAATGGCTTATTCTCCATCACAGCAGGGCTCAGTGGTTGTGGCAGAATGGGGCTCATTGGGTCATACACCAAGAATGTTCATTTTCACGTGTAAGTTGTTATCATCTGCCTGGCACAAAGAGCTGCTACCAGGAAAACTCTTCCAATTTGAAAAGCTCATGATGTAAACATTATTCAGTTGAAAACCTGTAGTGTGGAAACTTCTCTATTAGCAAAAGCTCAGAAAGGTTATTAAAAAATAGCACCTGAGCAGGTCAGGCCTGCTAAGGACCTGAAAATCCTGTGCAGAACAACTAAACAGGTCCCTTATGAGACATCAAGAGGAATCCAAGAACATACTGCAGGGATAACTGAGGATTTGTAATTGGACCACTTGAAGGATTATGAATTTACAAAATATTGTTTCAGACGTAGGGTCTAAATGCAGGTCTCACTAAAAAAGCCAAGAGATATGACAAGAGCTGATATTTTGAGTATAAATTCCTGAGGTGGATTGTATTTATCCTGTATTTAAAAAAAATAACTGGGGGACTTTTTCATATTCTTTTCACTCTACTACTTATTTACCTCTTCCTGTAGCATTTAAAAGATTTACAAGGAGGTTCTGCTAAACACTTCTGGTTTTGTCAGTCTGAAGTTTCCATGCTCTGAGGCATCTCCAGGCATTGTGTGGTGACTGATTAGTCTTTTTTAGAGAAGAACTGTGAACAGCTGGAACAGTTAACAAAGTGAAAAATCCTTAAAGTGCAAGCTTAATAGGCAAATATGTTCCTATAACAATCATATATTTGTAGTGACTCTTTGAATAGGACATTGAGTTTGTATCACAAACTCAGACATATCTATATACAATAAGGACAATCAACCCATTCAAAGTATCAAAAAAACATAGATTACTCTGCTGATAAAAGAGCCACTCAAGGTGGTTTAAAATTGTTAAAATTACCAAGACTCAGCTGAAGTGAAGCTTGTTGAACTGTTGTCTGGGATACCTCAACAGTATTGTTAAACTGTCAAATCTAACAATGTTCCATTAATGAGCCTAAAAATGCCTGTCACTGAAGCCCTCCAACATTGACCACAAGAGTTTTTCAGGAGAAATACAATTTCATGCAGCTCTGTTAAGAACACTTTGTATTAGAGCAGCAGGAACTGGTTGCTTAGCAATAGTAACTTAGAAGGAAAAGTGCCTGGTCCAGTAAATGTATGTAGAGTGTTCATACATATTTCTGCAGGTGCATCCATTCAGATATATATATCCACACACACACACACACACACATATATATATACACATACACACACATATGTACCCTGACTTGTATGATTCTCATTTTTAAAGAGAAGAAGAAAAAAAGAATAAGAAAGAAACAATTAGTTCGGACATGATTTAAAGTAGTTTTTTGAAAAGTAATTTAGGACATTCATCTACAGCAATGCTATAGACTATGACAGGAAACCCAGTAGGTTTACAAAGAAAGAAAAGTAAAAGCCAGACTGAAATACTAGGCTGATGAGTTTTATCAGCCACAACAACCTCAGGGAAGATACTCATCTGTCACAAAGAGTTCTATCAATATTGAATGCTACAAAGTTATAGATAACACAGATGGCTTTTCCAATCCATGATTGTACAAATTCATGTTTTTAGTGATGGGCTTGGAAAAATTAGGAGGTTTTTCTAATTTTTTCTGTAGCAGTAGAGACTCCACCATGCCTAGAAAAAAAGGCTTTTGGGGTGATCTAACTGCAGCCTTCCAATATCTGAAGGGAGATTACAGGAAAGATGGGGCAAGAGAATTTACCAGGACACATAGTGACAGGACAAGGCAGAAAGGTTTCAAACTGAAAGAGGTTTGGTTTAGATTAGATGTATGAAGGTATGCACTGGAACAGAGAAGCTGTGGATGCCTCATCCCCAGAAGTGTTGAAGGCCAGGCTGGACTGGGGTCTGAGCTACCTGCTCTAGTGGAAGGTGACCCATGGCAGAGGGTTTAGAACTAGGTAATCTCCAATGTCTACTTCTAACTCAAACTGTTCTATGGTTTTTTGTCTCTTAGAAAGTTGCTGCCGTGATTGATTGTTCCTGCTGTAAAAATTTCTTTCTTATGTTGAGCTAATCTGTCCCAGTGCAACTTGCACCTGCTGCCTTTACCTTGTTCATGTGACTACTTGTGAAGAGACTGTGCTCTTTTCTAATTTAAGGGACAGAATATAAACAGTTCTATAAGTGAGGCCCTCTGAGTGACTAAATTCAGGGCAGACTTTTCCAGAGGTATATAATATTTGCACTTTGGTCATCCATAAGAGACTGATTCAATGAGAGATGTTTCCTGAATTGCCATCTCTAACTGATGTGCTATTGGGTTGTATCATTATTAGCTATGAACTGCCCCAGCTCTCTTCAATATCACTAAAGCTCACTTTGGCACATTTGTCATTCTTCCTGTAATGTCATTAATCAACGTACTAATGAGATGAATATGAAAAATTATCCTTGAAAAATTTCATTAGTAATCCCTATTTAGGGAACACAGCATAAACATTTTACATTCTCTTGGTTAGCCAGTTCTTCATCTTTCTTATAGCTCTTCACTTTATTTCTGTGAGGTACACTTTAAGTCACTCTACTGTAGCAATTGAGTAAATTATTGATTTAAATCTAGGTAAGCCAGAAAACACAGATATTTGTTTTTTTTAAGTTTGAAGTTGGGGTTTTTATTTGCTATAAATGCATATTTAAATAAGTAATAATGAAAATTATTTTAAATAAAACCAAATTATATAATATTGTATATTTTATCACTATTTGTTTCCCTGTGTTAATTTGCTGTCCTTGAGAATATATAAAAAGGTGTTTGAAATTTGGGCTCCAAAATTAATGCCAGTTAATTTCTTCCACAGTTACAGAGGTTGAGGTGAAGGGTTGCAGAAGGGCTTGAAGAAGCAGAAAAATATTTTTGCATATTATTGCCTCAATACCTTATACTCAAATACTGGACAAAGTAAATAGAATATTAAGTAATAATGCATAATTACACATCCAGAGAGATGAAAATGAAGAGCAAAGCACAACAAACTGTAATCCAATCACAAAGGCAAAGCATCCAAATGAAACAATCAGGTTAAAGATGCTGAATTGGCAGCATTTAATAAAGATTTATAAAGCAAGAATATAATTTAGCATAGCAGAAAAAAAATCTATTAGCAAATATAATCTCCCTGATGAAATTCATTTTTGGTACATGTTAATTCTTCTATTAACAAATGTCCAATGATTTTGCATTGAATATTCAAGGGAACTGAGTCAATATTAGGGAATCATATAATTCTCTGCCAGAAAGGAAAGGATTCATTACAGCTACTGAGAATTCACTTGAACAGATGAAATAAAATATTGGCAAGTTTTAAGTGATACAGGATCCAAGTGCTTAAGACCTATGGAATTTTCATGGTAACCACTACACTTGAATCTAGGACATATGATGTCTGATCTGGAAGCAGTCTGCCCCATTGTTCCCATCTTAATTTAGATTTTTGTTGGTTTCATACAAATATTATGTCACAAAGTACAATACTTTGTACAAAGATTTACATATACAACAAAACAAGACATCAAAATATTTTATATTTAATCCTTATGAAGCACCACCTTAGTCAGCAGTTGTGTGAGGGGCAGTACCATGCCCTGTTTCTGGTCTGAAAAGCTTCAAAAGAGCCTTACAGACCACAAAATTACCACCTACTTCTTAAAATTAGTACAACTAAAGCACTTTGTTGAATAGATATTGAATAGATAGAAGAGATATATTGATTATCTTTGTGCACACGTAAGATGAGCATAAGTTTACCTTTAAATTAACTTTGTTTTTTTTTTTTATTTAATGAAACACAAATATAGGAGTTCAATATACATCCATTGACTACTGATATTCTAGAAGACCTAGCAGAAAATCTTTCCTCTTTAGTGTGCTTTGACTAGATTTTGACTCACCACAATTAAAATATAGAGTAACAGCATATAGATTAAAATACACGTAAATCTGATTTTTAAGTAGCAAAAAATTACCAGAAAACATTTTGATTTTTTGATGATGTCTGAATTATTCATACACAATGCAGTATGCTTAATGATTCCTACACAAAATAACCATCAATTACATTCTGAAAACATTTACTATACAGCTACTTTGATTCTCTGCTAACAAGTAATATACTCTGTCTACTCCTTTAAAAATGCTTTGCAATCTGAGTCAGGGAAGGGGCCTGCTTGCTAAAGTGTTGGCATTTGAGGTCTGAGCCAACAACCACAACTGATTTCCTAAAGTCATCTGTGTCACAGTTACAGAGGGAAGATAGTTTTAGCTAGAATCCCAGCATTTGGATCTGGACCACAAACTGGTTTATAGCCAGCACAAATCTGTAGACATTTAATCGCCCTGAGGGACCAGAAATTATATTAGCTGTTCACAGAGTATAACACTGCCAGAATGCAATTACTGCTGAAGGGCTCAACATGGGGCTTGAGCCCCTTGAAAAGCAAGGGCACCATTGGGCATCAGTGCTTTGGAACTGCCCGGATGGGCTTTCCCCCCTCCCTGGTGTTTTCAGCGTGCTTTCATTCCTCTCATTTCCTTTAAACAATGAGAACCCTCACTTTAGCACTTAAGGACTAGGGAAAGGGGAAGTGTGAGGAGCAGAGAACAAAACTAAATATGCCCCTCTGCTAATACAGTAATTAAAAAAATTCCCTCTACAACCTTGTTCAGAGCAGCATTTAAGTTTCTCTGAAATCTGTGGCTTTATTCACACTTTAAAGTTAAGTGCTTTGTTGGACAAGGGTATTCATACAGATAATACATATACTTTTCCTATTCCCATCCAGGAGTTCAAGAACATGTTTTTGCAATAACTAAGAAAAAAAAAATAGAAAGCCTTTTTACTATAACAACAAAAAGTTATTTTGACTTTGAAATAGCATAGAAAATTTTTTCCTCCAGTGAAAAGGCTAAGCATTTTGTAAGGAAATTGAAAACCAAAACCCAGATACTTTGGCTTCTGCTGCTTTTAGATGCCTGTTTTCTGCACATCAGAAGAAAGAAAAGTGTTTAAAGACACTTTTTTTAATATTCATCCAAAATTTACATTTCCTGGGAAGGAACAAAACGATCCAATAAAGACCTGCATCAATCAATTAAAAAATCTAGATACTATTTTGTGAGAAGGATTTTTCATTGAGCTTGTTACCATATAAAAACAGTCTTAGCTCCTTGTAAGAGTTGCTGCATTGCTGCCATGGTGCACATTTTTGATATTCTGCATGTGCTTCCTGCTTTTCATTCTTGGTGCGAAACAGGAAAATTCTGTGCTGTGACAGCTCAACTATTTACAGTCACACACACACACAGAGAAACAGTGTCTAGGTACCATCAGGAACAACTTTCCAACAACTGAGTTGCTAAAACCAGAGTAGTAATGTGCAATCACAGAGATAGAGGATCAATGAACAGTAAGATATTCTGATATTAAAGTAATTTTTCACACCTCTAGCAAAGTGAATACATTACTTCATTCATCTGTGTCAAACCTTAATTGTCAAACTGAGTTTATGGACTCATGGGGCTTTTAAAAATACTTGTCATCAGAACACGTGCACTATTACAAATTTCATCAAAAGCATATTTAAGTCATGCCAAGCTGTGTTTTCCGTCACCAAAAAGTAATGATCCATTACATATTTATTTTTGCAGCCAGCTAATGAAATGCAAAGAAAAGTGACACAGCAATGCTTAGTTGCTGAACAAGTGCATATTTTTTTTCAGGATGAATAACGTTCATACAAGGCTGACTACTGTCAGAGTTAGCCAGTGATCAGAATTTAAAAAAAATCATCTCTCCTTACTGGTGGGGAGTTTTAGTCACACTCATACCTATGCGTTTTAATAACCTGAGTTCTCTGTTTCATCTTAGATGTAAATAAATCATAGTGAGCTGGGGATCTTTAAGGTGCCCTTCACAGAAATATATAGTATTTCTTCAAATAGAGATGGATTTCCTAATTGGTACATTTTTTGGGCTGTATATTGTGGTACAGTGTACTGTGGTGGTACTAATTCCATACTATAGTGCAGTATACAGTGTATTATGTACTTTAGATACTGTCTTAGTGCAAGGAAAAAAATAATAACAAAAGAGAAATATTTCCTGAGTTAGAAACCATAACATCATTAATTAATCTCAGTACATTTCCTACTCATAGCTATGATAGTATTCTTCTATCATTGGATCTGGGCTAAAAACTCCATGGAGGAACCTCTCCAGCCATGAAATTCCTTTGACTTGATATTCAATCAGTGCTGTGGGAACAAGCCTTGGCAGTGTGCACTCTTTGCACTCATAGCTGTGAAAAAAAGTAACACAGATGCAATTTTGTGTATGTTTTTGTAGGCAGCCCTAGTCTAGCTGTAGGGCAGATTTCAAGTCACTCGACTTCAAGGCAAATCAAAGCAGAGAGGAATAATTCCCTGCCTCTTTGACAGGGACACAAACTCTGAACAGAGTACAGTCACATTCTGCCTGGAAACTTAACAGCTGCAGCAAACATATGGAACTGCCATGGAAGAAAAGCTGTTTGGTTTGTGGAGTGAGACTCTAATCAAAGTGATTGATGCTGGGTATGATGCAGAAATGCAGCAGATATCCCTTTTGAAAGAAGATACTTGAGAGATAAATACAAAATGCTCTAATAAATGAAACAGGCTGAAACACCTGTAATACCTCTAGGATAGTTGTTAAAATCACTTAGACTTATATTAGCAATGAGTCATTTCCCTTAATACAAAATATAAAACATAAAGAGTAAAAATGGATCACTATCAACCAATATCAACCCTGACATATCTGATTTTTTATACTGTGTTTTTTAATAGGATACAAAAATAGGGTATAGCCAATCACTTGTCAAAGGCTAGTTGCTGTTAAACTTGGTTGCAATGAACATTAACATCAAAGAGTAAGTATTTTTAAGTCATTGGATCTTTGCCATTGTTATTGAGGGAACTGTCTTTTTGAGTAATTAGCACAGGATATTCTGAAGACAGACATAATTTCCTGCTAATGAATCAACAATATACAAGTATGAGAAGTCATGTTGTTTCCATCTTAGCTACAAGAAAGTGGTATAAGCAATAGTAGCTGCAGATTCTGAAATACTTTTGAGTCTAAGAGAAAAGATGAGAAAAGTTATTTCTAACTCACTACTTTCATGAAGAGCTGGTATACCCTTGTTCCAAACATGTAAACTGCAAAGAGCAATTTTGGGGGTGAAAATGGGACAGGCGTGTTTTTAAAAAGAGTTTTGATTGCCTTTCGTGCTACTTTTCTTTCTCAACATCTTGAATTATTCTTATATGCAAGGAAAATGGTAAATAATTTTTATTAGATGCTCATTTGAATGGGTAGGATGATACATAAAACAATATTTGGGAAAGTCATATTCAAGCAACATATTTTATTAGTTTCCAATTTTATTTAGAATACTTCCAAACTGTAAGTGGTGTACCTTAATTTAACAACAGAGAGAATTATATTAGTTCAAGTAAATGATTAAATAAAATCTCAAGAGCAACAGAAGCATTCTACATGTTTGAGATTGACGGATGGGTCTGGATCCAAGCTTCCAAGCTAACAATGATCTGTGCATCCTCAGACTCTAGAAAATGACATCTAGACAATATACCCACTGCTCTGCTAGCAATAACAGGTGAAGGAAAAAATACACATAAAAACTTTGGGGTAACTAAAATGAGGGAAATACCTTAGAAAGGACAACTAACTTATAAATATTTCAATTCACAGGAGATTTTTCCCAGTCACTATTTCAGAGCTTTCAGCTGTCTGCAGAGAGTTTTCTATATGGATGAACATGTTTTCTGATAGAATAGTCCAGGTGGCAAAGTGACTGGCAATAAAAACTTGTGCTTCCATATACAGTAGATCTCTTTTATATATTTATGACATTTGGCAAATGTCCTGCTCTTAAAATCATGAGTGCATTTACCTCCCACTGAAGTAATTGAAAGCCAGCAATTCTCTGGATCAATACAGCCAGGATCAGTAACTACAGGACTATAAAATTATTTCAGTCAAGTTCTTTCTTGTATAAGCAGGCTTTGCAATAGATGAAATGAATTTTATTTCAGAAATATTTTAATTGCATAGCAATTTGTTTGATATCAAGACTTCTTTGCCATGAAAAGCAGCAAAGGCTTTTTGGACAATCACCAAAGGCTCAAATTTTTCCTTGCAATAACTTTACTGTGTACTCCAAGCAATTACATACAATTTAACACATATTACATTTTGAAAGGAAAGTCAATAGCTTGCCTATCATCCTAACCTTTAAAATATGATGAAAAATATACATGACAGTGGAAATAATCCTGTATTTTTCCAACCATGTATTTAGGGACAAGACTACAAAAAGGTTTATGTTGTAATTTTCTGCTACTCCATTGCCCTAAAGAGAATGATTAATTTAATTAGGTAAATGCATTTGCTGGTACCCTCTCTGCTCACACAGTCACACACTGTCCTCACCTTAGCAGAGAGCAGGAAGACCACCTTATATCCAGGTCCTCCCTTCACATACTGACAGCAAAGTCAGTATCCACATAATGGCTGGAACTGACCCATGGCTGTGGGACCTAGGGAATTGTACCTAATTTTTGAAGCAATATTATCTATCTATCTATCTATCAATCTATCTATCTATCTATCTATAAAGAAAATCCTTATTGCATTCAAGGGCAGTTTTCCAAAGATTTATTTTCTCCTACATGTGGTTTCTCACTTTCAAAAACTGTGAGGAGTGTCTTACAGATGAATGTTGTGTTAAAAGTTTGTCTTCCATACATTTATTCTAGATACGCTTTAGACTTTAGATATATTAGAACTCTTGAAATACTGAAGTTTCACTCTACATCAAAACAGA
Source organism: Chloebia gouldiae (assembly GCA_003676055.1). Lineage (NCBI taxonomy): Eukaryota > Metazoa > Chordata > Aves > Passeriformes > Passeridae > Chloebia > Chloebia gouldiae. The sequence continues at coordinate 9,118,327 of QUSF01000007.1, forward strand.
AGCACATTCTGAGGAATAATAATGAGCAGTCTGGAAACTCATAGGTAACAGTCAGAGACCAAGGCAACAAAGGGAAACCAGTGTTTGGAGTCTGCTGCAGTTTGCTCTGTCAAGAGGAGTCTGTTGCAAAATCTGCTTTCTCCAGCTAAAGGGTTTTGTCCTGCTGGGGGACATCAACCACCTCAACATCTGCTGGACAAGTAGCCCAGTGAACTGTAGGCATTCCAGAGGACTCCTGGGATGCATGGAGAATGACTTTCTAAGCCAGGTAATAGGCCAATCAGAGGGGATGCAATACTGTAATTTAGTATCATGAGGGAAACTCGTAATTCAAAACTTTTTTGTGTATGCGTTGTCCAGTTCCTGCAACTCTTGAGGAGACAAAGAATGCAGCAAACATCACAGGAACCTTAGGAAAAAAAAAATTTAATAGATTCTATGAATGGATACAGTACCTACCAGGATCAAAAACTGGGATCAGATGTCCTCTGCAAATCACTAGACTTCAACAAATTCAGTTATAAACAACTAACTTTAAAATAAACAGAGAGTATAAAAGAAGTGACATGTGTCAGAAGAGTTAGACTGTGATGAATGAATATACTTGGTTTAATTTCACTCAAAAATATGCATTTCCTCTGCCAATATGTAGTATATGGATGTTTTTTTCCAATGTTTTGCAAAATATTTTATAAAATCTCCAAGCCCAGGTTCAAACTGATCTTAAAAAAGACAGCCAACCAGTACTTATTAGATTCAGTATGACACTCACAGATTGATATATTTTGATTGTTCTGAAGAACATTAATTAACTTTACAGCGAAAACATAACCATACAGAAATATAGCTTTTAAAAAAGGGCATACATTTTCAAATTACATACATCACAAAATACTTCACTATATTCTTACTGTATTTAGACATGACCACCAAAATGACAATTTGTCACCAGATAACTAAGAAAGTGGTGGACATAATTCTGATATGAAATATTCATCTTTGCTTATCCAAGAAAAAGAGATCAAAATTTTTTTATTTAATCAAAAATCCATGTAAAAACACAGCTTTGAAACTATACAGTTCAGATTTTAGAGAGCTAAGTGCAGCATGTGCAATAACTAAGTACCAAGTATGAACTGGAAGGAGTACTGGTATTAGCAGCAAGCATAGTAGGTGACTGGTATTATTCCCATAAAAGATAAATATTCACAGTTGATAAAGTAACCAAGTCTTGTTTAATCTTTCTTTCCAAAGGAAAAGGAAATATTAGGAAAATCTTTCTTTCTATTTGTCTTTCTCATAAAGGCAACCGTTGCTACTAAACTCCATTTCTCAGTTTTGTTGTCTTTCTACTATCTGAACATCTTATCATTTTACTCTTAAAAGTCCCCTAACTCAAGGTGCAATTGCTGTTGTCTAATTATATTGAAAAAAGTTGTTTCCTTCATCTTCTACTGGATACAGATTTTTAAAATTTATTCTGCTTCATTCTAGGAAATAAAAGCAAACTATTACTGATTTAATGAAAGGTCTCAATAAATCAAGAGAATTTTTCAAGAACAAGGAAGAATAGTCTAACTCTCAGACATCTAACTTTATTAATATTTAAAAGTTTTTATTATTTTCAGAGTATTATGTCTGTAATAAGTTGTCATAGACAAATGAACTTTTAGGGAGCTGCATCAAATTCATTGATGTGTAGAAACTACAGTTGTGACCCTACCTAAAGCCTTTGCTAAGTCAGTTCCTTCCCTTCCTCCTCTTATCTTTCCATTTCTTATGCAGGCTCCTGTAGCTTGCATTGGATTGATTTCCTAGATACAAGGTCTTCTAGTTTTGCAATATAGCTTTTTTTCCCCCAAAATTTCTTTAGACTTGCCATCTTGACTTGTCCTCATTGCTCTCTAAACATTATTCATCATATTCCTTAGTAAAGTTCCCAGCTTCAGTTGGACTTTTAGTTTCTTCAGTTTTTATCAATAATTGTCTCTCAAATATCATTTACTCTCAGAAGTCGACACAGTGCGAAAACATTGCAACATTGCAATAAGATCTTGTCAACTCTTTCCATCTTGAGTGGTCTTGGGATTATTCCCCTCAAAAGTTACATGAAGTTTTTAAAGACAGACAAAACTGGACTCAGAGAAGTTTAGAATACTATCCTTTCCTAAGTGCTGCCATACAATAAATAATATCATTGTTGGACATTAATCAATATCCCAAAGCTCGAAATTATTTTGGTGCTAAAATACCAGTAGATATAATTAAAATTTGCCAATAATGACTGAGCAACAGGTGAATATAGCTGACATTTGATCTTCCTTTATTCTTTGCCTGGAGAGATGTAAATTCTAAGGAAAGCCTAAACTTGAAGTGAGAGTCTCCTTTTCCTCTCTATTTCTATTAGAACAGCTTCCTATTCAATCATTTTCTCCTAAATCTTTATATTTTCCTCTTAAGTGGAGTTTTTATTTTGAGTTATTAAATATCAGATACATAATTGTACCTTTGAATTAACATTTGCTTGTCTCCCATGACTCCTCTTCCAGAAAATAGAAAGCTGAAGAACTATACCAAGTATTGAAATGCATTATTTCTCTCGAAGGAAAGAATGTAATATTATCATACATAGTTTTATGGATATACTTTATGTATTATTATTATGTGAATTTAAAAAGATGCTTGTGTTCACTGTTAAAAAAAAAAAAGAAAGTAATTATTCCTTGGCTAATTTCCTTTTGTAGAAAACAAATATATTGGTGAATTTTCAATGGAGTTAATACCAGTAAAGTGGAATGTGAAACTCATAACCAGTACAATGAATGAAGAAATTTATATTAATTTCAGTAGGAAAAGAGCTGGATCTAAGTTTGATAAGTAAATACAAGATATAATCAGATAGAGATTTCTTAAAGAACATTGAAATTGAATGTCCACTTGTTTCCATCTATTTTATTTACTTGTCACTCATCCTCTTTTGAACAAGAAAGCAAAATCACTACAAAATTTTCTAAATCTGATCGAGAAACTCATGTGAAAATAAACATATGAAAATAGCCACACTTTGATTTGGAACAAGTTTTCTGCACACATAACTGAAAAGATAATAACTTTTTCTGGGAATTACAGCTGTATTTATTTCTTCTTCAATATTTTGCACAAAAGAGTCTCTACATTTATAAGAGTTTTTGACAATGCAGTATCTGTATTTTAACACTACACAGATCATTAGCATTCATTTTTAGCCACAAACACAAGTCATACTGCTGAATATATCAAACCCTGCAAATCCTACTAATTAGTAACATTGGCAGTTGTATGATATTTTATTGTCATTCATCAGACAGCTTTATTTTGGTTTAAAAATGATAAAACTAAATGGCTTTTATCCTTTGTCATTATTCATTTAGAATCTGATGTGGGGACAAACCCACACAGAAAAACCCACACATAATATGGTCTTATTAACTGAAAGCAAATGCAACTGAAACAATCTCTGCTGATAAAGTTATGTTTTTGCAATTTCTTATAACAGAATATACAAATTGACAATCTAGAAATTCAAGAAAATGAACATCCTAGGAAAAAAAAAGTGAATTTATCTGATAACATTATAAATATCATATTTCTTTTGAAGTAACATTTACAGAAGTTCTTAATATCTTTACATTAACTCAAACAGCACAGCCTGACTTCATTCTAACTGTAAAAAAATCAGATATTTCTTTCTGTATCCATTAGAAAAGTTTGCAGCTGTTTTATTTACATGGCTTTGTTAGTAATTTATCATCTTACCTTTAGAAATAAACAAAGAGCAAAATAAAGTACAAGGTATTCTAGATCTAGTCAAGTATCTCAATGTTTGTGCTAAAAGACTAAATAGGCAAATAGTCAGTCCCTCAATTTGAACATGAAGTTGGGAATACAAACCCACGCAAACACAAGAAACCAACATCTACAGATGCTTCAGCATGTGCTTCCCTAAGTATTCACACAACTCTCAAGTCACAGACATCTTTCACTTGAAGAAGCATAAATTTGTTTACCAAGAGAAGCTTCTACCTCAGAATAGTAAAATACCTTTAAACAGATGTATTAGGCAGCAATATTAAGCAGCGTGTGTTCAGCACTGCTCTGGTATCCAGCAAACCCTGCACAGAAGCCTGGCTCAGCAGCCTGAGCAGATGCACAAATTGCCAGATGAAATTGCCTCACTCACATCACCAGAGAGCTGCAAGTCTCTGCAGGCTGTGCCACACAGCAGCATCGGGGTGTCTCAGCTACCCCAGCACACCCCAAATGCCAAAATCCTACCCCTTGCCAACACAGGCATTGACCTGAGGCAAGAAATTCATTTTACTGCTCAATGTGACCACTTCAGAAGGAGAACAATTGCTCTTTAAATATTTCATTTAGCAGGTGCCCATTTATGCTAATGAAATTTTGAACACAAGGCAGAGCTGTGGTTGTTCATGTAGACACCTGAAGACAGATAACTTATTCGAGAATGGTATCCCTGCCTCAGACATTCAGTGTCACACAATCCCCAAAATATATACTAGTGCCAGTCAATCAATCTTAAGTGCAGTAAAGGCTAATGAAATGTCTTTGCAAAGAGGTATCAGAAAGAAAAGTGAAATCATACAGATTGTAACCTCTATTAAAATCAAGTATGAGTTTGAACACCTAAGTGAATGGAACAGAAAGTAAAAAGAGCCAAGAACAAATGATTTCCAGAGTATGGAATAAACCTGCTGAAAATTACCAATTATTATTATCAATGTAATACCTGAGTTGTAAAGGAGCTGGGAAAATGTATTCTTTAGAGGGGCAAGAAATGTTATTTTCTTCTATTTATCTTCAGAATTGCTAAAATATGTAAGCATTTAGAGTTCAAAAGGTCAAAAGTAGACTCCCCAAGGCCTTTTTTTTTCCCTCATGAAGAAGTCAGAGATTTGATTTACCATTTTAAGTCTAAAGAAAAACTTAATTTTGAAATATCACACAAGAAGTTCATAAGAGACGCTTGATTTCAGAAAAGTAATCTTGCTGCAATTTATCACTATCATTTCACAAAAAAAAAAAATACCTTCAATTTTTTTTTAAAGCTTTATTTGAATGAGGAGACGCACATAAACCATGCATAAAATCCAAATTGTGGATAAATGTCTTTCTGGCACAAAATTTAGATAATTTGATGAGAACAAATTGGCACCTAAAACAGGCACATCTATATTGAGCTAGAAGTTGTAAGAGCTTTTCCTCTCTAGTGTGAAGAAAAAAAAAAAATCTGCTAGAAATTAAATATTTGTGTTTACACAGTAATTGAAATACCATGGCAGAGGGAGATCTGTATTGCTCAAAAATGTGTTCTTACACACAGCCAAAAAAAAAAATCAGTCATAATTTAATTGTTCTCTATGTTTTGTTTAACAGTTCAGCAACAGTGGTTTCATTTCATAGAAACTGTTTACTCTCAGGTGGCTGTTTTATTTTTTAGAATGTAAAAATTAACAAAATAATGCCTTGTGAATATCTGTTTCACTGGTAGTTGTCATAGGAAAGACTGAATGTCTAATCTTGCAGAGTGACATTATACTGGCTTGTTTTCAAAAATGAAAATCTTGAATTCTATTTAAAATGAGATGATGTTCCATGGCAATATATAACAACCAGTTTACTGGACAGGTGGAAGAAAACAAAGGCATTCATCACCAAGAGATCAGACTGCTTAAAGAGAAAAAGGAAAGCAGCACAGATACATGGATTTATGTCCATCAGGCCAGAAGCAGCAGCATTTTTACTCATGTCACAGACTTTGAATTTGAGTTATTCCTAAAATCAAATGATGAAGTGGAATCATGATCCAAGGCTTTCTGAGCTTAATGTACTTCACTCTTCCTAACTACCTGCATTTTTTTCCAGTCTGTCTCTTTATTTATGATAGAGGAGAGAGAAAGAGAGACATTATTCTTTCAAAAGCTAATCCTTGTCTTCTTTCTACTAGAAATCACTTAAGTCGACTGAAATTATGAACGTTAAAAAAGGGCAGGCCAAGACTATATTCTGCTGCAATTCTACAGAGAAAAAAACTAGTGAAGAGGAGCAGAGGCACTGTCATGATATCCCATAGCATGAATTCAGAATTGATTTTCTTTACTTGCTGGACAAGAGCACATTTTTATACAAAGCTCTGTTCATGTCCCATAGCTATTTAGGGTCTGTAGGAGGAAATGTTGACAGTCTCTTTCTTAAGCCTTCTTGTAGCTAATACTGCAGCCTCTGCCAACTTGGCATTGCAAGGCTTCTATTGGACTCTGTGTGGGATTTGTAAAGCCCAACAAATCGAGAAAAATACTTTTCTCAGAGAAACCTCGGGGTTTTCTCTTAGGAGATGAGTATTATGAAATGTATGTTGCTTTTATGATTAGAACTTTCTAGCATTTAGATGGGACAAAAACCTATGGAGCTACAGTAATTAAAATCTATACTTTAAAACACATATTTGTGTTTGAAAGAACAATTTTATATCTTTTAGTAGCTCTGCACTGAAAATATGTGAAGATTTGCAGTGACTCTCCAGACAAGTAACAGGTATCATTTCAAGATGCTGAACTATTTATTTTTTTTTAATTAAGTTTGCAATTAACATTATGATACAATTTATAGAAGTTTAACTCTTTCCTCTTTTCAGTAATACTAACCAAATGGACCCTTGCAACAAAGAGCAGATACAATGTACAAAATGGCACTAACAGGCAGTGTGCTGCAGACATCATTGAGCTTCAGAATAGTTAAATATTCTGCATTTTGAATAGGCATAAGGTTCATGAGCAAGCAGAAAGTGGGATGAAATTACTGATATCTTTGCTGCAGAATCTTATTAAGTATGTCTGGACTTTTATTTCATGAAAGAGCTGTTTATACTGTATTTGACACATACTCTATTCTGAAGGTATAAAAGAACACAGAAATGGCTTCTGTCAGGTTGGAATCTCGTCAGGCCCAGTTTTCTTCCCCGAGTGGCCAGTAGGAGATGACTAAATAAGAAAAACAGCATCCCAGCATGGTGTTTGCAGCACTGTCCCTGTCTCCAGCTCTGCTATTCGACAAGGAAATTTTTGGTTCAGGTTTCATGAGATAAGAAGAAATGGCTATATAACTCTATTAAGCCACTTAAGTATTCATTGCCACAAAGCAATTACTGTCCTCCTTTAACTAAGTCTAAGATGGAATTGAACATCAATAGGTCATAAGAACAACATTGTTTATTGTAAAGTGGAAGGAAAACAGTTTCAGAAAAAGACAGATGTGTTTGTATGCCGAAGCAGATTCATGTGCACTGGTTCTCATTTACGTGGAAGAAATCAGGGGGAGAAGCCACAGCACCAAAGGGAGGAGAACTGGTGCTGGTGGGTGTACAAAACATGAAGTCTGTGCCTTTCCAGGCACTGCATTTTCATTCAGGTCAACTTTTCACGTAGCACAGTACTACTGCTAATATGGTTTAGAACAAACTAAAATCAAATCACTGAGAACTGTGGCACATAGTTGGAACATTAATCCCCCCTTCTGGTATTTCAGTAAATTCTAGAAGGTAAAGCTAATCCTATACAGTATATTCAACTACAAAACTCTTATTTTATAGTACTGATCTATTGGCATGCCCAGAGCAAAGCCATCTTCTGAAATGTTTGCAACTGCACAAATATGCTTTCAGTTACACTGTATTAAAAGATTTGTCATATCAAAAAATCCTGTGCTGTTGATTCTCCTACTAGTGTTAACATTGGGCTTTTTCTCCTTTTTTTTGTTAAAATTGCTGATGCTATGAAAATGAGATCAAACCTTTAGGCACACTGGGACTTGTATTCTGGATAGAAAATCAGCTGCTGCTTTTTCTTACCCTTGTCTCTTTCTTCAGAGTGAAAATCATTAGAGGCAAGAATTCACCTTGACATGTACCTCTATTTTCTTCACAACAGAGTTGTTTAAAAATTTAAAATGGCAATGATTGGTGAATTGCAACAGAAGTGAAATCGATAATGAAAACAGCTTTATCAGCTCTCTAACTGCTCCTGTCTATGTATCTTCAGTAAGCTTGTTACTCTTTCAGGTTCTAGAAGGATATTTCACTTTTGGGGTGGGAGGAGACCAGTTTATCATCCTGAACTAGGTGCTTCCATTTTGATCATGGAAGTGATTCTGCTTTTCCATTGTCTATAGAGAGACTGAAATTACAGTAGACTCATAGTTCCATTACCAAGAGTTGGGCAGTGGGAAGAATATGTAACACTCTGAAACCTGCTTAAACAACTCTGAGGATGACAAAGAGACTCATTAAAGTTCCATACATCTTACAGCCCATTACAGTTTCTGGGCACCCAGCAGTCTTGTTCAATTGTGCATATGCATATTTACAGAAGATGAGAGCCATAAAAAATAGGAAGAAGTGATTTAGTGTCTTTTGTAGTTTAAAATGGAAAGTATGACTCTGGGCTGTAAATTTATTTATATACATAAAAAGATTTGACTACAGATATATAGAAATCAATGTAATATTTATGTTCAAGCATACCCAAAAAAATTATACAATGAAATAAAAATTTCAGTGTTTTCAATCCAAGCTTTTATGCTGAATCTGCTCTCCAAAGACTGTCAGTATATTATGGAATGTTTGCTTCATCACCTTGTCTAATAACTAAAACTAATTTAAGAATTCATAAGTTCTGAAGATCTTGTAGAATGCCAATAATGCATCAGAGACTTGCCTTAATAATATCTAACTAATGATATAATTTCATTTACTCTTTTACTTCTTTTGTGGACAGGAACAGATTTAATTATAAAAGCAATAGTATACAGATTTTAGCAAATTGCTAGTTTCATTCATTAAAGAAAACAAAAAATGCAGTGTAAGGCAAGCCCTCTTGACATCACAAATTCCTGGCTTAGAAATGATATAATAAATAAATAAATACAGTATTTAGTGTACATCCATATGTACCACCAAAACTGATGTGGACAGCAAAAGAAAAACATTCCTCATTCCAAGAATGTCCAAAGACACAAATCAAAGTACAGTAAATGGGGAAAATAAGGCCATTGACTTAATAATGTAACATTTATTGCTGCTTTAGCACTACTGTAAAATGAGATGTCCTCACTGTGTTATTTCATTTAGCTTTGGTATCTATTTAATGAAAGAGGAATATCCTATTCAATTAAAGTACACAGCATTCGTTAAACAGCTTTTGACTATTTTCACCTCTTTGAATGTTATGTTATCAGAGCAAAGGCTCAAAGCCACAATACCAAAGTAAGCATTATCTACATCAAGAATATATGATCCACATGCTAAAAATCTGTGGTGTCTGAAGAGCTGCAAATTTTAAAAGAAAAACTTTATTACCATTTTGAAAAAAATGTTGAATTTTATTTGTAATTGAAATAAATTAGCTAAATATGAGAGTAAAGGAAGACAGTATATTAAAAGACTATTTCTTCTTTGACAGGTTAGGAAAGATTTTAAATTTCTTACAATTACTGAAACCATTTACCTATTTTCAAACCTAGGTACAAAAAAACCTGGTATGTTCATCTTCCTCGGAAAAGATCACTAAATTTTCTGGAATAGTTTCTTCTAGTCAAGCGTGTGCCAGTTCCTAGAGCACATTCCCAAGATATGCCAGCCTCCCCAAGGTGCACCCACACTGTCAGGTAAGCCGTGGGGCCTGAAATGGTGTGCACATGCTCATATAATTGGAAAGAGTAATTTGATGTTCCCTCTTTTATTTCATTGCCAATAAGGATCCAACTCTCAATATTCTTTTAAATGAAAGGTCTACTTAGGCTGAACAAAATCATTGAACATAAATGTCTGCTTTAGTAAGACACAAGCAAATGAAAGTCCAAACATTTAGTGAAATGAGTCGTCATTACCTGCATCAAAAATCATATCAAAGACTGAGGAAAATGTTTACACTTTCATTTTACTATTTCTACAGACATTAGGATATGATAATTTAAGCAATTTTAGCTTGTGTGAGGTGAGAATGCCAGAGCTTCCTATTTAAGAACACTCTGCTGAACAGACAGAACCTGTTGGCAGCACTGAGACAAGTATTTCCACAGGAAATAGTAGGGTCCTGATTCTCCTCCATGTCCAGGAAACTTGGAATGGCATGTAATTAAATGTCAGTTACATGATAGAGAACTGAGATCAGTTATTTTTGTTTGACCATGAACATTTCAATTGCTTACAGGTCAGCATATCATTTCAGGCAACTGATCCAGAGAAAAGAAATGATTGACTATAATCACTTTAATGATGCCGCAAAATTGTGCAACTCACAGAGATGGGAGACTTTCTAACGAAAAAACCCCAGAAGCTGGAAGCTGCAGAGGTCTCAATGACTCTAAAAGCTTCGACATAGGATATTTAAGACCTCTGTGATGAAGTCATGCTCAGACAAGCCTCTAAAATTAAAATTCTAGACAAAGACAAATTTGCCTTTTTATTCTGAAACACCCTGTAGGGCAGCTGTGTGGACTTCCACACCCCATGCTCTGAGCTGGGAGATCTTCCTCTCAGCCCAAGAAGCTGACACTGAAACCAAACCTCTGAAAGATCTGAATGCATTTCTAGTGCCCACAGATCTTGGAAAAGCCTGACATGCAGGTCCTCTTGGCACTTTAGCCTTACAGCTGATTCCCTGCTCTATCTGTCCTCTCTCATCTTTGGCCGTGGCAAAAAAAGTACAATCAGGTATTTTCATTACCAATTTTTCTTTTCAGAGCTATGACAGTCCAAATAGTCAAGCAAAGCAGAAAAGGTAGCATGAAACTACTTCTGCACAATTAATTTAAAAATTCCAGATTTTTATTTCTTATAAAATAGTATAGATTTTGTAAAAGAAATAGATTCCATTCATGTTGCTTTCTATAGCTTTGGAGTAAAATATATTAAGACTGCAATATCAAGCACCTGGTTTGTTCACTTCTATTTTCCAGGTGAACATACTAATACTATGTTTAAATAAGATGCAATAAATATACAAAGCCACTGTAAGGTTAGTGCATACTGTAAAACATGCAAAAAGAACATTTTCCTTGAAAGCTACACATTACAATTTCTAGTAATACAAATTTGCAACACCAGCTTCTTTCAGAATACAGATACATCATTCATATATACACATACAACTTTTAATAATATTGGTTTCCTTATATTCTGCCAATTCTTCCTGGAAGAAGACTTCTATATATGACTCACAGTTAATGGGTAAAAAAGATCTAAATATTACTCGATGTGATAGTCAGATTATAGCTAGGGTGAAATTAACATATATTAACGTCAGAATAAAATGTAACAAATTACCAACCCAAAATTTTATTTTCATACAATGCTGAATCACTATTTTTGCTGGTTATTATCTGTATTCTATATAGGATATTCTACCCCTACATTAGATTGCACTTTAAAAGAGGGAGAAAAGACATAAGGAATTTTATCATGAAGAACAATACACAGATTTGAAAGATATCATACAGATACAATTATGAAAATGTTTTCTGATTTTATGTTGAAAAATTCTATTAAAAATCTAACATACCACGCAGAAATTTTCTATGAAAAAAATAAAAAAAGTCTAGTGTCATCTCAAGGTTAGCTACGCAAGTATTTAATTATTATTTCTAGAAAAATAACTAAAAAGTAATTTTCTCTGGCCTGAAAATGCATTAATTGCAATCTTTACAATTACATATTATTCTACTGCTTTTTGAAGTGTCATTACTCTCTGACATCTCTTTTGCATGAGTACTTAACTTCCTTGTAAAAGACAGTTATCTTATGTATCTATTGGATTAGTAGCTTCTTTATTCTCCTGCTGTTTCCTTCTTTTCATTTTGTCCAAGACTTATCTAGACATGCAACTTTTGAGTAGCCTCATTTCATACTTTAATTAATATGCTACTATATAAAAAGAATCGTTTCTCTGAGTTTGTAGAATATATTTAAATGCCCCAAACTCATGGCATGTAATACTTTCTGACAAAAAGAATTCTCAACAGTCAAGTCTACACTAAGCATTCATGACCACACACAATATTTTCATTACTCTGTTCAATAACCACAAAAGCTGACTTATAAGCAAGAAATGTGCAGAAGGACAATATTTTTGTACTTATCTTTCAAGTACACACCTATCTTGGATAGTTTTAAAAGTCAATCGACAGAAAGGCTATTCCTGCCTTTAAACTCAATCACCTTATGAGCTAACAGCAATTGATATGCAATCTAGTGATCCTGTTGCATTCCAGTCAGTAGAATTATTATTAGTGACTTGAAGTGGAAATGGATCGAATTTGGAATGAACATGCTGTAGAAACAGATTTTACATGCACTACTGAAACTTACAGAATGTTTTAGACTCATACAATCACTAATGGAGAAGTTTAGACAACGGTACAATCCAGTGATTTGCACTCCAGTATTTACAAAAATGTTGTGGAGAAGTAAAAAAACAAATAGTTATTTTTTTACTGCGGGTACAAAAAGAAAAAAATCCCTCATCATCCCCCTTTTTTGAGCATTGTACTTTGTTCTATACCTAAAAAAACCCAATATTTCTTTGAAGACTTAAATCAAGACATTTGCTATTTCAGTTTTTACATGTGTAGGAAAAAATAGGAGTTTGCTGCTCTATTTCTTCCCATTTGCAGATGCATAAAGCAGTTGCTTTAGAAAATGAACCCTGTTCAATTTATAGCAAGTGTGTTCTCATTTAGTCTAATCTCTGCTAGCTCAGCATAACATGCTGTCTTTACAGAGAGTCTACCAGAAAAGGAACCTTAACAAATTTTTTAACAGCTAAGGAAGAAAAGTATAATCCTTGCTTTAAATGTGAGTATATTTTATAGAAATATATTGATGTAATATTTGCATAATAAAAGCATCATAAACAAAATAAATAAAGGTATAATGCACTTTTCATTCAGTATCTGAGCACCTGAACACAGAATTGTTTCTTTCATAGCAGACTAATGACCATGTTTACCTTTTTATATTAAAAAGGAAGTAATTAATTTTGAGAAAATCATTAAATACCCAGCTAGTGTACTGTCAATTGCCTCTTGATCTCAGATAAAATAACTGCAAACTTACATCAGCTATAACCCTTGGAAATACCTTTCATAGTTCTACACTGCAGTGCTGGAAAATTATCTCAATGAATTGATTAAACTGAATCAATTCAAGATGCCAGGCTGAACTGCAAAACAAAGCCTTTTCTTCCAGCCTTGGAACACGAAGGATGTTCACAGTCTGAATGGTTTTAATCACAATGCACTGACCTCCCACCCAGAGTGGTGCATTCAGGTCTTGGATTATCAGGAGGGACAGAGCACAGGAGGGACAGAGCCCTGCTGGGGTGAGCCCAGAGGAGGCACAAAGATGGTCAGAGGGATAGAGCCCCTCTGCTGTGAGGAAAGGCTGAGAGAACGGAGGACTTTGGGGTGACCTTACAGCACCTGCCAGTGCCTAAAGGGGGCTACAAGGCAGCCATAGATGCTTCTTACAGGGGCGTGGTGACAGGACAAGGGGAAATGGCTTCAGATTAACAGGGGATAGGTATATATTAAATGTTAGGAGGAAATTCTTTGCTGTCAGGGTGGTGAGACACTGACACAGGCTGCCCAGAGAAGCCCTATCACTGTTACTGTTCAAAGCCAGGTTGGATAGAGCTTTGAGCAGCCCGGTCTAGTAGAATTTATCTCTGCCCATGGCAGGTGGATTGAAACTAGATAATCTCTAACGAGATAATCTTAATCTTCATTTCTAAATTCTTAATTCAATGACTGCTGAAAAACTTTGTCTTTTAGCTAATTTTTTTGCACACTGGAATGATCACCTTTCCTGAATACATATTTAAATAAGCTCATGAGGCAGCAGTGACACTTGAAAACAATGTCACTGGTTGGATTAAAAGCAGGTATTAGTAAAATATCATTGTTGCATGAAGATAAAAAGTTCAGCAAATGTTAAGCATGGAATTGGCTGGAACTTCAAAGTTTTCTGACTGCTGCCTGTGTGTTTCAGATGATACAATTATGAACTCACATTACTACAAATTCCCTTCTGCTACAGTAAGTTCCTGTGAGCATCTTGGACTCAAGACCTAGGTAAAATTACATTTCTTTCTTTATGTCCCAATTTTGAAATGTTCCCCCTATTTTCTTCATAAAAAAACCCCAACTCTAAGATTTGATGGAGAAATCAGACCTTATAGGGTGCTCTTATCGCTAAAAAAAATGACGATCACAGGAAAATTTGGTGCTCAGCATGAGAACAGTCTCTGTATATTAATTTCAACATTGATGCTCCATTTACAGTTCTGATGATTTTCTTATAGGAATCAGAAAATATAGTTAAATTATTATTGTACTTTACATTGAAATTGTTGAGAAACTATATTCTAGATTCTGTACATGATAGACATGATAGTAGAGAAAAAGTCTAAATCTCTTTTTCTGAAGAAGTCATAGCTTTAAAAACAGTATGAAAAAAAGAATAACTAAAACAGCTTGAAGAAAAAATGCCTTTTTTTTCTGTTGGAGAGCATAGACTATGAAAAAAAACTTTTCATTTTTCCTCATATTATGCAAGATTAAGGGTAAGGAAGGTAACTGCGGTTCTATGTGTTTGAGCAAGCCTTCTTCCTCAGCAAGAAATTCACCTAGGGGACTTTTTTTTTTTTATATATAATCTATAACACCAAGAGCAAAATTCATCTTTCTGCAGTATAGGATTTTGACCTTGTAAATAAAATTTCTCAGTCACGCTTTCCTGTTATTTTCCACATTTCTATATTGAAACTGCATCTCAAAAATATGATCAGTTTTTGTAAACCTATGGAAGGGATGCCACCACAGACCCCCAGCCAGGGAATAATTAGCATTGGCTCCATGATTGCAGAAGGCTGATCAATTGCTTTATTATCTCATCCTCTACCATATTATACTATAGTTATTAAGAAACCCAGTAACTTTTACAGCCAGTCTGATACAGCTTTGAGCTAATTGATCAATCCATCCAAACACATCCAGTGTCCAATTAAGAAATCACCCTTTGGTAAACAAATCTCCATGAGACATTCCACATGTGCATAACAGCAGGTGCAACAAGTGGAGGTAAGAATTGTTTCTTATTATTTTCTCTGATCTCCTCACAGCCTTCCCCAGGACAATGCCTGGGAAAGTTGTGCCTGCTTCTCTCTGTGGCCAGAGAGCTGCTGCCACAGAAGGGCTGCTTGACTGGCAATGGGAGCAATTTGTGTCATTTCTCCATTTCTTTCAATAGACATTGTTTCTGTAATGAAGTTGAGTAATTGTCTCTGTTAACAAAAATGTTAAAATAATTCTCTAATTTTGGAGATTATCCACACTAACCAATGCATGGACACTTCAGTTGAGTTTTTCTCCTTTTAGTTTTCTATTTTTTGAAATCTGTAACAATCAGACAATGTTTGATTAAAAATACAATATTTAATAGCTGTATTATCACTATTATCTTTGTTCTTACATAATAACAATTATTTAAGCCTAGTAAAAAGGCAAGATAAATGTTAGACTACTATACATATTCTAAGTAGTGGCATAAAAATTAAATTAACTTTTCATTGAAGTATGATGGGTTTAGGAGAAAATACATGCAGTTGTAGCAAACTGAAATTAAATATGCCTTTGAGAGAAGTTTTATATCAATTTCAGATTTTTTTGTCCTCATATACTTCTACTTCAAAGGGTTAGTTAGAAATATAGCAAAAATGCACTAGAGGTTCAGGGTGACATCAAGAGATGTCAGAAAAGAAAATCCTTAAAATCTGCCAATTCTCTGAGCTGTACCTAACGAAATATTGCCTTATGGAGGTTGTAGGACTTTCTATTTGGTTCAACAGCCATGCAATTACAGGGAAAGAAGGGGCAGCACCTTAAGTTTGAAGGAGGAAAGAGAGTGTGTGCACACACACATGTCCCCCAAGCTCACAAGAAAAGCAGACATGAAGAAAAGCAAACACTGAGTCATCTTTGTCATTTCTTTTTGCTTGTCCATTGCTGGGAACTTACAGTGCATGTTTCTGTTAACTTCTCCTTAAAACAACTTCCCCATGTCTCCAATTCACAAAATTGGCACGTCTGAATTCTCGTTTGCTTAATTCAAACTTAAGTATGGAGACTGAGTTATAAATGGTATCTCAACTTATTTTTTTTAAGAGAAGCATTACAGATGTGCACTTTTAGGGTGAGGTAAGTTCTGGTATTAAACAGATACATTTTGATATAAGTGATGCAGAAAGACTATCTCACCCTTAAAATAGTTAGGAAGGTTTAATTTTGGCAATGCTTTGGATTCCATAATGAATAACTTCTAGAATAACAATGTCTCAAAGAAGAACTTTGGGAAATCACTTGACAAGGCTATATGGATAATATTGTGGGACTGTAACAACACAGAACTAAATATTACTACAACTCACTTTTTTAAAAAAACGTCTATGTATGATGCTTTTACACCACATTCTAGGTCCTCAGACTTGTGAATAAAGAAAAATTGAAGTAATAGTGATATGGATTGCCAAAGAGATAACAATAGCAGTAGTATAACAATCTTATTTGCTTCTTATCTTCCAAATGGGGATTAGGAAGAGGAAAGACAAGAAGGAAAGGAAACAAGAAGAAATAAAGCTCAACATATGGAATATATCTTTTTGCCTCAGTGATCTGTCTCTTAAAAGATTTTGATCTTTATTCAATGTTTTTAAAAAGGTCTGCACACCAATATATTGTGACTCTGCTTTTCTCTTGTTCAACAGAACCATCTGCATTGTTTTTGGCAGCTTTTTGCTAAGTCTTTAGTATTAGGTTACTGAAGTAACTGAAACAGAAGAATCAAAAAACACTAGATATTTCTGTGATAGAAAACAAAAAACACAAAGACATTTCTTTATTCAGGAGAGATGTTAATGTCATTTTATTTACCTAAACTAGATTAAATAAGCCCTTTGAATCTGAAAAACTAAGTCACAAATTTGAGTTTCCATAGTGATCATAAGGATAATTCGAATAATTAGACTGATGGTATAATTGAAAAGTTTAATAGTTGAGAAAAAATAATCATGATTTTAGTCAATATACTTTGGAAAGTCAGAAATTTTAGAAATATTTTCCAGCATAAGTAACCATACATTTTGAACTAGGGAATCTTTCAGATCTACAATACCTGCTCTGTGAAAACCCTCCGTGGCACATATATCTCCAACCATTAATAACCACTAGTATATTTAATTTACATAAAGTAGCTAGACCTTTGTGGATGTGAATTCCACAGAATATATGTGCTCAAAAAAAACCAAACCAAACCAAAACAAAAACCAACCAAACCAAAAAATTAACCTGACCGGGGAATGTCTATTCTCATTTTTTATCCCAGGTTTATGGTATATATTTTTTCTCACTGATAGCATTACACTGAGAGAGGTTCTGTAAAAGGAAAAATGGAAATAGAACCTGAATACAATGAGGCCTTTAGAAGGACACCGAGATGTGGAAAAACCCTCAGTATTAGAAGGGAACATCTTGCTGCTCCTAAATTTTGAAGTGTGAGGCACAGCTTGCAATCCTGTAATTTTCTTTCAAAATTCAGTGCTGAGAACCCAATTTCTGAAAAGTGAGGAGTTCTGGGCTGCCTAAAGTGGTCTCATTATTAATATTTTAATTCCAGAACTACTTGCTTATGTTAACTTTAATTTGAAGGGAATTATGTAGCATCCAGAAACTAAGTGTACTGTTTAAATCTGTAGCTATTCTAGTAGAAGCTTTCATTATTTAAATTCTATTCCGTATTTTCTTTTAGAAGTTATAATTTAAACTGAAATCTCTGGTTGGTTTCTTTGTTGTTGGTTTTGGGGTGTTTTTTTGTTTTTGTTTTTTGTTTGTTTGTTTGTTTGGTTTTTGAAAAAAGCCGGTATTTTCATGATGCTGGCAGAACACAAATGTGTCTTTTCATTTACATCATCTTGTTTTCTCACCTGGAGGCTTGCAGATAGCCTTACCAAGTGGAACAGATGCAGGAACAGGGAGCAACAGAATGAATTTAGGGCATTCACACCTAAATCTTATACAGTTCTGCTTTGTGGCAGCTTCTTTCCTTAAGGGCTGGAGTAAAAAAATAACCAAACAGCTAAAAACTGAAACAAATGATTTATGAATCCAGGATGTTATGGCTGTTAATAGCCTTCAACAGAATTTTTTTCAGCTTTGGCATTGCTGCAGGGGTCACAAATGATTTACTTGTATCATCATTCATCTTGGAAAGGCGTGTTCTGAGTTTAGCTGCGAGAATGAGAGAAATGCATAGACACTGTACTCCTTGGAATGTGTTGGAAGATGGTTTCTGCAAAGAAGGCTTGGGAAACCTGCCATCAGTTTGAGCTATAAGGATACTAGACCTAGCATAATCAGAGAGTTGTTCAACAAACTGATACGGAATTTAGCAATAAAACAACCAAATAATATGAAACATTCAAACAAACCAACCCCCAAGCAGTTTCTAGGAAGTTTCCTCTCAAGCAAGTATCATGACAAGTGAAAGAGAGGCAGTGAATACATCACAAACTGTCACAGATTATTCTGAGTTGGAAGGGACCCACGACGATCATCAAGTCCAACTCTTAAGTGAATAGCCTGCACAGGGACTAAGCACACAAACCCAGAATTATTTAGCACCATGCTCTGGCCAGCTGAGCTGATACTGGAGACAAGGAAGTCTTTATGTCACCAAAAGCAACAAAGATGGACAACGGAACCTTAAAATAATGTATTTCCTTCTGATAAAAAGAAATGGCATTTTCTATCTACCACAAAATACGAAAAACAAGAGAAGAAGGGAAGAGCCACAAAGTCAAATTGGAAATGTAGAATTTAGCTGGACCTGTTTAAAAAGGGGTAATAGTTTAAAACTAAAAGAGAGCAGATACAGACTAGATATTAAGGATGAAATCTGTTACAATGAATGAGTGAAACAATGGAACAGATAGTTCAGATAACGCGGAGAGGCAGATGGCAGGTGCCCCATCTCTGGAAACATTCCAGGTCAGGCTGGAGGGCCTCTGAGCAACCCGATTTAGCTGATGGCTCATTGCAGGGAGGTTGGACTAGATGACTTTTAAAGGCCCCTTCCAACCCAAAATATTCTGTTTTTCTATGAACAGAGTTCATAGCACCAAGTTAATATTTTTTAAAATCCTCTTAGTTATCAAAAATGAGACACAAGAAGTGTGAAGTTTTCCTAAAGCTGAAGAGCAGATAAGTTAGGATCCTAGACTTGTACCCACAACCAAATTTCCCAGATGCTTCCCACACTGACCTCCTCTTTTCAGCACTGTGTATGAGAAAAAAAAAACAACTATATATTTAATAAACAAGTTTCTGGTTACTTGTTTAAAGAAAAAGCCTTATATTTTACACCCTTAGTTTTAGCACATATATACATTTATAGCAACATTGGCTATTACAGGTCTTTCTCACAAAGATATTTAATGTCAAATGGAAGATATTACAGAACTGTCCCAAAACATTTATCTTTTTTTTTTTTTTAGGTCTCTATTAATTCTGACAGACTATGAAATACTACAGATGGAAGGCTGTTAATGTTCTTAACACTTTACTATAAAGAGAAGAAGGATGTTCTCATTTGAAAAGTTTGGAAAGTCTGTGAAGGTTATCTGAAATAATCAAATGAGAAGAAAGAGAAACAGGCAATTAATGATATCTTCCCTGTGGACTAAGAAAGCTTCACTAAAGGGAGAAAGTTATCTTTCCCTTTATCATTCTGTGGAAAGATCATTTTAATACAGAGAACTACAATTCATTTTCTTTGGTTGATGTAGTACTGTAGTATTAAACAAAAACAAAATAATACATTTTTACTAGGTAAACACTTGTTTCTTCCATGGAAGTATGCACCATCACAAAAGTACTCAAACTGAAGCTCTGAAGTGATAATAATTGATTGCATTTTGAAAAGAACAATATAATAAAAGAAGCTCGGAAACCCAATCAGACCAAAATGGCTTAAAATAAAATAAAAACCTGGTATATTTCAGGAAATAAAATTAATCATCATTGTAAGGTTTTATCAAGATAAGCCTAGCTTTTAATTCAAGTCTTTCAGTGTAAATTACAGGTGGATAAATAAAATAGAGAAAACATAATAATGTGAATTGGTTGAACATTACTCTCTTAGCTATAAAACAGAAAGTCAGAGAGTTCAATGTACAAACTCTAATATGTAATATCAATATGAGCCTGTTGATAGCCTTCCTTCCACTTCTGAGAAAAAACCTTTACATTTCAAAACCTGAAAATGTATCATATTATTTACTGAGATATTATGGTGGTTCCAACTCTCTCTACAATGCACATGAACTGTCTGCTAACACAGCTGAAAATCCATGGACAGATTCTCCCCTGAAGGTAACAAAGGAAGTCCATTTTATGTTCACTAATTATATGGCAAAAAGAAAGCCATGCTCTGACTGCTACATTGTGAGAACAATCTTGAGTGTATTTTTAAAGTCACACTTTAACAGGTATGATTCTGAGATATTTACCTTATCTTCTGTCTAACCCTGAAACTTTGTATGTAGTAATTAATATCATTACTATCACCTGAGGAACTTCAAAGTGGCTTCTTGCTCTGATGCTCCTTCTACATTTAACTTGTTCAGAAATACTATGATCCTAGATCAGGAAGAAAATAGAACATTACCCAGGAACCTAAACTTTTAATCCTAAGAGAACACAGACTGGTACTCTGGCAATTTGCAGCATCCAATAGAGTTATATTTAAAATTAAAGCTGTAGGAAATGTTTGTAACCACTAATTATGATTATCCTATAGAGGAAATCAGTACTACTCTGCTGTTTGAAATTAAGGGGGGTCAGCTTGGTGAAGGGAACTCCAGTATCAGGTTTACAAACCGCAGAGAAAAAAGAACTTGGCATTGTTTCTCAGTGGTATATCTCTTTATCTGGAAGGATGGAGATGTGGGATCCAAACATTTGAATTGTCTACTGGGAAAATTACTGTATTTTCCATACCACACCTAATGAAACTTCCCTTTTACTACAGTACAGGAGAGCTCCACAGAGCACACCTCCTTGCACAGGTGTGGGAGAAAAGCCCTCCCAAACATTCAGACACATAAATGAAAGCTCAAACCATATAAAGGAGTTATCTAGACTCCAGAAAAAATGAATGATGAAACAAATGTCGCATTTCTTTCTTACTGGATAGTTCTAATGAAAACACTCATTTGGGACTGTTCTCAGTTGGCTTTTTGGTGGTTTATGATGCTACTCCAACATTCACAGAATTCACAGAATCACAAGGTTAGAAAACACCTTAAAGATCATCGAGTCCAACCCATACCCTAACACTTCAACTAAACCACGCTCAACTAAAACATGCACAACCATTCCTGTGTGATGTATGACTCAGCTGTCTAAAAGAGAGCTCTGAATGGTGTCCAAGTGCTCAGACTCTGTATGTGTTATCACTAGCTTTCACAAGTACAGAATACATAATCTGTATTAGGGCTATACATAGTCCTACGTATTCCTGTACTGAAAGGCAGCAGAGTCTGTCCTGCCAGAACTGCAGTGACCCTACAGCATTCAGCAGGCAGTCACAGGGACACCTCATCCCAGTGGGATGGTGTGTCACCATTCTCTTGTTATTCAGCTACAGGAAAAAAAGATGGAATCCCCAAGAGCTGAGTATCTTCCTTATCCCTGATATTTATCAGTGTGTTCATACAGACCTAAGGTGACACCTGGCCCTTCTTGCTGAATATTGGGACCTCCCAATAGCAGGCTAAAGGATGATCGTGTCCTCGCTGAAGGTATTGACTCTTTCTCCAATAAAAATTAAACAATTTTTGCATGATTTTGCTCCTGTATCCTGCTGCAGTACAGATGGAAATACAATGAGTATTTAAAACATCCTGGTCATTTGCATTCTTTCCTTGCTTAGAAAATCTGGAAAATTTATAAGGTGTTTCCATGCACTTAGGCTTAAAAGTATGAATTTATGTGAAGAAATTATTTTCTTTTCCAGTCTTAATGTTATTTTTAAGATATTTAGGGGTTTTGAAGTTAATTCCCAAGTTTACAGTCTGCTGTTAAGAGAGTGCTTGGAACAGCACACACTTTGTCTTCCACACTGTAAATCTTAACAGTGCAGAGCACTCCATGTTTCACAGACAACGTAAAAGATACATCACAGCCATTAACCTTCCCCTCAGCTGCTGATAAAGTAAAATAGGCCCATTCTTTACAGTAACAGTAATGTATCTGTTCAGATAAATATTCTCTGGCTGCAATAAAGTGCAGCATTTTACAGCTGCATACCATCTTTGCAAACTATAACGTGGCAATTAAAATTGAGTACGAACAGAATACTAAGTGAAGATTTGAAGGCGAAAGGGGATGAAAGACCTTTCCCTAAAACTTCCCTCAGCAAAATCTGAAGTTCAACATATAAATCAACGTTCGCTTATGTGAATTTTTCCGTCTACAGCAAAGATATAATATTAAATTAATTTCTGTTAATCAGTTCTTGACAGTTGTTAATTTGATATAGTTAAGCATAATTTATGCTAGGCATTTTTTTATTGCACACAAGCTGGTTATATCAGGAGGCTGCAGCTAAAGAACTCATGTAACTTAAAATTTAAGAAGCTATTTTATAAATATATAAACAGAATTATACTTAAAATATCAATAATTTAATAACATTTATTATGATTTCATAATAAGAGATTCAGAAGCTCTAGCCTTGTCTCATTTACTAAGTAGCCTTGTGCAAATCACTAAGTCATTTTCTCTCATTTTCCTATACCCATAAGACAGAGTTTTGTATTTCCCAACCAAGAAGCATATTTAGGATTAGATCAACACTGACTGGAAGGATTGGTTCATCACATTTATGTGCATGGGTTACTTAGTGGTCTAAAACAGTGAGATCCACTTACAGAGTGCCTTGTATATTTATGTGTACATTTATCCTTGACTGATTCCAATAAGGACTTGTGATGCTATTACACCTGATAGTCAGGATTTGCACTTTATAATAATTCTAATACTCTGAGAAAATAAATCTATTTATCGATCTTATCATATAATCTTATACCAATATCAATTTTTTTACTGGGTGGGGCAGAAAAACAATACTTACCCAGTTTTCCCCGTGCCTATAACTCAGAAAAAAATTTTTTATTTACTTCTGTAAAAGAAAATAATTGCTTCAGAAACACCTTATCAGTTTTGAAACAATTGGAAAATAAATGTTAAAATACTGTTTTCACATATCACTCTTAGCATCATTTTAATCTCATGTATCAAAATCCACTTCAACCAGCCACATTTTTCAAAACAATAATTTATCATAAATTTCATTATCAACAAAGTAAAAAGACAAAGTCATTTTTCTATGACTCTCTAGCTGCTTATCCCACAGGACCACAGACTTCATGCCACCCAGAAACTCCTAGGAACACATTTTTTGCCTAAAGAATTGAACAAAGATAAATTTATAGGATTAGAACCTTACAATCCAACTATTTTTTTTTTCAAGTATATAGACATTAAGTGATGGCACTAAATAGAAGGCACAAGAACAAATAAATTAATGCAGACAGTTTGACATATTCTTGCATTCAAAGAATATAAAGTAAGTTCAGTTTCTGCATATACCCATGTGTTTCAGAAAAGTTGTGAAGTTTAAAGCCATGCTGAACTAAGTGCAAAACATTTCTCATCCCTTTTGTGCTCTGAAAAATGTAATGCTCAAAATAACAGAACAAAATAACATAAAGTGAAATGAGCTATACATAGGTCACTGCCAAAGTTTTAATTTTAAAAAAGAATAAATATTTATAATATTTAATAAATATTTATTCTATTTTTATATCTATTTTTATCAGTCAAATCTACTTCAATCACAATGCTGTTATGCTTCTTTCCACACTACCAGATGAAGAGTAAGAAAGCAAAATAAAAATCTTACCCTGCTCCATCCTCTCAACTCTTAAATACTGAAATAATCTGAAGTGGAATGAAAATTATCAATATACATTTCAGCATTATTAAATGATTCACTCTATAAATATCGGGGTAAAATAGGATGATGTTTCCTAAAATGACACTGATTTTTAAGCACACACATGCTGAACACTTAAATATTGAAATACACTTTAGTCAAATTCCACCTTGCAAACAAATACATTCTAATAAGAATTAAGACAGGAAATTGTCATGTGTCTGAAGGTAGATTAAATCCTCATGAGCACAGTTAAAGGGACATGCAATATGATGCATATACATATTAAACATGCATGAGATAGATATGGACATGGTGTTCACATGCACACCTTGAGATGCCTGTGAGGTGTAAAATAAACAAATATGCAGGTGTAGCTCAGGCAGTCTGTACAGTTTTAAACTGCCCCTAAATCCTGCTAAGCTGATTCACAGAGGTGAATGAGACAATTGGGGCTGTATGCAAACCAACACAGGGCTCACGTTTATTTTTACCTTGGAATTTGTTGTAGTTATGAAGCACTGAACATAAAGCAGAAATCTAGGAGGGGATGTAGATTTTATTAAAGTGCAAAAAGATACTCTGAAACCTTGGTGGAGGCATTATTAAACTGTAGAAACTGAAATACTCAAAGAGTTTGAAGCACTTATTTACTGCTTTACTCATGATCTTTTCCTCCATTGCTGTGTTTTTAGGTGCAATGAATACTTTTCTGCTTTAACCATATGTAAATGCCTGTCTTAAAAAAAGCCAAAAAACCTCCCCCCGCAAAAAAAAAGAAAAAAAAAAACAACAAAAAAAACCCAAACAAAACCCAAACAAACCAAATCTCCAAAACCCAAACCCAAGCCAACAAACTGCATACCCACCACAAAAAATGATCATATATTTTATTTTTTAAATACATAAATAAAAAGAGTAATAGGAGTAGTGTCCTTACAAACAACAGCTATCCGTGGTCCCCACTGCCAGAACTTTTCAGTATGCACCTCCCTTTCTTCTTTTCCTAGATCATGTGTGAGGGCTCTAGGAACAGATTCTCTTTTTTCCTTTTGTTTTTTTTTTTTTTTTTTTTTTTTTTGTCCAGCTCTGAATTTAGTTTGTTACTAATCTTGAAATTTCAGAAACAAGACACAATACGAAGTAAAAACTGCCTTTCTAGGAGAAAATTCTAGTGGAACAACTAGGAGCAAATTTCAGCTTCTGTGCTTCAGCTGTCACCTTTTCTTTAAACCTTCAACTAAAATTAACTACTATTAAACTACTAAATGAACAGTTTTCTGTTGATCATGTCCCAGCACTGCTGTGGAGGCTGGAATGTTTAGCTGTTAGCTTTTGTGAATTTTAATAATGCCAAGTATTGTAATATATGTAATTCTAAATCTCATGCTTGATTGACATTAATTTCAGCTGTGAGTGACACTTTGCTTGCAGACAGTCAGATCTGACCACTTACTGATGGTGGCTGCCCTATTGTTAGTTCATCTACCCCTACAGCTCTGACCCAAAGGTAAAATTTCACTTTTTCCCTCATACTGGCACGGGCACTTGCACACCAGCCCAGTCAAATTAGAAATTTGACATGGTATCAAACAAATCTTACAAATCTTCAGTTCCATTCCATTTCTTATTTAGTTTCCAACTTAGTTTTTCTAATAAGGTCTCTTCAGATTAATTAAAGTTAAAATTACACCTATGAATAATACAAAATTCAGTCATAAATTCTATGCTGATTTTCCTTCTGAATTTGCAAAATGTTATATGTGTTAATCCCAGACAAAACTGCACCCCAAAGAGTTAGAGAGGATCACTACTAATGTTCTTATGAAAGCAGACAAAGACAATGAAAATGTTTCACAAACTGGCAAAGAGCTTTGGGATATCTTGTATTATATAATTACTGTGGAAATCCTGAACATCTGTTTGGTAAAAAAGCCCCTAAACTTTTACAAGGTGACAACTGTTGCAAGCACTGAAGGAAAGAGGAAAAAGCAATTGTGAGCACTGAAATGGGAAACAAGAGTCATTTCTGTGGTTAGTACAACAGTTTTGATGAATGTTGCCAGCACCTGAAAAGCCTTTCTTTCTTCTAGAAAGGAAAGGATCAATAGAGAAAGATCAGCAGAAAGTTTTTCAGTGGCATTGCTCTTTAGATGCTGCTACAGTCTTGTGTAAGGAAAGTCTGATTAAAATGCAACTCTCTCTCAGTTTAAATATTATATACAGCGACATCCCTGACTATTTTACTAGATCTACACTAAAGGTTAGATCTAACTTAATTCCTAAATTCCACTAATAGCGTCTCATTTTTGGCTTTTAAAAGGCAGGGTCTTGATGTTAAAATTACTTAATAAAAATCTTTGAGGTAGCCTTGAGAATTTCACACTTAGAAAGACAGATATTTGTATAAATAAGGAATTTTTGCTCTGAAATTTTATATTCCATGCTATGACATGGGAAAGCCAACTCTCTACCAAGCTACTTGAACAATCTTCCAACTTCTTTTCTTCCAACTATTATTTTAAAAACTTTTCATAGCATATTTAATGTTAGGTTACTAAAAGTCATTTTGTTATGGACCAAGCAGAGCATTGTGCTCTGAAATAAATAATAATAAAAAAAAAACTTTTCTGAAATAAATATTTCGTTGGATCTGTAATAATACTCTAAGTTATTATGTACCGTTTTTAGCATTTATTGTGTTAATCACATTTTCTGTCTCAAAGCACACAGAGAACTGAGGTATTTATAAAAGAATCTGATTCTTTCTGAGTCTTTACTTTTATAAAAAAAATCCTTGCCTTTAAGTGATCCATTTTACTGACAGTGATTAATTGTACATGCCTTCAGAATGAAATCTGGGGAAAACAGAAAGAATCTTAATTCATAAAGATTTATGTAACTCTGTATCCTTAGTCACAATGTGTGGAAAAAATACTGAATCGTAAAGAATGGCTTTTAATATGAATTAAATGTTTAGTAATAGTTTGTAGGCAGTACTCAAAATCTTTCAGCACCCTGGATGCTTAGTAATCTTCCCCATTTAACAAGGTACTTTCATATATTCAAAACAAAATAATAAAACAATTTTTAAAAAATTATAAAAGCATAAGCTCTGTAATTTCCTTTTATTCCTCTTGCCATTACCTGCAAATATCCTGAATGTTCTGGAAGCATTTCTGTCACTGTACGACAGAAAGGCTGAATGGAAGCAGGACAAATGGCCAGTGAACAGCTACCTAGTAAAGGATCTGCTCTCTGCACATCTGTTAAATGAAAGGAAAGGTTTTAATTAACAAAGTCCAGATTAGATTTGCAGAAAAGAAAAATGAAAAAAATGGCAGATGGATTATCTGATCCCATGGACATGGGAAGAAGCTTCATGCTTGTACTGCTTTGTCAAGGTTTATGGAGTTCATGTGAATGAGGACTCCACATTATTCTCTGTTCTGTTGTGAAAGTAGTATAATTAGAAGCATGTTAAATTATTTTAAAGAAGAATATTTTTAATCTCAGACACAGAAATTTTCTTATTGTTAGGTATATTTTCTTTATGTGTATTTATATGTATTTAAGTAGTTTTTTATTTATCTTGAAAACAATTATGATTCTGATTGTAAAAGCCACTACAGAGATAATGAATTTTAGCAAATACTAAACATCAAAGTACACAATATGTCATTAGCTAGGAATGTCACTTCACTGTATGATGTTTCTATCATTGTTTACCTCTGAATTACCATTTTTCATTCTAAATAATCCTAATGTTTATTTCCTATGACCAAAATCAGATTTTAGTAACATTGTTCAATAGTAATGGTTATTTTGTTTAGTTTTTGCTGATTGCTTCCCTTTTGCTTGTCTAGTTATTGAAGAATGGGTTTGTTTTCCATTATAAAATAAGTTACCATAGTTGTTAGTTTACTTTATTGCAGAAGATAGGGAATGACACAACTCTTCCAAGTAAGGACTTTTTCAAGGAAAAAAAAAATCTTCAGCCAAGATTGACTGTTCATGTAGTATTTGCTATGAATGAAAATATTAAAATATCAGTGGCCCATACCAGGATACAAAGCTAATGGGACAAAGGTAAGGGAACCATCATGATGCACAAGACATGGAAGTAAGCTGTAAATTCTTTATGATGCAGAGCCCTCACCATTCAAAGGAAGCATAACATTTTTTTCTTCAAAAAGAAACTCTAATTCTGATGAAATAATATAGTCTAACTAACATTTTTTCACGAGGGGTGAAAAATAAGCATTTCAAAGATATTTAACATACATGGAGAATAGTAGAAATGTTGTAACAAAAGAAAACAAGTATCTGTGATGATATACAAATCTAATTTATAAATCAAAACTGAAGCACCTGCAGGAAGGCTCCATTTCATGTCTAATGTTGAAGATCTGCAATTTTGCATAATGCTAGGAGAAATCTAGACCCGAGGTCATACAGTCAAGAAATGTAAATGAAGAATATACCTGAAGGAGTAACTGGTCAAGATGAGGTGTTACCCCATAAGGGTCTGAAGTTATGCCACTGCAAAGCAAAAGTCCTGTTGAAATTTTTATCAAAGAAAACCATGTAATTCTCTCAGTATTTGCAATAATTTACCTATTGTTATTAAATTATTAGAATTATTTCACTTCAGTTGCTTAGAATCATAAAATGGTATGTGGGTAAGTATAACACTCACAGAGATTGAAAATAAAAAATGCAAAAATTTGATCACCACAGAAAACAGAAACTAGTTAATGGAGCAATATCATACCTGATTTGTGAATAATGGGAACATTTGCATTATATTTATTGTTCCTGTGTGCCTTTATCACTTTTATTGTTGTGCTGCAGTGTAGCCCTTTGAAGGTCTGCCAAACCACTGCGGCTTACTCAAATGCAGGGCTGAATTTTAATTAAGCTTAGCAAAATACTCATTGAATTTGCTGAGCCTGATTAGGCCAGTCATCCTGATAGACGTGCAGAGGGCATCTTGCTTACTTATTTTAACAACTGACAGAGGCAATTAATAGATTCTTGTAAAATAGTTAAATGTGAAAAAAGCAGAATGTCATCACCTCTTTTCATTGACAGTCTTGTTGTTTCATGCATTCATCATGGTTAGAAAAGATTTCTTGGTATTGTAATAATGAAGTAGTGAAGAGTAATTCAGTATTCATATTCATGAAGATTGAATCACCAAGATAGGCATTTTGTTCCTCTTAAGTATTCCCCCATAAAATCACAGCCCAGTGAAGAGAAGTTTCCATGGTCTCTGCAGGGTAACATTAAATATGTATGCAAATGGATGCCTTCTTACAGATGACTTTCTGCTTTTTCAGAGAAAAGATACTGAGACCTCTGCAGTTAATGGTGTTAGAATATCCTCTCTCTATATATACATACATATACGTATATCCTATATCTTCAATCTTTCCTGTGAAGTGTGACTATGAATTGCAAACCCAAATATTCTTTATATCTCTTCTCTGTGAGAGTGGCAGTTTCATTTTTTAAAAGTTTAATAGTCAGGTGGATTTTGACTTAGCAGCAATGTCCTTAGGACACTCCTGTGCATTCCCTATGCTTAGGAGTGTTGGTTTTGCTGTTTTCTCTTACCTATCAACACAAGGGGGAAAAAAAGCCTGTAATGTATAATGAAGAAATGTATGATACCTGCCATGTCAACCAACCTCATCCCTAGAGAAAAGGAGTAGTACTAACAAAAAAGGCAAAGAAGGTGAACAAAACCATTGATATTCTTTGACTGTAACTTAAATTTTTGTCATGAAAGGATATGAAAAGTTCAACAAAATTAATAGAATTTGCATTCACTTCAAGCTGTTTAGTATCAAGCTAGTAAGTAAACAAAATTTTAACTACAAAGATAAAAATTCCTTATACAGTGCCTGAACTACAGGGATCAAAACATCCCAGAGTAAACAAGAGTGACTTGCAGCAGAAGCAAGAATAGTAAATAAATTACCACAAACCACAACACTTAAAGACTGAATTGCAAAGACCAAAGAGCTGTCTTCCCTCTAACTGAAAAGGTGTGGAAAACAGAAATGGGGAAGATGCACTGTGTGAAAAAGGAATATGTACAGTTAAAAGAAGGGTAGAAAATTTGTCATTTTGTGTCCTTCAGGACAATTAATACACAAAAGCAAAGGGTGGGAAATATGGTGCTAATATTTGACTTCACTGCAAAACAGCAATTTTCAGAAGTTTTGGTGTGCTAATTCTAGGCTGAGGCTAGCAAAAATAGAGATTACCTGGGATAAAAATTGTCTTAGGGGATTTTGTCTCAATCTACAAGCAAAAGACAAGGAAACAGATTAATTCAACACAGTTTTTAAAAACATTGTTGATTACACCCTTCCCTCAGTCTCTTGTAATTACTCTTCTTTGTTATTAAACAAGTCAAGAAGACAACTCCCTATGTTATCCATAGTATTTTCTTATTAATTGGGATATTTGTATGTCTAAGAAAAGGATTTACTTTTAATAAGAATACGAGAATTGGATTAAAAACAACATCAAAAAACAAACAAACAAAAAAAAAACAAACCAAAAACACAAAGCCGTTTTAATATTACTTAATCTAACAATAAAGCCAAGTTATAAAGCAAAAAATCGTGCGCAATATACAGAAAATTTCAGAAATATTAGCTACTAAAATTTTTTGGTTGGAGTAGAAGTAAACTTCTTTTCTGGAGTGTTACTGACACATGAAAGGGGAAAAGAACGCTTACATGCAGTGCCATCCCCGTGGTCACTGCTGCTATCCACAGCATTTTCACACTGTCACTCTCACAGGGGTCACTTGTATCCCCCAGGTGGTGTCTTATTTAGAGATGAACTGTTTATTTTTCAAAGAACTGATGAAGTGTAGAACATAATTAGGATATTCCAAAATCTGACTTTATGATGCTGTTTACAGGAATTTCCCTTTGACTGCTGTGTCTTTGTTATGCAAATCCTTTCCTGAGCAACTGCCTAGCTTCGGCCATTTCAATCCATATTGTTAAATCAAATCCCACTATTAGTAGGATTTTTAAAATCAAGATATATAAGGGTTATTGAGCTTAAAGCAACTCATTAAAGCAACTCATTATTTCAATTTTTCATCCTATATCTCATTGCCACAGAGATATTATGTATTTTTATTTTTAAAAATCTACAGAACTAGGATAAATATTACATTATATTGTCCAGCAGACAGATAAAGGTCACAAAATAAGTAAAAAAGAGAAGAAATAACATTCAAATATATAATAATTGTTTAACCTTATGGAGGTTTTTTTTAAAATGATCTGAAAATTACTAGTATTTTGGGTCTATGTCTAGAAGAACATCATGGGCTTGGAAATATTAACAAAAAAATTATAATAAAGTTATAGATGGCTTTTATTTGATAAAATTATAGCTACCTCTACCAACAGTATGAATTTATAATTTGTTTTTCTAAAAGTACAAATAAACATGTTTTGGAAGAGATTCTGTAGGTTCTATTTCAACATCATAATAGTGATTTTTTTTTTAATCCTAAAAAAGCATTGTTAATGGCAACTTTTGTGAAACCCAGGCAGCTATCAAGGTATTTGTTCTCAGCATGTCCCTGGCCATCACTATCATGATTTTGGCAGCTTTCCAAGAGAGATACCCTCCATCTGTTACTGTTTCACAGAAATGGTACCTTGAGGTCCACTTGACCTATGAGCCCTCAGGCTCTCCAGCAATTTAATAATAATTTTTTTCTCAGTCAATTAGGTTGACGGAAAGAGCTGCATGGAAACATGGCAGGTTCCACACTTTTTCCCATGCACAGTTCTCTAATCTTGTTTCTTTCACAAGTTCATTTTCAAGCTAAGACTTTCAGACTTTCCCTTGTGGCAAGATTAGGGGAAAGCCCCATGAAAAGAAGGTGCTGAAATTTTCCCTGAACCCTGGGAAAAAAAAAAATTAATGTGTAAAGTCTGTGGTTCTCATGATCCAGGGCTGTGATCTGCAGTGAGTGAACATGGTAATGCTGAGGTTGAGAGTCTCAGGCTTAGAGCCCTCATTCACAAAGGTTAGAAGACCACCTTTGACAAGGGGAATAAATGTAGTTTCAAACCCCAAGCAATTGCTGTGACTACTCGAGGATCACAAAGTTAGAGAAATGAACATAAAAAATTCTGCTATCACAAGCATAAATAATTTACAAATGTGATGTGATATTCTACTTTGCAATGTGTAACAAGGCATCAAAATTAATTTTTATTCAAAATATTAAGGACACTGATAGATAAAAAGAGATGTAAGATGTGACACCACAGAAAATATGTTTTTATTACTCTGATAATTAAATTAATAAGGTTTCTTCTTGGATGATAGATTTTCTGGTCATCATTTCTTTTGCATTTATCACAGAGGATCTATTGATAAAGAAATATTGCAGAACTCTTCCTATCTGTGATTTGTTGGTAAAGACAAATTGTTTGAATGTGGCAACATTTGTCAAAGACTGTGTCTTGAGTTGTCTGGTTATCTAATGCTATAAGTTAAAAGTCATCTATCTAACATATAATGTATATGTTAAAAGTTCCAGTTCCCCATAGCAAAATACTAGGAGGAGAAAGCATACAGTAGGAGTGAAGGCTGATTATTTAATTCTTGTCTTTTCTCTGCTTGGCTCTGAAGCTTGGACAAACACATTGGACGGGGAAATGAATAAAAAGGGAAGGGAAAAATGGCAGAAATAAATAAAAATGGTGGAAATAAGCTAGCCACTTCATCTCATAATTCAGAAATATTTTACATTCCCACCACTGGAGACAAGTTCTGAAAATAGCATATGCAATTTTTAGCATGTCCAGTTTGTATCTTGAGAGTATCTGTTGTAACCCACTTCCAATTATATTAATGAGAAGAGATGCAGTCATTGACATTCTGATATATCTTGATATCACCAAACTTACTGGCAAACGAGCAAAGAGAATTTGCATTATTTCAGAAGAGCAAGAAACCTTAAGGAGGGAAAAGCTCACATACACATGCACACAGAGATGCAGACATTGATGTTCTGCACTTAGAAATTGTATTAACAGAACACTTGTTTTCACAAGTAATTAACACACATCTTAATGGACAGTACATTATCTGCTGTTTATCCAAAAAGGGAAGCCTTAAAGCTATAAAATTAACATTTCCTTCAAGTCACTCTTCTTATAAAGTCACTTGGAAAGAATAAAAAAAATCACAAATATTTATAACTGTTTTTACCTACTGAAAATATTTTTTTTTACATATGAAATAATATGCATGAATCAAGCTGAAGTACATCCAACAAACACAAGTCCAGCTGAAGCAAAAATTAGAGTAGAGAGATTTTTGGGTCATCTATTTTTATACATGTACTTGCATGGGTGTGCATGTCTTTGTGCACAGAGAAAGAAAAAGAGAAAGGTTACATTGCAGCAGAAGCTTGTTCTGAGGAGACACGTGGGAAATCATCACTTAAATTACAACAGCCATGTAAGAATTGCTCTGGATCTACAAATTATGTCCACAGGTCTGACATAAATAGAAGCTAGTCTACTTTTCTCTGGATTATTAGGGTTTTCTTGAAAATACCAAGGAAGTACACTGACATTTAGAAAGTTTACACAACAAAGTAATAAAACTTACAGCTTCATTTTCAAGAAATACAGGAGTTTTTGTTATATCAAGTCCTTTTACTTTAGCTCTTAAATATCTTGCTGATCTGGCAAATGAAGGAGTACTACAGAAATAAGCTGATGAAACTAACTATTTAAT
This sequence comes from Chloebia gouldiae, assembly GCA_003676055.1. Taxonomy (NCBI): domain Eukaryota; kingdom Metazoa; phylum Chordata; class Aves; order Passeriformes; family Passeridae; genus Chloebia; species Chloebia gouldiae. Next base: position 9,152,291 of record QUSF01000007.1, read on the forward strand.
GGGAATGGCTGGTTTTGGACTTTATAAACCAAATAATGTGTTTCTGAAATTATATTTAAGTCCACTGCAAAATGTTATGTGACTTCCTTGTCATCTTCATACCCAGGACCCTTTTCTAAAAATATTATGACTCACCAATAAACCCCTACAATGGAAAGATGTGTAGAGGAGATGGACAAGGAGACATTCCATGAAGCTCAGGGAAAAATGCAGAGTTTGACTGACCAAAGCTGTTATATAGAGGCTGACTCAGCCCCAAGGGGACCTGAGCGTGGTGTTTGTTTCAGGCAAGCAGCTAACAGCTGAGTGGATCAACAGGCATTGTAAAAGTTTCTCCCCAGTACATCAGAAGAGTGGAAATGTCTCCCTGAGTTGGCCAATTTAGCACAGGTGAAATTGAATATATGAGGAAGAGAAGCTGTGGATTAGTCCAGCAAAGAATATAAAACCCCCAAAAAATAGCAAAGGAATTTTGAAGAGCTCCACAGGCTTGAGTTGACTTAACCTACCCACATGCCTTCCTGATGAGGGGGGATGCTCAGCACAGTGATGGTGAGAGTATTACAGACTTGTGACTGGACTGCAGCTGTTGCTGTATTTCTCTAAGTGTAACTTAGATTTTTACTGTGTTATGTGGTATATTCTGTACTGCCCTGCTAGATCTGAAACCCCGTGGAACATCAGCTGTCTTCATACAGGTGAATTAGATAGCCCTCCACTTGTGGAATATCTAAAAGAACCTGGTTGGAGAGTATGGAACTCTGACAAACATGCAAAAAGAAGGTAATTCCCAAATGAGAAGGACAATTATTTACAAAACATGCACCCCCAGTTTGTCATGCAGAACAGTTACAGTCCATCCAGGTTTTTTAGTAAAGTGTCATGGACAAGACAAACTCATTCCTTGAAGAACATATGTCAAGAAGATCAAGCATTTCTATTCTGAATGACAGAAACTGATGTTAGCCAATAGGTAATGCTCACACATTACATATACAGCAAAGGTTTGTTCATGTTATCTTTGCAGAGATAAAAGTGGAGGGCATGAAACAATTCTACCATGTTGGAAAATCTGTAGTAAACACTTTTTTATTAGCTTGAAAAACAAGCAAACAAAACCTACTGTACTAGGCACACTATTAAAAGTGCCAATATTGAAACTTTTTTTTCTCTCTGACCTCCAGTAATTACTGCCTGGTTATAGACAGAGTGGAAAAACAGGTCTTATAGATCTTTCAAAGAGAGGGCTCCATTCTATTTTCACTGAAATCAGATTAGAATATTATACTTGACATGAATATGATCAGCACCAATTCCTCAGAGAAAAAGAGATTTGAGGTGTCTCAGAATAGCTGTGTATCACTATAGACTTCCTCATTTCTATTCCATATACACTTCTAGTTATAATAGTTAAAATTAAACATAAACAAATCACAAAGAAATCTTGGTCATGAGTAAATTATAAGAATAATGCTGATTGGCTTCAAAAAGACATTTTTTATCTCTCTTGTCTCCACTTTATCTCCTTGGAATAAATGTGAAGTTTCAGTAAAATATTACTAAAGCTATTTTTTAATGAATTAATAAAGAATAATTTTCAGGTAAATACTAATGCTTACACTTAGCAAATTAGAAAAGAATCTTGCAAAAGTGGCAGTGTCCTATAATTCAAAATTTTACACAACATAGCAGAAAGGAAAACAAAATCTCATAATATACTATCATTTTTCTAACACAAATTTATTACTGATTTTTTTAAACAAGAAAATTAGCAAGATGTTCATAACTTGAATTTTCATCATATGTATATTTCATCTGATCTTTTCTGATTACTGTTTCCTAGCCTTTTATGATTTTCAAGAATCCTGAAAGTATCAATTATGGTGGATTTTTCTAACAATTTAAGCACTAAATTATCTGAAATACTACTGCTATTTCTTATTATAGCTATTGAGAAATACTGCAAGTATGATTCTGGGATAATTGATAGTAAATGTTGACATTTTAATAGCAGCTACAAAAACATGTGATATTAAGGCCAGAATGGATGCCCTACTACTCCTGAAACCCAAATATAAATGGTATTTCTAAGATTTATGAGTAAATTTAATAGCTTTCCTCTTTACTGTGCTTGATAAGTAGGGGGAAAGTGAAAATAGTGAAAAAAAACCTCAAAATCCACACTAAATGGTGCTTTCAAAAAAATCTAAAGCTAGAATATTCTCATATCCTTTTAAGAATACAAAGTGAGATGAGTGTAGTTAGTTTATAGCTGCAGGTTAGAATAATGATTGCTTTTCAACTTATTCATGACAGATAATTGGGCAAAATTTTCCTTGAATTTGTTTTTCTAAAAATAATGCATAATGAGTATATTCCATTAACTGTTTAGTACCTGGTCTGAAAACCTTTTGATTGTTCCTTCTTTAAAAACAAAACATTCTTACAAGGCGTCTCAGGAAAACTGTTTAAAAATGAAGAAGTGATACACAGTGTCATACTTGCCTGCACTGTCAGTTTCTGTCCCCGTGCTTGTATAAATGAACACTCAACACATGCCTTTGAATGCACAAAGCTATTGGCTTTTTCTCCCTCCAATATTTTTTCTGTGCCTGAAGTTTCTGGTTTGGTAATGAAAGTAAAGAAAATTCACAGCATACCTTACTTTACTTTTCAAAAAAGTCATACATACATGGTGAATATACCATTTCAAAGGCAAATAAAACTATATGCATTGTCTTCATGATATAGAGAGATGAACTAACTGGCAGAGAAGCATCATTTGGTCTCCAAACACAATCATTTAATTAGGCCTCCTGTCATTTGAAAATTTATAACCACTTTTTTCTCTGACAAGCAACAAGAACATGACAAGAAAAACAAGAAAACAAGGAGCACACAGGTGTAATCTTCCCAAAGTACAGAAAATGAAGCATCATGGGTAAGAAGAGAAAGACATTTTTAACAGGGACAAAATACTGCCTGAGTTCTTATCAGTCTTTCACAGAGACATAACACAAGCTGAAGTCTTATCATGGACTTATGTGAAGTCCATGGCACGGACTCACAGAGACAAGGAGGCAAATCCATGGATAGTTTAGCCCAATCCCATGCCCCAGACAGCCCAGGCTGTCTCCAGGGCTGGGTTTTAAATATTTCCAGGGATGGAGGCTTCACACAGCCACTCTGGGAAACCTGTCCCACTCATTATCCTCACAGTATAAATCACCTCTTGTGTTCACAAGGAACCTCTGGAGTTTTGTTTTGTGCCCACTGGCATCTACCATGTCAGGGGCACCACTGAGAAGAGTCTGGTTCCCTCTGGATTCCTTCCCATCAAATATTTGCTGAGCTGCCTTCTACCACCCCTGGTCTGCACTGGTGGCTGGGGTTGTTCCATGCCATGGGCAGCACTTGACACTTCCTTTTTCTGAACATCATTCCACTCTTTACAAAATTCTGACCATAGATGTTCAGCTGCATTTCAGTCCACCTCTCTTTCCACTCATTTAAGCCAAACTACATCAGCCTCTCTGTGATGATGCTAAGAGGCAGCCTCAAAAGTCTTGCTGAAGTCAAGACAAATATTACTCACTCTTCCACCCTCATCTCATTGTTGAAAGCTGTCAGACTATGTAAATGGAAGGAAAAGTTTATTTCAGGTCTTTGGTTTCTAGGTGAAAGGGAATGAATGGATGAGGTAAGGACAAGAAAAAGAAGATTCAGACCAATTGCCTAGTTTGCAAATAGAATTTTGTGTTGTTAGATTACTGATTACTATTTTGGAGATATTTTGCACTCAAGGAGTGAAGAAATTGGCATTCTCTTAGCTCCATTTCTTCTTCCTCTTTTTCTCTCTTAAATAATTAACTAGAACATGAAGTGCTGAATACATACAATTCCCAAAATCAGTATTGTTTCTGACACACTCTGCGCAATTTCATGTGTTATGAACAGCGATAGAAAAATGTCTTCCTATAAATTAACATGATTTATTTATGCTTTAAGTAACATTTCGTGTTCTAAGTTACACCTGTTTTCTCTTATTACAACAAATTCAAACCATTTTGCTGGAAAAACAATAGCACTGTCAGTACTTTTATAAAAAGAAGAAACAATGAAATAACACTTTCAAACATCTTTGAAACAGTAAAATAAAAATACAAAATTTCAATATTTAGAGAAATTTTTCTTAATCAGGCAGTAGTTAGATCAGTTAATAATAAAATGTAAAGTTTTGCCAGATATTATTAGAACTTTAAAGAAAAATGTTGACTCTGCTGTAGCAGGAAGGTCAACACAACCAACAGCCTCCTCTGAAAGAGTATGTCAGAGTGGGATGAGGAATCTTTTGGGCAGCAGACTGTGAGATTCCCATTTGGAAAAGGATTTGTCCACTTACTTTATCACCTGACTCCCTTGCTGAAGGATTTGAATCATGTGTCTAAGTGCTCTGCTGAACAATAGAGCAACTATCTTGTATTTTGCTTGTGGGCTTGACCAGTTGATTGGTTTTGTTCCTGCACACAGATCAGTGGCAAAATGAAAGCCACTGATTTAAATGAAAGCTGATTTAGTGACATTTGAGATTTCGATCTCCATCATTATATCCCAGAGCCAGTTACTTTCCATGTTGGGCTTAACAACATGTTGGGCTGTACCCTTACAAATTTCTCTGCTACATAAGCAAACCATTTTATTTTATTACCTTTTGTTAAACAAAAATAATTCATTAAATGACCACATTCAAACAGAGTCAGTGAGGAATGGGAAAGTCAGGTGAAACATGGAATTTAGAGGCAGCAAACCAGCTCCCAAAGTTGGCCAAAAGTCATGTCAGGTGAGGCTAGTGGAAAGAAGGGAGACAGGAAGCATGTAGCTAAGGCAGGTCTATCTGCAGTTAAAATTGAAATGGCTGCAATTAAAAAAAAAAAAAAGCAAACAAAAAAACCCTAGAATTTCCAGAATCAGTCTTGAAATATCTTATTATTTTTTCTTTTTTGAACATACAGGTCAAATATTCACAGTATATTCCACTGATTTTTAACTTCCTGTACTTTCTACAGTGTAGGTAACCAAGGAAAAAATAACCATCTACCTGTATTTTAAAGATAGAAATGTATATAAAAAGGTAGCTATTTTCCTTACTGGAATTAGAAATTATTAAAAATAGAAAACCTAAAACATAAAAAAGAAGATTTTTTTTTACCTGAGCAGCACTCAAGGCTCAATCTTGTTCATTTATTTAAAATATAAAATGTTTAAGTCCTGTGTCTAAAATCAGTAAAGAAAAATAAATAAAAATCTCTTGGAGTAACATCCTTTTACTATTAACTTGCCTCAAGTTTCCCATGCTTGTCAACGTACTCAGGATGTGTAAGTGAGGTATTACAAGTTCCCTCTGTTATACATGCATCTGCTTAGTTGTGCCTTCAGTTGTGTCTGCATAAAGGAGAAATTAATTTTTTCTCCATTGAACTCAAACTATGAGTAAAGATTCACTTATTAGATACTAAAAAACTAAAAAAAAAACCAGAGTACTGCTAAACTAAACGAGTCCTGAATAGTCTTACCCCTTTGCACATGTGTATTTTATTCACATGGTAATATATCATTTTTTCCCCTAAAAACCTGCTGCATTCAATCTCATAATGGGTGGTACTTGTTTAATGACAAATCACCCAATATTCTCCTTTCTCTTCATTGTTAGACCCTTCAAATCATTTTCTGGAAGTAAATTTGCAATATCTCATCAGACTTTTTTGACTCTACACATCTATCAATAAATTAATTTGTGCACCATTATGAGACAAGAGTTCATCACTATCCCATTCTACAGAAGAAAAACAGAAACACAGAAGAAAATTAGAAGTGTCTTCTAATTTCAGGTGACTAAATTTACAATAAGCACTTGGTATTTTCAGTGATACATTCCCACTGGTTAATAATTAAACTTCAAATCTGAAGTTCAAAATTTGAAAATAAGAACTTATTCATTATTACATAGAAAAATGGTGGTTCTGAGAAGCTATTCACATACAAACTCTGGCAGACAGACAAAATCTAGCTCTGCAGGGCAATATTTGGTTTAACCACCTCAATTACTATTTTTTTTTGGTACTACTTTTTCAGTATCATCCACCAATATAAACCCAAAAACCTGTAACTATTTTATTTTTTTTCCTAGATGAAGAAGGACTTCCTATTTTAGGAATTGTTTATTGACATGCTCCTACTCCAACAATCATTAAAGTCAGGTACTATATAAATGCCTCCTCCTAATATATTTCTTCTTGCTCTTGCATGCAGGAGCTCAAATTAGACCATACTGACCACTGAGATCTGTACAGATTTAGTGGTTTTATTAAATATTTATAGTAAGTATGAAAATGCAGCAGAACAAAAGCTCTGAACTTCCTAATGACTTCTTGTATTTCTATAATATTAACTAAACCAGCATTTAATCTGTTGTTTTAGTGTATTTTATAATTTAATTTCTATTATTTAATAGAAAATATGACAAAATATGTCAAAATAATCCTGACTAAAAATACAAATTATTACTGACAGATATATGAAACAGAGAAACTGACAAGAGTAGCAATTCACTTCCTCCAAACTATGAAGTGAGACATTGAAAAATATGTCTATTTTCTAACATCAGAGGAATGCTTAAATGTGGACTTGCCTTCAAACAGAAGGCAATATTTTTTCTACCTATTCTGACTTTTCACTCAAGTGTCCACTACTTGCCTCAGACTCATTCTGCTTTACATGCTTCATCCAAACAGCACCTTTCTACATAAACTGTTTCATAGTTTCTCCCCTTTTCTTTTACAGTCATTGCCCTGGTTTTGTCTCAGATTCCTTGACCCATGTTCACTGTCCAGATGCCCCATTTCTGCATCTGATTTCCCAAAAGCAGCTCCAGTGGTTGTGTGGCTGCTCACATCTCCCAGGGCAGGCACTACTCCATGCCCATCCACTAACACCGGTCTCAGCGCTTTTGGTCCCACTGTCTGCTTGGGTCTCCCCCTCAGACCCACTCTCCTGAATGCCATCTCCACCCTTTTTTCCTCCTTTTGCCCAAGTTTCTCTCTCAGCCTTCCAGTGGGATTTGAAGGATGCCTCCAATATCTACCTGCTCCAATTCACTTCCCATGAAAAGGGCCAAAGTTACTTCCTGAGCTGTTCACTCCCTTAAATATTGTGCATTCCCTCACACCACTCTGCTCCTCACTGTGGCCTCTCTCCTAGGACCCACAAACCTCCCCTCCCAGCCACACTTCAGAAGAATGTATTAGTGGATGCAAGAGGCAGGAAAGAAGTCAGGACTCTCTCTCATATAACATTATTCTCCTGGGGGAAAGGAGCTCCACGGTAACCCTACAGGGCTAGGTTTTGCTTTGGGTAACAGGGAGACAATGCAGCAAAAATACACAGTTGCTGAAATCATGCCTGGGAAAGTACAGCAAGAGAGCAGGATTACTGCAATGAATAATATTTCATTATTAACAGTGTTGATATCTAATGAACCAGATTGTCATTGGTATTATGTACACACAGGGTGAGGATATGAAAACATTGGCTACATTATTTAGGGTAGGAGGCTCTCATTTGCAGCACAGAAGAGTCTGTCTCCTCCTTTCACTTGCTTTTGGTTCAGGTGCTTGAATCTAGACTTAGTCTGCCCCTAGGAAAGTCTCTTCCTACCCCACAAGGTCACAGTCCAGCCATCCAGGGCTGCCACTGCACCAGCACCTCCATCAGCCTTCCTCAGCTGGGCTGGGAAGTCCTGGGAAAGGCAAGAGAGACACCCTGGACAAAATCCTGCCAAGTCTCAAGTATCCCGTGCCAGACCTTTCCAACAAACAGCTGCTGGAATGATTACTTTTAAGAGGGGTAAATCTGCATCTTTTCCCTGTTATTTTTTCTTGAAATCTGCTCACCAGTTTGGCCCCAAATGAGTAAAAACTGCCTTGAGGTGAATCAGCAGTTAAGCACTAATCTCTCTGCCAGAGGCTGAGAAGTAAGAAGGTGAGGAAAGAACGTCCTGCTTAATCACAGAGCAAATTTAATTTTCCTTAGGTATTTACTCTGTACATTACCCTGCACACCTGTCAAACCTGTGCACCCATCTGAACAGTCATGGCTGCACTCTGGATCAATAACTGCTGATCTAAAGGGTCTCAAGAGGTTTGCTTCACATCAGCTTTACACAGAGACAAAATGTTAAGATTCATTTCTTTGTTTTTACCTAAATCACTCGATTTCAGAATCAGGGAGGATACAATGACGTGAAATAAAGGGTTTTTTCTTCTTTATTTATACATTTGGAGTACTCAGCGGAGTAAGAGAAATTCCATGGTTTTATTTCCTCAGCTGAAGTAAAAATTATGAAACATAAAGCATATTCTCCTCAAGTCTAGCAGACTGTTCATCCTCACAACATTAACATTAATCACAAAAACTGACCTAAATCCCATAACCACCCTGCCACAGGCATTTTGATTTGCCTAAATGCTCTGAAAAACTTAGAATTTTCCAGATATTTCCATTATTGTCAGTAAATTCTAAGTTGCCATAGAAAATGAATTAGGTTTCTCTCTACCCCTATCATTATTTTAATAGTCTGTATTTTTGAATTTAATATTTGCAAGTTGAATAATTTCAAGTAGACATGTCCTATGACTCACTAATGGTTAACAATTTAAAAAGCAGTAATTAATATTCTGCAAATCCCACTGATAATTCCAATTACATAGCACAAAGCCTCCTTGGAGTACATTTCAGATTATGAAGTGGAAGGAAAATCTGTACTCCTCATTCTCACATTGATTTGGGTTTAGGAGGAATGAAAAGGTGGCTACATATTTATACCATTGTGATTCCATAATTTATAAATCCCTGTCTGGATGTAAATGATCAAATTTCTAATTCAGACTTTCTATATTTTTTCTTATCTTTCCCATTTGTCAGAATGAGAATGGCACTTTGGGACCTTCATATAATTTGATATTGTTGATCTATTTTCTCAGTTTACAGGTCTTTAATGTTATTTCCACTATCAGTGGAATCTGTTGAGATTAATGAAAAAGTAATTGTGGCTTTAAAATTAAATTCAAAACACACTAACATGTAATAAAAACAGATATACTGACAATCAAATAACATTTTTTTAAAAAGATGTGTTTTCTGTGCGTCAAAAATCGAATCTTCACTATGAATCCATATTTTTTTTTTTAATTACAGTCTTTTCAGCTATTAGTGCATACAGTGAGCAAAAAGCAAGTATTCCACTCTGTGTGTGTGTGTGTGTGTTTGAGCTTACTGATGTTGAAGTCTTGTAGACTTTGTGAATTTTTCTTCTGTATTACACTAATTTTTACTCCGCTGCCTGTCTGGTTCACACTTTTGTTGTTCTGCTAAGATGAATAACGCAAAAAAGTTTTCTTCCAGTATTTGAGCATAATTTCAGGGAAGTTGGGACAATTTAGGATCAGAGAACAAAGCTGCAAAATTTTCAGTTATGAAAAGTGCTTCACATAATTTCCTCCAATACTTCACAGAATCACAGAATAATGACGCTGGAAGAGACCTCTAAGATCATCAAGTCCAGCCTCTGCCCTAACACCTCAACTAGACTATAGCACCAAGTGCCATGTCCAGTCTTTCTTTAAACACATCCAGAGATGGTGATTCTGTCACCTCCCTGGGAAGGCAATTCCAGTACTTTATGATTCTTTCGGTGAAAAATTTTTTGCTAATATCCAACCTGTACCTTCCCTGACGTAACTTTGAGGCAGCGTCCTCCTGTCCTGTCAAGACCGACCCCCACCTGTCCAAAACCTCCCTTCAGAAAAATTACAAGCAAAATATACATAATTATATATATATATATTTAACTATAAATACTAAAACCAAAAATTGTCACTAAAGTAAAAATTAGTATAAGTTTAAAAACTCAACTGTCACTTTTTAATCTTGTTAATGCTAACAAACATTAAAATCTCCAGTGAGGTCAGCAGAGTAGGCCCAACTTAGGTCAGTCAGTGCTTTGCCTGTGAGAATAACTATTTTCTTACTTAAAATCTCAGAAATCCCGTGTAAATATGTCATAATTATAAATTAGTTATTTTCATAATTATTAGAAGGAAAATTGTACATAATATTGCCTAAAGTTCAGGAAAAATGCCAATGTTTTTTTGAATTTTCTGGTACTTTGTTTGTATCCAGTGACACATTTGGCTGGTTCTCAAAATATTTTCATAAAGTTCTTATATTTCTATTAAATCCTAAAGCAGCACAAAAAAATACAAAACCCCCCAAATAATTTTTAAGCTATATCATTTTTTGGCTAAGTATATTTCACTGAAACACTAAACAAACAAATTGGTGCAAGATAAATATTTAGCCAGAATTTACATATCCTGAAAATACTAGTGCTCTTTTTTTATTCTGGTTTTAGTGGCAAATGATTAAACACATCTACATTTAAATTCGGAGGATAAGAAGTCAGAAGTGTATGAGTGTGTTCTGTTTATCTCATCACAGTAGTTTACGTGTTAATCCAGTGATAATGAACAAAATTCCTCTTTGGGAAGGTACCTTTCTGGATTCACCCCATAGCACAGTTGCCAGCACTGTTCTATCCTTCTCACATTAATTTTTATTTAAGATGTTGTCTCAGAGATGCAAAGGCACTTGAAAAGACTTTGCTTCAGAGGTCTTTCATTGCATTTTGATAAATTTGCTGAAAAGTCAGGGGTTGAAAATGCTATGGATAAACCTCAATTTGTATTGAGGACTGGTATTCCCAGGAAGGTTGGGTATCCTTAAGCTTGATTGTAGGTATTTGGTGTTTGGAGCTTTTTGGCTGAATTTTATTAAGTGTAGGTTTTCCTTTGTGATGCTTGGTTGCATCGTTTATAAAAACTGCAGGAGAGTTAAGACAAAATGCAAAGAACAGCAACCAAAAAGGATAAAGAGAATAAAATGTGTGAGGAAAACTGAGAAATAAAGGAACAGAGTAGTCTCTACAAAACCTGAAAACTCCAGGGAATGGATCATATCTTCCAAGTAAGAATACAAATGAAATTGACCTTTTTCTGAAACAGTGAAATGAAGAACAATCACCCACAGAAGAAAAAGTGTGGATTGGGATAAAATAAAAAATAAAAACATTATAAATGAGAGTGGATGAGATGCATCATACAGAAATATTTGCAAGCAATATGGATGAAGTTGCTTAACTGATAATGTTGGTGGTCCTGTAGTGGCCAGGACCACAGAAAAATCACATTATCTATTATGTTCCAGACCAAACCTCTGTAGGTACAACACAATCTTCAAACTACGACAGCTCCCACTGGGAACAACAGCATCTCTAGGGAACTGGAGTCTACAGCTGAGTCACAAATGCTTGCCTGTAACTTGAATCAGTTCAAACAGAAGATATGAAATCTCAAAATGTAATGACAGTTCATAACCTTCCTCAGAAAATCACCTGAAAGCACTTTAATGTGATTAAACAAAATGTGGCACCTTTTGGAGACTAGAAAAAAATTGATTTCAATTTCATAGTTCAATAATTCTAGAATAAGTCTTCTAAAGATGCTTTAAAAACTGAACACTTAAATACACTCCTGAACCCCTCTCTTATTTCATCACTAGATGTTTATAACACTAATGTTTCAACACAAAATGTGCTATTCTGGACTGCGTGCTCACTTATCATGATGTCAGTATTTCTATTATGAGGGTTACAGGGAAGAAATAAAAACCCCAAACAACTCAAATTTTGCATGCCTGTCTTTTCTGGAATTAAACTTCCTCAAAGTGATATATCAAAAGCAGCTAAATTCTAAAAACCCACATGATTCTGAAAATCCCTGACAGTGCAGATTTATCTGCTTTACCTGTGGAAAAGATGTTGAGCTTTTCAGACATTTAAATAATATGGTAAGCAAAAAAGAACTGCAATACTACTTTCTACAAGAAATAAATTTTTAAATTAAATCATGCCTCTCATATATGCAACCTTATTCTATCCATTTCACCTGGACAGTCTTTCACAACATCTGAAGGCACAAAAGGCAAAAAAAAACAACAGTTTTAAGGGAAAATTTTATGAATTTTCAGAAAAATTCTCATATTAACTTAGAGCTGGTTGATAGTTACCTGTCACGATGCAGAAATAACGTTGTTTCAGTCTCACCACACAGCGAAGCTGTGCAGGCAGGACATTGGAGAATAAAGTGAATAAGCATCCTGAGAGTTCTGCTCTGCTTCCTTCAGCTCCCTCCACTCCCCATCAGCACCATAGTCTCTACTCATAAATGTGAGATATTTATTATTTAAAGTAACTGCCCAGTTGCAGTTCACTCTGTTGAATAATGAACTAGAGCACTTCTAACGTAATGTTAATTCTGCATGAAACAGTCTGCATATGTTTAAATATGCTTAAATTTATGTATGTTTACTTCTTATATTGAGCGCTTAAAATAATTTTAATCAGATTTTACCTGTGAAGGTGATCCATCTGATTTGTCTGAATCTTGGTCTTAGTAAGACCAAGCCATAATGTGTGTTAACATTTATTCTCCTCAAAAGAGAATAAGGGCTAAAATAGGGAATCCTATAATTAGATTCATAGGTGATGAATTATACAGCAAATGTGGATGACTGGATCTGAAGAAGTGTCATGACACACAGTTTAAACCAGTATCAATAGAAATATAATTATAGAAAGAAAAGAGCATAATTAAAAGGAAAAGATCAAGCATGCATGCACTTTTTCTTTTATGCCTCAAAAATCTTGCTATTCAGAAAAGATATTTTCTTCCCAGTTTTTTGAATGAATTGCTAATTATTACTTGTTCAAGTTGCAATTACTATATTCACCAACTATATTGAGGAAAAGAGAAAATGTATTTGCTTGAGATTAAACTAATATAACTTTCTATCATTTTATACTTACAATTTATTTTGAAAATAACACAAAACAACAAATCTTCTCCATGCGTCAACTGCTTAGGCTTAATAATTCCTCTGACAATATAAACAACTTTCAGGTGGGTATTTCAAGACACAGCGTAAAACCAGCTCACTGTAGGTGTTCTCACCGTATTTTCTGTTGAAGAATCAGGATGTCCCTGAAGTGAGCAACATCTGAGAAAAGCCCTTACATTTTACTTACTACTGGTTAGTGGAATAGCACTCAATCATATGAAAGCCATGAGGGATTGAAATACATTAATATCCCAACCACAGTAGAAAGGGGTAAAAAAAGGAGCAGTGAACCATCTCCCAAGCCCATCTTTCAACCACCACAGTAAAGGATTATGGAGTATCTCTATCAGCTCCTCAGTCTTTTTTACTCTTCGGTTACAAAATTCCATCTTGGACCCAAGAAATGATCCTAGCATATACACAAAACATTTATGTAAAGCATGTCGTTTGGTAAAATGGAAGTTTGTAAGTCCTGTCTGAAGTCCTTGCTTAATTCTTAACTTCACTATTTGGCTTCTAATCGCAAATAATATTACCAGAACCACTTAGTGAGGTTTAAATAAATGCTAAATAATGTGATGGTTTTTCTCTTAATAATTTTACAGTTTAATGATTTATGACTTATTTGTATATATGCTTTTTTATACAATCATGGAGGGTTGCATGAGTTTTCACCTAATCTACAAAGAGAATAGGATGTGAAAAATGAAGATTAGGAACTCTAATTAATAAATGAACAACTTATCAGTGATTCTGTCCTTTTACTTCACAGAGCAAAATGCAGATCAGTGTACCCATTGTCTGTAGCCCTCCAAAACTTTCAGTACCAGTTTTCCAATTCTTAATGTCTAAACATCTGCATAAAAGAAGGGAGAGGTTGAGCTTGGCAGTTTGTTAACTACACAGGTATTATGCAACATTGCCTTTTGAATTTTCTTTTTGTGTAGGAATCATAGAGGAGCTCCAAATTCGTTTAAGTAGATGAAATGTCAAAATTCCTATACTGAGATTTGCAAGGCCCAATGAAATAAATTATTTTTAAAGGATTTGCAAGCAAAATTGGACTCAAAGATAGGAACATTCTATTTACTTTGTAAGAAGCACAGCATGTTAGCAATAAATCTGGCACAAAAATTATGCCAACTGACCTTTTGTTTACCATAAATTTAAACATAAAATATGTTGTTGTATATTCTTTGCTGGCATTTTGATCCATTTATTAAATATCAATATTTTAATCTGTGAGGCATTTTTTATGTAGCAGAGTGTACATATTGCATCAAGGATAGATATATTAATTCTGTAACACCAACACTGCAGCTCATTTAGCTGTGAAAAACACATACTTTCATATGTTTCTCCTTCCTTATAATTCACCCACCATCAGCAACAAGAAAGAGAAATTCATTTTTCAATTAAACACTAGGTAACAAAATATTGCTAGGGATTTATGCTAAGGTTTGAATTCCTTGCAAATCTAGTCCTTGATCTTAGTCTTCAGAATAAGTCCACAATTACAGGAATTTGTGTACTCTGTCTACCATAATTCCAGTATTTCAAGTATTTGAGCTTTCTGAATTTACAGGGAATTTTTTACTACTGTGAAATTATTTTCTGTGATTATACCCACAGTATTTGAATACTTTACCCAAAATGATGCAAAGGTAAAGAAAAAAACTTTTTAAATTAGTATGTTTGATCATAATTTCATTATGGAAAATTACCCCCTGGGAAGAAAAAAATTGTGTAATTTTCTATTTTCATGCTGACTTTTTTAAAACCAGGCTTTGAATTATGTTGGCTGAATTCCAAGACATATGTTAAAAGGTCTTTTAACCTATATAGTGTTGTAAAAATGCACTACTCCATGTCCCAGAGAAGACATATTCTAAAAGAATAAGTTTTGAGGGAATCTTTATTAGCCAGTCTTAGTTGTGTCCTCAATCCATTCTTGGGCTTTGGGCATATAAAACTTGACTACTTTGTAACCCCCCCACACATAAACTAGATTGCAAGCAATCAGTTTTTTGGTTTTGTTGGTTGGGGTTTTTTTATTATTATTTTTCTGCTATTTTAAACATGAAAGCTCAATTTCTGTGTCTATTTTCTATAGCTCTTTAATTTTACAGTGCACATAATGCTCTAACACAAAACCAGCTCTAATTCTATTTTCAGGAAAGACTTTCTGGACCTTTCAAAAATAGATTGTCTGGGGGTTTGTTCTTTTTAATTAAAGACACAGGAAAAAACTTACTAAAGTCTGTGTTTTCAACACAGAAAATTTACTACAAAGCTATTGGTATTTAATATTTTCATTTTTCAAGCTAGACCAAGATGGATACAAAGGAGCCACAGTAATTCCCAAGTGATTCAGGAACATGTCTCTGGTCCTTCCAGACTGAAGGGATCTGCAGCCACCTACATGGTAATCACATTAAAACTTGAAGAGAAAAAAGACACAGGGCAGAATCAGTGTGAGGGGGAGAGCCTAATGCTACTTTTTCTGAATCTGGCTTTGCTTTCTAAATCTTTTATCCTTGGAAAACAACAAAAAAAAATCAGAGAATTAAAAAGCATCAGTGTGATTAAAAATTAATTTTCTGTCTTCACAATAAGAGTTCATATTCTGTTTTCAGTCTAGGATTACAAACAGCTGCAGTCACTATATGTTCTACTATTGATGTTAACAGGGAGGCTGTTATTATATTTATGCATTTGAATGTTCCTTACTAGAACCAAGACATCTGCACACTATAAAGAAATCACTCATAAAATATGGCTTTGCAAGATATGAGCAGAGGTTGCCAGAACCAAGTTCTGAGATTCTAAACATTGCTGATTCTTCTTTGTTTCTCCAGGACAGTGAAGATCTGTGTAAAACTAACAGAGAAATCACAGGCCAATCCCTACAGGAAAGAAGAATATGCCCACTTGACAGTTCCACAGGAAACTGTTCCTGTGGAACAATTCCTAAATTTCCTTAACTCAGTATTTTCCAAACTGGTTTGTTGGTTTTTGTTGGGGTGGGTTTTTTTATTTTTTTGTTTGTTTGTTTTTGGGTTCCCCCCCCCCCCCCCAAAAAATGTGAGAAGGTTCAAATATTGGGGATTTAAACTGAATCTGAGATTCTTAAGTGACTAAGTATCAATTGTTTTTTCAGTTTAATGTGCATGCAATATCAAAGTGCTCTTATACTTAGCTTTAATTCCTAATTTCTTATTTAAGGTTGTTCTTGTTCATTGGGCAGTGGATTTTTTTTTGTCTGTTTGTTTTGCTTTGGTTTTTTGGGTTTTTTTTCTTTTTGTTTGGTTAGTTGGCTTTGTGGGTTTTTTTTAAGGGGTTTGGATTTTTTTAATGACTCACACTCCAGCTCCCTTCTTAAAATTAAATTTCCAGTAGTTCACAATTCATTAGAAACTTTACACCTGTACAATACTGATTACACATAATTTGAAATTTAAACACTCTATGCAATAACTAGAGGTAAGAAAACTTAGTGCTTTTAAATGTCATTTTAACATCCACTGCATATATTTTGAGCAATGAGTATACTTACAAAGGAAGAGAAAAATAAGTTTTTGTTAGAGGCTTTGAAATGAGAACAAAGGCTTAAAGGTAAGTTTCTTTATAAAAACCTTTTTTTAAAATATACTTATATTTGCCTGATGATGAAGAAATACACTAATAACCTAAGAAAAATGCAACATATGTTTTTCTTTTTACTTCTCTCTCTTCCATTTAATTTCAACCTTGTTGGCTCAAGGTTGATTTCTTTTTATTGTTTTTTGCCTATGTAATATATGGAAGCATCCATGCATGCTTATATTTGTTTCTCCAGAATGGTTCTGAAGTGCCCAGCTGTACCTTTACTTTCTGTTTGACCTCATGCCTACCTTGTTAATTCACTTTCCTTCGGGGATTTCTTCTGCTTTTGTTTCTAGCTTATCCTAAACTAGTTTATCCTAAACTAATTGAAAAGTAAACTACATCAAGGATATGAAGTCTGAAAAATCATTCTGCCTCAGAAACAATAAAACATTCATGTGCAATCAATAATCTGCATACACAGAGCAGCAAAATTTATGGTCAGAAGTATTCTTTCCCATCGGCCCATTCCTGTATGAACAGTTCACTTTAAAGAGATCCTGGAAAGACCAATCCAGAAAAGGTAGAGGGATAAACATATTAATGAAATATATGTGTTTCTGACAATAGCTCTCTGAAAAACTTGATACTGAAATTATACTGCAAAATTTAACAATTAAACTTTAACACACATACAAATTAAGCAAGGGATTCTGAAACATAATTTACAAAAAACAACCAGGACAAGGAATAGGCTTAAACATATACGAGTTAGAGAGACAATTTCTCAGTTTTCAACAAAGTTTTTGAAGAAGAATTAGCATCATTGCTGAATCTGGAAAAAAATATATCAGAAGAAAAGTAATGCATGAACTATAGATAATCCTTTAAAGTTTTATATGGAGATTTTCTAACAAAAATAAGTTACCACTTGTACAACAAAGTTCATAGGATGTGTGTCTTGAGCTTTGAAATATTTGTAAGCTTGCCAGAATTCAAAACTTAGGAAAAGCCTTTTGGAATTTAAATATGTAAAGTTTTCAGCTGGATTCTACAAGAGCATAGCTCATGGACACAACCTGTCCATGAACAAGCAGCATGAACAAATATTCTTGCACCTCAAAAATCATTCTAAGGCTCCTCAGTATTAAATTGATTTGTAAAAGTTTTAAAGCTTCAGCAAATTCTGTGTATTGCTGGTAGAATGTGGCAACTGTGCTTCTGGGTTAAAGATCTCTTCACACAGAGAATAGACAAGGCTTTGGGAAAGGACATCAACTTGTGGAAATCAACCACACATATCCCATTATGGAAAAGGTCATAGGTACTTTACGGAGTCTCTAAGTATCTAATAATACAGTGATATTAATACCAGGAAAGAAAACAAACAAACAAAACAAAACCTTAGTAAAAGGTAACTGGGTTAAACACTATAGAGGTTTCAGTTAAGAAAAACACACTGGGAGTTTGTAGGAATAATAGCAAGTACGGATTACTGAGATAACATTATGGCATAATTCTTTGTTTCACTAAAAGGATGGTTTCTGTTTGAAATGTGTTACAAAATTCATGAGACAGGAGGAGGTATTTCCAGATATCACTTGGAAAACCAGGACATTTCACTATTATGCAGAAATGGAAAAATGTTGCTTTCCTTCTAACACTAATGCTGTCTGTTTCTATTGCTAAACAGGTGTAATGTTTAAGTGACTATGAACCACTTAGCACTATTACTAGAAAGCAGAGCAGCAAGCCTCCTTCCAGGCCAGAGACAAATATTTCTTTGGAACTACAGAATTTGAGAGATAGGCTTCAGACACTTGCAACACAAAGGAAACAATAAAATATCTTTTCTTTGACTGTTATAGCCTGTAATATCAGTTATGATGGAACAGTAAAGAAAATAAGTAGGGGTAGCAATAAAAAATGCCCCAGACACTGTGCTTGCAACCCTTTCATCAATTTAACAGACACAGAACAAAATATAAGATAGATTTTTACTTAAAGACACTGTTATTGTCTTAAAATGCTCTAGGAAAAAGTAAAAGTTAAAAATCTATGGAATTCACTTGAATAGGGAGAAATCAAATAGTGAGAAACATTTCATACTGGCCTCAGAAAAAGTAATGTTTTGAAGAAAAGTACTTGTTTAGTGTAAGCAGAATTCAAACTACATTAAGCAAAGGCATCCACGTTGCTGGCATGCAACAGTCAAGGTTATACAAGACTGTTCTTCACAGCAACCTCTCCTGACATAGGGTAAGTGCTGAAGATTAATGTCCTTTTTCACTTCTGGTCTTAATCTTTTATAATAAAGCTGCCACTCAGTTAACAGACAATCTGCAAACTCCGTTGTACATATGACTCTCAAAGATTAGTAGAGTTTCTAGTCTTCAAACTGAAGTTTCCTATTTTTAAAATACTGTTAAATATAAGTTCAGGTTTCACAAAAAAATTAACAGTACTTAAGCTGAAACCTTCAATGAAAGCCATCAGCATTTTTATGACTCAGAAACATCCCCCAGATAGAGTTCTGAATGGATCTGATTACTTAAAATGCATGCTATAGCAATATTTAACTTCCAACATCAGAAACTGCTTCCTAGAGAGTAACTCGTATATGAATGCTAAAATGACAGTCTTTTTCCCAGATAGATTCCTATCTCCTAATGAACACTGCAGGACTCCAAATTGGTAATGTGCAATATACACATTTGTTTAATAGATAAGGCATGGAGAAAAGGCTGTAGTCTGAGCCTACAGTTCAAATAGAGCAAAGATTTACTACCTGCCAGGTAAGAAATGCACTGGAGGACCTAATGAAATTGACAACAATATACCTAAACTTCATGGTTTTCACATAAATCAACATTAGGGTTTTGGTTTATTTTCTGTTTTAATGACCAGGCTGATGAAGACTCTTGGCTATTAATGAACTTGGGGGGCGGTGACTCTCAGAAGAACGATGAAGAAAACCCAGACGAAATATTCACAAACTGAATAGCCAAGTCTGTTTCTCCACCTGACTCTGGTACACTGCCTCTTTGAGAGACTGTTTCAGCTCCACAGTGCAATTATTTTCCTATTAATTCTTCCCTGTGATTTATAGTTATGACTAATCCCTGTTGAAACTTCCAGAACACGGAAATGAGAATAAGGAAGAGATGTATAATTTTTGTAAAGTCTTGCTTTAGGCAGAATTGAAGATTATTTTGCTGAAATTATAAGAATCAAGCTAGAGTCTGAAATATTCAAATTTCAGAAGGAAGGAGTTTACCAGCAGCTACCAGTTACTGAATTTGGAAATTATATCCTCCTTACTACTATGTCAAGAGATATTCCTCATCTGATGAGCAGCTGGGATCTAATGATATCTGCAGCCAAACAACATTTGGTCATATTTTAATTTTTAGGATTTTCTCAAAATTATTTGACTGATGCCCAGTCATGTTGCTGATTTAATTGTGCAGCTAAAGATCAACAAATAACAGGAATCTCTGGAGGATGTAGAACATTGAACTGCAGAGAAAATGGGTGAGAATCCTGGATGTCCTGGAAACATTTTAACTTTTACTGAACGCCAAACAAATTCACACACATTGATATGCAGAAAATATGATATTGCCAAATATCTTTCCACTTTTTGACTTAGCCAGCAGTGCTTATGTCCCACCATAAGGTGTATCCTTACACCTTTCATCTCATATGCTTCTTCATACTGGAAATCAAACACCTCACACCAAAACCTCGGAGTGCTCCTCTGGCTTGGAAAAATCCAACACCACACCTCACATCCTATCCTCCATCTCCCATGAGGAACTACAAGTTCAGGCCCCAGACAGGCATATGAAAGGGCAAAAGTACATCTATACAAATTAAACGAGAAATAAAAGGACCAAAGTTGTACAATTTGCCATCTTATGCTGGTTTTCCTCACACATGTAATTATGAATGTCTGTCTTCTTTTCCTCTGGCTAAACTTTACCAGGAACTAAACATTTCTAATTTTATTTTCTGAAAATGTGAATAAAAAGCTACATAAAATCAGTCTTACTTATTTAAATAACTTGTAATAGATGGTGTCTGTTTAATTTTAATTTTTAGAAGACAAAATACGTATTCCAGACCAGAGAAATCCTTCCTTTAATAGATTTTCTCGGACACCTTGCAGTACATAAGCTAGCTTTACCCTAATCAAGGCTCACAATTGCACCCTTCAAATGCCTCGAGGAGAAAAAAAGTCTGACCTCGTGTTGCAAATCCATGATGAAAGCGAACAATTATCATCACACTCTCAGCCGAGTGATTGCTGATTACAGCCATGTTTGGAGGACAGGATGTTCCCTGACCTCAGAGAAGGAAGATCCTCAGCTGTCAGAAATGAGGAGTCCCAACAGCCAGGCACAGGACCCGTAGGGGGCTGCAAGAACAATCCTCCCCCAGCACATCTCCCCCAGCCCCTGCAGCCACTGGTGGCTCAAGGACTCCCCAGGACAGGAGTTAGAAGCTCTGGTTTCAATATCCTTTAATGGACCCTTAATTAGCACTCTTTCATGTGCTAATCATCTTGCACCCACTTTAGCAATGATCTCCAATGAATTGCTACCTGTACCTTTGGTCTGTGATAAAAGATTTCCGAGGATGGTGAGGAAGGATCTTAGAGAAATCAAAGAATATAACAATTTTTTAAATTGAGAATCCAAACATAACATTTATAAAAGCGCAACATTTAAATTTGCTAGGTTAGGAATGCAGTATGAAATGAACAGAAACCCAAAGAACATTCAGACATCCAATTCAATTATTCTGAAGTCCTGAAATTTTAAGAGTACATTTTCAGTTTTATATAGCTGCACTTTCTATGATGTGGGAGTTACAGAGAAAATATTTATAATGAATGAAGCTATTACATGAATTAAAAGATATTTTTCTTTCAATGCATTAATGGAGAAATTCCATGCTTTATCCTGAGACAAAAATTTAAAAAGTAATTTGATTATTCTTTTCCGCCTAAATGTAGTTTCATGCTGTACCAGTCAGAATTTAGAAGCAATGTTAAGAATTTTTAATACAAAAATAATTTTGAATTATTTAAAATATAACAGGGATTTTTAGCTATCATTTATAGTACCAGAAAATCACTGCTCTCCTTCTTTAAGACTAATGCTGATGATTTTGATTACTAAGACTTTCTAAGCAAGGTTTGACATGAGTGATATAATATAACAATGAACATTTTAAAAACTGTCTAACATGTCTGGATCAATAAATTAATTTTACTTCTCCAAATCTTTATTAGGTAAGTAATGCCGTATATAATTTTATAACATACTAAAACATGTGCAAAGGAGAGATTCAATTTCTGTTTCAGCCTCCAAAGACAGATAAATCAATGAATAAAATAAGGTAAAGATGAGGTTAAAAATGAAATACCAGTGCAAAGTCTGCCCTGAATAGCAATATATTTATTAAAGGGCTCTTCTGTGTTTTGCTGGGACAGCTCCAAGGACAGGTGCATCTTATTAAAAGCAAACAAGATTCTCAGTTTCAAATTGGTACTTCACAACACCTAATCAGAAATAGCTGACAGAACGGGCTTATCTCATGTTGAAATTCTGAGGGTGCACAAGATACTCATAACGAGGTGGTGCCAAACCAGTTAGAGAATCACAGAATGCCTGAGGTCAGAAGCTGTCCCAGGAGATCAAGCAGGGCCTCAAGCAGGGCCACACAGAGCTGATTGCCCAGGACCATGTCCAGGCAGCTTTTAAATATCTGAGTTATCGAGATGACAAAATTCAATAAACTAAAATAAGAACATGAGAGGGCAAGTTAAAAAATGTATTTCAACAGTATTTTTTTCATCAATATTTTTTTAAAAGGAAATAGTAATAAAGTGTGAGAATTTGTTTCCTTAGGGTTTGGATGGCTTTGTTTTCTATGAAGACTGGAAAATCCAAGAGGAAGTATGACAGGGCTCAGCAGACTTGCAGGGTACTTTAGATCATAGTGTCATCAAAGTTGAAATCCTACGGCAGCACTGATGCAATGAACTAAATAGAAGGTTTTTTTCCTCACTGATTTTGAGCAGAAATTCTACCTGTAGAATCTGAGAAACTCCATCCCAGAAATCACAAAATCCTCTTAGAAAATTTTACTTTAATAAAATAAATTCTCTGGTGAAAATTCTTAAAGTAAAGAACAAGCCAAGAAAACTAAAGCCAACTCCTCCAGATTAGTCTATGCAATTGTTTAATGGAGTAACCACCAACAGATGCTATTTCCTCACCTGCCACAAATTATCAACACACAAATGCAAAGAAATACAAGATGATTCAGATAATTTAAATAGAAAGTACCAAATAAAAGCATAAATAATAGTAGAGAGGGCTTTGGGCAAGTCAAATTTAATATTGTATACTTTATCAGAGCTTCAATTGTCTTGTCTCATGGACAGTGAAATATGGCAGATATGACATCTTCTTATTACTTCTTGGGCTTAGGTTATTTTATTATGTAAAATGTTATAGTGTTAAGGTGTGTTTCATACAGATTTACAGATCATTAGCTAATTATATCTAATATGAAACATGGTGATTAAATTCTCATTAATGACATTTAATTGGATGTTATTAAAAAGTGATAATTTTATTCTGCTTCATGCAGAAATGAAGTGCACTATAGCTTAATTACAGCTATGCAAATAATTTAAATAAACTAAGTTAGAAGTCTTCTAATAATAGCATTTTTTTTCTCCTTTAAAAGGTACATTCATTTACTTTGGTCTTAGTCTGAAATTCAGTAATTTGCATTATGCTTCCTTAATTAATGAATACTTCAAGAAATCACAGAGCAAGTAGTACTGAAAGCACTGGAGATAAAGCATTCTGCTATAATGTATCACTTTAAGTATTTCCATATGATAGGGAACAGAACAGATACATCAGTTCTATAATCTGTGACTTGGAAAAGATTATTTCAAGCAATACTCACCTCTAAAATGAACACATATATCATAGTAATAAATACAGAAAACAATGTATGTAGGACTTAAGAATTCTTCTTCATCATAGTCATTAATTATTCCAGGAAACTTGCTGATGTACCCTAAAAATTTCTATTTATTTAGGATTTTATTCTGTACTCTTCTGAGGAGCAATGTCTTGCTCCTCAATTTATCTTCCTAATTTCCAATTTAAAACTCTCTCTTAATCTGAATGTGCATATCAATTTTACCTAAATAAAACCCAAACTCTTAAATTTAAATTTTGACAGGAAAATACACTTTAAGGTATAAAGTTGCAATGTTTCCCTTTCCAGAAAAGGATTCTTCCCAATCTGCATAACAAACATTTCAGTGGTCATAATGAAATATTTGATCTTGCAATTTTTTTTTTCCCATGCCTCTAAATTACCAGTGGAGATTTTCAGATAATTCAACAGCCAAGTCTAGGTAAGACTGCTCATCCCAAACCAGAATGGTCAGGCTGGGGGCGAGCAGAGGGGGGTACTTTTCTCCCTGAACCAGTAAGGGAAGTTCTTTTCAGAGTTCAGGAGCTGTGGGCTGTGGTTTTTCTTTCATAATACAACTTCAACATCTCATTGTTTTCTACAGAACTGGAAACCATGAGGAGTAGAGTAGTCCTGTAAAATTATGAACAAATCAAGTGTGAAGAGTTCCTTGATTTAAAGAAGTTCTTGATTGTGATACCGGAAATTGGAGAATAAACTTTATACTGTTGCAACAATATTATATTGAAAAATTTTAGAAAGCAGAACCACATGCAATTTCTGGAAACTTAATTGGCAAAGAAGTTGCAGTTTAGTTAATTTTGCAACTCTGTCAAGATGCCTCTACTATGAAAGCAAACACATTTTCAAACACAAAAAGAATCCCACTCCTAAGTAGAAGTGTGAATGTTGGGTATACAGTGCACTTTGCAGCTAGTTCATAGAAGGGAAAAAAAACCTATATTAATAACGTGGCAAAAAAGAAGAAAAGAAATGCACCTTTATTTTCTTCAATTTTTACGTATTTCTTTCCCCATATAATTTGAATCAAAGGTAGCTTGGCCAGATCCTCGTTCACTTCAAAAATCAACAGGGCTGTGCTACAGACAGATCCTCCTTCCTTACTATGACCAAGCAGGAAAAACAAAGACACAAATGGTGTCTTGTCTTACACATTCCATCCAGTCAGGCACCTGTGTGCAGTGCTGGGAAAGCTTAAATGACAGGCATTGCAAGGATGTAACAGGGAAAGAAATGTCACAAATTCATGGGGCTTGATAGGGCTGTGCTACATGACCTGTATTTTAAATATTTTAGAAATATGGAGATAACTCCTTTGAGACAAATAAAAGCTACCTACAGAAGGGTTTTTTATTTCCTGGACTGAATTGTCTCTACTTTGTGACTACTGGCAGAAAATGGAGGAGGGGAAAAAAGGTCACCAATAAATGGATGTGTTCTCATTCATTTTTTTTTCACTGGAACAGAAAAGTCCATAATAGATTTTTGCATGCAAATCCAGAGTTTAGGGGTATGATTACAGAGTACATACAGACTTCAAAATATAAAAATATGCAATAGGCTTTTAAAAGGCTCTGCTCATCTTGCTATGCTATTTACTTTTATAGTTATTCTTACTACTGAGAAATATATTTTAAATACTTAAGACTAAATTAATGCTTTTATCATGTCATTGTAATTTTTTGCACAGTATTGGTGTTAATTTAGCAAGTTAAAAGAGAACCTCATTACCTTATCATAATATGAAAACTAAATTTGTCAGAGTGTAATATTTTCTGAAGTTAATTATGTACTCATGAAATGTTCTAATGAAGGTCATCTAACAGAAGAGCCTAGGAGTGTTTCCAAAGGTTTGGAAACTTCACCTTACATGCCACATGTTTTTCTCCTTAAACTAACAGAGGGGTCATGCACCTCTACAATAAATATATGCACCTTTATATAATTTTTCTTGAGTCATTTCACTACAAATATTTCTTTCATTCAATAAATTCTGGAATAGCAAGACCAAGACCATTAAAGACATTTAGGTGTTTCATGATTCAGCCCATCCCTTGCTGGGTTTTTGAGGGTGTGCGAGTCAGACTCCTACGTGCATATATATATGCATTATACCATTTTTTTCCACAGCATTTCCACTTATACCATTTTTTTCCACAGCATTCCAAACAGCTGCACTGCATTCAGAGAAATGCAGTGCCAAGTGCAGACTCTGATACATGGCACTTCTCTTTCATTTCTGGTTTTCATTTAAAGTAAAGACAAATCTACAGTCTTGTAGTGGCATCATAAGCTTGAGCCATCATAAGTCTGAGCCAGATATTACCTGAGTGTAAAGGTCTAACCTAAACACAAACTTTTTAGAAGAAAGCTGAAGTAGTTGATAGAAATGAAAAGGAATGCTGATAGAAAGCAAGAGAAACTGCCCATAGCTACATGTAAGTAGAAGAATTTTCTCTGAGATATAATTAGGTAATTACATTGAAATTAATGATATTGACACCCTATTGTCATAACTAAAGAACACATGAAACTAAAAATATGGTGAAAAAAAATCTCAGGTGGCAAGGTTTGAATGGGGCGTACTGGAATCTACTGATATTCACTAATTCCTAGAAGTTCACAACTGCTCACTAAGATTAAGCCAAAGGAAGATCTGTCATCATGCATGTATTTTTTACTTCCTACAGTCTTAGAATTAAGAATAAAAATTAAGTATTTTACAAATATTTAGTGTATTAATTTTAGACTGATATTCTTCAAATGGTTTCTTAACCAGAGATTGAAGGGCAAAAATTCACTAAAAATCATAAAGCACAATAAGTGACAGTAGGGTAGAAGTCAGAATAATGAAAAGAGGAAATTGGTAAAAATGATATTTTGATAATGACAACTCATTTTTAAATTTTTACTTCTCTATGTGTCCATTTGATTAGCTGACCAAAACACATGCTAAAAAAAGAATCCAGCTATCTCTACTGACAACGGTTACACTTTACAGAAATTTACATAAATCTTATAGCAATTTCAAGTTGGTGCTTTTAGAAATGTAAATTGAAAGAAATAAAAATTACTTGCATTTTTAAATGCCTTATTTATGAGAAAGAAAAGACTGGGTATGTAAGAACTGGGCAGTTTTCAACACTCCAAACTGACCTGATGGAAAAATATGCCCTTTATCAGCTGTGAAAACATAGATATGCAAATACACAAACCAGGGCTTTTATCTAACAGACTGACCACTAATCACAAATCAACTTACCTAAAAGGTTTTACAGATCAGCAGAACTGAAGAGTTATCAACCCAAGATAAATAGGTATGCTTAACAGAAAAAATACTGAAGATTCAGATGAAGTCAAGCTGTTTTCAGTAAGAATCCCAAATCAAGGTAATTTATTCAGAAATATTGTGTTTTGATTATTCAGCCATTAGGGTAAAATGAAGAAGCATAAATATGATACAAATATTATATAAAAGACTACTCTGAAATGGTACATTATACAGAAAACAGACATTGGGCATTTATATATTTTATAATATTTGTATGCTATTACATGAGTATAGTTCTTGTTTTCATATTAAAAAAATCTGTATAATGCATTTTATTCTGTTTTCTTGCTAAAGTGTTCATTTCATTTCTCAAGCTATAATCTGGAATGTATATATGGTAAGTAACTTACATGGTTTCTCATGCATTTTCTTCATTTACTTTAAATTCAACTGTAGAGGAATTTAAAAGAAACATAACTGAAGATGAGGAAGTACAGAGAGAAATTTGTAAGAACTATGCTTGGTTTCTGGAGAATTTTTCTAGATTTGTTTCAGACTTTTACTGAGTTATCTATGGTTAATTTCCCTTGTATATATTTGTCATTAGAAGGTATTTTAGAAGATATGTTTATTCTTTAAAGGAATTATTCTTCAGAGACAGAATTGCTCGAACTTGTAGCACAATCATTGGCATGATTCCTAAGAGTTCTGATAGTTTAGCATATCCCAGGGTTTGATGTGTGTGGAAAGAGCCCAGGTATTCCTTAGGTACTGGTTTGTTTGGATTTTTTTGATTCAG
Source organism: Chloebia gouldiae (assembly GCA_003676055.1). NCBI lineage: Eukaryota > Metazoa > Chordata > Aves > Passeriformes > Passeridae > Chloebia > Chloebia gouldiae. The sequence continues at coordinate 9,179,989 of QUSF01000007.1, forward strand.
AATTAATTGTGACTTACGAAAATTCTGAACAGGAGAATGACATCTGCTTTGAAGCTAAGCATTTTCAAAAGGTTTCATCAAATATAAAAGATTTCTCATTCAGTGAATGGGATTTTCTGTAAATTTGTTCATGCATCAGTAATTCAACTATTTTCACCTACAGCATTTCATTCTGATCAGGTAAACCTTGGCTATATGGAAAAAATACAATGATGTTAATTTTTCAGGAAACTTCCTTCTAATTTTTGCAGCTGTCGGAAATAAATTGCATTTATCCTGACTTCATCTTTTTGCAGGTTAGTGCTGCTCTGTGTTACTGACAGAACTTCCAGATTTTATTAATAGTATGATTTTATTCTTTGCAATAGCCTTTTCAAAGACATAAAAATGCAAGCAATATTAAGAGTTAAAAAAGTTATTGTTTGAAAAACTAATAAATTATACATCAGCAAGGTTACATATACTGATAGTCCTTGGCCCTGATAGCAGAAATTAATTAATTCATCTAATTTATTGATCAATTTAGGTGTAAAAACACTTCAGAGCTAAAATTAGTCTTTCAGTCATCCTGAGTTATGAAGTATAATTTATTACATAAGTTCCATAAGAGGGAAATTAAAAAAGAAGCACCAATCAGTCATCTAAAAGGTATTATGTGCTGCTAAATTTGTTTCTAAAAGCTGTACCAGTCTAGAATTTACAGTCATTTCCATTTCATGTAGACTTATAACAGAAAGAAATCTTTGATATTAAATAATTTCTATACCTTCTAAAATGTATAGATAACAGGGATCTGCAGCTTTATTCATGTTTTTCAATTAGGAAAGGAGGTTAAACTCATAGGCTTATAAAAGAAAAACCCCTGAGTTATCTAAGTTTTAAATTATATAGTGACAAAAGTGGTTTATTCCAGGTACTTCCTTTTATACTTGGAAATTCTCAAGAGAAACAATGAAACCACATGTTCCAAGACATCCTGACACCTTAATAGAACAGAGGTTGTAGCTTAAGAGAATCCGAGTCACAGCAATTTCACATACAAATAAGGCAAATAAATTGCTATATCATGGTTCATTACCATATATAAGATATTTTCAAAATATGTCTTTTATCCTGAACTCTGATTCAGCTCGAAAGTCTATTTCACCAACAAAAAGATTGCTTGAAGTATCCTAAGTGATCTTGAGATATATGAAGATATGATACACCTACCACACACAGAGCTTTTTATATTAGATTTACACAGAAATAGATGCACTAGCAGGAACCCAAGTCTGAATTGCATTTTGTAACTTTTTCTCTTTGTGTGCTAAAATAGCCAGAGGATTAATGTTATTTCCTTCTCCCACAGGTATCCTCTAAAAGATACATAAATACTTATTAAGCAGGATTTTCTGGGTGTCAATAGACAACTCTAGCAAAAGGATGGACTCAGTCCTTTAAAATGCAGCTCATCTTTCTTTCATATGTAGAAAGAAAACAACTTTTAAAACACTGTGATATTTCAGTGAGGTTGGTATAGAAATGAAGATCTGTGGATGCATTCTTCTTCATTTGATGCAAATGATTGTTAAGATGTCTTCTATACTAACAGACTATTCAACTGGAAGAAACTGTTGGAATTCTATCTTAGTAAAGAAAAAATAATCTCTCTCCATATGTTCCCTTAATTACTTAATTATTCTTTTCAAGGTCTATGAACAGAAACGAAATTGAAATTTTGCATGTTTGAAAATGTGATGACAATTAATGCTATAAACAGAAAGTGAAAGACTGGTAGGATGGTACTTGGTAAAAATAAAGAGTATCTAAGTCAGGAAAATGTCTGCTAAAATCAGGAAATGGAGGATAAAAGTATGAAAGCATAGAAGCATGACTTTGCTTTGGATCTTCAAAGAACCAATCAGTAAGATTTGTCTACACATTCAAGCTCTGATAATATTATTACATGAAACAATACAGACTTATAATGAGACTAAGAGAAGACTAACAAACAAATACATCATACATATATATCAATATATAAGTACTATATACTTGTAAGTATACATACTCATACATGTTTTCCTTTAAGACAGCTGGAGGAAGGAGAAATGCTGCTCCTTTTATAGAATAACAGAAACTAAATATAATTTTGCATGCAAAGTGAGGATTTTTTTTTGAAATCCAAAATTTAGAGCAAGTTTAATTGTATATGAAAGATAGATTTCCCTGATTTATAGTCACTTGCATTTGGAAGTTATGAAAGTGGGAAAAGCATGGGTGAGTATTAATTTAAATAACGTAACTTTTACTAGACTCAACATAAAGTAGAACCCTGAATCTTAAGTTTTTCTGTCTGCTCCTATTTTTTTCAAGGATCATCTGAAATAACCAGCTGGATTTATATAATATTTAAAATAAAAAAGCAATTTTTTTTTCTTAATAACTATGCTCTGACACACAATTTCAGTTCAAGCAAGATAAGTAATCTCTTTGATACACTGGTTAACTCTCCACATAGGGAGACGCTATGCAGGTTATTGAAGGATTTCTTCTGGTCCAGGAGAGTTGCAGTTAAATGACAGAAAGTAAATGCCAGAGGTAGTTTTCAAAGGCACCCCTAAAAGAATTAGAGGACTTTGTACTTCTAGTTATATAATGGATTTACTTAACAGCCTTGGGCATGCTTGATGGAAATATTCTGCTTTCTTTGAGGCATTTTCCTTCACTGAATTGCTTTCACAGGAGCTAGGAAGAAACTTTGGGATGCATTTTTCTGAAAGGAAGCCTACAAGGTAAAAAGGTAAAGTAAATTCTATAGAAAAAGTAGGCAGAAAAAAGGAAGGAGATCGATCTTCTGAAGGAATGTCCTGCTCAGAGCACAGCCAGGAGTGCCTGCCTGGCTCTGCTCAGCCAGGTCCCAGCTGTGCCAGGTGTGTGCTCCAGGCTGCCTCCATTTGTACCAGCTGTAGATTAACACTGGCATAACACTGGACTTAAGGTCTTTCACATTTCAGTATGTGTGTATCCTACTACATAAACACTCAGGTCAGCAAAACACTGCTGGGCCTGTGGGGAAAAGAAAACTCAGAGCAGGATGTCAGAGGCTGAGTTTCAGGCATGCAGAAAGCAAGATCAAGGTGGATCTCCATCTGAAACTTATAATCACTTATCTTTTTAATGGACTGTGTCTTTATTTTATTTTAAACTGTGCTTTTCTTTCTTCAGCCTTCAGCTTCCAACCATTGCTAAGTATTTGTTCAAAATATGTGCATTCCTATATGAAGTATCAGGAAAAGTAAAACTTGCCTACAGAAGTCGGTCAATAAAAAAACATTCTAAATCAGTTACTGACATTAAATAATAATAAGATATATCAGGCACAGCTGCACTACACCATAAAACCTATTTTGTCTGGTAAAGTTTTTTGGATAGCCTTTGAAGTCAGAGCAAGCCACTACACCTCTGTCCTTTATCTATATGTGAAGATTAACACAGCCCATTAAAAGAGGATTCTGCAGTAAAAGATGGAGAGGAAAAAAAAGCTCAATCTTACCATATTTTAAAACCAATAAATAGTACACTAATAAATGTGGTCTAGAATTAAAATACTTCATAATATGTGTCTTTCAGAATGCAATTACTCAAGTCCCTGATTACTTTTGCTCTTTTGTTGACATGATTTATGTACTCAAACAGTAAATTTAAGAATTCTTGACTATGTAGTATTAAACAGAGTTACATCCCACTTCAAGGAAAATACAGTCAAGGGAATCATGAAGACAAGCAAATGAATTCTTTCATGATGGCAGACAACCACACCAGCCTACACGTCAGGATTAAGACAGCTGATTGTGGAGAAGCTGAGCTGACAGCACTGAGAGCAGTGCAGAAAGTGATAAACCTTGTGCAGCTTACACAAAAATCTAATGGGAGAGAAAAATGATTTGGTCAAGAAACCTGATCTTTTCTTTTTTCATTTTTTGATGTTTCACTTACCATGATGGGATCCTCTTTCATAGGGCATTACATGAGATATTTACATAAATGTAAAACCACAGACACATATACAACACATATGAATTTACACAAAAAATGTATGTCATATATTGCATATAACACATATAGATTTTTTTTTCACAGTATTGATTTATGGTCTAATGATAGCTTCTGAATTCCAAAGTTGCTTATGACAAGGTGCAAATCTTTACTTGAAAAAAGAAGAAAAAAATTCACAATTTTAAAGTTGCCCAGAGAAGTTCTGGATGCTCCATCCTCTGAAGTGTTCAAAGCCAGGTTGGATGGGGCTTTGAGAAACCTGTCCTAGGGAAAGTGACCGTGCCCATGGCAGGGGGTGAAACCAGGAAGATCTTTAAGGTCCCTTCAAAAGCAAAATATTCTATGATTCTATATACAGCATAATAGGTATCTAGCCATTCTCTGAATGTCATTAATTAAATTACCAGTATTAATGAAAATTCCTTCTTCAGAATACAATACCTTTATAGTTACATGGATTCTTGTGTTTTACTATGGTTTTGGAGACCTACTTATCTGAAGGATTTACAATTCAATTGCAAACTAATAGTCCAGAAAATTTATTATTATAACAAATAAACTCTTAATCTTTAGAATGTAAATCTAATAGCCAAACACTTTCTTATAAATTTGTATCTATTTCTCTTCTGAACAGTCATAAAATTCAGTAATAATTTCTGTATTGGACAATGGACATTGAGTATGCTGAAAACACAGGCCAAAGAGTAACCAGTATTTCTATGAAGAAGAATTTTTTCACAGTAAAGTGATTGTTTGAGGAAGGATGGGACCATAAGAAATGAGATGGCAGAAATGATAGATTTAGTAAAAATATGGAATAACAACACCTAAGCAAAAAGACTGATAGTCTGATTTTCATAGATTCAGAAAGAATATGTGCCTGTGCTAAATACAATTGAAATGGAAAAGATAAGGATAAATGAGAGAAAGTATATCACATTCCTTTTTAAAAGGATATTTGTCATATTTAAAAACAAAATGTATTTTATTTTATTTATATTTCCAGTGAGGAAAACTTCCTTTATTTTTTGTTGTTTGTTTTTCTTTAAACTATAATGGAATTACAGTATGATATGAATTTCACATAGAAGTGCACCAAAGTTCTGAATTTATCTGTCCTTTTTATCTCAAACACTAATTGGAATGACTCACTTATATAAAAAATTAAGTGTTAGCAAAGATCTGAAAGCCAATTTTATCTTCACAAATATCAAAGAGATATTTTTTTTGTCCTAAACTATTTGGAATAAAACATGCTTATCATAAGTAACAAAGCTGCTTTGAAGCACCTTCTGTGGAGGCAGCCCACCAAACATTTTGCTGAACTGTTGCTGCCATTGCAGGAGACCACCACAGAACATCCTCACAAACATTCCTGAAAAGGCTTCTGCTGACTGTGCATGGAAAAAAAAATTAATAGAAGCAAAATGACAAGAGGCAACTAAAGTTTACTGATCACTGAAAAGCAAGATTTTGTTTGTGTCTGATAACAGACAACTTAGAAGAGGAGAAGAACATCATATATCAATATCTTGGAGGAATAAAAAATTCATTCTAAACATGTTCCTAAGCTATGTGTTACTTCCTGACGTCGTGAATTCATATATGTCAGACATATCATCTAACCTGCACAAGACAGCAAAGCGGCCACAATGAAAGATCCTCTTGCCGTGATTTAGTACAGGGTGAAATATTTGGTGAAATTATTGGTGTTTGACAGGCCTGCTCCCTAAAACAGAGCTCCCATCAGATGTTATTTTGCCATTGTATCTCAGCCCATAACTGCCTGAATAGAAATCACTTCAGGTGAAATATCAACAGCAGTGATGGATCCCCAGAGCTCTGATTCTTGTATCACAAGTCAAGCCATCAGTTCCTCTGTACAGGTGTAGCTGACTATAGAAATCATTTCCCCATATAGAAGTCATTCAAGGGACTACTGTACATCCCATTCTCTTCATAATTTAGTCCTCTCAATAGCTTTTTTCCCCAATAGAAACCTGAAATAGAATTTTTTTCCTGCAGATAATTTCTACTAGCATAGTTGCAAATAAGATTTTTTTTTATATATAGAACTTAGCACAATGAAGTTCATGCACTTGAGAGCACTACAATAATGCTATTTTCCCAATATATATTATCCCATCAGAAAACTGTAAAATCAAAAAATAAATTGTATAATCCATTAAAAATTTAAGCATTTTATTTCTTCCTACGAAGGCCTTTCATGTCTGTTTGAATATCACGTGTTTTTCTCTCTTGTTATTTCTTCTAATTCAAAATATATTTAGAATACTATTTAATTACTGAAGGAAAATACTATTTTGTTTCTATGAAAGCCTTTCATGTCTGTTTGACTATCACACATTTTTCTCTCTTGTTATTTCCTCTAATTCAAAATATATTTAGAATAATATTTAATCACTGAAGGAAAATACCAATATTGTCCTTTGATATACTTCTTGGGTTCTTATCAGAAACTGTAGATGCTCGGATACGGGTATAGGATTGGTTCCATTATGTAGCTTTGTAGTCCAAAATGCACAAAAACCAAGTGAATCTTTTGTTGTATTCTTGACATTAAATATAAAAATAGAATTTAAAAAGCAGCTGAATCCTTCTCATTGTTTTCCTTAGCTACACCATAAGGTGAACCTGGGATTTCATTTTAGAAAATAATTAAAAATCACACGTTAAATAAAAGAATTTTAAAAAACTGAAGCAACCCAAACCATGATAATTAAACCAATATTTAAGACTACCAGAAAAACACAATCTTGTCCCAGAGGAGCTTGCATGAACAATCATGACTGTCCTCTTCATTTGCTACACAGCAAAATGCAGCACTGTGGAATTCCAGTTTTGGAAATTTCATATTTCATTTTCCAGATTAAGGCAATTCATTTGCCTGTTGGTGATATACTAGGGTAGGAGTTCTGCACTCAGTGAACCTCAGCAGCTATTCAGCCCTGTCCTTTGTCTCTGGAATTTTCTTTTTTTGGTATTTTCCCTTCTACAAAATGAGTAAGAGTTTAATTTCAGGAAAGGATGATAGTCAGAGAAATAAAAAATGTCTGTCATTAGAGAAGAGATAAAGTCAAAAGCCTATTGGCAAGGAAGAAAGGAAAGGCTGAATAAAAAGAAATAAAAGTGCAGGACCTAAGGACATTATTGGATCACTCCGGAAAAATGTGGAAGAGAAGCTTCTAGATTTTTGCTTTTAAGTGAATTATAATATTATGGAGAAAAAAAAAAAAAAGGAAAAGGTATTACTTACCCCAAATTCTTTGCAGAATACACAGAATTAAACATTTCAATTAACAAAAAAAAAAAGACTAAACACCACATGAAATTTTGAATTATCTGTTTAGAGGACTAACAATTGTTCTGCAAAAAGGTTTTCAAAAGCAAACAAAAAAGAGTTTGTAAAAAACATAGAATCTCTTGACACCAAGAGAATACAAGGATGAACAGAGCATTTTTTGTTCATTAGCTTGTTTTTTGTTTAGGACATCTGTGTCTGGTATAATAAGCTGCACTGAAGAGACTCCGTACTGTACCAAATTTTAGAGATATTAATGAAATCCCAGGCTTGTGCGTTATGTATATTCTTACACAAGGTACTGATCTGCTAGCAGCCCACACACACACATCACACACAAGCTTGTCAGCAAGATGGTGATTAATAGAGTGCTTCTTATTAGCATTGGATGCTAACTTTTTCTGACTCATGCTGGCAGGTGCGCCTCTGTTGCTGGAGGCAACTGTGATAAAGACAGGGAGATCTGGAAGAAACCATTGAAACAGTCAGCTTTGGGAATTAAATCAGAGATTTGAAATCTGTTATTATGATTTCAGTCATGAGGAAAATAAATCCAGCTATGTGAGTTTGAACTTCTGCACCATTCACAGCTCTTATCAGTATGAGAAAGCAACCCCCTCAGAGTTTGGTATTTTCACACACAGGCATTGTGAAGCTTTATTGTTGTGTTTGATAGCACAGTGATTGTGAGGCTCCATGTGGCTCTGCCCCAGAGGCAGCTCTCAAAAGCCCTACTGTCTCAGCTCAGAGTCACTCAGACTGCCTCTGGCACTCAAAAATCAGCAGTGCTGATGATGCCACGACTCTTTGCCATCCAGATGAGATCAGTCCTCCAGACTGATGCACAATGGAAAGAATGAAAAGTGTTTTCACTAGAATCCTCCTTATGTCTCACTGCACATACTATTCTCCTCAGCAGGAAAAGCCAGAAAATGTCCTAGACAAGCAAATGAAAAGCAAGAGTACTTTTAACATGAAGAATTAAATCACAGTAAGCAACTACCATCTACATACAAGCCATAATGTATCAGCTATTTGTACTATTCTACTGTTATAATTATAACATAATTAAATAGGAAAGGGACTTCTGGCGCACAGAGAGAGAGAATATTTCGGAATAATTCAAGAAGGACTTTTTAAATGCCAAGCTGACAGGCAGTTACCCTAGCTGTAGCCAGGAAGAACTCATTTGGCTACCAAGAACACAATGGCTTGAGCAACAGCTGGAATTAACATGGGGTGTTAATCCTACAAATAGTAACAGATACCACCAGTCTGGTGGTTTTTCCTGAGAGATGCAGCAGGCTGCTGGCACATCAGACAAAGACAGTTACACTTCTCTCCCATGCTCAAGCTGTGCTTCATAAGCCATATTGCCACTTCACAATAAAAAATAAAATGAGGTTATATACAGTGCTGTGCAACCAAAGATATCACCTATTGTTTTTCTCCATTTAAAATGTAGGTTTTACGTGAGAACATACAGTGATAAAGGCATATATTTTCTTAGATATCTGAGGAAATGCCTCTTTAGAAATGTTAATCCAATCAATAAACTCAAAATGTCAGAGGACAAAAAGAAAACTGTGAATCTTTAGTATATGTAAACAGTGCCCATAAAAAAAAAAAAAATAGACTGTCAAGTACATGATAAAAGGTGATTGAGATTGAAAGACTACCAATTAACATACACTGCTGGTATGCTGTTATAATCTTATATTAAAGAGGTTTTTTTACTGTTCAAAACAATGCAGGATTCACTACCCAAAATATATCCAAAAGAAAGTTTTTACACTCATACAAAGGTCTTAGAGGTATATTTTAACTGTATGCCCATGCAATTGTGACCCATGAAAATTTGAACAGACTTAAATTTTTAAATTAATTCATATTTCCTGTCATGAAGGAATTATAAGAGTGAATTACTTTTCTTTGTCCTTGCTCAAAGACAGAGAAATAATCAGGAGCATTGAATGGGTAGACTTCCATTTACAACAATCAAAGAAAAACCACAAACAGTTGCCTGCAGGCATGAAAGACACCTTTGGGATTGGCACTTTGTAAAATTCTTTTGGCTTAATAGACACATAGCTGTTTATATATGATATAGAGAAGGTCCTCAGACACTTAAATTCTCTACTCAGAGAAAAGGTACACAATTTCTGATTACATATCCATTGGCACAAGCACTGAGCAAATAATCATAAATCAGAGTGGGAGAGAAGAAAGACTGTGTTTCAGGCTTGCAGATGTTACCTAAATTTAGGGCTAGATTTGAGCCAGTTACTCATAGTTTTTTCCCCCAAATCTATTTGTTTTACAGAAATTGATTGCATGTCCTATATTCAGAACTGAAACTTTTTGCCAATGTTCTTTGCAGCACTATAGCAAAGCTAAAATGGAAAATACCAAAAATTTGAACCATTAGGTTTTTATCTGAATCTCAGATGCTGAATTCCTGAAGTCAAATGTTTTGAAAAGAAAAGGAAAAAAAGAAGACAGACCTTTAATCTGTCTGAGAGAGAAAAAAGGGAGTGAGAGGGTTGAGTATAAACTCTTAGCCCAAGTCTAACAATGCTTTTAGTCCCTTGCATTTGGAAATACAGAGGAATGGAGGGATTAAGATGAAAAAATGAGAGACAGATCAAATGAATCCAGATTAAAAAATCCAACAGAATAAACAGCAAAAGGCAGATTTATTTTAAGCCTAATATTTCTAATCAAAACTTTAATTTCCACAGGTCCATAAGATAATCAAAGAGCTTTGAAAAAGTACTCAGACTATCAGGGTAGAATTTATTCTGTATCTTAAATATAAGTATAGTTTTCAAAAAGATTAAAAGACTGAATTGAGAAATAAGAAATGTTCTTTGACAAAAATATTCATACTGAAAATTCAGAAATAGAGTAACTGTTTTGTCAGATCAGCTGAAACTCTTCTATGCATCTCAGGCAGAGGAGACAAAACAATGTCATATTCATTTTATCTTTAAAAAACTAACATAGTGTTAAAAATATTCAATGGGAAGATTTGCATAAATGTTGTTTTGTAATACTTTGCAGTAATGTCTTCAGCTTTAAGAAGAACCTAAATCTGTCAGTGTAGTTTTGTGCTGTGTTTATCAACAGGTCAAAAATCTCAAAACAAAAAAAAGTCCATTAATTTCAGAACACATAAGTAAAAGTAGTTAGAAGACAATTTTAAAACTGGAAAATATTTTTAGGAGGAAAAAATTCCTTGTGGTGGGTTGGCCTTGGCTGCCTGAAACCCATGCAGCAATCTTTGTTATAAAAGACAACCCCCCACAACCATTCTTCCAAAGGTTAAACAACCACTCTAAAAATGTTTGCCTGACAGCTAATCTGGTTTTCTAGCTCCTGCTTCCAGACATATTGGAACTTCCAGTATTCATGACTTTTCCTCCTACATCATGGATATTTGCATTAATGTCAGTGAGTATTAGAAAGAATGATGACTTTGAGCATTAATTTTCATAATTTCATTTGCTATTCACTGCAATAATAGTAGTTGAAATAAATTTGTTTTGTAGTAATGCAGATGCCATATCTATTTCCAAAACCACTTTGTTCTAATCTACACTGGTTTACTATTAAAATTAGGTGCCACCAGACAATTTATTAAAGGTTTGTATTGTAGACATGTAGACAAGCTTAGCAAGTAACTACCTGAATATTCATTAAAAAATTAGTCCATAGAGGCTGTGTAGATCATCCCAAAACTCACCATCAGGTTTAACTGATTAAATTCTGGAATAATATCCTGTAATAAATAAATAAACTGCAGCACTCAAAAATCCATCCCTGACTTTTCAGTTTCTGCCTAACAAATCTCTAACTCTGTGAAATATACATATAGAATTATCAGTTGGTCAGTTTTGAAATGCTAAAATGCAGGACACCCTTTCCTCAGAGGGTGTAACAGGATCCCTCCTTACAACAGTCATATCCACCATAATGGAAAGACTACTCTTTTGCCACAAAAAAAAACCCCACCTTTTTGTTGTTTCTGTTGTTTAAAACACAACAACACAATCGATCAGAAAACTAAAAAAAAAAAAAATTGTTTAAGAAAAAAAGTTAGTGAAAATGAAGGAGTATGGATAACTATACCTCTTGTTTTATAGGATTTTTTTTTTTAATATCATAGAAATGTGCTGACAGATCTCTGACATTAATTTTTGGAGACTTTCCAGTCTTGAAATTTCTCCCAGTATTTCAACATACATTTTAAACTTTTTCATTTAAATTAAAAATGTTAAGAATTATTAAAAGCCAGCAGAATAGAAGGTTCTGTTTGTTGGGTTTTTAATTTTTTTAAATACATAATTATCAGTTCATCAGAATTATTGAAATGTCAGTGTCATACTTGTTTTAACTAACTCTTTCACCATCACGCAGTAAGTGAGGGAGGAATCAGTCTGCAAAATAAATGAGGGTAAAACTGCCCTCTAACAGCTGTTTTGGTGATTCACTGATTAAAGGTTTTTAAAAACTAAGTAAACCAGAATTTCATGCCAGATTGCTCAGGTTAATTAGTCTCTCTGAAGAGTCTAACAGCATAACCTGAGTGACAGCATTTAGAAGGGTAAGTTGTCTCTTCACCCCGCTAATCGTTAGGACACAAAAATATATAAACATTATGCATGATTAAGACTGACAGGAAGTGGCACTAATTTCACAAAAGGACAGATCAGTTCTGCATGTCCATGCAACAAACAGCCCAGCAGACAAACCCTGTTGTACCTGAAACTCATTGAGATCAGCTCTTGGGGGTAGGGGAAGGAATACAACAACAATCAAAAAATTCTCACATTCAAAATGGTGAGGTTGTGGATCTGCTTTCCTGAAAGATTTCCAAAAATGAGGATGCCTCTACTGAGCAGGAAATATACTACAATAAGATGGAAGCAGAGCCTTATCCAACAGCCTCCAGGAACACTTATTTTACTCCAGTTTGCTGTGAACATTTTTGATTGACTGAACATCTGCATCTTTGAGGATGTTTTTTTCCCCTTGGAATTCATGGAAATATGCAGGGTTAACTAAAGATTTTGCTAGCCAAGCAACGTGACTGTGTCTCAGGAGGATCTATTTGTACTTAGGAACACCATGTGTAATTACAGAATTCAGATTGAATACTGCTCGTGTGCCTGAAGTTTTTAATAGCCAGTGAACTTAAATGTCTAAAATTTGAGTTTTATAATTTTAACATTGTGTCCACTATTCTAGTGTCTTATTAAGTCAAAACCCCTTAAATTTAGATATCCCTGTCTTTTTTTGAAAGGAATTCTAGAGTTAAAGAAAAATGGAGATGTTTGCCTAGTTTTCTTTAGGAATGAAGGACTGACTAATGAAGGGAGATCTTATTACAAATAAAGTGACAAATAATTATTTGAAGAGAGGATAATTTTAACAAATCTATCTAGATTTTTTTTCTTTATCCTTGTATTTTGTTTTTCATCTGGTAAAATTAATTTCCATGACAAATTCAATTTTTATAAGCCAAAGTATCTTTCACAGGTGACACAAGCCTCACTTAAATTCACATACACACAGTTTCAGTATGAAAGCCTTATGCTTAAAAATCCCTAATCAACAGTGATGTTTTCAGTTTGCCTGAATAAGTGCAGAAATTTCATCACACACAAATGAAACCTGATCAGAAGATGCCTTGATGCATTTGTCAGAGAAAGTGCATGATTTGGCTTCATAACTGAGACCTTGCAGTGATCCATAAAAAAATTGAAGGAAAAGTTAAAAAATTGGAACCTGACCACATTTTCTCTTTGTTCTGTGCTTTTCTTCCAATTGAAGTTAATATTTGATAGAGAACTATCACCTTCTAGTGGTAAATATACCATAGAAATGCTGCCTCTAGTGAGGTGAGATGCATCAAAATGGTTTTTTACTATTTTTCCTTCTATAATTTTTATTGCTGCTGAAGGTTTTCTGTCGCTGATTGAGGGTTTTTTGTAAAATGCCTTTTCAACACCTCAGTGATGTTAAAAAAAAAGGAATTTAAAAGACTAAACTTAAGCAAGCTAAGACTATGTTGGAGGGAGAAAGCTGTACTCCCATTTAGGGTTTCCTCCTTAACTTTGGAGAAGTCCCATAAAAGATGGAGGCATGACCTAACCACCAGTTTGGCTGGAACTACTCAAGTAACTGGTGAAGCTGTGAGATTTTAACAGGTAAGCAAGAAAAAATAGAGAAATTTGGGGCATAGGAATAGTACCTAGGCTGTCTTAATGATATTTACTTTGAAGAATGAGATGAACGGATGCCAGAAACAGATCTGGATATGGTTTGAGTTAATTTTAAAATATGCATAGTTGGTGTAATCAAATACAACCTACCAAACATATACAGCAAAGGTTTAATTTCATTAAAATGTGAATGGACTTTAAGATTGTGAACTGAAGCACAAATCCACAGGGAAAATATGTGATTATGAGCAGTCTGATGACATCTCAATAACTAGTCCTCCTGCTTGTCACAATTGATTCCTCCCATGGTGTTTAGCATGAGTTATACTGAAAAATACTCATTAAGTTAGCAACGATGCTGAAAAGTTTCCTTTTGAAAAGGTTCCCATAATTGTTTTTTATTTATTCTGAAGAGCTATACTGCTATCACATTTACAGAATCAGTCCAGTACTTTATAGTTTTCATTATATTTCAGAGGATAAAAAGTTTGTACATGATTTGTTCAATTTTACAGGATAAATACTTCACTGTAAACTGTCATTGCATAGATAAACTCTATGCAGCTATTGCTTGGAACTAGATTATCCAAAAATCAGACTAACGAATACATTTAACCTCGCTTTCAGTTCAGGTGTTCCTGGGAAGAAAGCTTTAGAGAGGATGCTGGGGTTTTTTTCCCTTTTAATGCTTGTATGATAAACAAATTAAAGTGTTCAATGCTCCATTGCCATGGGAAGAGGTGAGGGGGTTGGAGGGCTAGAAGGGATCTCTGCTCCACTACTGTTTGTATTAAAGTAATCAGTTCTGTGGCATGATCCAGTAAATATACCCAGAGAATTGGCCAATTCTCTTACAACAAGGATTTGGAAGACAACTTTGTCAGAAAGTTAAGAGAGAGAGTTACATTTTAGTCTACTAAAGACTTCTCTCTTCCTCAGCCCTTTAACTCAAAATAAAGAGAAGGGATTGCGGAATGAATATGCCTTATGTTTTCTTTGGGGTGTTCAATTACCTACTATTTCTGAGAGTACCTAGACACTCAATCTACAGCATCAAGTCTGAAAACAAACACTATTCAGGCAGGAAAAATGGGCCCTAGTTTCTTTCCCAGCTTTGTAGTCCAAGAGAGTCCCTGTCCCAAAGAACCTACCTTCCAATCAGTGTTTTTATATATATTTCCCTGCAATGGCATTCGTTGCAAGCTGATAATAGTTCTGTCCGAAGACTAAGGTTTTCAGAAGGACTTGTTCTTTCATTTAGATAGATATCTTTAGAAGTTCCATCTTCACAGATGCAATTCTATACATAGGTAATGGTATCAATATTCACAAGAGAAAATCACTGATACAAAGACCAGCACTCTACACTAAAAATGTGGTCTGCCTCACATTGGGTGCCAATTGAAAATGTGGGAGTTAGATGGTGGGTGCTGCTGCCCATTATCTGTGCCAAACAAACCTCTCCTGTAGAAAAACAGGTTGGATCGACATTCAGGCAATGCAGTCAGATCCACACACAACACTCACCACAGCTGGCACAGTGAGAGAGGCAGAAGGCTCCTTTTGCAAGGTTTTATTTCAGCAAAGTGTGCCACATGTGGTGGCTGAAGGAAACCCAGGCAAAAAGAGGACAACCACGTGCTGCAGACAGCTTAAGAAGGGGAAGGGATGGGGGATGGAGCTAAGGGCAGGGCAAAGGAGATTGGTCTCCAGGGAAGAAGGCTCAACCACCAGCAGTATCCAATCAATGAGGGAACAGGGAAAGGAAAAACCAGGACAGGTTGCAAAACACAGGGATCAGTGAGACAGAAGTCCATGGGAGAGTCTTGTCTTTTCCCCCAGGAGGAACGAAATTTGGTCTTTCCAGGACAATGAGCTTGGGAATTGGCTGAGGGGCGAGAGTTCATGGGATGCTACACTACACAGGCACACATTCTGTTACAAAACATAATGAGATACTAGGCAAAAAAGTGAATACCAAAAAAAAAAAGAAGGCTAAAGATGCAGATTTCCATTTGACTGGAGTTCAACAGAAAGTTGAAATAAGAAATGAAGGTTATGTAACTGCTTAGAAAAAGCAATTTTTTGGCCCATTGGCTCTGTATATTTTATTTTAGAGTTCACAACTAAAGAACATAAATTTTTCTCTTTTTCAGTCTGCCTTAATTTAATTGTTTTTTGTCTTGGTTTTTATGTCTAAGTAAAATGGTTAGGTAATTATTAGTAATGGAAGAAATAATTACATGTTCACAATTACTTCAGTGAATAAACTGTAATCATTGAGCTTTCTATGAGAACACATTGGACATTAAGTTCTTCAAGTGTAAGTTATACCATGTACTCTTAAACTCATGATTATATTTCTTTCTAAACAAGTAAAGGGAAGTGTTGATAGTATTTACAGGCTATCTCTTTTATTATTATGGTGTATTTCCTATATTTTCAACTGAAGGAAAGCTTACTGTCCACACATTTAGTGATATAAATTGCAAACGTTTATTGCAGTCAATAAGGACAGTGAATTTATACCAACTAAAGATGCATTCTACCTTTTTTAAAGGGTGACTTGTAATGCATAAAGGGATGAAGGTGACCTAGTCCTAAACTTTGTTTAATGGTTTAAAAATATACTAGGCTCCTCTGTGAGAAAAGAGTAGTGAAAATTAACAGAAAATGCAAGTACAACTACTGATGCACTTCATCAGCTGAACCATAATACAGTAAAACCCAGGTGCCATTTTGGGAATAGAAGTTTTTTAGTAAATAGTTTCCTTTAAAATAGACAGATGCAAAGGAACATATTTTTCATTGACTACTTTTTCTCCCTACAGTCTCTTTACTTGAAAAATATGTTGTAGACAAACTAGTATCTCCGATACTGTCTGCAAGCCTGTTCTTTTTCTATTCTGCAAAATGAAGAGAAACAATCAATTTGAATGCATTCATTTCACAAAGACATCCTCTACTACCACATAGGAAATGGTACTTTTTGAGTAAATTTCTGTAAAGCTTGTGCTGTGATAAATTTCTTCAGAAAAGAGAAAATATTATTCATATGAAAAGTGGATATTTTAACACCGTGGTTTAAAAAAAAAAAAAAAAAAGTTTACATTATGGTAAACATATGGCTGCATTTAGAAGGTTTTAACACTAGGTTGTAATGACATTACAACAGTACATTGTATGCATTATTATTTAAATAAAGCACATTTTCTTTGATCCTTACCATAGAGAAGCCTTAAAACCTAAACACCCTGATCATGTTCATACTTAACCCAGCCATTAAACCCTACAAGCTCTTTCTCCTTCTCTGACCTTTTCTTAGCTTTCAAATAGGGAAAAAAAAAAAAAAAAAAAAGCAGGAAACAAGAAATTTTGACCTCTAGAAATAATTTGCTCCACAAAGCATTTGTGACACACAAGAGGGTAGAAAGGGGAGAATGCATAACCTAGGCTGGAGGTTTTCTCTGAAGGGTATTCTTTCATTGTACATGTATGGGGTGCACTTGGCAAATTTTTGGTAGTGGGAGAGGCACAAGGCTGGATTCTTTGAGAAGATGCCAGAAGCTTCCCCCATGTCCAGCAGAGCCATTCCACATAGCTCCAGGACTGATCCATCACTGGCCAAGGCTGAGTTTATGATAGTGCCCATGGGATAACATATTTAAGAAGTGGAAACAATGATACACAAATGTAGCTGGGAAAGAGGTGTGAAAATAGGTGAGAGAAGTAGTCCTGAAAAGACCAGTGAAGAAGGAGGGGCAGGAGGTGCTACAGGCACCCAAGAGCAGAGACTTCCCTGCCATCCATGGTGAGGAAGGATGTCCTCCTGCAGCCCACAGAAGGACACAGTGGAGGAGTGATCCACATGCAGCCTATGGAGGACCCCACGACAGAGCAGGCAGATGTGCCCTGCAGGAAGCTGTGACCCTGTGGAGACCCCACACTGGAGCAATTTTCCTGGGAGTATCTGTGGCCCTGTAGAGAGGAGCCCACACTGGAACAGGATTGCTGACAGGGCTTGTGACCCCATGCGGGATAAAGGCTTACAGAAGGAATTCACCCTTTGGAAAGTATTCCTGTTGGGCAGTTTGTGAAGGACTGCGTCTACACTGGAGTGGGCAGTCTGAGGAGAAAGAGTGACAGAAAATGTGTGATGAACTGATTACAAACCCCATTCCTTGTGCATCTGCACTGCCTGGGCAGAGAAGGTGGAGGAATTGAGAGTGAAGTTGAGTCTGGTAAGAAGGGAAGGAGGGAGGAAGGTGCTTTTGAGATTGGTTTTTATTATCCTATTCTCTTGTTAATTATCAATAAGTTCCATTAATTTTCTCAGTTCGAGTCTGTTTTACTCAGGACAGTTACTGATAAGTGATCTCTTTCAGTCCTTTATCCTGATTCATGAGCTTTTTTGCCATATTTTCTCACCCTGTCCAGTTGAGAAGGGTGAGTGGTAGAGCAGCTTGGTGGGCACTTGGCATCCAGTCAAGGTTAATCCATCACAATATCATATTAGTCTTTGGCATGTTCCTGTTCTGTGTTCAATTATTATATCTGTGTTTTTGAGATGCTTTTGCATATTAAACACACATTCCTTTATCACCACTTTTCACCATGCAAGCTATCATCTCTGAGAAAGCATTGAAAGGCCTGATTCTGTGTCTTGTACTCTGAGTTTGAAACTTGATTGCTGTATTTTGAAGTTAGATCCTTGGTGGGGGTTTTTTGTGAGGTTTCCTTTTTTTGTTTGTTTGTTTTGTTTTTTGGGGGGTTTTTGTTTGGGTTTGTTTGGGTTTTGTTTTGGTTTGGTTTGGTTTGGTTTGGTTTTTTTTTTTGTTTGTTTGTTTTTTTTTTTACTTAAAACAAAGAGAAGTTTTCCACAACCTCAAAGTGGACACTAAATACAGGACACACACCTCACCCTGGAAAAGAAATTCCTCAAGCCCCACAGCTGAAAAATGGGAAGGGAGCCAATTGCTTGGAGTACAAGTACAAACACCAGTCAAGAAGAAATGAAAAATGGATATAAAACTAGTCATGTTTACAATGAATTACCAATTATTCTATTTCAGCTCACGCTGCACTGGGCCTTAGTTAATAAGTAGTGCCACCAAGATGAATTCAGTAAACACTTAGAAAGACTATTAATAAGACTGACTTTTCTTGGCAGTAGAAAAAAACTTGGCTTACATTCCTGTGCTTTTCCAGAACCAAATGAAATGGAAAGTAATGCTTTTCTCACCACCAATCTCTCAATGTATTTTATAAGCCATTTGCACATATTGAGTAAGATAGGAAAAGCACAAGAATCACCCTTTCCTTCCCTAGGTAATATTTATGATCTTAGGATGCCTTCTTAGCTTCAGAACTGCAGCAACTGAGAAATGTTCACAGCATTTCTGCATAAAATAGTGAGAATAAAATATGTAGAGAAGTGATCTTGTCTCTCTGATCAGCAGTGAAGGAATGGTGGATAGAAAAGCCACAATAATATTTCTTCAGTCCATCGAATTATATAAAAGTCAAAACCACAGGAGGCATTGATGATTTTGATTTTTAAAAAAGTCAACAAAGTTACACAGATTGAACTCTAAAATGCAAAATGCAAAATGTCTACATTATGGATGAATTTCCCACCATTTTGCACTAGAGAAACACCCTTGAGTAGAAATTTATCTCACTGCCAAGTCACTGAGCTGAAACATGGATATTTTTTTGTTTGTTTAACATGCATTGTATAAGTACTGATTTGGCATTACTTTTAGGTGTGAGACAGGACACCCAGAAAGGTCATCTGCTTTATCCTGACTGATGCACTGTGGCTCAAATGGGGATGCTTCTGGGGTAAAAGGTCATAGTTGTCATCTTGCGAGTAGTGGTGTGTGCTCAGAAATAATCTCTGAGTGTAAATGCACAGCTCAGAATAAGACTACAGTCACGGATCAATAGAACTTTGCATCTGACAACGAAGGACAGCAGTCCCATAAGCTTCAAAAGTATATCAAGAATGCAAAGTTTTCTTAAGAGATCCAGAGAAGAATACAAAATTTTTGCAAACCAAGGAGCCACTAAAAACTATTGGAATGAAGATCTATCCTAATAGGACACAGCAGATTGGGAAGACCTATTTTCATTCACCTTGTATTAATCTGCTAGATCCAGAATATCTAGGATTTGTTGATGGAAAAAATAGCCTTCAGAAGTTGAATTCCTCCACAGATGTATCTCTGGCCATTAGCTCCTTTCACAATATTACTGGCCTCCATAATTAAGGGAAAGGATGGAGCTCTTCCCCCTCACTGGTGATTCACATTAATATTAGTAGGACAAGAACTTTCTTAACGAACTGGAAAATTTGGTAACAGTTAACAGGTGCTCATGCTGGTAAAAGAAGCCTGTCCAGAAAACGGCTGTGAGAAATTAAGTGGAAGAATTTGTACTTCTGAAAACAGAATTTTTCCCTGTACTATCCTCACTACTTTGTAATGAAGGAGTTGCAGAGAGCTTTGATGTCAAGCTGAGGACAATAAGGAAAATATGTCAAAATTACAGGGTGCCACGTCAAAGGGTAATCAGTTTGAAAGCTGGGAACTCACAGAAGGAATTATTATTCGCTTCATCACAGTACTTACATAACTCTTTTAACTAAACACCTGTAACTTCATGAAACCAAGTCCTATTCTATATCCAAATTAAAACAACCTGAAACATGACTCATTAAGAGACCTTCTGACTTTTTCCTAATCCAAAGCAATTCTTTCCATAGGAGTTCTACCATATCAAAATTGTATGGAGAACAAGTCAAAGGTTTTCATGAGGCAGATACACTTTTATTTCATTACATTTGTTTGTCCACAGCAGTTGTGATATAGCCAGACACCTTGTCATCCAACAGGGAGGAACAGCAAGTTGGTATCTCTTTGTACTGCCACACAAATCTATCATATTGGCCTTCTCTGTAATAAAGGTAATAGATTAATTTATAGAACAGATTTCTTCCAATGGGTTTAAAATTTCTCACAAAATAATATTCTGTATCAAGTTTTTCATAAAAGTGTTTCACATTATAAAAATGTTCACATCCATGAAGGACCAATGTGCTGCAAAATGTATCAGCTCAAGCCTAACATGGGCAAGACCTTGAACCTTTGCAAGCCTAAGACCTTCTTAGATATTGATGTTGTAGCTGATACATAATATATCAACAAACACTGTGATCTGGACTGGGAGATCATAAACAACATGAACAGAGAAACAGTTTGCAGGAATCATCACCACTGGTTGTATTCTTCAACCTGGCATCCAACCTGGAAATCCTCAGGCTGAAGATTACTTGCAGTTTATTATATGGGCATAGTAGTTAACATACAGGCCTCACAAGGAGTGTTAGCAGGATTTTATTCTTTCCACTTTTGTTGGGACTCCTGTTTTCCTAGTCTCTATTATCTGTGTATTCATCTATACCTAATGTGACCTGCAAGCAGCTTAAGGAAAAAGGCTCTAACGAAAGACTCACTTCATCCTGAGAGTATCTGCCTCTGGATAGAATTCTCTCTCCCTAGACTTCAAACAGGAAGATAGAAGGACCTAGATTAAACCAAAATCAGGAGAGGTCAATACAGAATCACAGAATCGTAGAACCACTAAGGTTGGAAAAGACCTCCAAGATCATTGAGTACAACCATTAACTCAGCACCACTTGCATTCACCACTAAACCATGTCTCCAAGCCCACAATCCCGGGATGGCCATGACCCTGAGTATCACCACCCAGAAACACCTGTTTACATGGACAGAAAAGTCAGTCATGAGACATCCTGAAGGTGTGGTTTTAAATTAATATACACGATTTCAAATACACACATTAGATATGATGTCTCTGTAGCTGGAATATTTTCTTTACATTTTTATTTTCATTTCAGACTATTCTGGGATGTCTTCCTGAGCAAACTCTCAGCTCACTAAACTTTTCCTGAAAAAGAAAGAATAAAAAAAAATTGCTTCTTTGCCTTACAGATAAGCCTTAGGGTTCATTCGTATCAGCTGTATCTGAAGGGAATGGGTGCATCAGTACACTGGGTAGAAGATTCCTGGCACCTTTTAAAGACTATTTTTAGACTCTCTGTTTGCTGGGAAGTGGGCTCTCCTCTGTATATTACAGTAAACAACTGCCAGTTCTGAGTCATCAATAACCCAGCAATGTAGGAAGTTCAACTTTTCTGTGAAATATGTTATATATGATTATGATATTTAGGTTAATCAACAAGGTTTTAATTTTTTTTTTTACAACCTGAAAGGGAAAAATAATTTTTTTGAGCGTTATACCATGCTTTTCATTGATACAGGCAAACCTATTAGGAAATAAATATTCATGGATAACTCCTACATATCCTTCATGCCAAGACAGTGAGAAGAAGTATGTGTACAGGTCCACAGGTTGCAAGATGTGGCTGGGGGTGTGTATGCTATTGCCATCTGCCAGAGGTGGGGCAGTTTTCTTCTGTTAATTGGTCACCTGTTAAAACCAGGTGGGGCAGTTTGCTTTATCTCTTCCACAACCAATCCTCCCTCTGGAAAATATCTCCTGTTAATGGGCCACTGAGTGTCACTGCATGACTGATAAAATTACATCATCCCGTTATGAGATGATCTGTCCATAGGGAGAAGCCAAGCATTCCCACCTGGATATAATCTGAGACTCGGACTACCTCAGTCAGCCTTTTCCCACTGGATTCCAAGAGGAGCAGCTTTCTTTTCCACTGGATTCCCAGAGAAAGACCAGGCCCATGTACACCACCACTGGACCTTCAGAGGAAAACTCCACCCTTGTCCAGGATCCCTGCTCCAACAGAACCACAGCTGGCACTGCAGGAGGGCTGAGCCACCATGGAATGGGACTGCTGCCACCACCCTGACCCACAGGGTGTTAGGTCGTATTCTGACTCTCTCAGTGTTGTTTTGTATTACTGCATTTTTATTTTTATTTTTATTTTTCCTAATAAAGAACTATTATTCCTACTCCCATATCTTTGCCTGAAAACCCCTTAATTTCAAAATTATAATAATTTGGAGGGAGGGCGTTTACATTTTCCATTTCAAGAGAGGCTCCTGCCTTCCTTAGCAGATACCTGTCTTTTCAAACCAAGACAGTATATTACTGCCACAGTGGGATTGTTTGAGAATTGAGTCGTGGATGAATGAAGAAGAAAATATAAGATATAAAAAAATGCTGAGAATTAAGAAAACATTTCAAACACTACTAATTGCCTTTTCAATGGATGTACAATGTCCTTGCACCCTTCCTAGTACAAAATGAATAAAAATTCTCTTAAACACTTAGATCCCACAAATAAGTAACCTAAACAGTGTGCATTATTGAAAAACTAATTAGTCACAAGCCACACTTAAATCTGTTATTGATATTAAATGAATGATCTGTTAGAGATAAAAATAATTAAATTGCACTTTGTAATTCAAGCTGAAGAGACTAACACAAGATGTTTATTCACTATTGTTGCCAACAGAGTTTCCTTAGGTAAACAGAAGTATTGTAATTTTTCTTCCTCCAAGATTTTCACACACCTCATTGCCCATCTACACAATCTTCCTGAGATGGCAAAATGTTTAAAGTATAAGACACGTTTCCTCTTAAAAAACCTTTTGGCACGAGGAACCATACTTGCCAATTTCCGGCTGCAAAGCTGCATTGTATTTTAATAAAAGGAGACAAAAATGTTGTATTTACTCATCAATATAACAAAGTAAGAACCTGCTTAGCAGGGATAGCTCTAAATATGGAAATGGATACCACCTGATGGTGAAATTCCATGAAATATCCAATTCTTTTGTTAAATACTGTATTTTCATCAATGCTACAGTAAACATTTTGACAGGCATCACTAAATACAGGCCTCAGAATTACTACAAAATCTTAGAGACTCTTTAAAGTCTAGAAATCTTCCAAGAGGCCTCTATTATATTTTGGATCCATAACTATATGCTTTTTGGAACAGTGACTGCCAGCTGCCAATATACAGATGGTGAAAACCAAGAAGACTAAGAAAAAAATAACAATTTAAGTACTTAGGTTTTACAAATACCAAAAACCTGTAATCAAACGATATAAAAAAACACCCAAGCAAATTTGTAGGAAAAGAAATCTCTACTTGTTTAAT
This sequence comes from Chloebia gouldiae, assembly GCA_003676055.1. Taxonomy (NCBI): domain Eukaryota; kingdom Metazoa; phylum Chordata; class Aves; order Passeriformes; family Passeridae; genus Chloebia; species Chloebia gouldiae. The sequence continues at coordinate 9,203,753 of QUSF01000007.1, forward strand.
GAATACACTCCACAGGACTTCATTTAGCTGGTAGTCCTGAACCTTGAATTACCATTAAGTAGTCATGTTAGACATACAGATTTTGTACAAGTCTATGTCAATATTAGTTTCAATTTCAGTGCATATTGACATTAAAGCAGATGCAAAAAACAACTTACAAAGGAAAAATGTGACACAAAGCCTGGATCTTTTAACTGTTGGCAGATCCATTGGTGCCTGGTATTTTTTCCTTGTTTTCCTTACTGATCTTTAATGACTCCTTCTTTCATGGGTTAGATGGTGTTATTGTCAATAACCAAAATCAATTTAAAATGGTAATTCTTTCACAAATATCTACAAGGATAAATAAAGATAGATTTTTTTTTTCATTGAGATATTTCCACCAGTAAAATTACTGCTTATATTTACCACACTTGATTTTGAAGGCTCTGAACAAACACATACTGCAATATACTACACTGATGTTCAACAGCCTTGAATTTCGCCTTTAGAAAATTGTCAACTTTTACTCAGAAAAATGAGTGCATGGTTGAAATTACATTATAGGCTGCTGCACTTCTCAACACCCAGGTTCATACTAACATTATTGTGTTGCCCCAATGCCTTCAGGGAATAGTGGCCCTGTGATGTCATGGCCAATGCAGCAGGCAGCAGGTGACAAATGTGCAGCCTCCCAGAATACACCATAACTCTGTGAAGTAAACAATGTATTAGAGGGGTAGCTCAATCCTAATTTAGGAGACAAATTGTAGGAATAGTCCTTGAAACCAGAAGGAATGTCATGACATGGGCACAGATACAAAATGATATAAAAATATCTTGAGAGAATTCTTTCCAAAATCAGGATCTTCGTTATTTAAAAAATAGAGTTCACCTATGTAATCCAGTTCCATAGGTAGCTTAATAAAGTCCAGGAGCATATTTTTATTGACCTCAGAGAATATTGAAAAAAAATATTTACAGTAGATAGATTTTAATATTTGTCTTAAATAATCCAAGGCATGAAAATATCAGGAAGTTTTTTAATCATTATGCAGGGTATTCAATTTGAAAAAAATCTAAATTAGACAACTGGAAGAATCTTAATGATTAGGCTTGAACAAGAAATACATTAAACTGCAATATTTCACTGGAAATACGTCCATTAAATTATTAAGTTCCATTTCTTGCAAAATATTCTATTAGGTGTTAAAACATAAAAGTACTATGAATCTGATATTAGATATTTCATTCTATACATTATATGTTCCTATATATATAATTAATTTAGGTTGTTTTTTTTTTCCCCTAAAAATTTCTTCAGCAGTTATTTCACTGGAGAATGGAATTTATATCAGCATTCTTAATGATCAATGTAAAATAAAACCCTAAATTCCTGGCTTCATGGGAATCTCTGCTGTGACCACATTCACTCTAGGGAGTGCCAGTCTGGCAACTCTGAATGTTCTCTGTATGAGCAATTTCTTGAGATCACTCTATCATGACTAATCTATAAATCATCTATGCACATAGGGTACAAGCAAGTAAAAAAAGATAAAAAGGTTGTAAAAAAAGTAAAAAAAAAAGTAAAAAAAAAAGAAACTAAAGGTTGTAATTAAAATAAATCCATAAACATTAAATAATCTTCTGAAAAACAAAAATAAGATCACAATATGAGAGTAGTCAAAAAATGAACAGCAATCATCAACTTATTACCATGAATGATAGGGATTTTAGGGATGATACTTCTTAACATCTAAATAAGTCATCTTAGTTTTTCTCAGTATTCTTCTCAGACTTTCCTCTCAAAATCCTTTGTGGGCTAAATATAATTAAGATTTTTTTTCCTCCAGCTTTTATATAAATTATATCCTTGCTTTCATTAGTCTCTTAACTTTTGTAAAACGTACTCAGAGCTGGTAAAATGGCATCACAGAGAAGAAACATGATTTGATTAATTTGATGCTATTTGCACCATAGATCTTACATAACAACAGCTACTAATTATCACTTAGCCTTAAAAATGCATTGCTTTACTTGCTTCCAACAGGTAGCATCCTAAAAGGGTTAAGTATTCAGTCATCTTTAAAGGATACTGCCACAGCAAAATGCACCACCAGTATTCAGGTACTTGTTTCAGCAAATAAATCTTGCATTTACTTGCTGATATTTTCTTGTTGAGTTGGTTTTTATTTTCTTCTCCTATATATACATTGCTACTATAATAGTCAGTAAGGCTAAGTATGACATTCTTCAGAAAGAAAATGTCACCAGTCACCAAATGTCACCACTCTGGCATGTCTACCTTCTTATATTGACGTATTTAGATTTAGGTGCCACAACTTCAGGTCAAAGGGGAGACCTTGAGGCTTCTAAACTTCAGTGTGTTATTTATGGGCAGACTACAGGGCCATGCACTGCTGTCCCCTTTCTCAAGAAAGGAAGAAAAAGGAGGTAAGGAGGCAGGAATGCACTAAATGTAACCTTGTTTTGTGGGGGAAAATATTCTGAATTTGTGTGGTATAGTGAGAGAAATAACATATGGGAGTGATCATAAGGAGTGATCTATGCTAATTAATTAATCTACATTAATCAGATAACATTTTAATCATTACATGATTCTACTTAAGACATAAATTACTTATGCTTAGGGATAAAGGTAAACCAGCAAAAGAAATACTCTACACTAGCTCTAAAGAAAATGCTTATACAGCGATCTAAATTAATGTAAGAAGGCAACTATTAACAGCTGTGAATAATTCTATTGCTCTTTTAAATGTAATTCTTCACATTTAAGTCATCTGGACCAAAAAGAAGGCTCCTAAAATTCTACTGTTGTTCATTAAAGCAGGGATGACTAGATTACATGTATTCACTCATCCACTCCAATGTGTCAGAATCTTAGAGATAACTTTCTGTAGTTTTAATAGAATTTTTATTGAAGTAATTTATCCTCAGTGCACCAAGTTTGAAGAGCTCAACTCTGCCTACAAAACAATTATCTAGAAAAACAGAATGTAGCAGATTCAGTCTAGTGGCCGTAAGTGACTTTTAAACTGCTTCGATCAGGATCTTAGGACAGTATCACACAGAATTTGCCCCTTCCCAATATTCCCCATTTCTTCCCTAGTTACTCAACAAAACCATTACCTGACAGCTGAATTACCAAGCGTGCATTCCACGTGTAATGTGTTGCTTCCACACAGGAAATATATTATTGAGATCAGAACTGTATTTTATTCCTTGATTCTCAGCCATTTCTTGATAATGTGACATGTTCATTTAATTTCTGCTGAGAATACATAGTGAAATTACAATGCAGGAGCTTTTAATATTAATGTTTCCATCAAGGGTCACAGTTAGATGGAGTTACAAATAATAGAGGTACTAACAAATATTTTGTAGTATTATATGAAAGGAAGGGGAATGTTTTCTAGTGGCTTCATATTAAGCAGTCTACCAAAGAAAAGAGAGGCAAGATAAATTAAAGTCGAAAACCAAGCCAATGAGAAGGAAAATTATGGCAAGAAGTAGAAAGGGAAGAAAAAAATCTTGGTATTTTAAATAAAGATGAAGAAACAGTATGAAATAAGTGAGAGACATCAATACGTAAGTTTTTGAAGTGCACAGTGTGTATAAAATCAGATGGTTACTTTAGTAAGGTTTCCAGCAGAGCTTGCCCATTTGATATATGGACCAGAAGAGGAATTAAAGTAGTGTCAGAGCAGTTTACTCAAAAGAACATGAAGGAAGGGAAATTTGCCAGAATGCTTTTTACTTCAATATGTTAGAAATTTGAAAATTTTGCTATGATGCAAAACTGCAAAACTATCCAACAGAATATGTAACTATTTCACACTATTTCTCCCCCCACCCCAGATATTTCAGTTGCTTCAATAGTCCAAATACCATAATGCTGCAAGAAAGACCTCATTTTCTGCTGGCTGGACTCTGCTTATTCTTGTGATGACAGGAAAATCACACATTCCCAGCCCCTCCCCAACAATATTATAAAGTCTAAGTTTTCATCAAGAGGAAGGAAAAATAAGCAAAAATATTTAAGAAATTGTGTTCTAATTATAGATAAATTTGACATTAAATTGTTAGGAGCAAAACCTACAACAGCAGTGGACAGACAACACAGAAGAGATCAACAAAACTAGGAAGACATTCAAAGGATCCTTGCCTCATGAAGAATTTAAAGGAAAGTCATTAAACAAAAGTTTAATTTGGTATAAGTTTCAGTTTAACAGGACATGAAAGACCTATCACCACTTGCAATATTTACCTTTATCAGATGTGCTAAAATAACACTATTAAGTTCAGTATGTTTTCCTAATTTTAGTTTGGTATTTCATTAGAGGTTAGTGTTAGGATAGTTGAGTTTCTTGTCTTTTTAAATATAATTAGACACTCGCCTAGATTTACCAACCTGCCACACTTGCAGAATAAACAAAATTAATTTTCACACCTTTTATTCATTAAAGTTGGCAAGCACATTATCAGGTATTCTGGTTAAACTTTTGATTTTAGCAGCTTTTGGATGAGTTCATCAACAACCTTAAACTTAACCAGATATTTTTCCTTTGTGAACAGCCCATTATTTCAATCCCATCAACTTTTTCAGGACTGGAAATACTGACTCACCAGTTCTGTTGCAAATAATTTGATTATCCTCCTTATCTCCTTTTTTTGAGAACTTCACATATTTCAGAGTTCTTCAGGGATATTTCCTGTGCACTTACAGAATTCTCTGGCAATCCCATCTTTAACATGAAAACAAATCCATTGCCAAGTAATTAAGTGTCCTATTATCGACATAGATTTTTAAAAAATATACAAATGCTATTCATTTGACCTAAATATGTACGGACTTATTTTCAATTAAAGATATGGAAATTATAAAACTTCTATTTAAATAGCTTAGGTCTTAGTAAACTGCAAGTTAAATGGGTTTTTAAAGCACTTCTTTAAGTTAAAACTCTTAATATTTATCTCTGGGAATGATCCTACCCTTCTGGTGCAGGTGAAAGGAGGACCAATAATGTCAATAATTTTACTGAAACAAAAATATATGCCAGCAACAGTAACAAATTTAATTTCAATCATTTTATGCAATCTTCCTAAAATGAAAGGATAAGCACCTCAGGGCAAGCTTATTTAAGATTTTGGTTGAAGACACTGGTGATTTTTTTTTCTATCTACAAGGCTGTTACACAAGTCATAAGTTTGAAAATGTTCTCATCTTTTTTAATGCAGAACAACCTATGTTTTCTTCTCTGTTTAAACATCATGAACATGGCCTTGCTTTCTTTATTCCTATCATGATCACAGCAAAGGTAAAATGAATAATCAAGAATGATGTGAAGGTAATTGTAAAACTGAAAGTAAAATTACAGCTGCTTTGAGGAAACAAAAGGCACCATATGCTCATTAATTTATCCTCTACTCTCATGAGAAATTTGTTTGGCTATCTTTTTTGTCACAAGAAAATACTTCTACTGGAAATGTTACAAAAATTCACATCCAAATTGTAGCTTATGTAGCTTACATTGTAGTCAAAAACAAAGTCTTACTCATCTATTCAACTGAATATTAAAAATATAATGATTTCAAGTAGTCAGTTGGAGAGTTTAATTGAAGTGGAAGCTATTTTTGTACATGATTTTTAGGATCTTAACCTCTTGGGTCAATGACTGCTGAATTGTCCTAGATAATAATGATAAAAAATATAGCAATGATAACAACAATAATAATGATGATGATAATCATCATCATCATCATCTTTTCAAAGCATAGAATTGTCAGCATGATATTTCAATACTTGTCACTTACACAGATGAAAAACATATGCTCAAGTTAATTTAGAATACACAGTGTCAGAAAGTAGGTTTTGCTTTCTTGTACTGAAAGGCTCTTTCCCATTTCATGGTAGAGCTTGCCAGACGTATCTATTAGGTAGAGTACTGGTGTAGATGAACAGCAAGAAAATGTATGCACACATTTCAGATTCCCAGTTGGAACTTATCAGTGCATGCAGGAAAATATTCAGCATTTTTAACATTTATTTCCTTTCAGAAAAGACAGTCTAGTAGAAGTTAAACAGGTGTACACTTAGGTGAATATGTTTGAATAGACAACTTAATAATGAAGGCTTTGTGAATATTCTAGAGACCTATGACCTAAAGGAATGGAAAAAGTTGTTCAAGGAAAAACCTACAGCAATAGGAAAACCACTTGGAAACACTCAGGGTGCAGTAATTCCTGTCATGCCATTTTTTACAACAGTTTTGAAAATCTTCTCTATTTGAATAGCATGCCTACGATTTTAATGTTTCATGTAAATTAGACAGAAATTTACCAATCCCAAGATCTCTGTTATAACACACTTCAGAACAAAAATGATTTTTTTTTACTGCTCCCTTCCACTCCTGCTTCTCTCTAATTCAAGAATGAGTAATAGGAAAAAAGAAAATACAAACCACTGAGGCTACAATTCTGTATATATGTGGCTTTTCACTGTCCTTAGAGGTTTTCGTGAATGAAACCAGTGAAAAATGTGAGAACCAAAGTCCATAATATTTGCTGGAACTATCTAGATTAAGCTACCTAGCTACCAAGATCAAGGAGGGAATTTTAAATATTTTCTTGTAAAAAAATAAATTCTCATTTCCACAGTCCTAAGAATAAGAACATGTTGTCTGTCTCAAATACATTTTCACAGAACACCCCTTACAAAATTTAGAAACTCAGTCTTTCATCCAGAATTTCAAACAGGTCTCCTACTAATGTCAGTTAATCTTGATTTTGTTTCAATATTAATAAATTGACTGAAATAAAATAACTTATTTTGTTACAAGAACTCTGTAATATAGGAAGATTTCTTGTAATGTTTGTTTCTAAAATTGCTAAAAATATTCTAAAATCAGAAATACACATAAATATCAACTGTCACTTAGTATGATTTTAATCACTTGGTAATCAACATATGACTGTCCACTGTTTCATTTATATTCATTTCTGCTGACCTACACCAACACAGAGACGCCATAGGGAATAGTGCAGAAGTTTGGATAGATGGATATTTTCTTTAAAAACCAAGTTTGCTTTTAGGCATACAGTGGGTTAAGGTAAGTCACATAGAAGTTACAATATTGATATACAAAATACCCAGAGAGAATGAATTCATCATATTTTCAATGTATATTATTAAGGTATAAAATATTTATATTATATTCAAAATTAAATATAGTTAAATCATCAAATGCAACAAATAAGTGTAAATATGACAGAAGTTGAAAGCATCCTTCATTTTTATTTATTTTTCTTTTTTAAAGGTTGCAAATCCAAAAAAAGTTGTATAGTATTCAGCATCCTGAATAGTGAATCACCATGCAAAAGAGATTCAAACTGTTCCCAATGAAGACTTTAAAGACTTCCTAATTTCATTACTTGCATTATTCACTGGCTCTGCAGCTTATCTATATGTACAGGTGCAATAATTTACCTGAACTTAGAATTTCAATCATTCTATATTATTTTAGTTTGCGGATTTAAAAAGGAATTAATAATACTAAAATAATATTTAGTCAACATTAGGAATGTCTGAATAAGAATAAATCACTACTTCCATATGGAGTCAGCAGTTCTATTACTCTGAAGAAAGCTGCAAGTAAATTTTGTATAATACATCCATGAGTAATCGATGGATCTGATGTGTCTCTTCAAAGGGCATAATATTTTTTTCTAATTTTATTACCTGCACAGTACTTGTTGGTGTAATCTCTAGGTTCTGACAGTAAAATTACTGATTGCAGATTGGCATTCTCTGGAGTGATTCATGCTCGCATTAAATTTTTCACTCTTTCCTCAAGCTCCCATTAAACATTGTTACAAGCCAACTGTGACTTTTCAGGTTGCCTTCTAAGAAAGTTAAATGGGTTTTACAGAGACTGCTCTGTAAATATATATATATGGAATACCTGTACTTCTTTATATCTTACTGTAAAGAACTGACATAAAAACCCCAATGATTTCTGGCAAAATAAATAGCAGATAAATCCCCATAGGACAGTGCTGGACTAAGGGAAGCTTCACATGCTACACCACTGCAGGGTCACAACCAGAAGTGAAGCTAGAAATTGATTTTAACTGCACACATCCTTCAGAAGTACGACAAAGCATGGATGAATGGTTCACTTCAACTCATAACCATTCAACTGATGCAGAAGGAAAACAGTTGTTTTACTTCATTTACTCCATCCTTGTTTATTCTCCTCTCAAACTCCCAGTCCGGAGTTTCCTTTCCCCATTAACCAGTGGTCTGGGCAACTCTGATCTTCATCTGAGATTGGTAGAAGCCAAGTTCAGAATTTGCTTCTGAAATCAGGAACTGCAGTGAGCATTTGTTCTCAAGGTAAGATATGGTTAGTGCTTAAATCCTACAGTACAGCATATCAGTTATAAAGCTTCCTCAGTCACCAACTTCAAAAAACGTCCAAGGGTGGCCTGAGTAACTGTAAATGTGTTGGGTCTGTAATCTACTGGAATATTAAGCATCACATACAACAGGTACAATAGATGCTCAAAAAAGGATATTTGGAGGTTAAAAAAATGATAAAAAAAGAAGATCCTTCTACTCAGAAGTTTGAAGCATCAAAAATATTCAAATCATCCTATTTCAGACAAGACTCCAAACACTATTTTTCATATTATTGAAAATTTGTTCTTTCCCTAAATATTTCTAGTCATTTCCTCACGTGTCACAAGCAACATAAGAAACACAATGGGAAGAGAAAAATCATTTGGTACAACAATATGACAGCATATGCAACATGAAAACATGGCTGAAATACACAAGCCTCTGATAGAAAAGTGCATAAATAACATGCAATAAAAAAAAGGCAATTAATCACATTTGTTTGCATATGTAGGCAGAGTTTCATCTAACTCATCAATATTCATTTTAATAATGGCAGCATTATTGCTGGATAAGTGATGGCTATGAATAAATCGTGTATGAATAGCTTCTTTATTGTAGGAAAATTAATTTCATCTTTTTTTAATTGGAATTAAGAACAACAAATTCTACTCATCCCTTCTATTTTTAAATGCCTTTGTGTCAATTTCTAGTCTAACTGAAATTTTATCCATTTGTTACAGAGCAGTTTCCTTTCATAGTGAAAGAATATGGTGCAGTTATTTTAGATAATAGGTGTCTATCTAGCCAGAATCCTCTGGCTACTTCTTTGACCCTGGGAAATGAAAAATTCTCTGAATACAATCTTCTAAACAGATATGATTACAAATGAAAAAAAATTGGCTAATCCCTTCCCCGCTAGTTTTCTAATTATTTCCTTTAATGGCAAAAGTATTTAGTTAAGGTAGAAATATCGAAGATATTTTGTTTCCTAGGTATTTCTGGTTTAATACTTTGCTGTAGGTTTTCAGCCAGCCATATATTTGCTGTTCCACTCTTATGTTCTGTTTCATATGGTAAGCTTCCCAGGTTCTATATTTTGTCCCTCCATGAATTCTGGAGATGCACAGTTTGACATTTTGAAAAAAAGATTATTGGATTCAGAGTAAAATACAGTGACTGTGTGCATGATGAATATAGAAGCACAGATCCTATAAACTGGCAAACATCAACAAGGAAATATTTTTATGCTTTGACTGTCATATTCTAGGAGAGGAACATTTGAAACCACATATGTCTATATATACAGTTCAGCAGAAACTTAAATCTCACAAACTTTACTAGGTATATGCAAATTAAAAAAAAAAAAAACTAGAGTCAATATTCTGTCACATAAATATCGAAACTTCAGGTTTTTTTATATATTGTTAGTAAGAGAAAACAAGGTTTTGATTTGAATTTATCCTTCTGTAGAATGACTACTGCCAACTACCTCAATCATTTGCATCAAACATAAGAGACTCATCTAAAAAAAAAGGGGAAAAAAGCCAGATAAAGAGATAAAATATTCCTGATTTCTATGATTCTGTCCAAGAACCTTAATCTGAAATAATAAAATATATGAATATACATCATATTTATGGTGATCCAGGCTTCACAGTAATTTAATACCTGTTTTTTTTTCTTATGATGCCTCTTTCTGATACAAAGAATGCCCAGTGGGGATCATTTTTGTATTGTAACTGAACAGTACAGTTTTAATGTTAACTGTTTTGGGGCGTTTTAAAAATTTTTTAAAAATATGTTTTCTGAGAAAGTTATTTCACATATTCATGTTCAATTACATGTAATTTGGTTAGCTATGTACCAATTTTTAAACAGGGATACCCAAGATTTGGTAACTATTGCATCTTAAATTCATAGTTAATGTATATAAAACCAATCATTGCTTTTTGTAATGGAGTTTTCAAGGAGAGACCAGATGATACAGAAGTTCATGCACCTGATATTATGTCTTTTCCCAGTAAATTACATTGATCTAAACTTGTGCAGATATTTACTTACATATTTCTAATATGTTTATGAAGATTTAAATCCAAATATTAATAAACTGGATTAAATTATACTAATAGGAGAGGGCAATGGATTATTCTTTAATTTCTACTTGCTCGCATTCCCAATAGTACTCTTGTGTAGCACTTCATATTTTCAAAGACCTTTACATCTTTCATCCTTCCTACAACATTACTTTTAAGAATGTCAGTGTGTTGTGTATTTCTGTTTTAAATTCAAGGTATTGAATTTGAACTTTAAATCCATACAGAAAAGTAATAAAGAAATACTTTTCTGAATAATTTCTTTCAAAGACCATAGGTCTTTGGTGAAAATATTGTCTTCCTTCCTGTGTTTCATATATAATAAAAGTTAACTAAGGGGATTAAAAATATACACAAATTAAGAATAATGTATCTGCTTAATGTCTTGATGATGTGAGTATATCTACGGATGAAAAGGCTAAAAGTGAATAGTAGAGTAAATTACAGGACTGTAGATTTTTAGTGAAAATTATTCAAGAAACACACTTAAATTATCATTAAGGAAATTCATTGGGAAATACATTCTGATTTAAGAGTATTGTACAACTACAAGAACCACAAAATGGTTTAGTCACAGGCTCTGCAGAGACTGCTGTATTGGGTTTGCGTGGTAAGGTTTGGTAGTGGGGGGGTAGTGGCTTCTCTGAGAGGCTGCCAGAAGCTGTCCAAGAGAGAAACTGGCCCCAAGATGGACCTGCTGCGGGCCAAGACAAAGCCCACAGCAATGGTGGTAGTGCCTCTGGCAGTGTCAAAGAAAGGGGGAAAAAGCCAAGCTGCAGCAGCAGCTGAAGAGAGGAGTGTGGGAGGTGGGAGCAGCAGCCCTGCAGACACCACTGCCAGTGCAGAAGGAGGGCCGGGAGGTGCTCTGGGCATAAGAGCAGACTCGCCTGCAGCCCGTGGTGAGGAGCAGGGTGAGGCGGCTCTGCCCTGCAGCCCGTGGTGAGGAGCAGGGTGAGGCAGCTGCGCCCTGC
>QUSF01000007.1:9215617-9260174 GCA_003676055.1 Chloebia gouldiae
GGCGGCTGTGCCCTGCAGCCCTGCAGCCCGTGGTGAGGAGCAGGGTGGGGCAGCTCTGCCCTGCAGCCCATGGAGGCCCCCAGCAAAGCAGAGATGCAGCTGCAGTCCCGGGATGGCCCCGCACTGGAGCGGTGCCTGAAGGAGACCGTGACTTGTGGGAAGTCCACACTGAAGCAGGCTCCAGGCAGGACCCGTGCCCCTGTGAGTGAGGAGTTCACAATGGATCAGGTTTCCTGATGGGATTTGTGACCCACGGGAAACCCACACCGGAGCAGTTTGTGAAGAGCTGCAGTCTGTGGGAAGAACTCTGTCAGAGAAATGGAGAAAGGACTCCTGCAGGAAAGACCCTGCACTTGAGCAGGTGGGAGTGGGAGTCCTCCCCCTGCAGAGGCAGGAGTGGCACAGACAAGTTGGGATGAATTTCTGCAACCCCTGAGGCTGTTCTGCCTGTGATGGCAGCTGGTCAGTGATGTCAGTGTTTTTATGTTGACTCACAAGCCCTTTGTTACTTTTTCCCTCCCCAGTCCAACTCAGGTGCGGAGGGACAGAGCAGTTTTGGTGGGTGTCTGCCATTCAGCCAGGTCAACCACCACAGTTCCTTACACAGAATCACAGATTCACAGGATTATAGAACTGTTTGGGTTGGAAGGGACCTTAAAGACCATATAGATACAATGACCCTGCCATGAACAAGGGCACTTTTTATTAGATCAAGTTGCTCAAAGTTCCATCCAACCCAGCCTTGAATACTTCCAGGGACACAGCATCCACAACTTCTCTGGAAACCTCTTCCAGAGCCTCACAACCCTCACAGTAAAAAGTTTCTCCCTAATATTTAATCTGAACCTACCCTCCTTCATTTCAGGCTATTATCCCTTGTCTTATGACAACTTGCCCTTGTAAAAAGTCTCTCTCCATCTTTCTTGTAAGCTCCTTTCAGGTACTGGAAGATGCTCTAAAATCACCCCAAAGCCTTCTCTTCTCCAGGCTGAACAAGCCTAACTATTCTCAGCCCTTCCTTATAGAAGAGGTGTTCCATTTTTCTAGTCATGTTGGTAGCCCTCCTCTGGACTTTCTCATGAGTAGCGTGAAAGATGAAAAGCCAAATATTTTTCCTTTTTTTATTAGTTGCATCAAGAATTTTTATAAAATGGAAAATATCAGAATTGTTACATCTTCCAAGTATTCATTTTGGTGCTATAAAACAACAAAAAAGTCCTACTGGAAATACAGCCTGAGTTTCCAACATTCTATCTGTACTTAGATTAATTTCTGGTTTCACCTGTAAGATATAGAAATAATTAGAAAAAAGTACATATTCTTCATTCTGATTTGTAGAAGAACATATTTGAGATGTGCCTTGCTCTAGCCTAATGTCTCCCACCATTTAACCAAAGATGCAAGCTTTCAGACAACAGAAAAGTACAGTGATATTAGTCTGTGAAGTTACACATAAAAATGCTATTTTACTAAAGTATGACTGGTACTAAGAATATACATTTTGTTTCTCTGTATTTTGAGACAACATTTTAGAAATGGCTTGATATTATCAACCTGCAATCTTTCTTATCCTTATTCCAAGTCCTTGTCCATTTATTCCCACCTTTAGCTCATTTTGGACATTTCCCTTCTGTCAGGTTTGTCACCCTATGTGACATGGACATGCAATTGCCAGGGCTGATACCAGAGCTGTCAGGTGGAGCAGAATCTCCTTTGTCACTAGCAGCCTTACATCACCAAACCCACTCTTGATTTTGCTGTGGCATTAGGGACAAAAGAATAAGGCAGAAGAAACATTGAATTCTCTAGGGAATTTGTAAAATCTCCCTCAGAGAAGTACGACTGATGGCCATTATAATGTGTTTGCTATACAACAAAATAATGAATCAATCGACAAGTTATATTTTCTGCATTAAAAAGAAGCATATTTCAGAGAAAAAATTTCATAAACTACTCTCTTTCAAACAAATCATTACATAATCCTAAACTCTGAAAAGTTTATACACATACACAAATATAAAAATAAATTTACACACATATGCCAGCTCCTTACATGAATACAATGGTAACCTTCCTACCAGATGTATCTGATCCTTGGAGACTAGTTAAAATTTTAACACAATATAATACAGAAAATATTAGACTTATCCTCTTGTTTCAAACAATTTTTTTTCTTCAGTACATCATGTCTGATGGTTAGGCAGAACCCCACACATTTAGGCACTCAAAATGTCCCACTTGCATGTGGTTGGCAGATGTGATGCTGAAGGGAAGGAAGGCTCTGCATGGGCAGCTAGAGGCCAAGCTGGATTCCTCACAGCATCTTAAACAGTGCTACACACTCATATTTAGGCACCTGAGCACAACCCTGAAAAACTATTCCACCACTAACACCAAAAGAAAATAAGCTCTTAACTGTATATAAATAAGAAAGGTCTGACCTTTGTGTTCACCAGTTTAAACACTGAAACTTACTTTTCTTCATGGAGCACCATTATCTTTAATATCACAACACCCATGGAAAATATGGAAATTAACAACACATTCTTCTAAAAGATATTTTACCACCACTAATTACAACTAGCTTGAGGTGTCTAAACAGCTTTGAAGAATGGCATTTAGATTGCCAGATATGCCACAATTCACACAAGCAGCCTAACAAAAAAACCTCCAAGTCTCTTTATATCCCAGGCTGGTTCTCAGATACTGATTTCCTCATTCCATTCCAATAACTATTGCAATAAATTGTCACTCTCAACTCTGCAGGTCTGGTTCACAGAATCAGATAATCTTAAGAATGGCTTGGGTAGGAAAGGACCCATGAGATCATCTAGTTCCAAACCCCCTGCTGTGGACAGGGGTACCTCTCACTAGACAAGGTTTGTCAGAGTCCCATCCAACCTGGCCTTGAACATTTCCAGGGATGAGACACCCACAACTTCTCCGGGCAGTCTATGCCAGTGCCTCAGCACACCTACAGTAAAGAATTTCTTCCCAACAGTTCATCTAAACCTACTCTGTTCCAGTTTGAAGCCATCGCCCCTTGTCCTGTCACTACAAACTCTTGTAAAAAGTCTCTCTCCATGATTCTTGTAGTCTCCCTTCAGGTACTGGAAGGCCACAATTAGGTCCCCTTGAAGCCTTCTCTAAGCTGAATAATTCCAAATGTCTCAGCCTTTCCCCACAGGAGAGGTTCTCCATCTCTAATTATCTTGGCCCTCATCTAGCAACGACCAAAGGGTGACAGCAAGAATGTCAGAAAATGAAAACCTATCCCTTACAACTCTTTTGGTAAGGGGCTGGCAATGAAGTTGTTTGTTTTGTTTAAGATAAGAATTTCCTCAGGAGAACATTCTTGTCACTTTTAATATCAGGAGGTATAAAAATAGTATGTGCAGAACTATGAGTCACTTCTATGCCACACTAGGTAAATTTCAGTTCATCCTTCTCCCTATCTTAGTATTTGTCCAGTTACACATACAGCTTCAGAAGTTTTCCATTTTTTTTTCCATATTGAAACTTTTAAATTATTTATTTCCCTGCTAATAAATTCAGATATGCATTTGTATACAGCAGTGAATTATTCAGCCTATGTACTTAGATGCCAACTAATACTAATAGTTACAAATGTACATGCATATTAATAGAAATACTGAATAACAGGAAACATCTACAAGTGATACACCATCTCCACTACAAAAGAAGGGAACCAGAAGAAAGTTTTAAAATATCCCACCCTTTTGGCATACTTTCTGGCAGCCTCTAGTAATGACCATTCTCATTCTGAATTGCCTTCACTATGCTCATGTGAGGGTTTACTTAAGAGAGTCCTGGATTCTCTTTAATCCACATGAAATAATATATGTGCTTGTATTTGTTACCTTCACAGTAGCATTTCTAGAAGAAAGCTGTTTGTTTCACGGTTTTCTTAAAAGACTTTATCTGAAAGTTGTGCTGCTAAGAGTATGTCTTAATTTTTACCTTGTTACATCATCATATAATGTTCAAAATTAGGTAATGAAAGGTCAAGAGAATACCTGGCATGTTAAACTAAAGAGTTATTAAACTGGATGACATGAAACTCATATTTTACCCAGGAGCTTTCCACAGTCAGCGCACCATTTGTCTTTGTTCTCCTGAACTGGCTCCATTCCCACGGGATTCCTCTGTGACACAAAAGAGCTCAGTAGATGATTTCAGCAACGAGCTATTAAGGAACAATATACTGAAAAGCAGAAAAATCTGTATAAGACAGAATCTATAAACAACCTTTTCTATTAAATTATGCAACAGTTATATTTGATATAACTATTGATAGGTGATGAAAAGATTTCTAAAACACCCACTTTAGTAACCTGAGTGGTTTTTGCTGTAAAACTGCATTGCAAACACTAAGTTAAAAATATTTTTTTGCAAAAATGGTTGCTGGGTGAAGCCAATATTTATAATAAAATACCTGCCCATAATGTGTTTTATTTTTTTTCTAGAGAGGCCATATGGTGCATATTCATGCCATTTGTTAAAACTTATGATTGTTCTTGCTCCCTGTTATTACTCAAAATAATATTTAAAATTATACACTGCCTACCTAGACAAAAAAAAACTCTAAGCCTGAAATTCCTGCAAGGCATTTAATATGCATAGATGCTCTTTTTATTTATCTAGAAAACTCTTGTACAAGATACTTTAATGTCAGAATTTTAAGTATGTCAACCTACTTAAGCAAGTTTCACCTTCATGAATCAAGATGAAATAGTTAAATATAAGGGGAAAAAATTATATATATAAAATCAGGTGGTAGTATGTAGAGGTAATCGCCAGAATAATTGATTTGCTTCAGCTTGCAATGTTTTGATTACTTCCTTTTATTTTATTTGTCGTTGACTTCTATTTGGTTTTTGTTTGTGTGTTTCAGAAGAAGCTCTTATTTGTGTCCTCTCTGAGATGACAGGGTCCTGCTCTGTGTGGGCCTCCAGGGCCAACACCTCTGGCTCCTGCCTGGGGTACTCTGCCATGCCCAGTGCCCCTGCTGCTCTGGCTCTGCCTTCTAACTGTGTGAGTCAGGGAGCAAAGAAGAGATTCGGGCAGCATGGAAAATCAAGCAGCATGGAAATCAGGCAGCACAGGCTTTTGGCAAAGCATTCTTTCATCAGCTCAGCACAAGGAGAAGCTTAACAGAAATACAGTTGTGTGTCCATCTTGCTATGGCTTTCTACACTAAAATGTTTCATTGCTTTACCTTTGCCAGTCACACTTCCTGGGGGGTTGATTTATTAATTTTATTAATACTGCTTTATGGAAGCACAGGTATTTTCATGTGGGACCAGGAATTACACTGGTACACAACAAAATTTTACTTAGGAAAATCCTTCCATATTGAGGCTCCTTCAGCATGAAGAAAAAATAAATTACGCCTCAGTTTGAATTAAACAGCAGCACTTCAAGTATAGACACTTCATTTAACACAAGAAAAGGAAAGGGAAGCAAGTTGGTAAGTGAACTATGCCTGAGTTTTTTAATAGGACCTACAGGAGAGTAAAAAATTTTTACGAGGACATTTGATTATCAAATTATACTATCTTTATAAATGTGTAATTCTATTCATGAGACTCATCATAAATAAAAAATGAAACAATAAATCTTTGATTTCTATTTAAGAAATACATAAAACATCCTTCCTTAGTGAAAAAGAATATTGAGGCTTTAGGAAAAAAAACAAAACAAAAAACAAACATTTATAACATATGATAAACAACTCCTTTTGGCTATGGTAAATCTGTTGAAGGCACTGGTTAATTCAGCTCTACAATTTTATATAAACTATTTAAAATATCCTCAAAATGATTGCTAATAATGTTAATCCATCCAGCCACTGAGTTGTAGTCACAGAGAACCACATCTCATTGACCTAACCCACCTAATCCTCACAGCAGGAAAAGTAGGAAATAAAGTTTAGTTTTGAGGAGTTTAAGCAAAAATTGGAAAAAAAAAATTATAATTTTAAAACATACTTCACAAATAATGTCAGTATATATGCATTTGGTACTGAGTTAGGTAGGCTCTTAAATTCCCAGGTGTTCTTGAAACATTCAGAGTTTATTCCTGCTCATGGCACTAGCAACCTTTTAGATGAAAATTTTCACAAAACATGCTGCAAAACATCCACAAGAACTCAAAAGTTTTTGAGTAACAACATCATCATTTGGCCCAGGCAACCCACAAATGCCTTTATTAGTACAATAAATGTACAGTTTATTGAGCAGTTAAATCTCAACCATAGTAGGAGTCAAATGGATCAAACCATCTTTAATATAATTTTCTCACAGAAAAGCTTTCACCTTGTGCAACATTTGAGCAGGACCACTTCTGCTGAACATAGGGCTTATAATTTTGTCATCTTCTGTTAAAAAACAACAACAAAAAAATAACTAATTAAAAAAAGAAAAACCACTGAGCACAAAACCAGAGCATAATTAGGTAGCATATTTTATGCTTTCTGGGTTGATTGAAACACCGTCATATTCTGAGTTGTTCTGTTTTACAAAAAAAATAATAATTATTACCTAAGATCACAATTGTACCAGATATTAAGGACAGAAAAAATATCAGCTTTTAACCATATGAATTATTTGTACAAGTGAGTTCTGAACAAAATTCAGTCAAAAAAAATTTTTATTTACTTTGTCCTCTTATGGCACCTCAGTTACACTCACAGCTTGTTACTTCAAGAAGCTATAATAAAAATAATTCATTACAACCTTTGTGAGTGAAGTAATGCATGTTTCATGAAAAAGAGTACATAAATTAAACAAGATCAATTACATTATCTAATTTAACTCAACACAAAATATCATCACATGGCAGATTTTAAGTTTTGAGAGCCTCAGAAGGGAAGCATGCTGGATATCCCACAGTTTCAAGCACTACAAGAAGAATAACCACATGGGGGGAAAGGGCCAGGTAAAGGATAATCCATCTATTCTCAACAGTTCTTTCAAAACACAATTAAATATGGAATTAAATATGAAACATACTAATACAATGTTGCCTAACTGCAGTGAGAGATAAGTGATTTACTCTTGCTGAAGAGAATGAGAACTGATGCAAAGGTGCCTGCTGCAGAAAGCTCAGTAGTTTTTGTGGAATGTTGCAAGTTACTTGTTTTCTGTAACAGCTTCTTCTTTGGTGGTACAAGCATGTATGTATGTGATTTGGCTCCAGATGTGATCTGTCACATCCCGACACACACAGGTAATAATAACAATCTGAGTTGTTCTGTTTCACAAAAAAAAAAAAAAAAAAAGCAGGCTATTCTTAATTTATTCCATTTAGAAATTTATTATTAAAATAAAAGTATCAATTCAGGACTTCTAAGTTGGTCTGAATCTGTTGCCTCTGCACTTTGATTATCATGAAAGATGACAGCATTCTAATTAGAATGAAAAGATGGGAAAAGGTAACACCACAAGAATTTTTTTTTTCACGTTTAGAAAAAGAAACCACCCCATGATCATTACTGGATTTATTAGTACTTAATGAAACATTAATTACTGCATCTGACAGTGATTAAGCAAGATACATTTACTTAAACTAGGAAAAAAAGAGAGAAAATATGCTAAAATATTAACTTGATTTAATATTCATAGTAGGAGATGATAGAGTCTGCATTGTAATCACTTTTCTTACTTTATCCTAGCTGCACTTATCAATAAGTAAGCCTTCTCAATACTGGTGACAGATAGATTTAATTAAAGGCATCTATAACTAGGGCATAATATAAAATGTTTTCAAAGACCTTGCCAGCAAATATAAAGTGATGGGATTCTTTTTTCAGATTTCAGGGAAATTATGAAAAAAGATGAAGACAACTTCATGTCCTTTGATTTTAACAAATGTTTGAATAATTTAATTAGGTCATGCAAGCTCTCTACATGCCTTTTTGAGTCTCTTCTTACTACACAATAAATTCTGAAACAGAGCTCTTAAAATATAAGTAAACAGTCTTTATTTATTAATTGCATGTGGGCAGTCAATTTTATCTTGTAGTGGCAAAATCTGAAAGGACAGGAAAGGCTAATTTACTCCTGCACAGCTCTCACACAATCCAAGCTACTTAGAGACTGCCAAATTCTGAATTCAGTCTCAATGAGCAGTTTAAAAACTGTTTCTGATCCAGACAAAAACTCAAAAGTGTTAAAAATTGCATTATGTTATCCTGTTAAAGATTCAGTTTGTACTAGAATAATTTTCATTAGGAAAAGATGCTGTGATATAGTCCTGAATTATTTCTGGACAAACTTGTTTATCTCCTGACTGAACTGACTGTATTTAAAACTCTGGATTTCAACAAGTATTGGCTGTAACTTTATTTACAGGGTATCAGGGTATCAGGCCATATATAGGAGTGATTTTCAGTCCACAGAAAAATGTATTCATAGAATGAGAGGCACAATCTTAGACAATACTTAAAGCAAATCTTGCTGAGCTATTAATTTTCCAACTGAGCTAAAGTGCATTGTCTGTTTCCTGGCAGAACAAAGAGCCTTTTACATTAGTGAGGGTTTGCAGTGCAAAACTCCTAAGATATATTCTTTAAACCTCAGGAGAGGTTATGAGGATCATGTAGCAACACCAAATTGGCTACGTATCATTTGAGATGCTGCTAAAAAGGATGTGAATTTCAATTTTTCCAAGAAATATTTTCTTAGTTTCCTTTACCTTCAAGTTACCTAACATTTTAAATTACTCTGGCACTATTCATTAAGCATAAAATAATAAAATACTTTAAAACATTATAAAATGCCAAGTTTTAATTTTTATTTCCATTTACTATAACTAGAAATATCTTAAATCTTTCCACTCTCAGACGAGTGTATACTGAGTAACTTACACAACAACACTATGGATAACATCCATATAGTCAACACTGTAAAAAAAAAATTATATTTAACATTGTTAAAAGATTATTTTTTTTTCTTGAGAATCACATAAAGAATATCGTATTACCAATCTGAAAATCTTCTGTATCATTTTGGAGTGGCCTGGGGTCCTAATGAAGAGAATCTATTTACCTGCCCCCAAAAATCTACAAAACAAACATTAGTGCCACAAGCTGTTTGTATTGTACTTTTTCCTCTCTCATGTGAAGTGCTGAGATCCATAAAGACTCCCTGGTAACCCGACTTAACACTATTGTTCTACTTGTTCTAAAGCTGGATAAAAGCCCAAGTCTCACTTTTTTACAGAAAATTATTTCCTGATTACTGATGCTCATAAATCTCAGAAAACTAGCGTCTAAAAAAACAGAGTATAAATATTTTTATGCAGCACCTCCAGCACTTCCTCAGGAGTTTCAGGATACTCTGTGAAATATCTGACTTTGCTATAATTGAATTCTCACTGTGCTTTACTGTGATCTGATGAAAATTGATGCAGCACATTGAAAAACAAGAATTAAAAAATTGTCCTCCAGTTCATTTTCTACAGTTTTATCTTACCAGCCTCTAGAAAAGTGCAGGTAGTGTGATATAACCAGGAAAACCAAGATTGTGGCCACACTGCACCCTTGATCAAAGCAATGGAACAGAAGAGGAGGGATTTTTTTGAACTATAAAAAATGCATTCTGCATCTATTTCTGAATTTTAAAAGGAAAACTGCAATACATTTTCTAATAAGCAAAGACTGCCATGTTTTTAGTTTAAACAGCTAGAATAGAATTCAGATATCAGAACAATCCAAATTCCAGTTTTTCTTTCTGATAATTTTACCCTTAAATTTTACCCTAAACATGAGAACACCACCATCTACCAAAAATTAATCTCAAAACCACAATAAATCATTTAAATGAAGCAAAAAAATTAATTATGCATTCATAGCCCAAATAATCTAATTTTGTTTTACAGTTATCAGAGATACTCATGTAAACTCATTCTAGTGCTTTGTTTCACAGTCTGAAAGACAAGAGAAGATAGATAACTAATTGATCCTCATTTAGTGGCTACTTTTAATGACTTTGATACAAGACATACAATTTGTTGTGGTGTTTTTATCCTCAGCATTCAAGCATGTGTGTATTTTTTTTCTGGCTCACTAAATCTTCTCTACCTTAATAGAAATCCTTCAGCCTCTAATACACCTTCCCTTCCCTTCCCTTCCCTTCCCTTCCCTTCCCTTCCCTTCCCTTCATGATCTTTATCATTAAAAAGATAATCCTGAAACTGTAAGTCCTGCTAGCTTTCCACTGGATAAACGGCACCTCCAGATGGGGTATAAGACTTATTTTAAACTGTATTTACTCTGATGTTCAGTTTCCTTCCTTTTCTCAAATGCTTTCATTTTCACAGAGACAAAAAGACAAATTTGGCTTTGAAATATGAACACTCTTTGCTGACAAAACCAAAGATATGTTTCCATTCACACATATTCAGCCAAGTCCTGAACTGACCTACTACTATTGTAAAATTTTATATTTGTAGGCAAGAAAATAAGAAATTATAATTCTAAAATAAAGTATTAATTTGACACAAAATTATTAATATGCTCTTTTACAGGCACAGCATTGCTTTATTTGTTTCTAGAATTTCCTGTGAAAACAGTAATGCTGAAAGAAACTAGGAATCCTGTTCCCCTTAAATTTTATTTTTTTATTTAATTATTGGCAATAAGCATTCCTGTGAAACAATCTTTCATTTAGACAAATAGAAGAGTGACAAGCTCAACTTTATTGATCTCTAAAAACGTTAAAAAAAAGTGTCAGGAAAAAGAGTCTTGATTTTTCCTCAGATTCTTTAAATTCTGCAAACACTTCTGCTTCTTTCGGGTGACTTCAGCAACTTTCATGTTAAGAGGTATAGAGCAACTTGGATTTACTGCAATTGTTATGAAGATTTGATTGTGAAGACCAAAATTAGAATTAATTATCACAGAAAAAAATTAAATCTGATGCACACATTAGTGGACAGCTTACATAGTACCAGTAGAGTGACTAACCGCATTTCTATAAGAGGACCTTTGAAATAAGATGAATAATCTTAACACATAACAATCTCAGAAAAAGAAACTAAATGAAGAAAAAATTGGAGCAAAATGTGATTTATTCTTCCTGTAAATTTAAATTAGTCTTTGCCATAATGAATAACATGCAGAGGTGCTACAGTATTTCATTTTCCAACTTCTATTAACTTTGAAAGACTTTTTAAAAAGGAGTCGTTCTTTTGTTAAAAAAAGAAAGCTATTTGTACGTCCTGTAGCATCTCTTATTTCACTATAACATGAACAGCTAAAGAGATAAGAATTGTTTTGTTTCTAGAGTTACACAGGGATCTTACAATACTCAAATCTGTTAGAAACAACAAACATCACACTGCAAGACTTCTTTGCTTTAAGGAAGTATTCATATTAAAGTATCCTATACAGAATTTCCTTTTTTCTTCTAACTACTCTAACAGATACACAGATTACTTTTATCATTAATGTGTGGACAAAAATGACACTGGAATGTAGCTTTCATAAATGTTTATGAATACCTCAATGCTCATACCATAGCCCTTTAAAAGGAAAAAAAATAGCTTATGGAATTTGGTGTATATTGTCAAATTAAATGAAAAATAATTCCATTTCACTATTCTATGTCTTGTATCATTTGTTCCTGTGACTCTCAGAAAAACCCCTGAAATGCCCTATGGAATGCTGAAATTACAGCTGCTTGAACACCATTGGATTGGAAGCCATTCTAATTCATTAAAATCTCTATGGATTCTGGTGAGACTATTTTTTTCACTGAATCACTGTATCACAGTAATTTCCACTAACTTGTCTCTAGCACTTATTAAAATACATAATATAACAATTTCATTTCTGATTAGCATTGCCATGTCAGACCTTTGTCTGAGGGTCTGACTCACAAGAAATCAGGAGATAATAACTCTGAGAGTTGGAAAGACCATGTTAAATTGGTTCAAATGAGAAGAATCAATCTACACTAGACTGGTCATTTCAAACAAGCTTGATTTATTTTTCTTTTCAATTCTTCTAAGTACCAAGCAGAGCAAAAATCAGAAGGCTAAGTTTGGTTTCCATAATAGCATAATAAACATGAAAAGTCTCCATGTGTTGAATGAAAAGAAAACACTGGAAATCAAAAATTGCCAGAAATAAGAGCTGAAATTATTGAAACTTAAACTTGAGTATATTTTTAAATATAAGTAACCTGTGTAGCTGAAAATGTGTTCCATTATTTTAAGGGAATGTGCCTATGTGAAAGAGTATGCTAATACTGACTCATTCCAGAATATGGAATCAAATGCCATAGCTTGTAGAATCAGACAACACATAAAGTAAAAATCAATTTCCATAATGTCAGCATAGTCAAGGGCAAAAAAAAATCTTAAAAAAAAATCCTAATTCTGTGATTTTTTGTATACTTAATTTGACATAATTGAAAAAAATGCTTATCATATCCTCTTCAGCATTTATTTTAGAACTTAGGTATTTTTCCAAGAAGACTGAAAGGATATTTCCATGAATCTTTCAGTATGTACAAAATCAAACAGGAAGAACAGGGTTAATCTATTGATTAACAGTTAAACCAAGAAACATCCTGCATTCAATGGGCTAATAGCTAATGAATGCCTAATTAACTGTAAAAAATCATACCCACAGGACTGATTTAGATGAACATTGCTCTTGTGATGAAGCTAAATTGGCTAAAGAGAATTTTAAAGAATTAAATAAGATTCACAAGAAATTAATGAAAACTAGAGTGGTGGCATTCAACAACTGAATAGGTTTCTACAGAGGATGTGACATAATGTGTCAAAATTGAATAAATCAGAGTTGTTTTTTTTTACTTCTGACTAAAATAATGTGTTAGTTGGTTCTTTTATGAATCCCTATGTAGCTTCAAGTATTTGTATGTTTTATTTACATCAGTGCTCAGATATTGACTTTTGTCTTACATCTAACTTCCACCAAATTCTTTGGGCAAGATACAAAATGCCTGTGAATGTTCAAGTGTATGCTCCATTCTTGCAGGTAAAACATGCATCATCCTGTTGAAAATAATCTTGTTGCTTTCATTCATATATATAGGTAAATATACAAACACAGGCAAATATATTCTTCTGGAAACTTCATGGTAAATGCCTAGATTAGTAAACAAAAACTAAAGCTTTTTTTTCTAGAGTTTGATTACCTTGAAATGCATTAAGACTTGTGTTGGGAACATAAACACATGCTTCCCTTTCTAAAGTACAGGATTAAACTAAAGGCATCCTTGTTCTTCACAAAGAAGTGAGAAAAGACTGGGTAGTTACTCCCAGAATACACCAAAATATAAATGATCAGGCAATATAATACTAAAGATTCAAAAGGGACAGAAATATAGATGGACTGTGAATCTATTGGAATTTTGCATACAGTAGCACCTTAAGAAGCTACTTACAGTGTTTGGAAGTAGAGAAAGAACTATAAGCACCAATTTTTCAGGAAAATAAATAATACTTTTTTAAGTGTTTTGTTTTCTATTTCGTATGTGGAATTAAAAAACTAACGTTGATAGAAAGATGTACTGAAGACTCCCTGGGTTGATTCAGCCCTCTTATTACCCACTGCTGATACTCCAGGCTGGCAGAGATGAGACTGAAAAGAGAAGCATCAGGGCAATTCAAAGGGACTTTAGGGCACTGAATCAAGCAGTCGGTAGGGCAGGAGTGCAGGTAGTGTTCTGCTCAGTCCCTTTGATGGAAGAGAAAAATGATGAAAGGAATAGGAGAGGCCACAGTATCAACAAGTGGCTCAAGGGTTGGTGTCATGGGCAGAATTCTGGGTTCTTTGATCATGGCGTAACTTTTCTGGCACCTGACCTGCTGGAACTAAATGGATTCCATCTCTCTGTTAAGGGCAGAAGGGTTTTAGCTCATGAACTGGCAGAACTCATTTAGAGGGTTTTAAAGCTAGGTTTGAAGGTGGAAGGGGATGCATCTGGCCTCTCTGGAAACAGGCCCAAGTGTGGTAAGCCTGAATTAGAGGTGAAATAAGTAGCCTAGTTGAAGTGCATGTATACTAATGCATGCAGCATGGGTAACCAACAAGAAGAGCTGGAGGCCATGGTGCAACAGCAGACCTATGATGCAATTACCATCACTGAAATGTGGTGGAATGGCTCACATGGCTGTAGCACTGCACTGGATGGCTACAAGCTCTTCACAAGAGAGAGGAAAGGCAGGTGGAGGGGTGGCCCTTTATATTAGGGAGGCTTTTGATGCCATGGGTATTGAAATTAATGACGATGAAGTTGAATGCTGTGGGTAAGAATTAAGGGGAAAGCCAACATGGCTGAAATCCTACTGAGAGTCTGTTGTTGACCACCCAGTCAGGAAGACGAGGTGGACATCTTATTCCATAAGCAGCTGGAGAATGTTTCAGGATCACCAGCCCTTGTTCTTGTAGCTGACTTTAACCTACCAGACATCTGCTGGGAGCTTAATGCAGCAGAAAAGAGGCAGTCCAGGAAGTTCTTACAACATGAGGAGGGCAACTTTTTGTCGCAGCTGGTGGGTGAGCCCATCAGGGGAAGGACTGTGTTAGACCTGTTGTTTGAAAACAGAGATGGGCTGGTGGAACCTGTGGTGATTGGAGGCTGCTTGGGGCATAGTGATCATGAAATTATGGAGTTCCCGATATTTGGTGAAATCAGGAGAAACATCAATAAGACTCTTAAACTGGACTTCCAGTGAGGCTTAGATTTCCTAGGGGATGTTGAGAAGCCTCTAAGGCAAAAGATCCATAGAGGTGCTCTCTCAAGTCCCCTTGTAAAGAGGGCTCCTCTTCAACAGCTTCTCTCCTGTTTTGTGGAATTGAACGTCAGTGTATAAACTGGTCCTATGCTCTTGATGCTAAAAATAAAGAGCTCCCACAAAACCACCATTGATGAGACCTCAGTCATGTTTCTCTTCAAGTTTTAACTTTCTCTGTCAAAATAAAGCCAAAATTTTGAAATGTGTGCAAACTTTTTCATATAAATGGTAGCCACATGTATTAAAAAATAGTTAATCACACTCAGACCTAAAAAGAGGATCACTGCCTTTATGGTAAGTAATCTTAACTCTGTTCTCAATATATAAAGTGTTTAGGTAATAAGAAGACTTCTTTACTTAACTATGTTACGCTGGCTTAATACAACTTCATAAAGGAAAATCTGCTTCAGCACTATCTGCTTAACTTTTTAAAATTAGAAATTATGAAATTTATTTCCAGAATAAAAATAGTCCACATCTCCAAATCCTGGAAATAACCCATGGAGAAATAAGAGAATTCTGAATCATGTTAAAAATTGAGTTGAAAAAGATTTTTTTCCTCTATGCATTAATTAGCTCAATACTATAACAACATCTGTTGGGTTTAGGGTAGTTTTTACCATTTCAGTTAAAGTCCATGTTTTAAACATTATTTTTCTACTCTGTTGAATGCAAAATTTAAATTGGCTGCCACACCTATTTTTAAAAATTACTATGTCAACTTTTTAGCTGGTAATTGACAGCATCTCTACCATATGACCTCCCTTGGCAGAACAGGTTCAAAAATAGTTCATGTTCATAGAATATATACATGTTCTGAGATATTTAAATCAAGAAGTACCTGATTCCAAAATGCTACGTGACATGTAACTTTTAATATCTAAATTTTGTCTCGAAGTGTTTTGTAAAACCTGAAATCAGCTAAAAGGTCTTTGCTTAACTTCATTCCTTAGTAATACAACACTACACTGTCACGGCTTTGAATTATAGTACATTTATAAAAGTCAAACATCAGAAAAGAAAATTAGTCCTCCCTGTGACCATAACATAAATTTAAAAGTGGAGCCAAATTTCATGGGATTGAAAATGATGTGGCTATTAATTTAACAGAATGATTTTGTAGAAATGCCAAATATACCATGCAGTGTGACTGACTACTGCCCTGCCAGTCCCCTCCACCATCAATCACACAGGTTATCCCATTGCATTATTTTTGATCTACTAACCTATTTCAGATTAGATTGCACAAGCATACACTCCACAGAACAGAAATAAATGTGATGTTGTATAATAGAATCTCTCCTAGAACCAAAATATTTCAGCAAATGTTATACTGCTTTACAAAAACCTCTCAGTCAGCACATCAGGGATGTGCAGTACAACAAAATAAAATAAATTAAAAGGTGCATAGCCATACATAGAGAAACAAACAATTACAAAAATCCTCTCTGATGGTCAAAAAGAGAATTCTGGAAGTCAAATTCTGACTTCTGACATTTAATATTTAATTTTATTTTTTTAAAAGCACTCTATAGTTTCACTGATTTTCTTTTGTTTGTTTTGAAGACACTGAAGGAAAGCTGGCTGCCACCAGAAGATTATAAATTGTCCTTGAAACATAAAGTAAACACATGAAAAATGTACATGAAAAGCTTAACTACCAGCAAAACTCATTTAATATCACTGGTCTACTGTTTGTTGGTTTCTAATACGTACTCATAAATGTCAAAACACAACAGAGCTCCTACAGGAGAGACATGAAAATTGAAGGGCTCAGCTGCTCCTGAACAAGGCACTTCCTCAACACTAATGCAATGCAACATCTCCCTTCATTCCTTGTTCAGTCTGTCAAAAACTTGGATCAGTGAGCTTTTCTTGGCTAGAGAAGTGAAGCTACACAGATAGGAAGAGAAGGTAGGGGAGAAACTGGAAACTTTGAGCTAGTAAAAAATTAGGCCAGCAGCAAATAGTTACCTCCTTGCCCAGAGCAAGAATGACACTGTGATTCAGAAAGGTGTCTGAATTTTGATGGCTTTAGGGCATCTCATGCAATAATGTTGTTTAACTGCTGCACTTTCTATGCTTAATAAAGGCAATACAATGCTAGAATTAGTTACTGGGAGAAGCTAAAAAAAAACCCGGGTTATTTTAAAATATATAGGGGACCATATCAATATAAGTATCTGAAGGTAATTCTACCAAGTCAGGTGACTCCATTCACCAGGCGCTTTCCAAAGGGCAAACTAGTCAAGACCCAGAATTGTCCCAAGATGGAGACGACAGCAACAAAGAGGAGTTGCAGGATGATGGGGAATGCATCACCATGCGCACCATCGGGGTCAAACCCGGTACCCACAGCTCCTGCAGGACCCCGACACTGCTCCCCACCACTCGGCCAAGCAGCAGGGGGACAGATCCAGAGCCCTGCCCCGCACAACCCCTGCTGTCCCCCGGGCCCCTCAGTCCCCAGCTGGGAGCCCTCGAGGAGCCTCCAGCTCCCCCCAAGAAGCGCCTGTCCCCTTCAGGGGGGCACCGTGGGTGCTGTCCCTGCCTGAGGCACAGCCGGACGAGGAGCGCCCGCTGCCCGCTGCCCGCGCCAGGCCGGGCCCCGCCAGTGCCCGGAGCCTGCCCGGCGTCCTGAGCGAGCCCCACGGGCTGCCTTCGCCTGGATGTGTCCCTCCAGGCTGAGCAGCACTGCAGCAAAAAACACGCTCCCATTACTATGAAAGTTTGGTTTAGGAAACAGTAGTAGTAAGAAAGAAAATAACAAAATAACCCCATTAAAAAATCCCCCCAAAAACAAACAAACAAACAAACAAACAAGAATACAAATAAGAGTAAAAATAAGATGATAAAGAAATAGTGGTAGAACATTATAATAAGAAGAATTAGAATGACAATAAAAATAGTAAGTTGAATAAGAGTAAGAATAATAAGAAGATGAAGAAGAAATTGTAGTAGTTATAGTAGTAAATAAAGAAAAAGAAGATGAAGATGAAGAAATAACAGTGGTAAATAATAATAAGAAGAATAAGAAAACGAATAAGAATAATAAGTTGGACAAGAATTAGAAGAAGAGATAAGAGTAGAAATAAATAATAAATAGAATAGGAAAAACAATAAGAAGAGCAGGAAAAATAAAAATTACTAAGATTAAGAAAAAGGAGTAGTAGTCGTAAAGAAGAAGAAGACTAAGATGAAGATGGAATAGTAATAGTCATAAACAATAATATCAAATTAATAACACATCCACACATCTTCTAGAATCACAGAATGAATGGAAGGACCTTAAATGTCATCTAGTTTCAACTGATTACCTTCTGCTCTCTCTCTCTCTGAGACCTTTGTCCTGTTTATTTCTATCTCTTTACCTCCCCTTTCCTGTTAAATAAAATCCATGTTAAATGAAATTCGTATGTTGTCACGTGTTCTCATTTGCACCTTCAACTGGGCAGAGGCATCTCTCCCTAATGGGATTGTAACACATACACAGGGTTCCTTCCAGCTGCAAGCATGCCATGATTCTGTCGGCTATTCACTTCTCTTTTCTTCTTCCCTCTGCTTCAAGCTGGGAATGTGCTTGAAAATGTCCAGGAAAAAAACATCTGCTGTCTGCCCTAGGAGCCCACAGAGCTTTGGGACCTTGTCACCTGAACCTGCACAGCTCCCTTGGGAGGCAAGGCAGAAATAGCACCCCGGGAGCCTCGGTAATTCCCCTCTGTGATCCATGGCACACACTGCAATGGTCTGGAATTCCAGTTTCCAGCAAGGAAAAGATGTTCCTGTCCTTTAAGGCAAAGCTGTAAAAGGGCCAAAACCCAAAAGGAGCAAGATCTTACAATGACATTTCACAACCAGCCTTCATAACTTAATAAAGTGTTGCTTTAGCATCAGAATTGGGAAAAATTATGTGGTGAGGGCCTTTGGCTGGAGCTGCCATGGGTACAGATAGACAATAGGAAAGGAACAGAGCAGGCAAAGGAAGGTAGAAGAGAAAAAAGGACACAAAGAGCACTAAGCTGAGAAGGTGGCACTCTGAAAACCAAAGTAGAACTTTTTGAAAAGGACTGAGACAGAAATAAAGAATTCTGAAACTTTTATTTACTATCCAAATCCAATTTCCTTACTTGATCACGAATCTTCTGATAACAACAGTCATCCAGCATGGGTTTCAATGTTGGATGTTGCAGGGTGCAGACACAATGAAACAGAATGGCATTTTTCCTTATTCTCCTTAGCCGGGGACATGATGAGGAACCCGGAAGAAAAGGGCAGCTTGCATTTGCCCTTCAGTGGGATGTGGAGGAGGCAAAAGGCCTCAGAACCTCTGTAGCTGTTGCCACAATCACGTGAAGCCTGATCCCAGACCCCTTGGGTCACTTTAATGGGTGCCTTAATGCAATGCTCGCTTGGTATTGAGGGGCAGCACAGCAATTTTATTCACTGGCTCTTCTCAGTGGTGCCAAGCAAGACACAAGAGGCAACAGGCAGAAACTGATGCACAGGAAGTTCCACCTGAACATGAGGAACTTCTTCACTGTGCAGTGACTGCGCAGAGAGGTTGTGGGGGCTCCCTCACTGCAGATATTCAAGAGCCAAGTGAATGCAGTCCTGTGCCGTGTGCTCTGGGATGGCCCTGCTTGATCAAGGAGATGGATCAGATGGTCAGATGTGGTCCCTTCCAGCCTTACCCATTCTATGATTTTGTGATCCTTAACAGCTATAATTGAGTGATTTGCCATTTTGTTTCTTCTGCTGATGTTAAACATCAAAGTGAGGTACAATTCACCAGAAACCCCCTGCGTTTCTATAAGCTGAAAAGATTTACATCTGTTCTGAACATATTCTAAAGATATAAGGATATATTTTTGAGGAGTTTGATTGTCAAGAACAGTCATCTCGAAATGCATTTAGCAGAAGTACTTTCGGATCACAGAGACTGTCAAAGCAAGAAGCTCAATAACAGTTCAAAAGTGAAGATGGAAGCTCACCAAAAAATTGGATTGTTGCATAGAAACAAGGGAGGGTATCCAGAAATGAAGAAATAATACACTCAAAAAGGTAAAGAACATTAGATTGCATTTAGTTTAAATTTATAAAATTATTTTGGTAGACTAAAGACTGAGAATTTTATATTTTTGTTTTTATAAATGCACTGTTCTCATTTTTCTTATAAAATATTTCATGTGGGAATATATTGCCATGCTAAACTATATTAAATTAAATATTTAAGTTATGTCTTTTACTTGTTCTGCATAAGTATGTTTCCCAGTTCTTCCAATATTTGAAATAAACTAACATAGTTGGCTTTAAATAAGAAGGCTTTGACTGTTATATGCAATTGACTGGAAGATTCCAACTTATCATGTTTTGAGATCTCTTCAGACTGATCCTGCACTTTCATTTCTCCACTTGGAGCTAGTTCATTGCATAGATCTTTCACATACATGAAGCAGATCCATACCACTGTGCAGGACATGCAATTCATTGCAAAGTAAATTTAAAGTTCCTCACCCAAATTTTGTTTTAAAAATTTTGCTCTTCCTTCATCTCAGAGTGCTTCATCTCTTTATAATTCCATGTTAGCTGCAGGCAGACAAGACTAACAGAAAGTCAGTAACTGAACACTGGTAAAAACCAGTTTGAAGTCTCAGTGTTAAACACGAACCACATTGCTTTAGAATTATATTTGTATTTTATTTTAATCATTCTTTCAGACACAGCTATATAATTGTGTTGGGAACTGAAGAAAATAGAATGTTACATAAAACAAAATTAATTCAGAACTTGGGTTTTTTTTTAAATTTTTTGGGGTTTTTTTTTTGGTTATTAAATTGCCTCCTCTCCTACCTCTGGTCAAGGCTCTATCTCCTTTTTTTTTTTCCAGTGGAAGCAGTTCAACCCTTCTTTACAACTAAGAGTTCAGCTGCATACAAATCCATTTAATTACCTGTGATTAGCTTCCGACATGACACACTAATCCATTTGGATGCCAACATCAGAAGGAAAAGACAACAAACTAAGAAAGCCCTACATAATCTGACCACTGTTTGAAGGGTTCATCCTTGAGCATGAGAGACACCCAGCAGAGTCCTGAGGAAAATATCCAGTTCAGAAGATTAAAAAAATGCTCTTTTCACCTTAGGAAAAAAAAAAAAAAACTAAACTACAGACTAAAATGGTATTGAAAAGTCAGTTGTAGTCAATGAGATTTATCTGCAAATGTTTTAGTGTTTACCATGAAAACATCCATTGATGCAACCTGTAACAGAAAACATCACTAACTATGCTGGAAGTTCTTGAATGCTTAAAATTGTGTGAATTAGAATTTTTGTGTCTCTATCCCAATTAAGATAAGTAGTATCAATTAAAACAATATAAAAAGTTGTTTTGGTTTTTGTGATTATTTTGGATAGGATTTTTTGTTTGTTTTTTTTCTAAGGAGCAAAGTATAACAAGTATTGCCCTCTTTCAGAAAGTCACAAGCTAGCTAACAAAATCCTAAACTTCTCGCTCAATAACTAGCATAATTTATTGTTTTCGTGGTGTATTGCAGTAAACTCAATATGTATGAATTGAACAGTTTTCTGATAATAGAAGTTTTATTGACAGCATTAGCTACACTTCATAGATTTCTTCCCAATCACACAGTTTATTTCAAAAGTCTTACTCTAACCACTAATATATTAAAGAAATCAGAGCTGCAATTTATTTTAAAAACCCTTCATTTCATATAACAAATTTTGGAGTTATTGCAATCAATTTAATTATCTTTATATGTAAACAAAATAAAAAACGGATGGGTCTATCAGGTTTCTGTTCACATCAGGAACTTAATCCCCACTAGCCTTTAACAGAAGGAGTAAATTGCCTTAAGGAAAAGAAAAAAAAAACTTAGATTAAAGAAAAGCATGCATATGGGAATTAATTATACAGAAAGTTGAACTAATTGAATATTAAATTATCTCTTTTTATTTAATTATAAAGCCTTTTCTAATATTTTTTGTAAGGAAAAAATATTTTTTTAATTTAGATTAATTATTTTTCATTATTTTCCTGAAGATAAGCAAAGCTGTTATCAACTAGATCGTTGTGTCTTTTCTTCTCCTTTTTCAGATTTTATTAGCATATTGGATCTATCAGACTTGGTTTTTAATTCATGCATTAGGTCATTCTGAAATATAAAAGAGTATTTTGAGACCCCTAGCAGAAGGCAAGAGTTCATCAGTTTCCCAGAGAATTTGTGCAAGCTCTGTCCCTGGAGGTTTTAAAAGACTCACATGGATAAAGTTCTGAGCAATCCAGCCTGATGTCAGGGCTGACCTTACTTTAAACCTGAGACATCCAAAGATCTCTTCCAACTTGAATTATGCTACAAAAGAAAGCTAAAAAAAATCAAAACTATTACCTGCCTCAGTCATTTACAGTTGTGTTCAAAAAGCCTTTCAATATTATTCTACTAACAACTGTAGCAAAGATAATCCACACCAGTTACTGGAATGGTAGATTCTAGATAATGGAATTTGCATCCATATTTGTTTATATTTCATATATACAGGCAGCTTTAATTATTCATATTTAGATTATGTCATTATGCTACTGCAAGTCAAATAGAGACTTATTAGCAGGTAATATAACTTCACCCCAAGATTAAAAAAAATACACAGCATTGTACTACTTATACCAAAACTAATGACAGTAAAAACTCCAAAACCAATCCACAAACACAATAAAACTCAGCAAGAGAGGTCTTCAAGACGGAGGGAAAAGACATGAAATTTTCTTTGACAGAAATAGAGGAAAACAAAAACTACTTTCATATGTGACTTGTCATTCAGAATTGCTTAAAGCAGTTAAGTACTGCGAACAAAGCATAACATAACACGTTATTCTTCTCTCCAGAGCATGATGGAACTTGATGCCTGACCTTTCCCCTAAGCAAGAAACAAGATTTATATTAAATTCATATTAAATTTGGCATAGAAATTAAGATCAGGCAAATGGGAGAGAAAATAGAGCTGTTTCACTGAGCATATTAATTAAATCAACCTAATAAATCATAAATTAAATTATTTTTAATAGCTGAAGGTGGAAAAATAAAGGAACTGGGAGGTTCTCAGAGTATAACAAAGCATCTTTGATGCAAATAAATAATTAGAGAATCAGATACTTTTAAAACTACATAGAATCATAGAATCATTAAAGTTGGAAAAGACCCCTAAGAACATTGAGTCCAACCTTGGACTGAACATCATCATGTCAATTAAACCGTTTCACTAAGTGCCATGTCTAGTTGTTTCCAGAAATACTCCAGAGATGGTGACTCTACCACTTCCGTGGGCAGCCCATCCCAAAGCTTCACCATCCTTTCAGTGAAGAAATTGCCCTTTATGTCCAGCCTGAACCTTGGGGTAGCTTGACCCCCACTCGTCAACACCTCCTTTCAGGTGGTTGTAGAGAGCAAAAAGGTCCCCCCGAGCCTCTTTTTCTCCAGGCCAAACACCCCCAGCTCCCTCAGCTGCTCCTCATCAGATCTGTGCTCCAAACCCTCCCCCAGCTCCGTTCCCCTTCTCTGGACTCACTCCAGCCCCTCAATGCCTTTTTGCAGTGAGAGGCCCAAAACTGGACACAGGATTTGAGGTGTGGCCTCAGCAGTGCCGAGCACAGGGGGACAATCCCTGGTCCTGCTGCCACACCATTGCTGACCCAGGCCAGGTGCCATTGGACCCCTGGGCACACCTGGCTCATGTCCAGCTGCTGCTGACCACATCTCCAGCTCCTTTTCCCCCAGGCACCTTTCCAGCCACTCTTCCACAAGTGCAGGACCTGGCATTTGACTTTTTCAACCTCATACAACTGCTCTCAGCCCATGAATCCAGCCTATCCAGATTCCTCTCCCACATGGCAAGGCCTGTCAAAGTAATTCAGTTCCAGGAGTTCCTATCGTTTAATAACATGTGCAACTGTCTCAATCAGGAAAATTAATTCAGAAGATGGGCACAAAATCCTCAACAGCAATGTTGAGCAATGCTACATGCAGCATCTACTGCAGAGCTGGAATTAACAGCAACATTTTAACATTTTAACATAACTGTCTTCAATACCAAACACACAAAAAACATGCTGGCTTTGGATAAGTATCAGCTACTTTGAAATGCAAAGGTTTGTTACAGGTGCATTACTTAGCAGTGACAAACTGAAACACAGTCATGAATGCATAAAGCAGTCCACCTACTTAAACATGCATAAAATTTCATTTATTTTCAGTTTCTGTGAACTACAGATAGCATATTAGTCAGATGATAAGGACAGCTGCTTTTTCATGGAGTCTTATTGTGAAGGACGGTTATCAGCTTCTTTAGGCATTGTAAAAGCATAATCACACTAGGATTCAGTAACTTATATCCCGAAAATTGTCCACTAGAGGTTTTTTGGTGGGTGTTTTTTTAGTTTTGTTTGTTTGTTTGTTTGTTTGTTTGTTTTTGTGTAATTTCTGGGCAATGACCTTGCATTTTCATGTACTGTTGAGCAAACCCTTAGTGATAAATTTTTAGGTTGTTAAATAACACTGTCCAAACTGGTTTCTGTTGCAACATCTCATTATTTCATTGCACATACTTATAATAATTTAACTGTGAATTAGAAGAAAAAAATTCAAGTAACAGTAACAGTGGTTATTTCTAGCAAACCAATAAAATGTATTAATTTATTAATGTTTGTCATAAATCTGTTTACTTTGAAAATTTGACAAAAAGCAGTAAGAAATGTTTTCCTTCATCTCAAGTATTACATATTACTTTTAAGTGGGTTTTATGGTATATATTTCAATTGTATAGAGAAAATATATTATAATTTTAAAAATCTAAGCCATCCTATTTTACCATTCCTAATCTCCAGAAGTGATTTGTTCCTTCTCTCCTTGACATGAGAGCTACTTCTCACAATAAAAATGTATTTTCTGATAAACATGGTTTGCCATGGTTTTTTTTCAGATTTTCTCTAATCTTATGCTTCCTGCTTCATCCATCAATCATCCCATTTTGCTAAAAATTCACAGCAAGTAGTACACAAAAAAAAATGAGTATATATATTTGTAAATTTATACCAGATAGCATTTCTGCTGAATAATTGTTTCAAAAAATGTTTATTAATGAACTAGAATGCCTTGTTATTGACTCTTATGCAATTTCCTAGAAAAAGACAGTTTAAAATCTCGTTTTTTCTCTCAGATAACAAAAATATAAATTGCATTTGATTCACTGCCAATGGCAAAACTAAACATATGATAAAAAAAAAAGCGATTTTTTTGCAGAGTGTGTGAAGTGCTTGGCACAGTCATCAGAAGGAAAATAATGAACTGACTGGCCTCCATGCTGTCCTGACCCTTGTGAACCCATGAGCTATGCATTTGTCACTTCTAGAAAAGGCAGCTTGACTCCTTCTCATACCTGGCTCAGATTGTTTGATTAGAAAGAGCTCAGAGGTTAACACCATTGTTCCATGTTTCCCCTCCTCTTTTGCTGTGCTGCTCCCCAGTAACCACGTGAGAGCTGAACAGCATCTCTGTAGGCTCCATGATCCATAGGAAGGAGCTGAGCCTTCCCTCACAGCACAGATATCTCTACATACATCTACAGGGATTTTGCATTATTCTTCCCCGTCTCTCTGTTTTGGCCTCAGAGTTCACTCTGGGTTATACCACAAATGGCATTCAGCAGATATTCTGGAATTTAAGACTACCTTGTAGTTTAAAAAAAAATAACATTAATAACAGCTTTACTGCTGACTGCTCTCTTTTGGTCTAACCAAGGCATGTATGTTGCTGTTACTTTCAAGAGATCAAAAGCAGCTCCTTTTTGTCAAGGATGAAAAAGAATCATTTGTGGAAGTGGGCTAATCCACTAAATGAATTTTCAGATCACTTCAATACAATTGTCTGCTTTGCATCTGTACAACCAACAGTTTCCTGAAATTAGTAATGCCTTCAGAGCAAGGTGATGAAATTACAGGAGTACTCACCTCTCAGCTAACAAAACTGTCTTGTAATTTACCATTACAACACACTGATAATTCTCTTTATAATTTCAAAAAAATGCTTTGGAAAAAAAAAAATTTAAAAATACAAATCTTACTAGACCTTGTGTATCCTGCTTTTGAAGTAAAGACCATAGCATCTGAAACAAGTCTGGAACAAGTCTGAGCAAGTCTGAATTCTGAATTCAGAATTGCAATCTAAAGGACAACTTTTTCTTTTCATGCTAGGTTGGTTCCCATATATCTATATATATATAGCACTTATAGCACTTTCTCCCTCCAGCCTTCAGGAAGAACAAGTCAGGAATATTTTAATAGGACAGATGTAATCAATTTTAATTTCCTTTAAGTATAACAACAAATTATATTCTAATGGACAGAATTCATTGTCATGGCTATTATTTTTATATTTTAATAATTTTCACTACTGAGTACACTTAAATAAAAAAACAGAAATATATCAGATAGCCATTACTTGTCCTTGAGGGTTTTTTGCCTTCTTATTTACTACAGTCATTATTCTACATAAAAT
Source organism: Chloebia gouldiae (assembly GCA_003676055.1). Taxonomy (NCBI): domain Eukaryota; kingdom Metazoa; phylum Chordata; class Aves; order Passeriformes; family Passeridae; genus Chloebia; species Chloebia gouldiae. The sequence continues at coordinate 9,241,980 of QUSF01000007.1, forward strand.
CGACAAGATAATATTCAAATAAATATATCTTCTCCAACAGTGATTTCTGATCAAAGGTCACTGGCTCTTTCAAATCTTTTAGGCTGTTTACCAACAGATGCCAATCAGTAAAACAATCCCTAATGGTTCCCCAGGGAACACACAGACTGTGGAAGAAAAGTCATCCTGAGCAGCTACTAAAACTCAATGACTGAACTATGTAAGAATATCTATTACTGTCCTTTGGCTTCCAATTTTGTTTTGTCTCCTTTCCTATCATTAGTCATTTCTTAATATATATTGCACACTCTAAAACACTGACCCTTTGCCAAAACACAGACAGTCCTTTCACATACTGTGGTATTATTTACAATCTCCTAGGACTCTGAAAAGTATCAGGATGGATCCTGGAAACAACAAAAGGTCATATAACTATTTTTAAAATGCCAGCCATCCTATTCATAAATGCTCACAGGACAAGTAACAGTTACTGCTTTCACAGTGTCTCCAAAATAAGTAATGTGTCACAAAGGATTTATGCTTGAGATGCAATCATTCCTTACTGCCCAAATCCTCCAGTGGAACAGAATTATATTTTTTTCTTTCTTTGCAGTATCTGCCACCCCTTGGTATACAATCCTCATATTTGCTGTTCATCTGACATTTTGAATAGCAACCTTAGCTTATCAAAGCAGAGTAGAGACCACTGGAGCCAAGCCATCCCCATGCCCAGCTTCAAAACCAGATTCTAAAGGAACCCTCTAACTTCCTGAATATGCAGAAATTTACTAAATAATTTGATTCTTCACTCCTGCTTTCTTACAGTATCTCTTGATTCACAAACAGCAAGTCATGCCTTTTCCTCTACCAATAATCAAATGGAGGTTTACCACCATAAACTAAGAAAGAAGTTGAGGATCATACCAAAATTGGCATAAATGGCTTTGTGAGAATTGCTGCAGGATGGGGATATGGACACTTTTGATGTCTAAATAATGTGCTAAAGGACACTAATTGCTCTTCTGACATCCTGGTGCTATGTAGTAATATCAAGATGCAAAAATTTTCTGTGGGTTATATTAATTATGGAAGGCCTCACAATTCCCTCCAGAATTAGACAGATAGCAGAAGTTCAGGACAGAGTACAAGTGTTGAAGAAGGAGGCAGAGCATTTCCACAGTCTTTGAATCTCTAGATCATCTAGGCTTCCCTCCCAGCAGGCACAAGAAATTATTCATCTCAGCTGACCCCTTTGCTTTAGAAGGTTTTTATCATTAAAAGAAATGTGCAAGTACAAAAGCAAGAAACTCCCTCCTCCACTGACATACAACTATATATTACAGAGTAATTAGAAGAAATCTGAGAAAGCGGATACACTCAGTTACTCAGTTAATTAATTCTTCAACTATGAAGAGGAAGTTGTAACATTAAAAATTAAACATTGATTTCTACTACATATTTAAATGGGGAGGAATAACCATCTTTAAATAGAACAGGTGCAAAAAGAAAACTAAAATATACTTTATTCTCAAGATAAAAACCTGAATAATATTGGTGTTAATAAAATCAATATGCAATTAATTAATAGATTACAATATAAGAAAGTTGCTCAAGAATAAAACAAGGTTTTCTGTTTATCTCTATAGTGTTTTGAACTGTAAAGATTCACTCCCATCTTTTTGTCTCTTCTCTCTCAAAAAAAAAATATTTCACAGAGTTTTCCCCATTCAGCCCCACAGCTACAACCATAAATTAGGTTGCATATTTATGTGCCAATTCAAAATGAGTTTTTGGAAACAATCCTCATAAGAAGCAAGGTTCACTTTTTAATCAGGTCATTATGCAAAAATAATTCCATTCCCCAGTGCAATAAGAAAGGTACACACATATTCGCTTAGGACTGATATTCACTATACTTTTTCTCCCTGTCACCAAACAGATAGATAGAAAAAACATTTTCATAGTAATAACAGTAGTCTTGATTGTTCCAGTTTAAAAAGTCATTGCTCGTGGAAGTTAATCTTGTACATCAAATAGACACAGACTCTAAATATTATTTCAGTTTCTGCATAACCACACAACAAGCCACAAGTCTCATCAGTTAATAATGCAAAATTAACATTCTGTAACAGAGTGAAGACAACAGCTAGGAGCCATTAATATCAATTGACATAAACTCCTATGGTTTACAAGAAGAATATCCTTTACTTATATCCATAATGCTTTGCTCCAAGCTCACAGTACCTGGAGTACAGCATATGTGAGTGTTCTGCTCATAAATTGTATAAGAAAAAGAACAACAGGTATATTAATTTATTTTTGAACCTTCTTATTACTATTCAGTGCATACCAGATCCAATATGACATCCATCAACTAATTACCTTTTGACAAGAAGCCAAAAGGAAAATACTTAGGCAACCAAAACACAAGCAGAATTAAAAACATAATGGAATAACTGAAAGGGAAATACTAAGAAGAATATGACTATTTATGCAGTACTACACAATTAGGACATCAAATCTCACCTGGAAGGGTTACAAAAAAATAAATTAAGAATACAAATACTCAATCACTGGGTATCAGATCTCTGCTAAGGTTCAGTACTGAATTATGTGCAATTTCTCAAAGTCTTTTTATAAACTGGATTATATATATATGTTCTATAAAAGAGTGACAGTTCAATTATTAAGTACAGATAAGTAAAGTCTATTCAAAAACTTTCTAGATGCAAAGTGTTCTCACACTGTCTTGACTTACAGTCCTTATTTTTTTTTTTAATTACATTGTTGAGTTCTCATTATGACATTCCTCATTAGATGTAAAATCATGGCATGGTTGCTGTTAAAGATAGTATTGCACAGATATATTCGTTTTCCAGTTAAAAAAAAAAAGTCGGAAAACAGCAACTGTCTTTTTATTCAGAGATATTATTTTATACAACTGTTATAATTATCTAAAATAAACTCATTATTTCATGAGCAATAAATCCTACAAAATCATGGATGGCCATAATTCAGAAAAATATAACCTTAAAGAACAACTAGTTGAAATTTTATTATGTGTTTCCAGTCTGTTCCTCAGAGTTACACAATTTTTAGAAAAAAAAAATCTGGAATAATTTTTACCTCATTAAAATTAATATTTTGCTCATATAAAAATAAAATTCAAAAATAGCATCTCAGTATAAAGGTCTTTACTACCTTTTTTCATAATATTGATCTTTCATCCAAGTATGACAAGAACCACCCATATTGAGTAATAATAGCTAAGGCAAAAAATACTAGACATTAAAAAGAGAAGCAATCTACTGCTACACAACAAAATACATATCTAGACTTTAATCTCATCATAATGATGTGAAGGATCTCATACATATTCCAAAAACCCATCACTAGAAAGATTGTCCTTCCAGTTAAATCATTCCATCGTAGAATAAATTTGATCTAGAAAAGAAAATTTCACGAAAGCAGAACTGAACAGAATATTAATTAACTCATACTGCAGAATAATCTGTAGAAAAGCAGAAAACCAGAGGCAGTAATAGCAACTCTCACCTCTTTGATACAAGGCAGCCCAATTGTTATTAGGCAATCTGAGCGTGAAAAAAGCTATACTGTCTGAATATACTGATCAGCTCAAAATTGTTTTATATAATGAGATCTCTTTTCGTACTTTTTTTCACATTTTCCCTTTTACCATATTTGTGGGGGTTTAAAAAAAAATTCCCAAACCTTTCTTTCTTTTGTCTATTCAGCATCCTTGGAAAAAACCACCAGATGGCAATGTTCAAGTGTGTCATTTAACATATATCTTATAGGGAAAAAAGTCTATATGCATCAGCATGAGGCTCTCTTTCCTAACCTACTTCCTCTTTGATGAATATTAAATAATTCATAAGCCAAAACTCGGTTCAGCACAAGTAAGTGATCAAATACCATTCAACCTGTAAAGAAGAGAGTTTTAGAAATCTAAGTTCTATGAATGTAAAAACACATGACTAAAAAAAAATCAACAATTTAGTTCAAACTGTGAAACTGGATAATTTCAGGAAAAATCACTGAAAGGAAAATATTTAGAAATGCATTACCATAAAGTTCTCAAAATATTATCAAGGACAGAACTGAATTGCACAAAAAGTAAATCTACACACTTCTTAGGCACAGCACACATTTATATATAGTTTGGTTTCATGCTAAGAAACGGGTATTATCTTCTACATTTTTGAAGTTTAATTCAATTCCTGTAAAACTCAATTCTTGTAAAATTATGTGCTGAATAAATCAAAATATGTAGACTTTTAGGTATTTATTCTCCCTTTGCATCATGCAGATCCCAGTGATAAGACAGGAAATGTTTCATGAAGGAAGATGCTTTAAGATATTTAAAGGAGCTGAGTAGTAGTGCAAGAGTCACCTTCCCATTTAGCAAATCTTATCTGAGATCTATTATTTGACAAAATAAAGTTCCTCTTTGCAGTTACCGTTGCAGGCTCTGAAACCTCTATGGTTCAGGGAGACCCCACTGAGTACCTGAAATACCCAGTTATTTATAATGATGACCACTTTGAAGTTAGTGGTTGGTACAGGGAAGCTTACAGCAAAGAGTCCTTTCTTTCTTTCTTTCTTGAGAAGGCATTACAACCTGTAGGTGTTGTATGGTCAACTCTACTTGACAGAAAAGTTAAGGTGTGCTCGTAAGTCTTTTGCATACATGGATTAGGAAGAAGTTTCTTGCATCATTTGTATTTAGGACTGGAATTTTTACTGCAGCTGCTCACCTATCCATTCTCATGTAACAAGCACAGTTATCACACACTCTTAATGTAAAAGAAATCCAACATATATTAAAGAGTAACTTGAAACTGTTCAGAACTTATTTAAAATATTAACTGGGGAAAAAAGTCTCTTCTGTCAGATAGAGACAATCATACAAGATCAAACAGGTTAAACAGGTAAGTTCAAAAGCTGTGAGCAAACTAATTTAAAGCATGCTTTCTGGCTAATGTAATAAATATTTGATTCACACTGTTCCCTTTATTCCCTATATTATTATATTAATTTGATACATAGCACACAGTGGTAGAAAGATTCAAAGACTGCCTTGAAGTAATTGAAGTGCTTTGTATAAGGACTGCTCTCATGATCAGAGATCAAATTCAATGCAGCAGAACCTAAAATTTCTTCTATTGTAAAGTCTTTTTACCTTCTTTTCAAACAAACAAAACAAAGAATACTATATTGAGTCTGTTTCCACATATAGCTAATTACTTGATATAACTTCAGTCCTTTAAGAAAATAGATGGCCAGAATTGCAATGGATTCTTAGAAAATTACTTTCTGAAGTTCTTGAAAAATCAGAGTTGTTGGAATTGTATCTCCACCAGATTGACAAACACATTATTTTATGAATCACTACCTTTTTAGCAGAGGTGATAAATAACCATAGAAAAGAGGTCAAGTACTCTGTGTTGACATATTTTCAAGGACAGATCTCTTTTTAGTATTAAATAATGAATATAAACACAAAGTACATGATACTATATATTTAATAAATATATTAAAATATCTAATATATATGAAAATATATACATTGAAAAAAATAAATACAGAATACAAGTTCTGTAGTTTTAGGTTTAGTCATCAGAAACAGGTTCAACAAAGTGAATTAGAGGAATAAATCCCAATTAGAACAACCATTTAGCATACTGATGTAGACTTCTTTAACTTTATTATATTCCTGTAATTTATAACAGAGAAGAACGTAAAGAAAAGCAGTACATCTCAAAAAGGTGGCTATTGCATCTCCATATTTATAAGAACTTGCAAATATAAAATATTATTTTTTAATTTTTTTCTTTGCTTTCATGGTGACATTTCAAGAACAAAATGCACTCACAAGTGGAACTTACTGAAGAGATTTAAACCATGCCTTCACCATGCTCTGCCTCTGGCAAACATGTTCACATAAAACTCAAGTTCTACTTTCCAAGTTGATATTTTTTCCCTGCTTCCAAATATGCATTGCACCAATATTAGGAAACTATTTATATTTTCACAGTACACATAAGTCAATCTTATTTTGTTAAAACTTCTGTTGAATAAGGTTTTCCTTGTAGAAACACTTCAGGATTGCGAAAATCGTACCTCCCACCCAAGGGAGGTAAAAAAACTAAACCAAGCCAAACCAAACAACAACAAAAGCAAACCAAGAACCATCACACACTACTACATTCCACCTAGCACTGAAGAAGTTCTTCAAATCTTAAATCACAAAGCAGCATGGCCAAAGGCAGAAGGATCTGAGATTTCAGTAAATTAGAGATTGTTTTTGCACACACAGTATGACAAACTGCCCCCTTGGTGATACATCTAATTGAAGATTTACACAGGAGAAGCATGCAAAAACCTCAAGTTATGATACAAAGATTTCCATTATAGTTTTTCCTTTTTATTACAGCATCAGGATGAGAACAAATTCTATATGTCTTGAAAAAATTTGTATGTTTTTTCTTTTGCTGGACAGCAATTACATTACTTTGCCAAAAATAAATTTCATCGTATATTTACTATTTTTTTCCTTGCATTGGTTAATCAGATGAAGAGGATACAGGCAAAAAATTATGAACTAAAATGGAAAGACAACTCAAGTTATCAGTGTCACTTTCAAGTAACAGGTGACAGCTGGACTTTTTTTTAGTTCCTTTGTATGTATGGATGTCTTTGTAAAATTTACTTTAGGATCAGTAATATTTCTACTATATTTGAATTAAGGGGCCTTGACTTGAAGCTTAAAAGTATTAAATCTTAATCAAGTAGGACAATCTTAGCCAGACATTTTCAAAGGGTATCTACATTATCTATCTATAGGCTACATCGGCCTATAAACACGTCAACTTATCGCCAGATCCTTTGCCCTGCACACAGTCAGTGTATTTCACTTTTTTTGAGTTTAAATAACCCCAAATATACTTTATTCACAAGTTTTTGTTAAGGAATACCTTACTTTGTAGTAGTACTCTGCATTTACCTTCCCTACACCAACATTTCCAACTAGTAAAATATTGGAGACATAATCTGTTTCATTCTGTTGTTACAAATATAATCCATTGAAAATGCAAGGTATAATTTAAGATGTTGCCAAAAATGTATAAAGAGCTGTGTTCTCCCCAAGCACCAGTTTACAACTACTACGAACCAGAAGACAAAAATAAATCAGAGACAGACTTCTGGAACAGCACAACAAAAGCTACCTAAAACACTCCAATGCCTAAAGGAAACCTACAACTAACAACAAACCCAATTAACTAATTCAATCAACATGGGATTAAGACTTTCATTAATCCACCAACAAGGCATTAAGGGTTTTGTTAAGGACTTAGTTTTCTTTAGTGCAGTATAGCAAGATAGGTTGCAGAAGTAGAATCCTATTTTTTTCATTACCCAGCGAAAAGCCAAAGAAAGTAAAATTGGAATTTCAGGGTGACACAGAAAAAATGAATCCAAAACTACACAACTGTCTGAATACAGTCTATTTTTCTTTGCTGAATTAAACTCTTCAACCATGTATTAGATATTAATTTCAAAAACATATTTTGATGTTCACTTTTCATGGTTATTAATGTGTTTGCTATATTTGTTGTTGCTTAAACCCAAACTCTATGATCTTAATTTCTCAAACTATATAGTTAAACAGATAAATCCAGTAACCCAACAACACTGACTGCAACGTAGTCTTTTAAGTAAGCTAAAAAGTTCTGGGAAAAACTTTCCTTCAGCAGGTGAAAAGTTATATTCATATGATATGATTTTTTTTCATTAAGTCCACAGAAAACAACAGTCTAAAAATATATAGAAGCTGCCAACTCTTCTTGCTGCAGAATTTGAAATGCTCTTAAGCGTATTCCAAACCACCATAACAACATCCTGGCGTATACTTGCAAACCTTACGCACTCCTTTCCAAGCCACAGTGTAACCACAGAGATAAAGATTTACTTACCTGATCCCCTTTTGGTTACAACCTTCAAGCTCTGAGTCAGAGTAGCATACAAGAGAATCAAGTTTGGAATAGGAGCTTTCATCTTCTGTCTTTCCGTGGCTGCTTCCTGGAGTACCAAAAAAATAGAAAGAAACACTGGTTGTACATTGGTGCTGAAACAAACTTGAAGTGAATAATCATAATACTGACATTGTGGAAAAGCTAAAAACAGTTTTTGTGAGGAATTTAAAGCATTAAAAATGTTTTATCTTTCTTCTAAAAAGTATGCAAACAAAAATAATTTTAAATCAAACACATGCACACACTACATTTAACCCTGGAGCTTAAGCTACAACTTTGTCTACCCATTGAAAATTTATGGGGTCTCTGCTAAAACTTTATAACTTTAAAACATCTATTTATTTCTATTTATCATACAATCTTTTCCACCCACCAACATGAAAAAGAACATAATGCCCTTCTTCATTAGTTTTACTCTCATTTATTAATACCATAAATTGAACAGAAGATTCACAATAAAATGAACATTTGATTTAAATAAAATCTGATCATCTTCTTGGGAATAGAGAAAGGAGAGAAATAAAAGCACATCACAGTAAACAGCAGAGACACTTTTAACTTCCTTATATGTGAGCAAGTTCCCAGGCAAGTTCAAACTAACATATTCACAACACTAAATCACAAGTGAATGCTAACTAGAATGGAGATAAGCAGAGCACAGACTGTGCTTTAGCCTTCACCTCTAACATGTGAATAAAAGATTTGTATTTCTATTTACTTACTCTGGGTATTAAGTGGTATGAGCTGCTGGTGAAAGCAGGGACTAAACATCTTGTTAATCTTGATAATTCCTCATTTATATACGGAAATAAGGGTGTCATCTATCCATGATGATTATCAACTTTCTTCAGGATAGGTTGATAGAGCTCATATCTCATATTTCAGTTGGAAGAGGAAAGGAGGACAAATCTGCCTATTCAAGCTAGACAGCAGCTTATCTATGCTATCTATATTCATTAGAGTAACTTACACAAAAATACTCTTGTCTAATGCGAATGAGAAAGGGCTGGAATCAATGGTTCTTTAATATTATAACTAAGACCCAGACTAAACCAACGTGGTCTTGATATTCACCTCCATTAATCACAGCACTGGACAGCAACTGAAAAAATTCTCAGAAGGTGCCGCATAGTACAAGTTTTGATTTCTAAAGAGACCGTGAATCTTTTGCATTTTCATTGATAATCAGGTCACTGAGTACCCAAGATATCTTTTAAAAGCAATATATTAAAATATCCTCATCTTAGAAGAGAACAGGTTAGAAATAAGAAACAGGAGGGGTATAAAAAGGACTTATAGGAAGAATTGCTTAAAAATTATGACTTCATATATAATCCATATTAAAGCCTTACATTTCATGGCATTTCAGAACCAAGCACAAATCTGTTACATTCATCACTATGCATTTAATAAAGATGAGGAAGTGAAATAATATATTTTGACAATAGTTTGTGATATCTTATTGTTTATAACAATATTTGTACTCACAGAGAAATACGCAAGTATTTGCTCATTCATAGACTTTAACAAGCTTCAGCATTCCAGCATCACGGTGAAAGAGTAACTTGCCTATATTCACATGCTACTTCAGAAAATTTAGGCAATTTAGAAATTAAATATGAAATATGGGATTGCTAAGAGGTAAATTATGTGTAATGCTAACATTTTTAGTAAAGTTTAAAATTTAACAAAGTAGCATGACCATTGGCAGTTATAAATAATACAGATCTTACGAAATTTAGAAGCTAGCAATAAAGGTTAATTTTCCAAGGGCACAGTGAGTAGATACCACAATGTGTTATGCCACATTTTACTGCAGACCTTAGTCAAGCTTTCAGAAATCAAAATCTCATTTCTCAGTCACTGCACTAACTGATGCCACAGGAAGTCCTGAAGCTGATATCTTCAGCCTCCAGGGAACTAGCAAGAGTCAGCTCCTTGCGCTGTGTGAGCCTAATAAATATTGCCCAAAGAACCACAGGATCTTACTACGCAATTACAAATCCAGTAAATAGGTTCAGACTGTGAAAGCATATCCAAACACATCCTTTTTGACCACACATCAAAAGATAATATTGCTGATCACTGTGAATAAATGCAAATATATACATATATTTGCATATGTATGTGTATGCATGTATTTATTTGTATTTATAGATATTTGTATAGGGAAACTGTGGAGTAGCTATAAAGATTGATTCTTTCAAAGCAAGCCTCAGTAAATGCAATAATATCAATAAGAAACTGTTCAGTAAATGAAAATCTTCTTTTGGTCCATGCATATATCACTAATTTAAGTTGTCAAGTTAACAAGGGGAACCATTATTTTAATAATATAGCAGGAATTGCATTTTAAACATATCACCATGGAAGACATTCTCATGTGCATTTATTCTCAGAGATTCAGGTCTAACTCAAAGGCATAAGCTAAACTGGCTGCTGCCTACATGACTTGTGATAAATCCCTAGAAAGTAAAGTCTGCTGCTGTCTTTGGAAATACCAGAAAGAAGTTACTGCTAAAGGGAAAAAAGAAGGGAGGGATGACTCTCAACAGCAGCCACTGGCTCCTTACAGCAATATAAGCAACAAATCAGATCTCACATAGGCTCTCCCCAGAGCCTTCCAACACTTCTCTTCTGTTTACACTCCCTTTTGTGAAGGAGGAGAACTATTTCTGGTCTTCTCTAAAAACCAAACACCCAACCAAAGAAAATGCAAAGAAGTAAAGATCATTTTACTGGAGCTGTTGCCTCACAGCTCTGGAAGTTGTCTGGGCGGTTGGGAAATCCGCCTCAGGTTATTCATATGAGTGATTCAAAACAGATATTTAACATCTCTTGTCCCTTGTTCCGGGTGAATGCCTCAGAAATTGACTATTCTAGAAAATGTCACCCCTGTGAAATTGGTTGTGAAAACAAAATAAGCAAGTCAGAAGAAAATATAAAAGGAACATCCCAAGGGGAATCTCACAACAAGTTAACAAAGTCAACAGAAAATGCCTTCACTGCTGCAATGAGTATGCCCAAGGCCTAGACACTGTAACATATTCAGGTAGCTTTTAAACTAGAAAACAAATAAAAGGCATAATTCTGAGAAGTAAAATTCTTAACACTAAGTGGAGTGTGATATCTCATGCATTGGAAATAGCCTTCTTTCAGCAATGAATTTTTTAAGGAAGAGACTCTTTTACTAGTCGCTTAGCCAGAATTTATTTCTTTTTTAAAATAACATTAAGAAATTCTGATTTTAACAAGCAGAACAAGTCTTCTGTTCCTTTAAGCAATAGTTAGACAGTTTACATATACATCTACAAAAGTAATTTTTATGGTTGTTCTTTTTTCTGATTTTCAGTTACTTCCACTAAAAAGCCAGGACAATGTATGGTAGTTATAAACTTAATTTCTGTTTTTTAAGCTGAATTTATTTGAATATGTTTTACATACCCTTGCGGTATAAGACTACTAGACTCCAAGGGTGAATAGTAAACTAAGTCTTTTAGAACCAGGGATTTTTGGCTGTTTTTTCTTTATACAATACCAAAGATGAAATGTTTTTTCATCTTTAAGTGGTATTCACAACTTGAAATTTTCAGTAGTGGGTTGTTTGTTGGTGTGAACCAAAGCACTGAAAAAATGCTAAACATTTCTGCAGAAATATATTGCACACAAATTTTAACTGGGCATATGAATAACTTTTTTAAAAATTCTTTTCTGTAGAAGGTGTCACTGCTTGACACCAAAATGCCTTAGGATAGCATTTACATTGGAAAGTATCTAATTTTCCAGTTAAGACAGAAATAGAAATACAGCTGTATATCAAGACTAACACTTTGGAGAAATGCCAAGAATGCTTTTTCTCTTCAATTGTCATAAATACTCACTGTGAAGAAAATGCATACACATAGACACATGCTTTCCAAAACAGCTCAGCAGACATTAAATTAACTTATATTACATTACATTATAGTAAGGTAGTTCCTGATAAGGCAGGCAAGTAGAAAAGAAAATTTTGATTTCCTTATTGTACTTATTATGGGCATTTCCCAATACTTGAATCAAACTTAACTGAAATAAGAAATTTTCCATGGGCTTGGTCTCTTAAAATAATTTTAAGGGGATGATTCTCAGTTAGCCTATAACTGCTGGCTGATGTCTGTTGACTAATTATTTGAAAATCATTTTTCTTTTCATATTGCTATTCTAACTTTGAAGAATGTTTTTTTAATACATGTTAAAAACTGCTGCATTATCTTTCTCCATCATATGCCCCTCAAAGAAGAAGAAAAAAGAAAAAGAATATTGCAACATCCTCTGAAATCTGCAAGATGTTTCGTGACTGTTCTGCAGTAATGACAAAAATGCCTGTTCAGTAACATTCTCTTCTTATGTGATAGTTCTTTACAAATCCCTGAATAGGATGACATTAGATCTCACAAGGTGTAAAGGAGAGTTTGGCATGTCCAGAACACAATTCAAACATCTTGGGGAAATAAAAAAGCTTTAAATTCCTAAATTTCAAGGAAAAACTAAAATTAGAATAAACCTAATTTCATAAATTTGTCAATTCATTGTCATGAGCTGACCTAGAACAGTAAGACAACTGTAGCAATTCTTAAAATGGTAAGTAAAAGAAAATTTAAAACTCCATTAAATTAGGCCTTTCCAGAGTCCCAGTAAACAAAAGGATTCAGCAATCAAAAGCAACAGGAAGCCAAGAGGTTACTGCATTTGCTTTCCAAATCATCCTCCATGCTAAGCAGCATTCCTAAGTTCAAGCATGCTGTGTGGTTTGTGACCAAAAAAAAAAAAAAGAAGATTAGGTAAAAAGATTAGTAAGCGTGGAAAGAAAGAATGGTGACAGTATTTTAAACTGAGATAACTAAAAGCCAATATGCAACCTGTCCTGCAGGGCACATTGTGAACAGGAACTCAATGGAGCCTTTGGAGAGGTTTCCAACAGAAACAGGTTTTCCTATTAAACCTGGTACTCATTATTGCCTTCCTTTAAAGATACTTTTTATTGACTCCATCCATAATACAAGGTATAGTAAAGAAGGCAATCTATCTGGAGAAATTTAAGATTATTCCATGTATTTCTGTATATGAAAATATAATCTACTTTTCCCAAAAGTTTCCATTAAGAAACATGAACCACTAAAACATATAAGAGAATTTTAAATGATTCTACAATGAAAAAGAATCCTGATATGGGCTGAATATTTATTTTATTAGTCTTATGTAAAAAAGTAATGTCAACAATAGTATTTGAATGGAACATGGACTAGAAACATTCATATTTTGCATACTGTTTAGATTGCTTAATGTGTTTCTAAATATTTCATTACGTGGTTTTTTTCTGTACTATGTAAAGAATAAGATTTCTAGATTGTGCTTTTTCTATTGTGAGACAAATAAATTGTAGCAGATTACAGATAGCTGAAACTTAACATGTCATTTGCTTGAGGACCCGCTTTTGAAGAAACACTTGGACATCTTGTCCTTCTGAACCACAGACTGAAATACATAGCTGAAAATGATCCAACACATATTTTGGGGAACTGCAGGGCATAAGAAGAGGAAGTACAGATTCAGCAAAGACATACAAAGAGGAGATGATCATCTCTTGCCAATGGTCTCACAGGACCTTGTGGGATCCAGGTCAGCAGGGTACCCTTGACAGTCCCAGACAATTCACCAAGGTGGCTCAGTCAGTCAGAAGTACTGATGCAAATAGAGCAGGAAAGAAAATCCTTGGATAGTGAGGCAGTGAGATATTTACCATCAGGATAAGGGAACAAAGGATGGAGAGAAGTCTCTGTTCACTTCAAGGAACCTTTACTTGAGATAAAAAATACATCAGCCTAAGTTTAAAACAATCTTGTATTGTTATTAAAAGTAGATAGTACCCCCTCTTAATAATTCACAACTTATGATCATAAAGAAATAAGAGTCTGAAACTAAAGAAAGTTTTTTTTCAACAAAAAATGTAACCAAACGGGACTAGCATACTTGATGTTTCCAGCATATCAAGTAGGATACATAAGAAATGTGTTGTTGTGCGAATTAGGACAATGGATTAATGAAAAATTTGAAACCATCATTTTGTTATATAACAACATAATACACTTCAAAAAGTAAATTTGCAAGATGTAACTTAAATTAACTCTAATTTTGAGCTTATGTTATGATAAAAGTATTTTTTAAAAATTTCAGTCTTCATAAAATTTTCTGAATAGTTACTTGATAAAATACACAAGACACTAACAGAAGTTTTAAAATATTTTGCCTATCAATAAACATTACAAGAATGATTTATTTTCAAAAGTTCCTGGAATAGTATTGATTCCTAAAGAAGTTACCTAGAACAGAGGCTAGACAGTGTTAAAGGATTAAAGCAGGTATTTATTAAAAGGTCTTCAAAGGATACACCTTGGGCAGAACAAGAGCCCGGTTGTGGCTCCACCCAAGATGGACCCAAGATGGACCCTAGGTCACGAGTTTTCTCACTTTTATAAGTTTTGGTCCATTTACATACTGGGGTTAATTGTCAGATTACAGCTTCATGTTATGAAGTCCCATCCTCTCAGTATGCTCTCCTCAATTCTCTGTTGTTTGCACTTTTTGGGCCTGAAGCTGCAAGTGTTCTCAGGCTGGAAAAGGATTGTTTAGTCTAACTAAACTGTGAAGAGAACTTGGTAACACTTTATATGAAGCTCAAAGTTACACACTACTGCAGAACAGAATCTAGAAAATATGAAAGCAACAACTTAAGGCAGCAGTATCTTCCATCTGAGTTACTAATGAGAGAGATGTTTTCCCTCAAGATGAAGGACAGAAGGATATGGAGGATTGAAGCTCCATGTGGATATTCTGACAGAATGTTTACACACAAAATAATAACCGCCCTTTACTATCACTCAGGTTATCAGTTTACATCACACCAACATCAATGGTTTTCCACAGCTGATACTTGAAACACAATTTTGCTAACACAAGGTAATCTGAGAGCCTTACACATGACCTGTTTCTAATTTAATGTTTGCCCTATCCTGGCATTTGAGATGTTAGGGAAGTTGTAATTTTACATTACACTTCATACTATATGAACTCCCTCTGCACTTTAGAGCTGTGAAAAGGAAGAAACAAGTGTTTCATTTATCCCCTCTCTCTCACAGACTTAACTGACAAGCCCTTTACACTTCTTCAAACCAGATTTTGACAATCTGTTGTCAGGCCCTGAGATCAGTAGTGAGCCTGAGTGTCCCTGCCCAGCCTACCCTGAGACCTCCCCCGCTGGGCCAGGGACAAGCTCATTCTGGGGATGTCGATTCCTGCCTCTGTGACACTCCAGGACTGCTCCAGCTCCACCTCTGGCCCCACCTGGATGCTGCCAATACTCGAGGCAGCCCATCTCAGCATGGATTCCTCACACACGTGCTGCCTCCAGCCCTCTCTCATGTCATCTTCTGCTCCTGCCTAGAGCCCTTGGCCATGGCTCACCACTGCCATGCCAGAGGCTGTTGACAGACCCCAAAACCACCTACCATGGTCAAAGACTGTGAAACTGCACCCCATGGGTGAGGGCAGGGCTATGCCAGGGTTGGACAGTCCTTCCCCACACCCTGACACCTTGCTCCTCAAAAGGGTCTGAAATACAGAACCAATATTCACCAATGTCTGTCTCAAACCTGTTCATTTCAAGTGGGATAAAGTTTCTCACATTTTAATGCTATAAATAACCTGAGAAGAGTTGCTGCTTCCCCTGGAAAATGCATAGATAGAAAACAGTTTTGTGTTTACAGAAATAATGATAAAACACTTTGGAAGTTCTTTATTTTATCAATTATGATATAATTCTTTTATGATGTCAGCAGACTATAAGCAAGATTACATATAAAACATTTGAGTATCATAAATTCAGTATCAGAGTGAGACTTCACAGACAAGTTACTGCCTGACAAAGAGTCCATATGATGAATATTGCATTTGAATATCAACAAGGACCTGAACAGAAATATGCATACAAAGGATAAGGCAGCTTTACCATTTTGATACATCACCCTGTGTACCATAATTAAAGCAGAGCAATTTCTACAAAAATTATCATCATTAAATTGGTTTGCAAAGAAATCAAGCATTGATGATATACAGCTATACCAGTGGTGGGTAAAGCAGAGCAGCTCTTTCTGCTCTGTTCTGCACCCCATCAATGTAAGTCAATCACATCACAATTTCACAAGTCCTGTTCTATTATTATGAAGAAGAGTAGAAGTGTAAAAAGAAGAAAGGATTGCAAATGGGTCTAAAACTTCTCCTGTTAAAATTGTAGAGCATTTAGCTGCACTGAACAAGATAACTTTGAAATTGCCCACACCCATCGTTCCATCTGGGATGGCATTCCTTAGCCCTACTTCATTTTTAGTGTTGATCTTGTTGCTTTGATCTTGTTTAGCTACTTCTTGAAAAGTCTATCTCAGTACCTTTAATTTCTAGCCAAACTCTGCTTGCTATTCCACTGCCCTAGCACCAACCAGCTACCTAATAATCCCAACACAGGAGAAACTTCCATTGCTTCAGTGGAAAGTAGCAGATCTGACTATTGCTTACCTTCAGCTGTGGTTTCAGCCTGCACTGAGATCCAAAGTCACAAAGCAATGGCTGGCCTAAATAACTACTGCATTTAGCTTCCTCACAGACATTTACAGTTTTAAGCTGCTGAATAGTACTGTTTATTAATAGCTGCATTTTATGATTTGACACTAAGAGGAAGTTGATGGTTTTAGAAAAGGCAGAGCTTCCAGTTTACCAATTATATATTAATAATGAGAACTCATGAAATACATAATATCTGACCTTAATGCTGCAACATCCTGTTAAATTAACAATAGGTGTTCCAAAATTAAAATTTCAGCCTGTAACAGTGGAAAATATAAATCAAGTAAAGATTTACATATATGCAGGTCACAAGCTAAATATCACAAGTATCAGGTCAAAACTAAATTGAGGTATATTTAGTATGATGCTAGCAATTTTCATAGCTGGGAGATATTACAATGACATTCTTCAAAATCTTGATTTGAGAAAAATTATCAAATATAAAAAACCTTTTCAAAAATAACTTCTCTGGAAAATTGTAATATTTTCTCCCACGATGACAAATATTTATGTAACCTTTCAAAACTGGAATTTCAAATACTCATGGACTGAGAATCACTCTGGTCTTACTTGTGGTAGACCAGGCTTGGAATTTCAAGTCGCTAATTCAAAACCTTCTGTCAAAATGGATAAAATGCACATCAGAAATAACAGGAGAAAATACTGTAACCCTGGGACTCTTTCTTTCCTATGGAAGTGTTAAAACTATCAAGCCAGAACTTGTCTCCTTATGTGTCTTTTTCCAGGCCCTTGGATTTAGCATGCACAGCTGCACAGCACCTTGTTTTCTCCAGAAATTATAGAAATTGCTGTCATCAAAACAATTGGATGAGGCATTTGGGACATGCGGGTTCAACTCCTTCAAATCAAGAAGACTTACAAAATAATGCTTCCATTTCCTGGGCATGTGCTGTGCTTCTATAACACATACACACATTTTGTGCTTTCAAAGGAACACTTTGTGACGAGCAAAATGTTAACTTGTAAAATAAATGCAGCAAATGTTTATGGGTAGCTCATTCAAAACTATTCTGTTAATTTCTGCCCTGTTGTACTGGGTAGAATGATTCCCATCATACTCTAAACATAAAAGTGGAGCATTCCATAAAATTTTATCAGCTCCTATTGTGAAAGCCCCCAGGAAGCTTTAAAAGCTCACCAGAAATGCATCTAGTTTCAGCAGAATTCAAAACTTAGCATAAGTGTATTTGCCTGCAAATCTATGCTATTGACTGACTACTATTATGCCAATAAATTATAAATACAAAATCTATATGACAATAACACTGCTGAGGTTTCCTTGAGAAATTATGTCTAAAATAAAAGATTTTTGGTACATTCTAAAAATACATGCAACAACAGTTGATGCTTATGTTATTTACAGAGGGTTTTGGATTCTAGTACCTACTCCCCACAGGCACACTGAGAAAGATGACCACTCCCTCTGCAACAGCAGCCAGCCCAGCCCCTGTAAATGAACTGGGAACACAGTATTTTTAGACTA
>QUSF01000007.1:9260184-9297653 GCA_003676055.1 Chloebia gouldiae
AATCTTATTAACTCTTCATTGATTATAATACCAGGAAATTAATAAGAGCTATAAGAGGTATTAAGTAAACCAGAAGTAAAACATTTTATGGGGTTGCATTACTCTATCTTTTTTTAATTTTCTTTTTACATTTAGTTAAAGGAGATTATTCTCATGAATAATTGTGAAGTAGAGCTTCCAAAATCAATTCTGGAATGAAAGTCTCCCACTGTTTCTTCAGGATGATCAAAGGCCAATACTCTGGAAGGCCAGATAAAAAATGGACTTCTACTCTTCCTGCTGTTAGCTCAGCATTATTTATTAATTGTTTACATGATGGGAAAAATACTTTGACTGTTACATTTCCAGATTAAACAAGGTGGGATGAATTGCATTGTTTGAGGTCAGTGACAATATTAAAAGTTATACTGACAGACTACAGAAATCACATGAAAAAAAAAACTCCAGAGAAACAAATGCAAAGTGTCAAATTAAGAAGATTTAATCAACGAAATGCAGGGAGGATGAATAACAGCTGGTTAGATATTGGTTCTGTAGGAAAGGATCTATCAATTATAGTAGATTAGAAGCTGAATACCAGTCAGCCTACACTTCCTAAAATAAAGATGATATCCTGAGATGTGCACAGAGCAGGCTCTAAAAATCTGAGATGTGCACAGAGAAGGCTCTAAAAATCTTTTAAAAAATACATTCAACATGTATACACAATGGCTGAGGACAGCTGACCTTGACACTGGGCAGTGGAATAGTTTCATTCCATACTTTTGATTGTATGAAACTTCCTCTGAAAATAAGAGCTGGATGTCTATGAAGTCCACACATTTTTGAAAACACTTCTTCAAAACAAACGAAAAAAAAAAAGGAATATAAGAGATGTTTAAGAGAGAGATCAAGAATGTAAAGCATAGACAGTGGTCAGTTCACCAGTGCTGGCAGCAGCAACTGCCCAGAATGTGTCATTTTGAAACAAATGATGATACTATGAGGATTCATTCATCAGCCAGTGCTGTCATAATAGGTAAAAATACTATTTTTTTTCACCTGTTCAACATTATTTGGAGACAATAAGCATTCCTAGAATAAATACTGCCATTGCTGACGTTTGCCCACCATTTTGGAATAAGAAATTCTGAGGTGGATCTAAAAGACACACGTGCTTCATTTGCTATGACATCGTGGCTCATGACAGTGTGTACAACTTAAAAAAAAAGGGAAGGGAAGGGAAGGGAAGGGAAGGGAAGGGAAGGGAAGGGAAGGGAAGGGAAGGGAAGGGCTATAGATGAATAATGAGATTATTGGCTCTCGCAATTAGGGGTTGACGTGTGAATATTAAGAAAAGATTTAGTGATATATAGTTAAGTTACTGTAGTTTGGATGTCCTCTGTTCTCCCCACAGTTCCCTTTTCCCCCTTCTGTACTGTTGCCATCAGACAGCCTGGGTTGTCTATTGTTGTATTTTTGTTAAGGTTTAATAAACCTTTTAAATTTTCAAAGTGAGCAGTTGTCTCTCAGGGAAGGGAAGGGTTTAAAGGAGATGAAAACACACTCATTACATCAGTGTCACTGGTTTATGATACAATGTAATTCAGGAGAGTGAAATATAAATCAGAAATAAAAGATCTGTTAAATTAAAGATTTTTAGTTGCAGGCATTGTGTCAAGCAGAGACAATCATGCTTGTAATGCCCCCATAGCAACTGCCATCCTTAGTTTCACTGGAGAGAATATAGGGAGAATGTAAGAATTCAGAGTGAGGTGCCTCACTGATCTGCATTAGAGCTCATTTAAATAGAACATACAGGTATAACATCCTTGCTCCAGCCATTGACCATCATTCATTGCCTTGCACATCCTGCTCACAGCTGTGCACACTTTACTGTTTTGTGATGCCTAATTGCTGCAATCATTGCATACAATGGGGCCCCAGCTAAAGGACATTCTATACTGACATTTGTCCATTTAGGATAGAAGCCTATTTTCTGTTTAATGTGCATGCATTGTCAGTAATTTTGTGCAAATGAACAGTTAATGAAAACAAGTGTAGTAAGAAAATCCTGAGGTTTTAGCAATTGAGGATCTTAGCACAGCTCTAATGGAACAAGTATTAGCTGTTCACCAAGAAGCATTTAGCTCTATTATATACAAGCCATTAGATACTGACAAGAGATTTGACTATTATCTTGTCTCTATCAACTAATTTAAACTTCTTCATTGTAAGAGTGCTGAGGCACTGAACAGGTTGCCCAGAGAAGCTGTCAGTGCCCATCCCTGGCACTGCTGAAGGCCAGGTTGGACAGGGCTTGGAGCATCCTGGTCCAGTGCAAAGAGTCCTTTAGGGGGCTGGATGATCTTTAAGGTCCCTTCCAACCCAAAACATTCAATGACTCTATGAACTTCAATTTGTAATATAATTTTTTTTTTTTAATGTGCTTTGGTCCCATGCCAATCAATTAATTTCCAGCTTTTAAAGTAGAAGTCATGATAAGCATTTAGCATTCTCTGGTATACTCTAGGTTTTGTGACTGCTGTCAGATAGTCACTAAAACTTTTAATGTTTTTATGAAATCTTATAAGCATATGCAGTATTTCAAGATATTTCAGTCTACAATATCTAAAAACTAATTTGCTACAAGGATAGGGTTTTTTTTTAGTATGCATATTTGGACAGGCAAGATAATTCCTTTAATTTAACTATGTGTACCAGTTTTAGTCTTGAAAACTTAAAAAAACAGAATATCAAAAAACTTTGCTGAAACATATAGTAGGTTAAGCAGAGGACAATCCCCAGAGAAATGGAGATGCTGTCTATCCTGACAAAAACCCCAACAGAAAGGTTATTTTTAAGCAATTGTTAGGTCTATGCATGTTCAGTGTTACCAGGGCAGAATATATCCCTTTCAATACTACTGAATTGAGGGCTTGTCAATGCTAACTACTTTGTCCAGAGAATGCAGAGGTAGATGAGGAGCTTATGACTCCTACTTACCAAGAGAGCTGACAGCTTATTCTTAGCACTGCTACTAACTCTTATGCCCACACAGATTCATGAAAGCAATTTATTAGATATGAATTATCAAGGGTTCTTAATTGTTTACTTATTGCAGGTCAGATGACTGGTAAAAAGGCTGCCTCCTGCACAAAAACACCTGGCCATTTTTTCTTTGAAAACAGGATTTAATTTACTTTCTTTTTTTTTTTTTCAGGGGAACTTGTTAATTATATAGCTAATGTAAGTTATTTATATAGCTAATGTAGCCATATAGCTATGTAGTTATTTATATAGCTAATGTAAGTTAATTATATAGCTAGTGTGGAGTGAAGATATGGTTTCAACGACGAACAGAGCACCCCAACCTGCGTTTTGACAGAAATCCTCATTGCCTCCTTCTCAGTTTTATGACACAAAGCCTAGAGGAACATATATGACAGTACAGGGCTAAGGAGCATCAAAATAATCTTTAAATATTTTACTGCGCTGCATTTCTTTTTTTCTTTAAACACATCAAATTGTGTGAAGCAGACGCACCGGGGGCAGCAGGAGGGCTGCATGTCCCCACGGGCTGGGGCTGTGGCAGGGCTCCCACGCCCCACGGCCCAGGCAGGAGCAGCTCTGGCACCAGGGCAGTCCCAGCCCCAGGCATGGGCACCTCCCGTGGGGCCACTCTCGGGGCCAGGCAGAGGAGCCCGACCCCATGGCTCAATTCCTGCCACTGCACATGAGTTAATTAAGGCTCTTTAGAACAACACCTAAATATTATGGAGGTTTACAATCCGCTACAGTCTTCTACAGGCTTAATCTTTTCAAACCACATAAAAACATTAACTTTTCATTACTTCTAATAGAAATCCAATACAAAAGGTATACACTGAGGAAAATCTATTTCCAAATTTTGGTTTGATCTACTGAATCAATAGGGTCTTTATTTCTAAAGCTATTTTTACTCTGTCCTCCATCATGCTTCATAAACTGAGACAAGACATGTGCCAAGGGCCTTCTGAAGGACTAGCCTGACAGAAATATCAGTATATTCTCATATACTCGAGATCTGATGCACTACTCAGGAGCTAGGAGAATTAAAGAATTAACCACATTCAAGAAAAAACTCCACTCTCTTTTCTCCACTCTGTGTCTGCAAGTACAGGCAACTCCTCCAAGGACAGCAGTTCCCAAAGCAGAGTTAAAAATCCACTTGTTTGAAGAAAAAGACAAAGACACCCCTTCCTCAAAAAAAAAAAAAAAAAAAAAACAAAAACGAAAAATATAGGACTTGTTAAGGCTGAGAGAAAGAACTCTAACAGCACAGGGATTTTGCATTTTGTGCTAGCTAAGAAATTCTATATGTTGTATTTTCTTTGCTGGTGCATCTCCCAAGACAGGACAACTGGCATCGATGTGGTAGTATGGTAACTAAGAAGATTTGCAGAGAGTTCTAAAGAGAGGGTGAAAGGCAGGAAAGTTCGGTTATAATACTTCCTTAAAAATGGAGTGGCTAATTAGCAGTGCAGGAAACAGAAGGTATGGTAGAAGCCAATGCAAGAGGCCATTCAGACTCTTCAAGTTTTAAACACAGGGACTAAAAATAATGAAACTCTACATCAGTTTGACAGGTGTCCACCAAAAGAAATTTAACTTCAATTGTCACAGGTAGATGAAAAGATTGACTTGTTAAAGTAAAACAAGTCAGATCCAACATGAAGATTGTAGTGTAGGTACATCCTTATGCTTATTTTATTAAATATTTGTCTTTCCAACACACTGAAGGAACATAAATCCTCCCTAGATTTCAGCTTGTAATGTTTTCCTGGTTTGATTCTACAGTTGAAAAAACATCTACTGAGCTGTTCTACTTCCACTTTTGCCTCTACCTGTCTTTGGGCCAGCACTGAGCATACACCGATTTCCCTGAACATTATGGACATGCTATTCACTTTTGCTGTAAACGAGGAATATTCAAGGAAGCATCAGATGATGTGAGAGAGAAAGAAGAGATGAAAGGAGGTAGCAGAGCTGCAGACTTCATCACTTAGGTCGGCTAGGACTCACTGAACCTTTGGGTTAACTTGCTTACGAAGCTCATGATGCCATCCTTTTATCTTGCTGACTAACCTGACACTGCAATGTCTGAGTGTAGGTTTGTGTCAGCAAAGCAACTTAGGGCATTGGGCAATGCATTTGTTAATTCTGGATTTATATCCTGGGATATCAGGCAGCAATGAACTGTCTGTATAGTTCACAAACAAGTAGTTCTCTCCAGATAAAACAGTCACCCCAGAAGAGAATTACATTTTTAGCTTGCTGGGAGGTCCTGACTCCATACATACAAAAAGAGCTCTCCTCAAATATCCAGTGTTTGTGAAGCAGTTTCTGAATTTAAAAGACTGCATTTGGACCAACAGAGCAAAGACCTTGAATTTAACGGTATGCTTAATATTCTACTAAACAAACTACATCCTAGTTTGATTAGTCTACAGTATTTTCATTTTGTAAGTAGATGAGGGGAAATATTTTTCAATAAACATGGACTAAAGAAATTTTGTAGTAGTATGAACCTGACCAAATCAGAATGCTGTCAAAATCATGATTTTTTTTTCTTTTAAAAAGTAAAAATACAGACATAGAAACACCTTCTCTGACCTGCTGGTCACACTTTTTCTTGTTACAGCCTAGGACAGTTTCTAGGCTTTCTGGGCTGCAAGCACACAGTAGCAGCTCATGCTGAGTTTCCCAACAAGCAACAACCTCAAGTCCTTCTCCTCAGGGAAGCTTTCAATCCACTCTCTGCCCAGCCTGTATTTGTGCTTGGGATGTATTTGTGGTGCTGTGACCCAGAGGCAGGACTTTCTGCTTAGCCTTGTTGGACTTCAGTAGCTTTGCACAGACCCACCCCTCAAGCCTGTCCTGGTCTCTCTGGATCCACCCCTGCCCTTCAGCACTCTGAGCACACAACGCAGTTTGGTGTCAGTGGCTGACAAACCTGCTGAGGGTGCCTCCAATCCCTCTGTCCGTGTCACCAGCTAAGGTGGTAGACAGCTCTGGCCCCAGTACTGACCCCTGAGAACACCACTTAGACATCAAGCTGCCAACCACAACCCTCTGAGTGTGGCCATCCAGTCAAGTCCTTATTCACCAAGTGGTCCATCCATCAAATCCATGTCTCTCAATAGAAAAATGTATTTAGACACAGAACAATGATTGTGACATGCACCTAAAGCTGTTGCTGTTATAGGAAGTATTGGTACATGTCAATACTTACAGTGAAAATAAGCTACAAAAACTTGACTGTAATAATTTAATAATCCTTTACTGATGTATTTCCTACTGAATTATTTAAAAATACATTGTCAAAATTAAATATACAAGATTTTGTTTGATTGGTTTACCTTAGCTAGAATATTTCATGCATCTCTTCCTCTAAACTGCACATTAAATGGAGGTTTTGCAATGATGTCCACATATTATCTTCTCAGGTTCATCATCCACACCAATTTGCTAACAATTTTGTCTCCCCATTGTGGGAAATATCAGTATTACAGCCAAGAAAGTCCTTCCTCTGACTGTTTCTAGTTTAGAATTACTTGGTTTACAGTTTTCTCATCAAGGTTAATTCTCCATTATTTGTGAACATATATAATTCCCAATGGGAGTTTTTTAGATAACAGGAACGACATCCTTCAAATTGTAGTCCCTGTTTATCCCAAGTAGTTGAAAGTTTGAACTGAAGAAGAGCAGATTGCAGGTCTCATTTAAATTCATTAATGCTGTTTTGAAATAATTTAGCTGTTTTATGCATTACAGCAGCTGCTAGTGTAGCTTAAAATAAAATGGGAAGGGACCATTCTGTTTTCAGTAGAACAGTCTTTATGGGCTTGAATTTGGTAGAGACATCATGCTATCTTTGATGACTGTTCCCTGGATGACTGTCTCCCTAACAACAGATGATGCTTGTGTGATGTTGTCTGAAACAAAAGGGCTTCAGTTTGTAATCCTATTCTCAGCACAGTTTGATTACCAAAACAGGCAAGACAAGGAGCCAGATTACTGAAAAGAGTTTTCCTCTCTCACCACCACTCCAAAATCAAATCTGAGGATCTTACTCAGAAGAATTTATTAGAACCCAAGAGACCAGTTTTAGGATTAATAGTTCTCTCTTGTTTTACCTTGACCCTTTTTTAAAGGCAAATTGTTTCCAAGAAGATGAGAATTCCTGTTTTGATCCTAGAAGCTGAAGTGCTGGCCAAAGTCTCTGAAGTCAATCATCTGTATAAACTCCACCAGAATAAACTCTCACTTTGGATGAGAGCATAGACATAAAAACTCAAGGACTTCTTCATCACTTATTTTCTTGTCATGATGACCTCTTGGAATTAATTGGACTCAACAGCATTTGTTTTCCAGGTTTGGAAGTCTTTACTAAAATCAGGAATCTGATAAAGAAGCTTTAAACATAAAGCTTTAAACATATCAACAGTGTACAGTAATGTTTTTCTGGAAATCTAAATAGTTCCTTCACTCATTACAGATCCAAGGATGTACTCTCAAGCCACTAGCTCATAGTTCTATTGCTGAGTACTGCTCTAGATAATGTTTATTATTTAATGAATAATATATATATATAACATAATGTTTATTATTTAATGAATAAAAAACCAAATCCTTTGTTGATTTCTATAAGGGCAGACTCTATCCAGAACATGAAGGACAGACTTGGAAAGAAAGTGGAAATACTCTTTGACAGCTAAACAAAAAATGGTAAATGAAACTGGAAAAGAATGAAAAATTTAAAAACAAAACAACAACAAAAAAAAACCACTAACAAAAAACCCTGAACAAAAATTTTTGCCAGTGTCGTGCCTATTCAAAGGTTGAAAAATGGAATCAGAGTTTATTTGAGTATATTCTGAAAGCTCTTGTGAGGGTCTGAAAGGATTTAATGAAATTTGATAATTAACCTTCACAAGGAATGTGACACCATGCCTTTAGATTTTTATAGTTTAGGCAAAAAACCAAAAGAAGTTACTGATCTCTTTGAGAACTCATCTAGAGATTCCATTCTCATAGAAAAACACATTTGTCAAACAGCATCACTTATTTTTAAGCAAAGAACAATGAGTCACTTAGGAATCTGTACCAGAAAAGATCACAGTAATAAAATCTTTTCAAGCTCTCACAAGCTTCAGTGACTGGGCATATGACTTCTAGGAAGGTAAACATGGAAAATCCTGAATAATTCTGCTAAAATGCTGTTTTGAACAACCTCTGACCTTTCAACAAAATCAATCAGTTACAAAAGTGTTAATGCTTTGTTTACAATTGCATCTATATTTTTAGGAAGTGCTAGAATGAACATAATTTTGGTGTTTAATACCAGCCTAATAAATTCTGAGTGATACAGCAGAGTGGACAAGAGAATAAATTTGCTAAAATTGTAATTAGACGCTAAGGTGTTTTAAGGTCCTAGAAAGGAGCAAGTGTGTGTGGAAAGAAGAGATACCAGATTACAGAAGGGCTCAAGAGGGATATGCTGAGCCTTGCAGGGAATATCCATTACAGTGCATCATTCCTTGCAGGCTGTGCTATGGAATCAGCAAGAATGCACTCTGATCTTATCTTTAATACGTGGCATAATTCTGAGTACACCCTCTCTGCTACAAATGGAAAAGGATTTTTAGATTCATGTTTGAAATTTTGACCTGAATTTAGGAAAGATTTTTGCATTTAGAATAATAACAATAAAAAAGCAAGTTTCTTTTTATTATATTAACTTACTAACTTCTTAATATCTTAACCTTTTATTCCCTATTTCTGCTTGTTAAAATGAAAATGAATAAATGCTGAATTGTCTCATGTTTAGGATGACAGAAATATTTAATTTTAATTACTGGTAAAACTGTTCATATACACTCATCACTTATTCATTTTAACATTGAGTGTTTCCCTGTTTTCCCATGCCTTAAGATTTATTGAATATATCTTCAGTTCAAAATTACAAATTATATATATTCTGTGTATTTCTATAAAGAAAATATTTATTATGCATGTGTAAAATAAAAAAAGCAAATGAGCAAGTGCTAGTCTCTTTAATTTGCTGATACTCAACAGTAAAAGACATAGTAAACAATAAAAACTGGAGTGAACAGAAAAAGAGTGTAGTCAGAATTTGCTTGATCTCTTCCTTCACCATTACAAAGGGCAAAACAATGGCCTGGCAAAGTATAAATCTGTCAGCTCACAGCAACTGGGACTCAAGGGAATTAAGAATGACCTCCAAAGCATGCCTTATTCCTAGGCAACCCCTGCTAAATTGAAATAATATTATATCATTTGGGTTTTAACAACCCAAATCACATTTTGTATTTCTTCTCCAACATAGCAGTAAAAAGAACATGAAAATTTCTGGGCTAAGCTTTCAGGAAATCACCAGTGACCCACTTTGTGAAAGAATGCTGCCACATTGTCTTGAAATGATTGTTGGGCTTAGAATTTTGAGTAACTGTGGTGATTTTCCTAAGGAAGTGTTAGTTTAAATTGTTAAGCCCACTGAATAGCCACAAATCATTAGAAGTTTTGGGGGTTTTTTTAGTTTAATGGCATTATTTATCTTCACACTATGAACTGTACTTGGCAGCAGATTTCAAATGATACACATCTAGCCATAAAAGTAGAGAATGATCTCCTAACATAGAAAATGTCTGACTTTAATACTGGAAGCTGCATACCCATTCAAGGGCTATTGCAGAAGGTTGAGACTGGAGAAATCAAATCTAATAATAAAAACTAAGGAGATCAGTTGGAATCATGACATTCCATGGATTTTTTCAAAATGCTTCTTTTCAGAGGATTATAAACTAAACTAAACTAAACTAAACTAAACTAAAATAAAATAAATGCAATGCAGAGAGGAAACACTAGTCTTTTCAAAGTATAATCTCTATGGCAGCACTAACAATAGCTGTTCATTTCAAAGAACAAATAGTTTCTAAGCAATCTGATTTTGTTAATTCTTTTTTTTTTTTCCAAAGAACATCATTATGTCTTTACACCCCTGCAGCAGATTAAAAGTAGTAAAAAAACATGCTCTCAGTACACTGAGGTTGGCGTGGCACAGCAGTTGAGATGTTTCACCAGTGACACCTCTTTGGTGACCTCTGGATAACACGTTCTTCTAGCGAAGGCACCAATATAAATATATTCCTCTACAGAATGCCATAGAGCAAATTTCTTCCTTGTTTTCCTTTCTCCTTCATTTACATGGGAATTCAACAAGAAAGATTTGCTTTCTCCTCTCCCTGTGTATTGTCCTAAGGAGACAAGAAAATGAAAATAACATTGAAATAGTTAGACCTCCCTGCCCCCTTTTAAAAAACTGAAACTTTTTGATGGGGGTTGAGTATTTTTGAAGGTAAATAGAATATGAGATTCTCCAGTAACTTTGTTGGTTCCTAACCCAGAGGAATGAACCACATACATTTCCAGTGGGTTTTTGCAAATGAAGAGCTCCTGGGCTAGCAATTGTCTTCTTGATTTCTGGCTATCTTACTTAGAACTTGTTTCCATGAAATTCAGTTGTTCCTGTACTCCCCAAACATTTCCATTCCCAGACTGACATCCCTGGTAGTGTATGTCCATAGGTTAGTGCAAAATAATCATGCTGCTCCATGAAATACTGATGAAATGGAAATAGACCAAAAGAGCAAAATCCCTTCTGAAGGGATATACTTGCAATAGAGGTAGGAGGCTTATAAACTGTATTAAATTTTCAGGTGTTTATTTGAGAAAAGCTTCATCAGGAACAGAATCAAGCATTTAAACTATTTCAGCCCTCTGCTCAGTGCCATGTGTCTCTGCCCAACATGTTAAACATTCACAAGTTAATGTCCTGTCCATACAAAAGCCCAGTCTGCAAAATTCAACATTTTTTTCATTTACTTCTCATCAAATACGTTGGTATTCTGAGATTTATAATGTGATGCTAATTTTTCTTAGTAGAAACATGGAAAATTACATTCTCTTAAAAGTTACATTACTTTATTTTCTATCCATTCCTTCTTAAAGCACTGAGAAGGACTATTTAGTAGCCACACCTATCTTCTTTTAAAAAATAAAAATAGAGAAAGAATAATGGGGTAAAGGTAAATAATCTTTCTCAATTTATTCTTGCAGGTCTATGGCATTTTTAAATTTTTAAAGGCAAAGAGAGCTCAATCTCACAACCATTACAAAGACAGGAATACTATTTAGGTGAAGTTTGTGGCTGGCTTTTATTTTAAATGAAATATGCTAAGACTGCTTAAGCAATTCTGCTGGCCACAGTGCTCTGCAAATTATGTTTTATAAGCTGTCTGAGGCAGATGAGACAGAAAAACCTGTACCAAATTATTTTTAATACATATAAAGGATTCATATTGAACAAATAATAAATTGATCCAAGTGAATGAGACCTGGTGTGTGTAAACAATGTAATTGAACTATCCTCATACAGTATTTCTTCCCATGTTATAGTCAATTTTCTGACTATTATAATAAACTCTTCATGAAGTAAATAAACAGCTAGAAGGTTTTCATTTATTTGTCAATTTATTTTTAGAAAAAGTGTTTGGAGCTATAAAACATGTCTAAATTGCAGAGGAAAGTACATTGCAACTATAGTAATTCAGATGGGCTTTATCACACCAAGAAAGCTAAGTTAGTTTTGTGGGTAGCAGAACTGCAAAAGAGAAGAGAAGGTTGGTAGTGTTGCACATGACATGGAGAAGAGGAGTGCAATTTTTTCACCATTGCCCTTTTTTGTAAACTGGCAGTTTCACCTTAGGAAGGCTGTTGCTAATGCACACAAG
Source organism: Chloebia gouldiae (assembly GCA_003676055.1). Classification (NCBI taxonomy): domain Eukaryota; kingdom Metazoa; phylum Chordata; class Aves; order Passeriformes; family Passeridae; genus Chloebia; species Chloebia gouldiae. Next base: position 9,272,019 of record QUSF01000007.1, read on the forward strand.
TGTAAAAGATGTACCACCGAGTTGTTCTTTGGTTTTCCTTGTATGGGAAATGGAGTAGGGGAACAAGATCTTATCACCTTAGGATAGTCTTGACACATACAGTAGGAATTATACAGCCTGCTAAACAGACACATGGGCTAAACAGATGAAAATATGCTGCAGCCAGCTGATATTAAAAATCCACAGTAGCAAGTTTGCATCTAATGAGGTGACATGTACAAGCTTAGCAAGTATTTGGGTCATAGTGTTACTAGTATAAATTTGCCCTCTTTTGCTCACTTAAATGGAGCTGTGGAAATTTCTGTGGCAGAGTATGAGCAGAGGTACATGCTCATTTTACAGTGAAGAAATACACATTTGATTCAAATGGCAATGAAAATACCACAGATGTTTTATAGGCTGACTTTACAGAATATAAATAGATAGTAGACTTAATTATTCTGCTTCCACAACATTTTGACTGATGTACTTCTGTATTGTTCTTTTGGAATTGACTAAACCAGGAATGATGTTCAACACCCCAACATAATTCCCATGAATGATAACATATCTTTGCAAGGTAAGCACACAATGGTTTTCTCCATCAGCAGTAGATCTCTGTCTAATACTGAGATCCCATATGCTCCTTGTAGCTCCTGCCAAAAATCCCACTGTACCGTGGAGAGAAATTCGGCATGGAGAATTGGAGCTCCCGAAGGACAATGCTTATTACAATAATACTCTGAGGGGAAATGCTTTGTAGAGTTGGGTATTTGCAGGAAAACATTCATTAACTCAGTTTGTTCAAATAACAACGAAGACACCCCCACTCCCAGCATCACTGCCTTTTTGCTTCACACACACATGCACTCACTCATTCACAAGTGTAACTGTTTTCCAAAGACTTCTTGACTTAATAATTTTCTAGGAATCATTTAATTAATTCAGTGGAAGATAAGGATATGGTTATGTAGTTAAGTAATTCAAAGGAGGAGAACTAAAAAAGGAAATTACATTCCCTCTTCAACTGGCAGCTTTGTTTAAATGTAAGGCTGCATGTGAAGCACATCCAAAAGCCAGATTAAGCAATTAGCTAATAGCCACTATTGACATGTAAAATCAATTTATGACAGCTATCATAGCAAAGCCAAACCAGATAATGCACTAGATTGTGCACCATTCACTTTGGAAGTTTTATCATTATTAGCATCATATGGAAGACAAATTCTGTGTACATCCTGTTAGTAAATGTTTAGTGGGTACCCAGCAGTCATGACACAATATAGCCTAAAATGCAGCCGGCCCACTATTGTCCTTGAGAGACTGAAAAATTCAGCTTTGGCACTGCTGTTTTGCACAGTGTTGCCTCCAGTTCGATGAGCAGAATTCTTTGGTAAGGTCTACTCTGGGACAGAGCACTGTTGCAGAACAGTCTGGGGCTAAGTGCCAAATATGACCTCAGTTCTTGCCCCAACAATGAAAGTCATTGTTAAGACTGGTACTGAAAATGTTCCCATCTTCTTTATTCTTTCTTCTACCATCAGCAAAAAATCTATAATCACACATTACTTCCTTGAGAAAAAATGCTGTAAAGTGAGGTAAACAGCAAAGTTCAACAGTATTTAAAAGAGAGTTATAATATTAAAAACTAGATAGATTTGTTTTTTCATAAAAATTGTGTGGCAGTTTATAATTGGCTCTCTACTTCTTAAGCCATACACTTGTCAGCTTTCAAAATGTATAGTCACAGCAGGGAGCACGCAGCTAGAAGGTTTTATCAGATGAAGCTAAGGCAAACCTTTAGCTGGAGGGCAGAACACAATTGTCAAGATTCATGCAACCTTAAAGCATGTGAGTAATTGTGTTGTATCTGGGAGTTTTAACTTCAACAGGACTGTTTGTGCAAGTAAAGATTATACAAGTGGATAAGCATCAGTAAGTCAGTCCCAGTATGTGCATTCTTTGAAGTGTACACATTTCTAGAATACAACTGGGATCATGTCTCTTGCATACAGAAGTAGACTATAGGTTTTTATTTTGCAACACTGAGGGTGTGCTAAAGACAAAATGAAATTATCAATAAATTAGATGAAATTATCATGTTATCAAAAACTGTATCACTGAGAATTATTTTCAAGCATGTTATAAATATTCTCTAACACTTCAGTATTACAAAAGTTATCAACACAAATTTAATATCTCCAGAATTCCACCTATTTCAGTGAGAATGCAGAGTACATAAACCAGAACAAAACATGTTTTTCTGCATTCTGTATGCATGAAATGATAGTATCAAGGAGACAGGAATAAAGTTTTTGAAAGGAAACAGGAGAAAGAAATAGATACAGATCTGCTTTGTATGTTAGAATCTTTACATGACTGATAAGATTGAACAAGTACTGAATAAATCATTTCATTTTCTGTGTACATTGATTTTACTCAGCTTTCAGATTAGTGTAGATAACACAGCAAAAGATTTCAATGAAAATTAAACTAAAGAGACAATGTCTCCCTAGGGTGGAATAAATTAATACCTTCACTGGGAAAAGCTATATAGCATTCAACAGAAAGCAAATCCCTCACCTTGAAACAGTAATTCAAGGTGAGTATACAGAAAGATGAAAAATAAGAATCAATACAGGTCAGACAGAAGAATAAGAACTAAAAGGTAGCATGCATTGTGGTAGAACTCTCGTATTTTCCAATGTTTTCCCAAAATTCTTATTTTCCCTGGTTTATTGAGAAATAAAGTTTGCCTTTGCTTCTTTTTTAAGATTCATGATGAACAATTTGCATCTTTCCTCAGAGGTAAATATTTTTCATGAAGCAATTCTACAAAGGCAAAGGAAGAAATATATTTTTCCATTCATGACAGCTCTTCTTCCTGTGACCAGGAACATCACAAAGAACAAAAGTACTTATCCCAATTCTCCCTGACAGGCACAGAAAGCAAATAAAAAAATATCTCCTGCATAAATTCTGACAAACACTGGAGAAAATCTATCTCCAGACAACTACAAGAGTTTTAAATTCATATTCTATGCTTTATGTCTGTATGATCCATCATTTCCCAAGACCTCCTCCACTCTCATATCCCCTTGGAAAACATGCCTCCACAGCACCTCTTGTAACAGCTTGGAGCAGCTGAGAAAGAAAACCACCCACAGTGCTGTGATGTCCCTTAATCTTGCAGGTGAGTGTGTGTGATGGGTGGACTTTAGTTCAAACTTAACACTCTCTAAATTTGCCAGAGATGATCTATAGCTGTCTGAGAAATCCAGTAAAGCCTAATTATATTTTCTGTGTCCTAAGGATAGATCTTCAGCAGCACCACTTGCAGCTCTCTGGCCTCCCTACAGTTCCCTTCCAGCTGCCACCAGAGTTCTCTGAGAATATTCCCTGGAGCAGGAAGGTAGGTTAGAGACTCCACACTAAGGGAGACTTCTTACCTCAGCAGCAAGGCACTCCAAATCTGTGTAAATAGAACTTGCAAAACCAATGCCAGCTCTTATCCAAAAATCATTTGGAAACATCTAACAGAATTAGTTTTTCATTATGAATCCAGGTACTATATACAAGTGAAGATTGAACATTTGGCTATACTCTAGAGCAGTGTAAGATTTTAGCTATAAATGGTAAAAAAAAACCCTATTGTTGCTTAAAAAGACCCAGGGACATAGAACTTACATTCCTTTTTCTCCATTTTAAGTGAAATGAAGAAGAAATGTTGACTTTGTTAAGACAGAAACATCCTAACCTTGAATAATCAGATCAGTGGACTTTATGTCAAAAAGGCAGTAGTAGGCAGCAGTACAGAGCTGCTGACTTCTCTAATAGAGATTTACTGGAGTGGCAACATGAGTTTTACCAGTATATATGACAGCTCTTTAATGAAACTGTTCACAACTCCACATTTCCATTACTTGCAAGCATCAGTGCTTTATTATTTATAGAATAGTTTCCTTCTCCTCTAACCTTTTCTGACATCCGTAGTTCCTGCTTAGTCTGTGTCATCTGTGCTTCTTAGTCTTCTTTACTTTTGACCATCTTCCTAAAATCACTTGCTGCTGCTCTTATTTCTTTCTCCATCCACCATACTGTTCAAATCTCTTCCCTTCCCTCTGGCACTACACAATTACAGGATTTCTGTGTGACTATAAATGTCTTTGCCTAATCTTCAAGCAGTGCAAGACCTCCTGGGGGGAACAACTGCAAGGAATTCCTTTTCAATTCCTGTAACCATAAGCCATGTGAGGTCAGAATAAAAATTCTCTATAAACATGAGCAGCTTTGCAGCATATGCAGACTGATTAAATCTAATATGCATTTTCACATAGGATATGCTATATATAAGAGAAAGCACACTGACTGAACTACAGATTCATCTTGCAAAGCATGGAGATACTATGAAATTTAAAAACATAGGCAATTCTTAGCTCTTTTCTTTTCACTGACTGTTGCATAACATTACTAAAGGTGATGTTCATTGTCAAGGTAATCTAAATTATTTTATCACTACTTGTATCCAGGCTCTCAGATATGACTCTCTAGAACAAATTAGAGATAAAAGTTTCACTAACTAACTAAGCAATCATATTCAGCAGCAACATGCAAATAATGTTAAAAATTCCTTTATGTTTTACATTGTCCACTATTTCCAAGCACAGTCTTTTACTATACAGCAAATCTACAGAGAGTTTCCTCTCTAATATAAGAATGAGCAGGATCAGAGAGATCAAAGCAATACAAAGCATTATGATTTTATTCAGTTTCTGGAAGCAAAACCAGCTTTTCTAGAGGTAGAGGTGCATGAGCTCTAAGCATTTTCTTTAGCGTATTTCATGTCACAGCTCAAAATATAGACTCATAGAATCTGAAAGCATTGACCTGCAGTGCTTGATGGAAAGAGAAGAAATTGAATTCACATATACACAAAACACATTTCTTATGTATATAAAATCTGTTTTCTATATAAGAAGCTATCCACATATAGATGGGTAACGCTTTAAGGATAAGCTTGTTGAAAAGAAAATGAGTTTTCTTTCCTTACAGCTTAAGAGCTATTATCACATTTTCATACGCACTGACTTCCATTTAGACTTTACAAATCCTGTCCCTTTGAGTGTGATGTCTACTCTCTCCATACTGGTTTCTCCTTTCAGAGCCTCAAAACATGAGTCAGAGGTGCAACTGAAGCTAAATCAGTGAACTCTAAAATTACATTTAGACTGTTTTACCCTTTTTTTCCAGTTCCACATACTTGGCTGGGAGTGTAAGAGCTGGATGGGAGAGAAGAGGGAAGAAGAAGTAAAACAGGCAATTATAAAGCTATGCCTGTTGTCCAGGTCAGTCAGGAATCATGAGTTTTCTCAGTCATGAGTACATAATTCACCAATGGTTTTCTGGACAGCTTTATTCCCTGAAGGAGAGCATATTGTCTCATTTTTACTGCTATCTGAGCGTCTTTGTTTTGTTGTTTTGTTGTTTGTTTTTTTTTTTTTTAACTAAGCCTGAAGGTTATTACAGTCTGCCCTGCTCCTCGTTGACAACAAAAGGGCATAAGACCAACCATAAGGGTTCAAGTCATGCCTTTTGCACTCTTCACGAACTTACACTGATATTAACACACAACCAGATAGATTTGCAACCTCAGTTCTTACAGATAAGGCTTGTTTAAAACAATTTCTTCTTCTGCATTTTCCTGCTGTACAGTGTCACTCTCATTTCAGTGATTTAGAATAACAGAGTTTTATCTTAAACTGTGGCAGCTCAGCACACACTGCAGGGGATGACAAGGATCAGTAGACAGTGACAGGAGCAGTGCAGCCTTTGCTCATTACTGAATTCATTCCTGTGATTGAATACAAAATAGTTATGAGAGGAGGAGCCTACACAGAGATATACTAAAGACAAGCAAAGAGAGGGCTTGTTATTATCTGTCAGATTTTTTCATCCAACAAATATTCATAAAAGTGAGGAAATGCATTCTTTCCTTTCTCTGCCTCTGAAAAGCCTTAGTCATTGCATTTCCTAAACCCTTATCTTCTCTTCCAGTGACTTCCACCTGTCTGAAAATCTCTTTGTTTCTGATGTTTAGAAAGAAGAGCAGGAGCTCTTCCCTAAACATATTATTTAACATAATAGAGCTAGTGCAGAGCACACAACTCCCATTGAAACACTAATTTTTGAAGTACCTTCCCATAATTTAAGACACATACCCCAGTAGGAATATAAAAAATTAATTTCCACACATTCTCCAAGCAATTATTCAGGGAAACCTGGTAAGCTCACAATGGAGCCTGGTAAATGCTGCAGTGCTGTCAGCTTCTGGACCTGCCCACTCTTAGAAAGTGAAGTCAGACCTGCACATTTCAGGACTTGTAAGATGCAGTGGGAAGGTTAAATTCAGAAGTGATTTATCAACCAGCATTACTGAATTTATCATTTAATCTAGATCAGCTGGTACAGCAACTGCTGTAACAACCTGATTACTTGCAGCTCATTGTACCTCTACTCCATATTTAATTCTACACAAAATGGTGTAAATAGCAGCACAGACAAGGAGTGGCTGTTGCTTTGTTCCTTCTACTCTGCTCCAGCACCAGAGAGGGGAATTTGCTTTGCTGAGAGCAACTGTGAATCCTCCCTTTGGAGAAATCTGCTTGGAATGTTGGCCTGTACTGAAGATTTAGACAGTACTAAAGTGCTTCAGGATCTAAAGCAAAACCGTGTGCACTGCTGCTTCCCTTTCCCTGCTGCAGCAGGGAACTGGGACACTTTAGAGGGAAACAGAGTACTGCTTGCAGTTGGAAGCAAGTCCACAGCAAATTTTCAGAGGCAATGGAAAAACTGAAGGACCCTTATGGATTTCAGCAGCATCTGATGAAACTAGAAACTCACAGCAGGTTTTCAGGCTGACACCCAGCCTGAAGGAATGGATTTTCCTTGCCATGCCAAAGCTGGCATGGGACAGACTTGTTTTCAAACTTGTTGTTATACACAACAAAAGGAGAAAGCGATCCCTCAATGAACTCCTTGCTCAACCAAAATTTTAAAGCTAAAGTAAATGGAATGTGTGCATTGCTGGGGTACCATCCACCCCACTGTTATTGAGGTAGCAACAGTGCCAGAAGAAAACCTTTTCTCACTTATCCTAAAGTTTAGACCATGCAAAGAACTGAAGAAATAGAAACAATACCACATTTTTCTTCCCAGAGACTAAAAAAAAAAAAAAATCAGTTATTTAATTATGGAAGAGGCAGGATGACTCATAGTGGCCAAAAAAAAAACCAAAAACATTGCTTTTTGTTAATGGCAGTAAAATTTTCACTGTGTCCTGATTATAAACAGGTAAAAAAGCTAAACTATTCTCTTCTTCTAATTAAATTGCAGCTATTTCAGCTAATCGTTTTGAAGAAAAAGAGAGATCAGGAGACTGCTGCACTCCTTTATATCATTCTAAATCACAGTTCTCTAACAGCACATCTAACTCTTTAGTTGGCTTAGAAAAAGGCAAAGGAAGAAAAATTAATTCATATTTAACTCTCAGTGATGTAAACTGTTTACCAGGAAAGTGTGATATCTGTGGAATATGGTAAAAAGCACTGTCCTTTCACACTATTTTATACATTATTATTTTATACCATTATGTTAATTAATTGCAGGTTCATTAATCATTTTTGCAGCTGGAGTGTTAAACTTAAATTATGCCAAAAGTGAAAATGAAGTAATTAAAGTACACAGTTGCAGTGCTTTTGTGAAGTAAACAAGTTTTAAAAAGGTGCTAAGCATGTATACAGGGAATTGGGTATTTTTTTAAATTCAGTGATGTGTTCCACTCTGTGAACTGTGGTTTACAGTTCTGTGAACTTTTTTACAGTTAGATCCAATGGGTAACTACAGCTCACCACTAAATCCCTTCAGTACCCCTGTGAGACATGATGATGTTTATTAACCAATAATGTGCAGGAGCACTATTCTTTTATGCATTCAATTTCTGCTTTTTTTTTTTTTTTTTTTTTTTTTAAATCCCCAATACATCTCCTGTTCCCCTAGTTCTCCTCCTGGGTAACCATATCACCTGAATCTTGCCAGCTCTTCTATGCAGAATGCACTGTGTTTTCCTTATTAAAAGATATCTAATGTTTGAAAACACTCGCTTAGAGATAATGATAATTACTTGAGTAATGTTATCAGTATACAACACATGTAGAGAAAAGTCTTCACAGAGGCAGAACAGATTAATTCATATTTCTTGGAGGCACTTTCAGAAGTGCTACATTGTTATTCCCTATTGTTATAGGGAAAAGAAAAACAAAAGTAACCTTGTCCAACCTTGAATTTTGAAATGCAAACCAGGCTTAATCCTGACAGGTACTGAGCTCATCTGTCTCTTGACTGGAGCTACTGTTAATACTGAATTCTCAGAACCTCCCAAAAGCTTAAGGACTGGATTTTTTTTTTTTTTTTTTGCTGAGAAGTGTTCTCCAAATAGCATCGTGCCAGTCCAAAGTCATTATTATTCTGTTTCTATGATAAACAGCACATTAATCAGTGATGTTTTATGATTCCGAATGAATGTCAAAATCTTTTAATAATGATTATGTATCTGATTTCATAAACATGGAATTGCCAGGGTGCCATCAGATGAAACCAAACTATGAGGGAATTATTCACAGCCAGTCATAGCAGTACACATTTGGTTTTGTCATAGAACAACTTTTGAGCTACATGTAGCTTTTTTATTCCTGTGCAACAATTTCTTGTCTAAACTTTACACCAACAGGAGATCTATGAAATTTAGGCTTTTTTTTTTTTTGTCTACAGCTATATGTGCCTATAAATCTTCATTTATTCTTTCAAACATTTGAATGTTTTGATTACATAAAATAAACAACCCCCTAGTGAACCAAACAACAACAAAAAAAAATAGAGCAAACCAATCACTGTAGCTCTCATTTGAATCTAACTCCTATGGTTAGAAATGCAGCAATTGAAATGTGTGCTGTTCACACCAGTTCACTCCCTTTCTCTCCCCATGTAAACTTACTTGTTACATTAATTATTCTTGGTCATATAAAATTCATACACCTCTTTACCACCTCCTTGCCATGTTACATACCCATCTCTTTCCCTCCCACTTCTTCTTCTCCATACATTGCTTTTTTTGAATAGTCTATGACAAAACTGCTCCAGAGAAGACTTCACTCATACCTATTGCTGTGTGAGAAGAATTGCAATTTATAATTAATAGTTTATAATGACAATGGAAATTTAGTTTTGTTTTTATAATCTACTGAAGACATATGCATGGTTAAGAAGCTTAAATTACAATCAAATCCTGGAAAATACTAATCCTGTGAAAGAATAACACTAACTTTCTTTTTTTTTTCCTTAGTTGTAAGCCCACTGGGGACAAGCAGGAAACCCAGATATGAGCCCTCCATATGAGTTAAGGTGTGAATAGAACCAAACCTAATCTGTATTTCAGTTGCTGACCATGCTTGTTTGCCCATTCTCAAGTACAAAGTTTTCTTGCTGAAAGATTCAGCTTTCCTTGCCTTTCTTATAAAGGGTAAATGATAACCATAATATTCATTCTTCTGACACTTTAACAAGACCTCTGTATTTCTTTTCACATGCAAAACATTAAAGTTTTTATTCAGAACTATGAATTAAATATATCTCCACTAAGTTATCCTAAGTATATAACATCCTTGATATGATACCTGGCACACAAGCCTTTTGGGCAGCATTGTATCAGTGCTTTGTAAAGTCCACATTCATTCTGCCTATGGTCTCCTGTGCCTTTGGTACCTTTTCATATGCACATGGAATCATTAGGTTAGAAAAGACCTATAAGATCATGAAGCCAACACAGCACTGCCAAATCCACCACTAACACATGTCCCTAATGCCTCATCTACACATCTTTTAAATACCTCCAGGGATGGTAATGCAACCACTTCCCTGGGAAGCCTCTTTTTAATGCTTGGTAATACTTTCTGTGAAAAGGTTTTCTCTAATACCCATTCCAAATCTCCACTGGCTCAACTTGAGGCCTTTTCTTCTTGTCCTATTGCTTGTTGAGAGATGAGACTTCCCCTCACCTCTCTACAACTTCCCTTTGTGTAGTTGAGGGCAATGATAAGGACCAGCAAGGAACCTCCTTTTGTCCAGGTTAAACAACCCCAGCCCCCTCAGCTCTTGTGCTCCAGACCCCTCACATACACACACACAAAAGTTTTGTTAAACACGTTTCTTTATTAATTTTGCACCCCTTCACCTTAATTATATCCTATCTTTGGGAGAGGAGTGGAACACTGTGGTCCATGGACACTTACTGCTTCCACTCTACTGCACTTAATGGTAATCCTGCAAATGTTGCATTCCAGTGAAATTTTGTATACAACTCCCAAAGCAATTGCTGCAACTTTTTTAGCATTCTGAATGTGCCTCATCTATCTTTGTCAATCATCAGGCATTTCTTGATCACCATTTTTCTTCCATGAACCTGATTGCTGTAATTATTTCCCCATATTTTTCTTGAGTCAGGTATTAGCCTCTTTTTAGTATATGTCATTCATCACCAAAATTTCCAAATACCACAGCAAATAACTTTCTATTTTTATTCCAATGAGTAGTTGTTATGTTTACATGAGAAGAATCCCAAAGCAAATAACCTATAAGACAAACTGTAAGTCTGCAAATAGGCAAGAATTCTTTCCACAGTGGACAAAACATCCTGAGAAAATTATTAGTCTGCTGTCCATTCTCCTTTTCCTCAAAGACTCAAGTTTTATTGCAAAAATAAGTTATTTTAACATAAGATCACTGCATATGACAGTATGACATTATTCCCTACTCTATGACATTCCTAGACAATAATATTTTTGTAATCATCCACCTAAGACACTTGCTTTTTCTCCTTCTTTCTATGTTGCATCCAGATCTGCTATACTTGCTACATGTGCTTAATTTTAAATCCTGATTTAAGATCCACATGAGTACCATTTAGTTCACAAGTATAACAACTCAGTAAAATATCATTCATAAATTTCTGAGAAAATTTGAAAACTGAAAACCTGAGTTCAGATTTTCTAGTAGTTTTACAATATATTATATCAGAAATTCACTACAATTCTGAAGGTCATTTTTCAGGCTTGTTTTTTGTGACAATGCAATTTTACTGAATCAGTGGTACTTAGTTGATATATGTTTTAAGGAATATAGGAAAGAAATTAACTTCATCAAGAGAAAAAAACACTAAATGAGTGAAACCAGGAGACAATTTAGCAAGGCTGGATGTAATTGACAGGGTTCCTAGGAACTTTGAAAACTGCCTGAAGATGTCTACTAGTTTGCATCAAGTAACCTTTTCCTCATCAGGCTGTATTAACACTAAATATTATTTCTGTTGGGAAATAAGACTTATTGCAGTAAAACAAGCTGTAGAATTTGAATAGCTCTAAATTATTACAGATTAACATGTTATTCTTAACATACTTTCTTAAATGTATGTTGAACACTGACTACTTTGAACTGCAGTTTCAAATAATATTTTCCCTTCCCTCTCGGGAATTGAAGTAATGGTCTATCTCTTTTTGGACATACAAAAGTCAAGTTTGATACTCTGTAATAAGTTATACACACTTTACTGTGACTGACTCTGAAAGGTGAATTACTTGAAATCTACAACAAAAGGGGTCCCAACTCTCTACATTTGCCTACTTCCTGTGAAGTCGCTCTTTGCTGGTGTGGCAGGTTAACCTTGGCTAACTGACAAGGGTCCACCAAGCCACAATATCACGCCACACCCAACAAAACTAAGGGAGAAAATTCAACAGTAAGATTGTGAGTTGATGCAGGGGCTGGGGTATTACTTATCAGTTACCATTAAGGGCAAAACTCAGCTGGGAGAAATTAATTACTGACTAATGAGGAAGCAGGATAATGAGAATAAAGACCAAAACTAAAAACACATCCTTTTTTCCAGGGCTCAACTTCACTCCCAATGTCTTTGCCTCCTTCCCCAGCAGCAGTGTAGGGGCAAAGGGAACGGGGGCTGAGGTCAGCCCATTATATTTTGTCTCTGCTGCTCCTTTCTCCTCACGCTCTTCCCTGCTCCAGCATGGGATTCTGCTATAGGCAGATCTTCTGGAATTGCCCCAAAGTGGGTGCATCCCACAGGCTGCACCTCTTCAAAAACTGCTCTAACACAGGACACAGTCCTTCAGGAAGAAGCTGCTCCAGTGTGGGTCCCCTGCCACAAGCCCTGTCAGTGAATCTGCTCCAGCATGGATCTTTCTCCCCAGGTCCACAGGTGCCAACTCACTGTCATGTAAGTACTTAATCTCCTAACATTTACTGCTCTGAAACACCAAGAGAGGTCTGCTTTCAATTACTCTTACTTATTCTTGAGTTGAAAAACACATTAAAGAATTTTTAAAAAATGTTTCTATCCAAGGAGGATGTCTGTTTTACAGATATAAGGCATATATTATAAATATTCTATATACCCAATACCATAAGTACACTTTGTGATAATTAAACTGCAGCTATAGGATGTATAGAATATATACTAAACATTTATTAAAATCGTGAAAGGAGAGATGTAGAAGGTACACCCAATAGTTCATGTAATTATTTGGAAATTACTCATTAGGTTACGTCACAAATCTTTGTTGCTTTAATAAGGAAAGCTTTCCTTCCTTGAATTTCTTAGAGCCCATATCTGTACCTTTTCCTTATTTTATCTTCTGTTCTTTAACATTTTGAGAGAGAAGAGAAATTATCAAATATGCTGTTCTCACTGCAATGCTTTAGAATGATGCTTTATTGTCACAAGAGATATGAATTTAATTTGAGGGAAAACTGTTCAGGAAGAATTCAGAATATGTAATATGGATCCCCATCCTGAATGGGAACACAGTAACCAAGGACACTCACAGAACATATCATTCCTATGGGCAATCCTATATTTCCTGTGGTTATTCTACTCTTTGAGGAGCAGCTGTCATATGATGCTAATGTTCTGAGCTGGGAAAATAACATGCTTGTGGGCTGTCCCATGGGAGAGATTTTTATATTGCATGGACCTAAGAAAATATTTTTACAATGATTCCTATTTTCCCTATATACTGTAGGATGCCTTCTACAGATATCTTGATATCCTTCCTTTCTTAAGTCTTCCTTTCTTTGTAGGCTTTCTTTCCCACAGACGGTGGGACCGGATGAACTTTTGAGGACTTTCTGACCTGGGCAAATCTATGGTTTTGAGGTTCTAAGTCTGAAGGAGAAGTGCAGTAACCTGAGAACAAGAAGTTTATCAGACAATGCCACTACCTGAAGATCAGATGCAGTATTCCATAGAACCTAGTACAGAAAAGCCCTTGGGGAAGGTGAAAGGAAGCTCTTAGAAGTCAATCAGCTGACCTTTAGGACCTACCATGGGCTTGCATGTTAGATCTGAAGTTAGAACTGAAGTTAGATCTGAAGCAGTAGGAACACAGGCTGGTCAAGATAATGGATCAGGAGGTATTTGGCCACAGAGAAGAAAAGTGGGCCAAAAAGAAACAGAATGTCAATGAGGCACAGCAAAAGAAGTGTAAGGCAGAAAGACACTGATTTAGCAATACCATTCCTAGAGTGCATGTTTAAAAGGCCAATGCTCAGTTAATCTGATGATCTGAATTGGCCGTCCTATAGATACAGGGGTCTTACTTGTATCCAAGTACCTTTAGCAATTTTTCCTCTCAGCAGATAATCCCAGCACTCTGTGTGGAAACTGGAAGATGGGGAGAGGTAGGAAGATATCTTATGACTTCTGCTGTTTGGGTGCCTGCCTGCCCACTCCTTTCACAAGCATTTCCCTGTGGCAAGCAGCTCCCTGAAAGCTGGTAAAAGGCTTTGAACTGTTTTACAAAATGCAGTTGGCAGAGGAAAAGTGCTTTCCATCAAGAAAGCTGGAGCACCGTGTTTTCCCAGCTGCTCTGAGGCACCATATGTTTGCAGCACGGCTACTAATGCTACTTTTATTTCTTTAGGAGACGCTACAGATGTAAGCCTCTGTAGTGGTAATTGTATGAAGATAAGCAAACTGCTGGTATGTGGCAGTATTTTACTGGGGTTAATGTCAGGGTCAGCCCTGTCAAAGGAGCTGACACAAGAGTGCCTTGAGGAATATGGAGATCATGACCATCAGTACAACCAGTTTCATTTAACACTGTAGGACCCTGGGAAAAAGGCTTTCAAATCTCTCTGGCTTGGTCAGCACAGTAACTGAGATTCAGCTGACCAGGATATTAGAAGGATGTTCTTCCAATGGCAATTTACAAGTTGTCATTAAAATTTTTGTTAACAACAATTAGAATTTAGCACAGCGAAATCACATGGTGTATAACCAACCGTATTTGCCTCATCCATGTTTCCAAACCTTTACTGGGATGGCTATTTGTCAAGCAGTCAAACCACACCTCCTTAGGGGGTGAAGGTACACTTTTCTGTCCCAACGAGCAGTCCAGAAAATAAACAGGAATTCACAACACCAGATGGGGAATAAGATGCTGAGCAAATACAGGGAGGGATCTGGTTCAGAGTTCTCCCTCGGGGTTGGCAGGATGACAATCTCCAAGAAGAAAAAAATGTGACTAGCCAAGCATGTGGGAGAGTCAGGGTGAATGGCAGTTGTTTAGGGTTTGAAAAGGAAAACAGCCAGAAGAAGAAAAGATAAAAACAACAATGTGTTGCAAGAAGTGTTGACAAAAATCTCTTTAAAGTTTGCCATAAAAACCAGACACATGAATCTTCTCTCCATTGGCAGGCTTTGAGGCATTCTTATATAGCGTAACATGAAGAGACCAGATGTCATGTTATGGCTAGAGATTTGCAGTCAATGGAAGGGCTGAAAATAAATAGGACACTGAGAGAGTATAGGGAGAGTTACCTAGAGGAAGGGAAATTGGCCAATGTTTTAAAGTTGCAAGGCTCTGTTTCCCAGAATTATACTGGCAGGGGAGTCCACATCTATTTCTTACTTCTACAGATCCTCAGTAAATTATGGCAATGATTCAAAACTGCTCTAGACTGTTACTCATCTTTCATTGACTTGGTCGCAGTTACAATAAGGAATTAGGGTTTGGTGACCAGAGCACTGATGTTCTGTTCTGCTTCCTACAGAAGTCAAACACAGTTCAATCCTTTAATCTGTTTGTATGTCAGATCTCCAGTAAGCATCCTGGGAGAAGGGCTGGGCTTGCTGCAGTCAGAGTAATTCTGGTGGAGGGGAAAGGAAAATAGGAAAGAGGAAGGCAACTTTGAGGAGCCAGCACAGAATGCTCACACTGCACAGTGCACAGTGGATAAACTCCACCCCCTTTATAATGCAAATCAAAAACCTGATTTTCAGGGTGGAATGCAGTTAAGAAATTCTTTACCAGCCACACTAGTGCCTGGTAGTGTCACCTCACCAGGGCAGTCCCTGCAGAATACAGGTCTTGTACAGGCATACACTGTCACCTCAGAGTGACCACAGCTATGAATGATGGTAACAAGAAAACATGAGCCAGTATAGTAGGGTTATCATAAAATAATAGTATTTTGTGTAACAGAAGTCAGACTGGAGTGGAGAATGTGGAATTCCGGGTCATGCTGGAAAACATTTCTAAAAATCAATGATGTTCTTATAAAAGGCCAACAGTAAGCAAAATGAATCAGAGATGTTTTTCTCCATTTAATAGGAGGATTACTTGGTATGAAGAACTGAATTGAAAACAACACAAAAAAGCAAACCAATCCATCTCCACACTCTCTTTTTCCTTTAACCTAAGTAGTGATGTGGCTATGTCAGATCACTACTTCTTGGGATGACAGGACCAACATCAGTATTTGCTGCCTATAATTGACACAGATATTCAGTGGATTGAGGAAAACTTCAGAGAGCTTACTGGCATGGCATTCCAAATTCTTTGACAGAAACAATAATAATTTCTAATATTTAAATGCCCGCATTTTCCAGCAGCACTGGGGTCCCAGGCTGAGGCAGGGAGCAGGGCTGGGTGCTCTCTCCCACATGGAGCCCACTCAAGGGCTGGGTCCTCCAGGGCTGGAAGCTCAAGCACACATATGGCTCTGATGGTATCCTTGAGGCATCCCTGGATCTGCCCTCTGAGAGAAAAATGATATCCCAGGATGGTTTCAGCTGGACTCCATCCTGGCCTTGGACACTTAAAGGGCTGGGTCAGCCACAGCTTCTCTGGGCAACCTGTGCCAGGGCCTCCCCACCCTCACAGGGAAGAATTTGGAATTAAGTGGAATAGAAAATAAAGTTTCTGGATTTCTCTGGATGGATTATATTGGTGCCATAGTATCTAATCTAGTCAGCAATCCAGCTGAGAGAGGTAGGTACTGTGCTTCATGGCAAGGATTCATCATCAGAATGTACCAAACACTCAATGAATAGATTGTAAATATGTCTGGCAGTACCAAAATAGTGTGCAATGGAAAATACTGTGGTTGAGTAAATTTAGTAAATGGACTTCATCTATCAGATATAGGTGAAGGAAAAAAAAATCAGAACAAAACAAACTCTTCAAGTTGTGTATTGAACAATTGAACTTACTAAACACAAGGAAATAAAAAATTAGTGTTGTTCAAGCATAATGTCTCTCTATGCATACAGTGCATTTCAGATAAATGGCAAATGGTCAGCCCTCACAAGTAAGAGACCCAGTGATAGACTTATGAGCTGAGACACAATAGAATAAAATGCTGAGAAACTGAGCAGTGGACTTTTTTTGCTGAAAGTAGAGAAGAGGAAACAAATCTGAGAAGACACACAGCCCAGCTTTTCAGCTCTATTAATCATTCATGGTCATTCCACAAGACACATGACTGCTTGGCTACATGCCTATGATCATAAAGATGCTGACTGCAGCAGAGTCACACCTTAGTTTGTGTCATTCAGTGTTTGATTGTCTGAGTCAATGGCTGTGAAGACTTAAAGCTAGTCATATAGAAATGTGGATTTTCCTCAATCTTCTAATGAGATTTTTATTTGCTTGTCCTTTCAGATCAGCTAAATGAAATATTTTGAAACCGTCCCTCTTTATTACGTATATTAACTGACTAGAAAAAACAAACAAACAAACAATCAAACAAAAATCCATGTATTTACAATGAATTATGATTAAGAGGTATCCATGCTTACCAGAAAGACTTAATTACAGTGCTGAAGCAATTAGACCTTTCATCTTTATGTCTGCTTAAAAAGCTGAAATTCAGTATTGAAAATCATGGGCTTCCATTGCAGCTGCACAAGAACAAAGGACTGAAAACCAAACACCAATATATACCTATCACATATACAAAAAAACCCCAAAGAGAATATATCAAACATGTTGAGCATAACCATCAACAAATACAATCTCTTGCCAGGATGAAAATCTTACTATATTGCCTATAAAATCTTCATATGCAAATTATCTTTAAGTCAGCTTGGGGGAAAATAGAGTAAGAGTACGAGCTATTTTAACATTGAAGTATAATTAATTTGAACTTTAACAACATCCTCCAGGCAATAAGGGGTGTGGAGTAAGTTTCAGTGAAACACTTAAAAGTTCAGCTGTTCCTATGTCAACATTTTAAACATTCTGAAACCAAGAAGGTTTAAGCACTTGGAAGCAGAAAGTGATAGGGAAATACCTTCTCCAAATTAAGTCTTTCAGGAAACTGCCAGCTGTAAATTGTTCATGAAGAAATTGAGACGAAGTTTTCGCAAAGTCCTCTGCAAGCAGTACTTTGAGCTCAAAAGAAATGAGATATACCTTGCCTATTTAAAAAGTTATAATATCCTTAAAAACTACAGTTACTGTTCTTGCAAACAAAGTCTTTGAAGGCCTTTTCCAAAAATGAGTCTCCTAAGTATAAAGGAAAGAAAGGATGTAAAAAATGCCTTTTCCTCCCTAGCTCCTCTTTAATTTATGTTCATAGTTCAAGGATTAGGGATATATATTTTTTTTTCTAGCCTGATTTCAGCCCTCTATTGCTACAGGAGGGATTGTGAAGAAGCTTCTCCTTGTGCTTTTCTCACCTCTTAGTTTCTCTGCTGGAATAAAATTCGTAAAACATAGAAAAAAGTCCACAATAAACCTTAAGCAGTTGAAGTAAGACTGCATGTACGTTTTAGAATTTTCTTCTCTTTGAAAAAAAATGCTTTGTGTGATGCTGTTTTTGCACTGCAGTTTTTGAAGTACCCTTTAGCAGCACTGTGGTTACACAGATATACCCACAGTCTGCAGGGGGGAGGTTGCCAAAATGCACCTTCAGTTTATTGATTTTAGTAAATGAACCTAAAATACTACACAGGGCTTCTTTGGTAATGTGTTTCTTCTGATCTTGACAAGAAGTTCAACACGAGCCAGCAATGTGCTCTTGCAGCCCAGGCCAGGTTGGATGGGTCTTAGAGCAACCTGGTCCAGTGAAAGTGTTTGAAAGTCAGGGGGGTGGAACCAGATGATCTTTACAGGTCCCTTCCAACCCAAACTACTCAATTATTCTATGACTTCAGAACATTGCATTTCAACTGTTTTAATTAGCACACTCCAATAAATAAATTTAAAGGCAACCATAGCCCATTTTGGTTTCAAAAGCAGAGGCTTAATGAAAACAGTTTACATAGCAGTCTAGAAACACAGAGATCCTAATTATGTAGAATTATAAGATGAATAACTAAGTCAAGAATAAGACCTGTAGAAAATATTATTTGCTTTATAAATATAGGAAGGATAGCTTTTAGAGTAACAGTGACATGCCAGGGATAACAATGAGTAATAGTGTGAACCTTGTGAGAGGTAGAAAAGTGAACTGTCAGTGAATAGAGACAGTGCCATAAAAGCCCAAGACATCAGCTTTCAGTGAGTAGGATCTCTGTTCTGACTCTCAGATGATAGAACTCCACAGGTACTTTACAGAAATTTGATTAATTGTTGTTATCAGGGTGTTTTAGGCCATGTGGTATTCTTTACATTGTGTCCCTGCTGCCCAGATGTACAGGAGCATGCAGATAGGCCATGTAATATGTAATATGTAACTGGGTAGATCTTCTGATAATATATGAAAACAAGAAATATTAAAAAAATCAGCTAGTAGATCAATCCCAAGGAAAAATCAAAGTATTATAACTCAATTATTTTAAAATTAAGAAAAGATAAGTAATGTTCAAAGCTTTACTCAGAAAAATTTTAATTTTTTTACATGTGCTGGTATGAACATGCTTTTATTGATGAAGTTTTGGTGCATTTAGGCAAGATGAGTTTTAACTTTACAATCGGATTTTTTTTTAAAGTAATAAAAAGACAACAGAAAAAGAAATAGATAAAAAAAAAATACAAATCTAGTTGACATTATCTTCCAGAATGAGAAAATTAGCTAATAGGAAAAAACAAATGTTCTTTATGATGCAAAGCCTCAGTTTTGAAAAGCTGAAGAGTGCTCTTTCCTGTCCCTAAGACAAGGTGAAAAGAAATAATAAAATCTTTACTGAACAAACTCTGTTGTGTTACTTCATGCTGACACTGTTCTATTGAAGTTTTATTTTTTTTCAGTGTAGGGCAACCATGTACTAATGTCTTCGTGCTGCTGGAGTCTGTGTAGCTTTTCAGCTTCTATTTGAAGTATTATCTGATGTCTCTTTTTCCTCTTCTCACTTATGTCATTTTACTACTCTTCTCCTCAAAGAGACACTTGTCTCTTGATCACTCCTTTAGGCACATGTCAGAAAAGTGAAGAGAAGGCCTGTGAGAAGTGACACGCTGGGTATTTCCTTAAATCCCTGCTACTGAAGAGCATGCTCTCAGAGCTACCTGAATCAATTTTGTTATCCAAATGCTTTGCTCCACGGGTAAGTCAGAGGCATGGAATGCACCTGCATTTGTGCATGCATGTTTGCATATAACCAGTTTAGGTTGGCAGATGACACTGACCCACTTTGAGGCTAAAAAGCCAGTTAAAAGCAGAAATAATCATTTGATTGTAAAGTGTTAAAGCAGAAAACTGCAGAAAGTCTTTTACTTGCTAATCTGGAACACAGGCTAAGGGGCAATGTTTGCAGAAATACTTGAGAATTAGGTCAAAAAAAAAGGGCCATTAAGCAAATAGAAGTGTCACTATCAGTTAATTATTGGAACGACAGATAAATAGGAAAAAGGATGAACTTATCCTAATAAAAAGGAAAGCACTAATAACTCTGACTTTAAGCAGATAGACACAGTAATGCTCGCCATGCCCCATCAGTGCTCATCAGCTCTGACCTGCTGATGTCTTAACACTCTTAACACTGAACCTCTGTTGAGGAGATACTGCCAGGAGAGTCAAGCTGAGTCACATTATGCTCCAGTCTTCTGAAAGTGAGTACACAGGAAGGAAGCAGAGATAAAGTGACCTAAATTAAAAGCTGAAATTGTGTTTTCTGAAATGAAACCTCTGTGTGCTAAATTCTACATTTAACTTAAAAACCAACTGATGAAGGATACTCAGATATTATAAGGATTAATTAAAAAGAATATTAAGTGCTCATTCCTATCAAGTATCCCATCTGGAATAGTTTGGCACTTCTTGCACAATATCTCAATTCATATAAACCAGAATAATTCACTCTTTCACACACAAATATTGAAAATTCTGAATTTAAAGTAAGTTGTATTCTTAAGTATTAAACAATATTTAGTTCCTGAAATAGGTAGCTGCAGAAAGGGAAGTCTTAGCTCTCATGTAGATTTGTTATCTCTGGATAACTTGAAGCATGAACAAAATATGGATTAGTACAGTTTAAGCAGTAGTCTGGATTCTGATTTTCAGATTTGGCCTTTTTGCTGATTTGTTTTTTTAGTTAAAAAATCCCAGTAACTCAGAACTCCCCAAACTCTATGTCTCTTCTGGTCTGGTGCCAACTATTGAAGAGGGCTTCTCAGTGACTTGGCTGCACTGCTGATCAGCTCCTCAGTGAGCCTGGAAATCTTAGTGATGACACAGAACTTTGCTCATTCCAAATGAAAGGTTGTTTTCTTTAGTATCTGTTTGACTGATGTGAAGCAAAATACCTCAGACACAGACCAAGGCACTTTTTCCCCAGCTGGTGGCATGATATGTCAGATGTCTGACACACGCAGATCTTCATTTCATAATAATTTCTCTATTTTCTCTAAGTTCAAATATATGCACCCTTGAATACCTGTTCAGATCAAACAGACTCAAGCATGTGCTCATTTTAGGCATCAGGGGTAATAGCAGAAGTTAATGTTAAATTTCTGTCAAATCTAACATAAGATAATGATTCAACATTCTTGGCACTTGTGGTGCTGTGCAGGTAGATTATAAAATATTGAGTGTTAAAAGAATGTACAGTGAATGCAAGGAAAGGAGACTTGACTATAACCAGCTTCTCGGTATCACTGGGGGCAGTTTTAAGAAGTGTGAAATACTTCACACACTACTTCATTCCCAAGGAATCTACAATTTTAAACATTTGAAAGATCTACAGAAAGACTGAGGTAAGTACAGCTTTCTTTTCATTGTGACAAAGAGAAGGATTTAATAATAAACCTATAAAGCTATTCCTCATGACAAACTCAAAGACCAATGTTTTGAAGGCAAAGTATTGAAATCTTCTTTAAGAGCAAACACAGACAGTGTTCTGATGCTTGATCTTTGTTAAGTCCTATTTATGAAACTCCTGGGTAAAAGAAATATTTTTATCATATATTAAGAAATTGCACAGTAAAGGAAACACCATCATATTTTTAATTAATTGAAAAATTAAATCTAAACATTGTATAGGAATGTAATTTAACTTGGGAAGTGTGATACTGTCTACTAGAATTCTAGACTACTATTACTTGCAACCTGCTTAGCCTTATGTAATATCTCATGTTTTCCTGCTTAGGGATTTGAAGGATGAGAATGCCAGCAAAAGGAATATTTATGAGAACAGAAGGCAAAGTGCCCTGTGGTGCAAAACTTCATAGGGATTCTTCTTTCTTACTGGACCATTTTGAATTCAACACTTATTCCTACATGAGTAAGTCATCTGTGTGCATATTCAGTGACTGGACAGTATCACACATAGCACAGAAGTAAATTTTTTTTTCCAAAAAAACATAAATATGCTATATGTATTTTTGCTCATCTTAATCGTATTTCAAAACTGATAACAGATGAGTGATAATCAACACATCAACTTGCCCAATTTAAGTTTTCTTCCTTATTCTCAAAAAATAATGATTAACAATAAAGATAACTTGACACAAATTTACACTTTCTTAAGAAGGGGAAATAACTTCAGCTGTGATTGTACCACCAATCCAAGCCCTAAATCATATCAGGCTCTGTAGGCCAAGGTCAGCACCCCAGCCTCTATCCAAAATGTAATCATCCATCAGAGGAAGCTCCACAGCATTATATGAAGTAGACCTTAGAAACTGGCCAGTTGTATTCTTGACTTTTTCTATTTCCCAGACAGTGCCAAGATGGTATCTAATCTTTGTACAGAGAAGAGAGAAAGGCACTACAAGTACATTGAACTGCATTCTTATAGCATGAAAGCAACTATTTTCCTTCAGTACCTCACAGACCATATAGTGGGTATTTTCTGCTACTAAAACAACTACTAGGAGTAAAAACAGACTAGCCCAACTCCTACATTTATTAAATTCATTAATCCTTCACGTTTCTTAAACGTTCATATGACGGGAAGAAAATAGGTCTTAAAATGGAAACTTAGTTAAGTAAGACTAATTGTATAAGAGAAGGAATAAATCTCACTTTGAAGCACATTGTGTCTGGAAAATTAGCTTGAACAAAACTGTGCATTTGTCCTTGAAATAAAACTATAAGACTGCAAATCACAGTAATAAGACATTTTGCAAATATGAATTTTAAAGAAAAAGTGCTTCTCAATAGAGAAATTATGTCAATGCCTAGAGGAGTAAAAGACAAGTGTCTGTACAGTAAATCTCATTTTCACTTCAGCGCTATTAGTATTGGAGTTGTAATTCAGTTAAGCCACAAGAACACCAAAAGGGAATGAAATGGCAAATCTGCAAAAGATGTGTCATGGATGAACAAGCCCAACAGCCACATTTAGTCATTGAAGGCTACCAACTACCAGAAGAGCTGGGAGATACAGCTTGTCTAGTTAAATAAGAATACAACTGTCTACCAAGCGTTCAGGTCTGTGAAAAAGGCCTGAATTTTTGATAGTTTTGAGAACTGTTTGTCAGCTCTTAAAATGTCAGATCATTTTGATTACTTTGATGCAAACACACTGTATGCCTAAGAAAATGTGATTTTCTTTTCCTAAGAAAGGGTGAATCAAGGTTGTTGAAGTCCTATCCAGAAAAAACCAAAAAACTGAGCTTCTGTAATCCACTCATTCTTCAGTGATCCTAAAAAACAAACAATACATGGTATCCTAACTACAGTGTTACAAGAGCCTGTATTTTCTTAAATTCCTTGCAATAGCTATTGAGAAATAATGCCATTGTTTCAAGGAGAACAACGATTTTCCAGATTTTGGAAAAGGAATGATAACCAACTGACACAAATGGGGAAATGGAAGTCAAGAGAGTATAATTTTCTGATATAATAATTGGTCAGGTTAAGCATGGTTTTTCTAAAGCCTCCCATCCAATCTAGAATAACCACTTGAGGGCACCTCTTTATTGTAAGGTCGTTTTAAAAGGCACCAGCTTTAAAAAGCAACTTAAAAGATTTTGGTGCTGAAAACATTCAAAGGAAAGAGTGCCACCTACTGAATCTTTCTATCCCTATTCCTCTAAGCCCCAAGAACCTTACCCATCCTTTAAGCACTGGAATCTTTTCTTTGCTAAACTTATTAATCCAGTAAGATAATACCAACAGAGAAAGAAAAAAGATTTTTTTTATCTTAAACTTCTGTAGTATCTTTTATTTGAAACTTCTGTAGTACTCAAATTTAAATATTGGACATGTGATCTTGGTTTCAGTTTCTCTTTCATGACTTCTTTAAAAAAAAAAAAACCACTTCAGGATGTAGATCATTATGTGATAAACATATGTACTCTTAGCTATTTGAAGCTAAAGAAAGCCTTTCAAAACCATAGCACTCCTACAGTAACTGCAAAGACTACCTTACAAAAATCCCATTTAGAATCTGTATTTGTTTTCCAGGTTTTCAAAATTAGGCTAGGGACATTTTTTAAATATTGGTTTGGAATATTCTTCACTTTAAATTCTTAAAAGAACCCTCATATTTCCAATAAAAATGATTACATTATGGCTCCTTAGCAGCAAAGACAACAGCAAGATCATCAGAAGCCACTACATAAATAGTGCCACTATTTATTTTTGTCACTACATAAATAGTGCTTATCAAAGGCAATTGAAAGTACAAAATGCTTGTAAGATGTTAGATAATGCTCCCAACCTAGAGATTACTGATCACTTCTCAGGATTTTAGAGTTATAAAAAATATCCAGGCCAGTTACTGGGTTGATTGAATACACCTTGACCTAAAAAACTGGGGGAGTTTTTTTATATTTCAGTCTGTTAGCCCCTAGGTAGATGTCCTAAAATGTTCAGTCCTTCATTAATTACAATAATTTATTTATTATCTAACATAAACCACATAGCTAAAAAATTGCTTGAAACTGGTTCACATTTAACTGTATTAAAAAATTTTCACAGAAAAGGAATGATTAATCCCAACAAATTGGTAATGCAGGATCTCTGTTTCCACCTCCTGTGTTCCATCTCTGATATATCCATACTTAAAGGAAGAAGAAAATGCTTCCTTTCTGTCTAATCTCAACTGAAACATTATGAAGCTTTTCGTAGCATGTTTTGTTTCCACTAGTGCTTAAACAGCTTGGATGAAAGTAAATAATTTAAAGAACTGTTTTCAGTCAAAACAAATTAAACAGCTTTTTTGTTACTCAACTTTTCTCTAGTTTGCAGCCTTGACATTAATGAGAAGACCACAGAGTAGGCTTCATAGCTGAGGAATAATGAAGACTTGTTCTACTTTTTTGTTTCACCTTGTACTTATATTTCTCATGATTGCATAGCTCCTTTACTTAAGTATAGGCTGCATGAGGCAATGTCTATACCATAGAAAAAAGATACCATCATTTTCTATGGAAGTTGCATCTCCTGAATAGATGGTAAGACAATTTTCATTTTTGTCATTATGAAAATGTTCTCTTCCAAATGTTAAATAGTGTCAAGGAAAGAGCAGACAGTGTTCCCAAAGAAAGCTGTAAGAGTGAATAAGTATGGAAGACCAGAGAGGACAATACTCCACATAATTTCTAGATTCAGTAATGGTCTAGCCTTTCTACTGGGACATTCATTGGAGAAGAGCTTTGTAATGTAGTACCTAATCTAAGTCTGGAGTTGAAACCCATACCCATTGCCTTTTTTTGGCTGGCTTCTAACAGGTTTTATATTGGTGGGGGTGGTGTAAGGAGGGAAAGGGAAGGGCTCTGACTGGCAACCTATCAGTCACCATGAAGGTCACGAGACGCTTTTAGACCTTTTCAAAAAGTTAGCCTGTTGATAAATATTTCTTGTCGTAACAATATAAGTTTTTTAACCTCAAAATACTTATATCTCATAAATATAAAT
>QUSF01000007.1:9297663-9336181 GCA_003676055.1 Chloebia gouldiae
ACTTATATCTCATAAATATAAATTTAAATGTAGGAGTATGTAAAATTTCACATTGCAATACTGTAGGTGATTTGTAGATAAAGGAATGTGTTTCCATTAATTGCTAGATCCAGTACATACTTCTACATAACTACACCAACATATCACCAATAACTGTGTCAACTCTGACAAAAGGCCATAAAGGTACCATAAAATAGAAACAAGACTCTGTAAGAGACTCTGTACACATATATGTAATCAGCTCATGAGTATTGTTCTGGTCTCATCAAACTCCACATCTAAGGGGGACTGAGCAAGGGACCCACTGTATTGTTGGCAAACGCTTTGTTCAGGAGTTGGAGCTGCTATCTGGGGACTGGCTGGTAAGACCTGGAAGGTGTTAAGAGCTGGAAAGCCTTTCAGCACTGTACATTTGGAGAGAAGGTAGATAGTGCCATACCAAAAGGCAGAACCAAATAGTATAAAAAAGCCCAGACAATTCAGATATTCAGATATTCTATAAACCAAGCTTTATAGAGTTTCCCACCTGGCAACCTCTGGCCTAGCAATGTCTGCAAGCCTGATTTAAATGAACAGGTTCCTCATGAATGCAAGACGATACTTTCTGAATCTTAAGCCTTGCATGCAGGATAAGGTAAAAGGAAGATGTTACTCTTAGTCTGCTCTTGGATTTAGGGACCATAACTACAGTAAGATTTTAAAGTTGAATTATGCAAGCTGCAATTAAAAACTGGCAAGAACCAGGCTTTGATCCCATCTCTACTTAAGCTGGAGAACAGACTGAATTTACATCCTGGTTCTGCTCAATGACTGATTTAATCACCAAATTGTGCTGTTTCTTAACCACTTTTCCCCACAATATTCTCATATTGTTTAAAATATACCATATACGACACACTGGGCAGGATGGATAATATTTTTAACCATGGTACACATCTATAAGCCCAGAATTTCAGGTTTTGTTACAAGCAATACTTCAGTGTTTTATCCAGTGGAGATTAAATTCAAGAGGTACCACTAAAGAATTATTACTCAGAATATTCTGCAATGCATGGAACCATTCAGGATATGAGTAATCAAGTCCAGCCACTTGAAGGGACAAGTCAGAAGGGACATGAAATGTTAGTTCTACATGAATGCATGAAGCACAGCATGAAGAAACTCATCATACACATCTCCTGAATGCTGGTGTCAGGTTGAATCACGTTGTCCCTAAGGGACATGCAACAGGAGCAAACTGAAGCACAGGAGGTTCTCCCAAGCCCTTTCCCTCCGAGGATAACTAAGCTCTGGCACAGGCTGCCCAGGGAGGCTGTGGCATCTCCACCCTTGCAGGTACTAAAAAGCCATCTGGACATGGCTCCAACTCACCCTGCTGGAGCAAAGGTCCAGCAGGTGACATCCACCAGTCTCTTCCAAACAGCATTCTGTGCTTCTGTGATTTCTTACCATCAAATTTGCTTTCTCTACAGCTGAGGTGAAGCATCTGTCTTGTGAATTTTGACACCAGGTTTCCATGGCAGGAACATAAGCTTCAAGATAATTTGTTTCTTCCAAAGCATTGTGTTATTTTCAATTTCTCACCACTAGGTTCATGTTTTGAAAAATCTTAGAAATATGAAATGTTCCAGTAAGAGGTTTAATATGGTAGTTATATACATGGTTTTTAGTGTATTTATTCCAAAATGAATGACAAAGAAATCAGAAATATTTATCAGAAGTCAGTCTACAACTGAAGTACAGATGAGAAAATTTATAAAATACTTTGATGGAGATGGAAAATGGATTTTACCTTCAAAAATCCTTTCTGAGACATAACATACAACAAAGGACTATTAAACATATTGCAGTGATCAGAGAGATGATGTCCCTATTACATTTATCTGCTCTTTGGTCTGATGTGCTCAGTCCAGAAGAGATTTGTGTTTGATGACAACAGCCACTGCTAATTATATCATACCAGAATATTATGTTTCTGTATTAAACAGTACCTCAAAATTACAATGTGGATTTGAGTTACTTAGCAAGATTACTGTAAGGAATAAAGGCACTATTGCTTTGGTCATTCCCTAAGCAATGAAAGGGCACAGCAGTCCCAGGGCCATGGAAGGCTGCTGCAGACCTGACTGTGATCCTTCCTCCAGTCAGTTTTGCAGTCTTAGAAATCCTATCACATATCAGTTAACTGGCAGAAGCTGGAATTCCCAAGGATTAAATGTAATTGCCTGCAGTTGTCTTCTGCTCCCCTCTCATTATAAGATACACAAATTATGTCTGAAACTCGAGGATACATGACATGAGTGCAAGAGAGTGACAATGTTCCAATTGGTACTTCATTTACTGATGTATTCCTTCATGCTTGCTTTTCATTCTTTCATTGTCTCCTTTTATTTATTTCTTAATTCCCTTGTATCTGTACACCTTGATTACTTAAGAGATATGCAAAATGAAATCCTTGAGCAATGATGCATGAAAAAAATTAAAATATACTTGCCTCCTGTGTGGTGCTATGCAGTCACTGCTCTGCTCTTAGTGCTCTTAGTTCTCACACTACTTCATGTGTGTATCTCCAATATTAAGTTCAGATCCAAACATAACTGTAAATAGTTTATCCTCCATCACAAGCAGTCAATCTCAGAGCCCACTCTGAAGTGCATCAAGCAACGCAGCAGTGTGTAAGGCCAAAATGCCTTCAGTTTGGTATTACATGAATCTGAGACCCTTCTACAGGTAAAGAAGGCAGTGACACTTCCTTCTTTCTGGTTAAAAATTATAAAAAGTACTTTTCATGCTCATATTTTGAATTTGGTTCCATTTCTAGCAAATACTAGAAACATTCACACTCTCTTCCAAGTGAACAGTGACACAGACAAGTTGTTTAGCTACTCTGCAAAAAGGGACCTTTCACACATTCATCTCTTCTTGCATACATCTGTGACTGTCTGACCTGTTTGATGAGCATGAAGGAATAAAAGACTAGGACTCTTTTCTCTTTTTTTTTTCTTTGGAAATGCTATTAGCATACCAGCATTTACTTGTCTTGATTCCGACTGCAGTCAGAACTATATAATTATATGTTATTACAGCTATAATGACTTCTATAAATTCTCTAACAGATGTGAAAATCTATATTTCTCCATGTCTTCCTTAGTTTAAGATGATGGCATTTCTTATCCTAAAGCTGAATTTAATCCAGGATAGTAAGAAAAATGAGTAAACATTTAAAAGTTTATGTGTGACACCACAAAAAAAAATTGATTGAATAGAAAAAAAAAGAAAATATATCTTTATTCACACTTTTCAATCCATGTGTTTGCTTCTTAGCATGCAGCAGAACACAGCCTTTTTTTTTTTAGAACATGTTCATTCTGTGCTTCTTGCTTTAGCTTCAACCTGAAGTACAAAGAGGTTTGTTACATTTCTCGCTTGCTGACTAGACCAGCAGAAGCAGAATGCATCAGTAATCTGGTGATATTCCCACACCCATCAGCAGGTCTGAAAGGCTTTGATAAACTTTTACAATAGGCTTCCCAAAGATGTACTAAACGTGACTTTTAGACACCCAGCTCTATCCAAATACGTAACATCCATTACAGGCATTTGATAAACTACAGTCGATTTGTAACAAGCTCTTAGAGAAAGATAATAACATATGTGTGAGGGAAAACAAGACACTTTGTAATCACAGAGAAAGCACAGAAATCACCTGTCGGGGGTGATGTTCAGGTAGTGTTATTTGTGTTTATACAGAGAGAGATGAGGGATGATGGGTTACAGAAAGCAGTAATCAGGTAACGTATTGTCATGAGAGAAGGTGTGGAGGGGGTGTTGTTGTTTGTTTGTTTGTTGCCGTTGGTGGTGGTCTTCCCCAGAATCACCTCTTAAAACAAAGGCTGAGAGTTTGGTACCTTCATAAAGAATGTGTCTGTGCAGCACAGCCTGTATATCTGAAGGTCTTGACAGGAATTTCTTTAAATATGCAATAGAGCATTCATTTCTGGAATTGTAAGTACACTGAAAAATCCTTCTGGGAGAGAAAGAAAACAGTGGTCCATAACGCTCCTCTTGCTATGTGAAAATAAAAGCATCTGGTAGTATAATGAGTGTGTTGTTGACTCTGTGCAGTCGATCATCTCTGTTTTCACAAGCTCATGTACTCCAGTCAATGGAAATCACTGCGGGAAGTACCTGGGGATGCAATGACAATTTTTCTACTCAAAATGTGTATTTTATTCAATAAAAGGTAAATGTTATGAGAAAATGCTGGAACCCTGGCTAGAAAATTTCTATAAAACTCAGGTTCTAAAAAACTTTGAAAGTGGGAATAACTGATATCATCATTACTATTCCTATTGAGAGAAAACACCTGAGCTGTTGAGCTCAGCTCAACAGTTGAGTTTTGAATGTTTTAAAGATAAATCAACTAATGAATGGAAAAGTAAAATAATGAAGGGCATAAGTCAGATGAGTTACCTTTAACCCAAACCTTGGAACTGTACAGAAAGGTGTAGCCATGGGAATAGATGAACATCCCTATCAGCTGAGATGTAGTTTATAATTTTTTTATAATTTTGTGTAACTAGGCATTAGCGGCTTGTATTCACAACTTTAAAAATATCTCTATTCTGAGAAGTTATTTAAATATTGTCATATGATTATAATTTTCTTACCAATTATTTTCAGGTCAAAACCTCTTGGATTTAAACTAGAAATAAGACTTTTTGAATTGCCAGCTATGCAGATACATTCCTGAATATGCAAGTCAGTCTGTTCCTCTCCTCCTCATCTCTTTAATCTGTATTTTTCCTTCCCTTACTTACTATCTTTTGCAGTAACAGTACCTTGTCCTGAAGTTAATTTGAGGGGCTTAAAATGGAACCATGTGGCTTTGCCTGAATTGTATTGAACCTTTAGTGCCAGCAGAAGTGATAAGTAGCCAAAATTATCTCAGAAAACTCATCAGAGGTGACACACATAAACACAAAGGTCAGGCCTGTTGCAAAAGATTCACTTTTCTGTAGCGTATAAGAAAGCAGAATCTGCTTTAGCGAGAGCTTGGATTAGATGACCTCCAGAACTCCCTTCTAACTCCAACCATTCTGTATTTTTTGGAACAAAAGATACAAAGGGCAAAATTTTTAAACTAAAAGTGAGTACATTTATATTTCAAGGATGATTTTTGGTTTTTTTACAATGAGAGTAGTGAGACATTGACAGCTTTCCCAGAGAAATTGTGGATGCTCTATGACTTGAAGTGAGGTTGGCTTTGAGCAACCTAGTCAGGTTAAAGACATCCCTGCCTATGATGTTGGCCTAGACAAACCCAGAGGTTCTCTTACAACACAAACCACTCTACAATTCTGTGCTAAAGTGGAGTTTGTAAGGATTTTACCTGCCTCCCAAATGTTGTCTTTGCAAACACTATGTGTATATATTGATTTTTATATAATTTTAGTTATTTATCTATACCCACATTTACCCGCACATATTTGTCAATGTTGATTCAGAATGCAAAGAAAGCTAAGTATAAACTTTTTTGGATCCTAGCCATAACTCTTTTTGATGACTACATGAAAATCAGCCTTTCTGATAAAAGCTCATTGCTCAATAGAGGGGAAAAACTGTTCTCCTTGCCAGCTCTCAAAGTGGAGTTTTTACTTACAGTTGTAATAAATTTTTTTATGCTTATAAGTTCAAGCCCTAATAGTTGTGAGGATGACAGCTGTGAGGATACTCTAAGATGTTTACCAAACTCTGGGGAACCTGTCCTGGGAGAGCTACAGGAGAGTGTGCTCCACTGGCTTTTCCACACCCACAGTCAGGTCTGATACTTCTATAAAGCCTTAGACCTTAAAGCAAACAGTAGAAATTGTACTGAAAACCTGATGTCCCCACATTAAAATCATATTTGCCCTGTGTAACACATCAAGCAGGGCATTTTAATATGTTGAAACCAAAATGAGCCACAGAGTATGGCTGATAGGAAAATTATAACATATGCTAAAATAAAAGTTTTATCTGGTAGAAGACAGTTCGATATTTGCATTTGTCATGTCCTGGCATGGAAAAGTACATATTTTTCATAAGGTAAATAATTAGAAAGCCCAAAATAAACAGCTAGCTGATTAAAAAAGTGGTGAGACATGGAAACAAACATCAAAAATCAACCCCTATATGCACAAGGTGTAAGCAAATAATAAAATTTACATTATCTCCTAAAAAATCCAGTCTACAAATGTTTGCATTTGAGAGAGGTTAATTCCCACCTTACCCAAGCATCTCTCAGCACAGGCAAAAATATCTCAGTGTTTTGTGTTATTTTAAATTTGATGTGATCTGTGGAAGTACTGCACTTTGAGAATCCACTTTTCTTTCTAAGCTTCCTGAAACCTGGAGGAAAGTCTTATCTTGCTACTTGTGGGGAACAAATCCTTGCTATTTCTATAAATATAACATCAATCAGTACCTAGGAGTGCCAGCTTCATTTTCTGACACTTTTCAGGAAGATGTGGGAAACCCTCTTTGACCCCAGAGAATATTCAAAAATGTACATCATGGTAAAAGAACAGCAGAAGATATCTAAATTCTGATAAATTACATGCCATATGTTCCAGCTGAAGTACCACTCTAGGGCCTAGGTCACTAACAGAAGAGACATCTCCCTCTTTCCTAACTTTTGCATCATCAATTTCATTATACTTTGGCTTGGTATATATGATTTTTTTACAGTAAAACAAACTCTAGCCTGTAATATTTCACAGAATCATTTAGGTTGGAAAAGACTTAAGATCTATCAAGCCTGATTGTTAACTCAGTACTGCCAAATCCATCACTAAATCATGTCCCTGAGTGTCACATCCAGACACCTCTTGAACACACTCTTGAGGTGTCTGAACCACTTCCCTGGACACCTCTTTCAATGCTTGACAACCCTTTTAGAGAAGAAGTATTTTCTATAACCCAATCTAAAATTCACTGGTGCAGTTTGAGGCCATTTCCTCTTGTCCTGTCTCTTGTTACGTGGGAGAAGAGACAACCCCTACCTCACTACATCCTCCTTTCAGATAGTTGTACAGAGTGATAAGGTCCCCCCTCAGCCTTCTTTTCTCCTGGCTAAACCCCTCCAAGTCCTTCAGCTGCTCCTCATCACACCTGTCCTCCAGACCCTTCCCCAGCTCTGCTGCCCTTCTCTGGACCCACTCCAGCACCTCCATGTCTTCCTTGTAGAGAAGGGCTCAAAACTGAACACATGATTTGATGTGCAGCCTCAGGAGTGCTGAGTACAAAGAGATGGCCCCTGCCCTGATGCTGCTGACCAGACTGTTTCAGGCCAGGATGCCACTGGCCTTCTTGGCCCCCTGGGCAGCCTTCCAGCTCATAATCAATCAGCTGTTGACCAGCCTCCCCAGATAATTTTCCACCAGGCAGTTTTTCAGCCATGCTTCCCCAAGCCTGGAATGGGTTTGTGATCCAAGTGCAGGTCCAAGTGGTGAACCTCACACAACTGGCCTTGGCCCATCAATCCAGCCTGTGCAGATCCCTCTTTAGAGCCTTCCTGCCCTCCAGCAGATCCACACTCCTGCCCAGTGTGGGGTTATCTGCAAACTGACTGAGGATGGTCCTGATCCCCCTGTCCTGATCATTGATAAAGATGTCAAACAGGAGTAGCCCCAGTGCTGAGCCCTGCGGAACTGGATGCAGTTCCATTCCCCACCAGTCTCTGGGATCTGCCATCCAACTGTTTTCTTACTCAACAGTGAGCACAACCAAGCCATGAACAGCCAGTTTCTCCAGCAGAATGCTGTGGGACACACTTTTAAATGCTTTACTGAAGTCTAGTTAGGCAACATCTGTAGCCTCTTCCTCATTCTCCAATGTCACCATATCATAGAGGAGACCTGTTACTCATGAAAGACCTGCCTTTCATAAACTTTCATAAATTTCACACTGGATGCTTTGAAAACTTAAGCATTAATATCCAAGTATGGAAATAATAAAGAGGTTTATCTAAACATCAATAAACAGCAAGGAAAATATTATGAGATAGCTTACTTCAAAATTATCAATATGGTACCTTGTAGAAGTTACATGATTGCATGCCTTTTAAAGATGAAACCCCTTGTTGTCTATGAAACTGTACATATTTTAAATCAGTTGCTAAATATTGATCAAATTTTACATGAACTTGGAGATAAGGTAGGATAAATATGCATATTCCTGGACAGAAAAAACTACTAAGCAGCTTTACAATAAATTTGGAACCAATGAAGCATCATGATTCATTAATATTTTAGTGCATATTACTAGAATTTCTCTGTTGTAGCATAGATATCTTGACCTGTTCTGCTTTTTTTTTGCTATAAATTTTCATTAAAAATATATAAACATATGCTGTAGAATAAAAATAATAGAGAAATTTTTGAAGACTCTTTCCATCTTCTTGTTTGAATGTTAAATGAGCATATTTGAGTGTTAGAACATCTCAATTAAATGTTTGATTTTTTAAAAATATATTTTCCTAAGTACCAATAATAAAACATTAGTAAAAATCATACATGAAAACGTCCTCTTTCTTCAAATATTACTATTTGCATTGTTAGTGCATAAGGTGCACTGTCATGACAGGATCTCTACAAACAGTTTGTCCTCAGATACTTTTCAGTCTGGGCATTACCAACTTAGGCCCCCAGAAAAGAAACCTAACCCGCACTGAATTTCAATTAAGCTGTTTTGTGAACCTAGCCTACAATAAAAACAAACAAACAAACAAACAAACTCTCTGCCATACTGTTGTACTAATGCTTGCAACCCAGTTAAATTACTGGGAGGAAGGAACAGCTATCTTTTTTTGTTTCTTGTCTTTATATTTTTCTTTTACCATTGATGAAAGGTAAACAGAAACTCACTGAATACAAAAACTGAATATTATATTCTTTCTGCATGAAAAAAAGGGAATCTCTCACTTACTAAGTACTATTAATTATCAAACACTACAAGTTACACCAATAACTGTTAAAGCAGTCAGACTGGAGGCACTATCTGTGAGTTCTGCCATTAAACCTCTTTTGAAGGCTTTGGGTGTTTATAAAGATACCAGGCCTTGGCCCTATAACCACTTATCCACATGAATAACCTCAGTTACACGAGAGAACCTTATAAACTTGGCAGCATCATTAAAAACTCACAGAACTGGCTCCAAGCCAACACATGAAAGCCAAGCTGATATTCATATGTTAATAGTAACAATCCTCACTGTTTTTCAACGACATCAATGAAAAGATGACCATATTTACCGAATCTATAAATAGATGCATCTGACAGACACTGTCTTTTGTTTTAATTAAAACTGTCTTTTTCGACATCATCTTTCATGCCACAAGTGAGCTCCGAGGATTCCTGGGGATGCTCCTGCCTGGGTGGGAGGAGGAGTGAGCCTGGTCTTCTTCCAGCTCAGATCACAGCACTGCTTGCCCTTAGCCCTTCCTGTCTCACACTGTCAGGTGGAATGAAGGAGGCACACACAGCACGGTCCTCACTTCTTCACCTCCTGTTTTGCTTTCCATTACCTTGTTTCACTGCCTCGCTATCTCTGGAAAGAGACAGATATACACTGAAAACGCAATAGCAAACATAGATGCTTATATTACATATATCAGACTTAAATGTATGGCAAACCATTGCAGAATAGAGATGATAAAACCAGCAAGAACAACTAATTGCAGGTGTCATTAAAGATAATGGGGGCTATTCCAATGCACAGAGGAAAAAAAATCATAGCAGATTAAATCAGGAAAATTGTACTTTTTTGAGGTCTGGAAACAAAATTTCAAAAATGCTTTGAGTTTTGCAGAACTTAAGTGTCCACTAGTTTTCATATCTATCAATAAGGAAGATGTATTGCATTCCCCATTAGTTATACAAATAAAAAAAACCCTTGTAAAATAATATATTTGAATCATTTTTGAGAGCATAAACAGACCACCTTAAACATAAAATGCAACTTCAGTAAGAACTACTTGAGAAAGTCTTCTACAAGCTCTTTCCAATCTGAATACCAAGAAAAAAAATGCTCTCCAGGATCAGATATTACTTTTTCTGTTTTGTGATAGTAACAGGGAACCACCAGTTCCCCATCCTTGATTAATCAAAATCAAAGAAGCTACAGTGATTTTGTCAAATGGCTCACCCTAAGGCAGCAAAGCAAATAGAACAAGCTTAATCCAGTATACTAATTTACAGAGAAACATTCTAGGATGATTTATTTATATCTCCATCAAAAATGTTCTTCATCTGCCTAACTCAAACCAGCAAGAAGGACTGAAGGCTTGAGTGAAGGCACTTAAGAACTTGAGCATGTGGTTTGTTGCATGAATGCCAGAGCACTTGGCAACCTGTTTAATCATTCTTTCACATGTAAGAACAACAACAAAATCCCCTGTTCTACTCAACAGTTACAATCAACCTCAGTTACAGCTAAAAATCAAAAAAGAATTAACTACGAATTATGAACCGAGACAGGCTGGCTAAATTCAGACTGCTACAGTGTTATCTTTTGTTCCAAGACTGTAAACTGATTCATCACCTCTTTCTAGATTGCTCATTGTGAAGCACAATGAATATTAATCAACCTTTGTTTAGAATATTGATCAAGTACAGATTTCTCTGGATGGCTATTAAATAGTTAAGCACAGATTATATATTTTTCATTTGTGAAGAAGACCAAAAACCTGTTCATTAGAACTATTGTGAACATTTTCTGTAATACTCAAATATATTTTCACTCTTATTCTATGAGACTTTCATGGTGCTAAATGTTTTTCCTTACTTTTGTATAAAATAACATTAAAAAAAATATTTATTTTTGGTTACCATGAGTTAGCATTCTTTAAGTCATTAAAATGGTTGTCATGGTTAAAATGCCTCTTTGGAAATACATCATAAAGGGGTGTCAAGGCTCTGACAACACTAAGCAATATATCAAGACAGTATAAAAAAGGCAATAGTTTATGATACAGGTAAATTTACTTATTTTTGGGTAATGCAAACACAGTTTGGCTAATGCAAAATCTTTAGAAACTGAACAAAAGGAAATACATGGAGAATCTAAAATGCAGACATTCTAGCTCCTGGAGCTATTCCATGGGGGTGCAAATTTCACGTCCAGCGAGAGGCCATGGAGTGCTAAACCCAGGCCTATTCACACCAGCCCCTGCCAGCTCCCACACCAGGCTGGGTGTGCCCCTTTCCTGCTGCACTGCGAGCAAATCCCATGGAGCAGCATCCACCTCCTGGATGGTTTTCATGTTTTGGGAAGGTTTTATA
Source organism: Chloebia gouldiae (assembly GCA_003676055.1). Taxonomy (NCBI): domain Eukaryota; kingdom Metazoa; phylum Chordata; class Aves; order Passeriformes; family Passeridae; genus Chloebia; species Chloebia gouldiae. The sequence goes on from QUSF01000007.1 coordinate 9,308,986, forward strand.
GCAGCTGCTTAGGAACTTGTTTAGTGAGTGTAGAGGATGGCTGGAAAGCAATGGAAAACAGGCAGGAGAAATGAAGGTAGCTGAGCAGACCACGGGAGCCCTGCACACTGGGAACGAGGTGCCAAGGAGCTGCTCTGTACTCGGTGACTTGAGGAGACTTCCCCATCTGCATAGACAAGCAAGGTTTACTTTATTATTGCCTTAGAATCAGCTGTTGAGCCCTATCTTCCAGCTCCTAACCTAACATCTCCTCTCTTCAGTAAAGGAATAATCACCAACTAACCTTATTAAGACAAATAACAGTTTAGAGTTAAGCAGTGAACAGAATTTATGTCAATAAATTCTTACCATTAAATTATAGCAACTCCATCTGAACTCTATTTTGCAATTACCACAACTAAAATAACAAGGCCAAGTGCCACTTGAAAAAAACAAAGTAGTGTAATATACATTTACAGAAGAAAATGTAAAATTTAACACCTGCATTGTATTTTTACTATTAAGACACCATTTGCTATTAAGGTAGCATTGACTATCAACTAGTTCTTAAATTCTACAGACCAATTTAGAACTCCAGATTTAGATTTGGATATGAAATGTATAATGCAATAAATGCAAATTCATTATAATAATGGTCTACACATCTCCAACATTTCTTAGGTCTAATAAATGGTGCTACTTGAAAAATAGTCAGAAAAAAACCAAGCAGATACAATTTTGCAAGCAACATATTGCAGCTGCCAAAATCTGTTGTCTTTGTAGTGCCATTACTCCAGTGTTGCAGGTCAAATCCAACAAACAGCTGTTCAATATCTGAGGATTTTACTAAATAATGCAATACTACACAAACAATGGGCTATGTACTGAACCAGCCTCAGAGGAAAGCAGAACATGGGAAAACAATTACTTTTAATCTTGTTATGGATTAAAGGGCTGAATTATATAATGCATTTCTTACAAAACCTGACAAAATAGTGCTTTGAAATGTATAAATCTCCTCTTCCTATTTTGAGGGGGTTTCTTTTCTTTCTTTTCTTCTAGAGCCAAAAAGTCATTTCAGCTCTTTTAAAACTATTTGCAAAACTAGGTCAAATTCCTAAACCAAATTCTGCTTAAGAAAATTTGGTTGTCAGATTTACAGATCATCTGAAGAAGCAGAAACCTCCTTTAATGTAGAAGGGCTGGATGGGGAGGCTGGAACATGCATGCCCTCAGCTGATGTTTCTGTTTCAACAGGAGTAATGGCAGCTCTAGAAAAAAATGTTGGGCTGAGCACTTAAATATTAGTTCACATGGCAGCATCTTGTTGAAATTCATTTACTCATTTTCATTTTTTACGAGGAAGCTAATTTCTTCCATAGAGGTAAGGGTGCTTCTTCATACAACTCAATTCACTTTATTTTACTGGTCTGAATGTGAAACCCTTCATGCATTTACCAGTATCTACATAAATAACCTTTTCTTCACATATTTTAGTTTCATATCATTTTGCTTTATCCCCTCTTTTAAAGCAACAATTAAAAATAACCCAAAAAACAACAACAACAACAACAACAACAAAAAACCAAACCAAACCCCTTCCATATTATAAACTAATTCAATTCCTGGTGAAAAGAGTGAAAAAATAATTATATCAGATCATGTGCTGGATCTGATATAATTGATGTGAAGGAACGCACCCCTTGGAACAGACCAACAGGGCAGCAGTTTGTGAAGAACTGCAGCCCATGGGGAGGATTCACATTGCAGAAGCTCATTGAGGACTGCCTCTTGTGGGAAGGAACAGGGTAAGAGTCTGAGGAGGAAGGACCAACAGAGACTGTGGCTCCCACTGCCTGTCTTCTTGTGCCATGGGCAGGATGGAGGCAGAGAAATCAGGAATGAAGTTAAGCCCAGGAAGAAGAGAGGGGTGAGGTGAAGGTGTTTTCTAGGATTTGGTTTTATTCCTCAACATCCTACTCTGATTCACCTAATAATAAATCCAATTAATTTGGATTTATTGTGACTCGAGTCAAGTTGAGTCTGTTTTGCCCATGACAGTAACATGATCTCTCCCTGTCCTCATCTCCCAAGCCTTTTGTTTTATTTTCTCTTCCCTGTCCAGCTCAGGAGGGCAGTGACAGAACAGCTCTGCCATCAAGCCAGGGCCATCGCAGATCAACACAGATGGGTTTGGGTTTTTTTAATCAGGTTTTTTTTAGCTGTTCTTCAGAGTGGTCTTTGTTTTTATGAATTTTGGAGAAATTATTTGAGAGAAAAGTGCATGAATTCTCTTTGGAATCTCATGTACAAAGAACATCATACTTCATAAAAAATGTAACATTTCAAGTTTGGTTTTTTTTTTTGTATAACAGAGTGGTTTAAACTTTACTTCATGGAAGAGTATAAATCTTCTCTTTTTTAGAAACTGGAAAAGAAATATTGTAAAATTACTGCTTGGGGAAACATACTAATATCCTGTGTTCTATGTATAGTTTGTTTCCTCTGGTGATACAGGAATGTGTGTTCTGTTTACCTTGAAAATATTAAAAATTATGTGTAAATATTGTGAATACATTAACCTCACATTTATTAACTTCACTAAATGCACAATACTTTCTGCAGTGCAAAGTAAAATCAAATCAAACTAAAATTTAACAATTATTTCTTTCCTGTAATTTTTCTTCAGGTGGTGTCTGGGGAGACTCATTTGATGTGGGTGTATTATTACTAGCAAGTGCCAAGCAGTTTTACCTAAGGTGATGGGGAGAAGACAAGCCTGAAAAATCAGCGGCCTTGCTGTTCTGGAAAAACTGTTTCACCCCTGGCTAGCTCCTCCAGACTTCTGCAACTGCCTTAAAGCAATCCTTCCTCCTCCTGCTGCTTCCTTGGGCAATTATTACATCTTGTGCCAGGATGAATACACCTTTGTCTAGCTGATTAAATATACCTGCGATTAGTAAGAAAAGCAATTTTCACTATATGCCCAGTGGTGAGACAGAAGAGCCTGTGAAGCTGCTCCCCACCTGGATGAGTCTCATTTGGCTCTCCTTTGTCTGATATAGCTAATAACATACTGGTTTTGGACTGCTTTTTCCTATCTGTCCTTTCCCATCTTACACATTAATGAAGAAAAATTATACCATTTTTATGCAACGTGGGACTTGTTCCTGTATTATGGCTTTAGTAATTTCTTCTTTTAAACTTCTTAATTTACTTTCATAAAGGATTTTATGTCCGTACTCTCACCATTGCACCATATATATACGCTAGGACACCCTTAATGCCCTTGATTTCTCCTGCTCTCTTTCTGTGGCACATCATAATTTCTAGGGCTTTTTTTATTCTAATTAATTATACGATGTTGAGAGTTATTAGCTTGGAACTTCTGACGTGTAAGTGGTGTGGGGTTGGTGCTCTGAAGTCCTTTTTAAACTAACTGTATATTACATTTTTGGAGTCAGCTAGACTCCCTGGCTGTACCAGTACAAAAGGAAATAAAGGCAGGAAGAAAGCTCAAAAGCTGGATCTGCAGCCATTCCCACTGCTCCCCTGCTAGCACTCTCCTGGCACAGCTATGTTTTGTGGGGGGATTGAAGTGGTCCATGGATCTGCTGTATTCACCACTGCAGGCACGGCTGCTTATCCAGATGGTTTCTGGCATCTTAATCCTCCAATTTAAAATTATCTGATGCCCCCTCCTAGCCTCACTCCTGTGCTTAAAGGCCATTCTGAAATGCTAAGTGCCTAACATAACTGGATTTTTTAACACTGGTTATGCAAATGAGATGATACAATCATGGCTGGGGGTTCATAATGTTGTTTTATTTTTGTGTCTGACAGATGTCACCATCATTGATGATCCTATTTCACACTGGCTATACTGTAATTTTACGTCCTCAGTAAAGCTTAATTGCATGTAAGTTGAAGTGTTTTTCACAAAAATTTGGTATATGATGAGGCCATAAGGCTGAGGAGCCACAAACAAAGTATTTAGGGCATTAAACAAAGGGTTTGCTCTACAATTGCTCTAAACACACAATTGCTCTACAAAGGCTCATTTACATTACTCCCAGCTAAACTTAGCCAAATCCTGGAGGTTTATTACTTAAAATTATGCTGATATTACACTTTACCATCACTTGACTTTCCTAGAATGCCTTTTTTTTTGGAGGCTACTCCTGTGCCAAGTAGATTGTTCTTCCCTTTTTTGACTTTTTAATAATAAAGTATATGAGTATTGAATCTCTAAACATATACCATGTGAAGTTTCTGTAGGTCTGAAATAAGAATAAAAATTTTCTTAGCTGCATTTGTGACTTGAATTAAAATGCCAGATTTTCTGGCATGGTTTTAGAGCTGAGAGGACGAGATTTTTAAATAGTATCTGATAACTATAGGAACCAATGAGAAATATAGTGTTTTGTTATGGGAAGATAAGATATATTCAATGAGGTCTGAGCTTCACACATTCCACTATTTCTGGTGACCCAGTGAATGTACTCACATTCCATGAGCAAGAATGACCTGTTCAACCTTACACACCTATATGCTAGTAGCTACCATGATATCCTGCATAACATACACTACGAAATAGCAATGAAATAGTCTATCCTTCTGCTACCAGGATGAATTTTTAAGCCAACTTATGAACAATAAATTCCATTCCCCACATTGCCAGAAGAAAGCCCACCTTTAAGGACACTTACCAGAGCAGAAAGGGCAATACTTTTTGCTACTGTTGAGATTCTAGGTAGATTCTCAGCACTAAATACACACGTTAGTTAGAGTGGCAAAGCATCAGAAGCTGGGGCAGCCACAGACTGAGAGCAAAGTACAGCTGTCAGAAAATGTGCATGCAGTAAGTGCAGTATCTTAAGTGACAAACCAGAATGACATATTACTGAAAAGCTGCAAATTTAGCATCTGCATTTGAAGACAGGTGTGTGGGAGAGCTACTGCAAACGGCAAGACCTCCTCTAGCATAATGTAGAGGCTTCTGGTCAGTATTCTCCTGAAGAACTCAGACCACAATTGCAAAGGCAGCTGTTAAAGCATATGAGGGGAACAGAAGTCTAATTGGAATAGAATATTTTATCTTGCTTATTGTGATAAATATCAGAGAAGTTATGATTTCTTTCTATATACCATCAGAGAGCAGACATGAGGCAGAGGAAAAGACATGTCAATTAAAGGGCGCTGAATCCGAGCTGTCCAGCAACTATTTTGGCCTTGAAAGCAGAAAACAGATTAGAAGGACAAGCCTAAAAGGAAACTGTTTTAAGGGAGAGTAGGCACTGCATAACAATAAGGCCCTGTCCTCTATTCCTAAGAATGGGTTTATATATTAAAAACTGGAGTATATCCTGAGAAAGAAAGGATAAACCGTTGGAAATTAAAAGTTTATGCATCACTGTAAAATAAACCTTTAAAAATAAAAACAAAGATAACTTGTTTCAGGAATTATCTGCTGAACAATTTTACTGTATTTGGGTAAAACTTAATGTGACTCCAGGAACATATACATATAAATTTTTGTGGTGGTTAGTATTATGTTCCAGCAGTGTCCCGTCTTACATGGAAATAACTAGACAGAAATAAAGAGATTAAATATATCTCATATGTGATTTATGTTAATTCAGGCTAGAAATAGAAAACTGTCTTTTTAAAAAAAGGATCTAACAGGAAACCTTTAAAAAGAGGCTTTGAATAGCTGCCTTCTTACTCAGCTTTACTGTGCAAACACCCATCATTCAGAATACATCTTTCTACAAATTTCCTCTGGCAACTCCTGTCTAGTCTGGGGATGGCTACTGGAGGACAGTTTATAGGTCAATGCATTTTTCAGAAGCATACATCATCATCTATGGGCAATACACACTATTCAATTAATTATTTCTGACTGATAAAGGTAATAATGATGACATACTCAATTTAGATTGTCATAAGGTGTTTCATTTGGTACCATGTGACCTTCTGATTATTAAGGAAGTAAAATGACACAAACTACATTAAAAATTAAAAACCTTTCAAATGAAATCTTGTTTATTAATATGAGGTCAGAAGCCCAAATTCAAACGAAGAGCCCAAATATTTTAAATACACTGAATACTGTGTAATATAAAATTATGTTTAACTCCTCATTAGTGATAGCTTTTCTAAACTGAGGTTTCACCGATAGGGATGTGATTTATGATACAGAATTCTGAAAGGCTCATAGAGATTTTTGCAGAAATTAATTCTTCTGTAGTTAAAATCAACTTACAGAACCATCGTGCTTTTGAGCAAGTTAATTGTTTTGATAGTCCAATGAAAACTGGGCTGTATTCTTCTTAAGTGAAATCTGCAGGTGGCCTGGCATTGCTGAAGCTTTGTGCTCTTCCTACAGACAGACAATTTGTGAGAATTGGCTACTACGAAATTAGGCCTGAGCAGCCTAAAAAGACAATGAACTCCATTCTCTGTTTCTTCAAATTCCTTCTCCACTGTGATGCCTACAAAAAAATTGAGAAGGAAGCAGTAGCTGATGGCTACTGTCAAACGTGTTGACAATATGGTTTTGTTATCACCTCGTGCTCCCCAGCTGCCCCAATCCAATTTCTCTCCCTCTTAAGCCCTATGGCATGGCTTCTGAGCATGCACAACACAGACAGAAATGGAAACTGGGTGATTATGGGCAATCTTTTAACAGAAAGAAATCACAGTAATTCCTTCATCAACATTAAAGTCCCTATTCCCATCCAAACCCAAACCACAATGTCTGCTTCTTCCCACAAGAAGACATTATTTCCAATTCAGAGAGGGAATAAAAGAATTTCTTCCACAATTTAATCACAAAAGCTTTCTGAGGAGGGTATAAGCAGATGCACATTTTGTCTGTATAAAGACATTGTATGGAATTATGTATGGAGTGGAAAATAAAAAATCTGCTCTGGACAAAGTCCAGCTTGGCCTCTAAAAGCACTAACACCTTTAATTGAAATCTGCTGAACAAACATGATCTGCTGAGTGCTGAATGTAGTGCCATTCTCATACAAATGCTGTGTCAAATTGAATTATTTTAACAAATCTTTGTTTCACCAGCCCTTTTTTGGCAGGACAATTTGTGTACAAGACCAAGAAGCTTTGTAGCTTACTTCTGAAGAGTATCAGGGTAATGCCCCTAATGGGACCTGCATTGGAGATCCGTTTGCCTTTCCAGCCCTGACTCAGAGAGCAGCAGGTACACACCTGAGCAGCCTGATGGAGAGAAACTGGCAGGGGGAATGGTACTCAGCTCTGCACAGACCTGTCTCCACAGCATGTCAGTGATGACAGTCATGTTCTGGGGCTTTTCAAAGGGCAATTAAAAAAAAAAAAAGATGCATAGGTATCTCATAAACTCAGGTATAACCAGATTAAGCTTCAATGGGTAAGGCCCAGAGTGAGCTAATTAATCTCAGGGAAAAAAAAAATCTGTTTATAAATATCCTTTTGTTATTCAGTTAGATTACCCCTTTCCATTTCACTATTCCCTTTCATGCATGTGTGAGTCTTAAAATGTGATAATCAGAAAGTACCATCTACATAACAAAATTCCCAGAAACAACTGCAGAGCCTGTGACAACCAGCTCCCATTCCAGAGGATACAGCACGTACTAACGCTTTACTGAAGGGAGCTCATCCATCTTCTCAGACAGGAGTCTGTCATTTGCACTCTCATCACACCACAAAACACCACATCTTACCATATCTTCACATCTCACAGTCTCTAATGTGTCTGTTCCCTTAGTGTGCCAGGGAGGTGAGAAATGCTTTCACCCCATTCTGCTCCTGGGAATCCAAGTCAGGCAACACTTCTGCATTGCCAAGCAGCACAGCCCTTGAGTAAACTCCTCACAGGGATCACCTACACTGTGTGAGTTCACTGCTGCTTCCTGGAGTCAAGAGGGGAGTGGAGGCAGCTCACTCCACAGATTCCCTCTAACACCATGGTAACAAGTTGGTTTGGTCTGTCTGAACAGTCCTCTGACACCATCCTATCCCTACGCTTATCCTGCATGTAGCCTAGGATACACAACATCTGCCAGTTTTGTGTCTGAGGAAACTACAATGCAGGGGAGACTGTACTTCATACACAAAACTAAAAATAACTCCATAAACCTACATTAAAAAAAAAAAAAAACAACTCTAAGAGTAATAACTATAACTAGAAGTCCATCACAGGTGATTGAGAAGGAACCCAAAGCCAAATGACAAATACTTTAGTCCCAGGCAACATCAGGCAGTGTGGCTATGAACTGCTCTCCACCACTTGGTTTTGTACTGCAGCCAAAACCAGCACAAGCTGGTCCCCCTTCCTGCCACCTACCCAGCTGGCCCCAGGGTACAGTGGTGGGGGACTGCCTCCCAGCCAAGCTCTCCTTCACTTGGGAGCTGGTCTTAAACCAAGGCATGACATTGGCCAAGGAGGCAGAATATCTCCTTAGGGATGATGCATGCAACAGAAAAGATGTGATCAAATCAAAGTCATGCCAGAGGACGCTGACCATCACCAAGCATTTCTCTGTCTTCACTATTCATAGCTTTTCTTTAATACCCATCTAGGAACAGCCTTCCCAATGCCTGCCAGCTGGTGCACAGGACATGTGGTAACTACAGGGCTGCACAAGATGGGAAGGCAGCGCTCTGCTGACCACTCCCTGTGCCTTTCCAAGCACCTTTCCTGGGTGCACTGCCTGCACACCCTGTGCCCACCCACCTGGAGCACCCTGCCAGCTCACAATCTGCCTCTAGAAGGAGGCTGAATTCCATCAAAACCTGTCACACAATCTAATTGCAGAGCTCAGTTATCTTAACTGGCAGGTGTACAGTTAATTGTTCACCTGTGGTATGAAATCTCAGGAACAACGCGCTACATAAATAGAGGATTTCTGTACAATGCAAGCAATGTGTGCAGCAGGCTGTCACAATCACTGCCAGTGACTGGTGACAGGTAGAACGTCTCATCTGATAAATAAATCCCACATTTCTGAAGGTAATTCATGGATTTATTTGTGTATCGCAACACATAAAATAAAGGACCGTTTAAGGATATTTTCTATGTCTTTGTGTTCAAATAAAATTTAGTTTTCACTAATAAAAGACGTGAGCAGAGCCATTTACTCATGGGAACTGATAAATTAGTTCCTGTTTCATGTGTGTATTCACCATGAAAACTATGCACCACACACACCCTGTAACAGAAGAAGTGAGCTAGAATTCCTGACATCAACAAAACACAACCTCCCGCAAAAATCAGTTATTCCATATTTAAAACTCCCAAAACTCTTATAAAACTTTTGAGTTCCATAAACTAAATTTTATGGAAACCCCTAGAAGCATAAACTATTTTGATACTGAGATCAGTGATGGTTCTCTGCTTTATTTCTGGCCATCTTCAGGAAAGTGAGTGTTGATTGACAGCATATTTTGTTTAATTTTATTCTTTGATAAGGACTGAGCAAAAATTGTGCCCCTTCATAATGAAGCTATTTTTAAAATAAGTTTTAAATAGTAAGAGGGTATGTCTGTCCTCTAAGATAAGCAGAAAGACGATTTGTACTTTAAAACAAATTATGGACTTAAATAAATGGGTATCTAAATATAATCACAAAAATTTATTTTCCTTTCTGGCATGTCCTTTCCCATTTGTCTGGGGGGAAGTTGTGAGTGTGTTTTTTTTTTTTTTTTCATTTTTATTAGAGTCTTAATAGATAATCTTCAAAACAAACTATAAAGTTTATGGGTGCAAAAATTGCTATTATATGAACACAGTCTTACTATATTATATATTTACTGTATTTTTTTCCTCTATCCTACAACAACCTTTATAGTATAAATTTCCAGTAAAAGAATAATAAAGAAAACTTTCTTTTTTTAAGTTAAGAATATTGTGCCAGTCTTGGTAGAAAAAATACAAGACAATTCTACAGTAAACAGTCTCTAGCTGAAAATTCAGTCATCCTCATTCATCGAAACAAAGCATAAGTTTGAAAGCCTATTTGAAATCATTCTGAGAGGCCAATAAAAAGAACAGTAAGAGGGAGGACTGTAGAACCACAGTCCCTGCCAAATAAGCAATAAAGTCTCTTATTTACATATTTCAGGTGACACTGATACAGCCTGATACACTTTGGGCTACATTATACATTTGCATTCCTGCATTCAGGTTTCATTATTAGCTAGAGTCTGGTTTATATATACAGCCATATATATTTCAAGCAATGGTTTTCATACTCTGTATCAGTGTGGGATTAAACATACCAAAGTATATGTTGAAATCTTGACTCCTACAGTAATCTAAAGCCATCCACACAGCAAGCAGCTCCTGCCAAACTACAGATGTACTGCCCACAGCTTCCCCTATTACAGAACAGACTCCCTCTGAGTTACGAATTCAGGGCTAGCACACAGACAGCAGCCTGTCTTGCACATGACAGGATACTGCCATTCAGGTGACGGGTGGCTCCTTGACTCCTTGACTTCCAGAAACTTAACCAGCTCCTGTGGCAATGCATGAGGGAGCTTGACTAGAAAAACATGTGTAGGTTTAAACCAGACATGCAGCTGAGACTGCACAGTGGCTCTTGGCAGAGTAGGCAGACCTCCAATACAGTGCTCTTGAATTCCCTAAGAACAAATTAAATGAGCATCTTCTATGCAGTTGGACCAGGCAAGAAAACACAAGAAAAGTAAAACTCTAGTGGTTAAACAGTCCTTAACCATGCAAATAAAAATTATAAAAATAATGGTGAAAGCAACATATGAAAATTGACATAATGGTTGTGTTTTCAATATTAACACCTATGATTTTATAACAAAAGTTATGTAAATACATGCACACCTCTAGTTATATTTATATATATGCTTGTATATGTACATCAGTATTATCTGAAACCCATCCAAATGAACACAAATTAAAGCTGAATGATTAATTTTAACACGAGGCCTTTGAGATGGCTGACAAGCCTTATTTACACATTTCCTGTATTTTTATATATTTAAAGAAACATCAAAGGTTTTTAACAAGAAAATTATATTCTCATAGCCATAAAGTATACTCTTGTGATTGCATTAGAGTGGCAGTGCAATATAACTTCTTTGCTTGTTGACAATGGTTTTTGCTATGTTAATTAAATAAGTCTGTGATCTTTATTCATTAAAATTAATGCAATAATATCTATGTTGAAGGTTCACATTGGACTCAATCTGGCAAGCCGAATGGAACAGCTTCACTGGAGTTACTCTAACATAATTCTTGACGAAACAGAGCTCTGACAGGAGATTCTGTGTGAAATCGGTTTACCCTTGCTTCACTTAATATTATTCCAAATCAGCGAGCACGAGTATCTTCAGAGCAGACAAAAATGTCTTCTATTAAACAAAGCTATGGAAACCACAAGTCTCCAGGCGACAGGTTGTGCCGGGCACGGAGCCCGCTGGCTGGGGCATTCCGGCTGTGATGGGGAAATGCCGCCGGCGTCACCGCGGAGCTCTGCGGTCCAGCCCTGGTCCAGAGCCGTCAGCTGGAATTAGCCCAAAGGATGGCACTGAGCACGGCTTGTCAATTCCAGTAACAAGACCTGAAAAAAACAGCAAAGGTTTCATGTACGAAACCCGGGATCCCTTCACCGCTGGGATTGACTCCCAGAGAAACAGGAGCTGCCCCGCTCCGGCTTTCCCCGTGGGAAAGCTGCTCTCCGAAGGCAGGCGGTACCTGCGGGCATGCAGCAGGTGATGGCAGCGCCGGCAGGCAAACGCGCCGCAGGAAAGAAGAGAACCTCGCTGCTAAGATTTTTAAATTCCCAAATCTAATTCACTCCACACTGAGACCAACTGCAGCCCTTCCCACAACACCCCGGGCACTGGATTAAGTTGATGGGTAAAAGCCAACACAGAGTTGAAGTTCAGCATCAAAACCACAAAGCCCCATCACTATTAACATTTTTGTTCTGTTAACCAGGTGGGTTACACCTGAACCTTGGCAGAAAGGAAAACCACTTTGTTTCGTGACCATACATTTTTCATGTTTTACTTTTTTACCTTTGATTCGTGACCATCCATATTTTATATATAATTAATTCAGGTAACAGGGGAAAATGAGAAGATGAATAGTGAAGTAATCTCAAATTAAAAAGACTGATTAGTATTTAGGAAACAGGCAGCTGACCCAGCCACCCCCAGTAGTATGACTCACAATACTATTTTCATATTTGTATTATTTAGCATGTAAAGACCTTAGCTGAGAGTCCTGTTCTGCTAAGAACTTAGATTAAGTACTCTGAAAATATCTTCCCTGATTAATTTTCTACTGAGCAAAAAATGATTTCATTAAAATTTTATGTCTAAAATGGCATCTTTTGATTCAGTCCTCCCAAAATCTAAGAGCTAAATAAATAAAAAATATTAAAAAATCCACCCTCCAACCAACAAGGAAATTACTTATTTTCTGGAGGCTAGAAGAATGGAAATACTTTCTATGATTTCCAAGGGCTGGCAAAAAATTTAATTTCCACTGAGGTAGGAAGAAGAAATTGACATTAACTTTTTCTCTAGCCCTACTTCATAGATAATAAAAAAGAAATATTAAGCATTAATGTAAAGGGTTTACATTATAAATAGATGAAGCACTTAAAAAGACATGAAGGCAGCATGTGTTTATGTCTTTCAGTTTAGACACAAGAAATTGAAGTATGGACAAATTTTGCAAAATTTTACAGAGAAGCAATATTTGGAACTAGTGAAAGGGCCTGATTTAAGACACCAAAGAAATAAGACATACATTGCATTAGCTAATATGGAAGTCTTAAGCATTAAGTTATATTACAAATGGACAAAATCCAGAGAAAACAGTAATTAAGGAAGGTCCCTTGTAATTGAACAGCCATAAAGTAGAAGTAGAGTGTCTGTCCATTGAGTCATGTGACTTTCCTTTGAAAGTTATATTATTATATATAATAATATACATTATTATATATAAGAAATGTATTATACATTATTATACATATAAAGTATTGAAGAAGCAATACAAAGGAGGATAAGTTAAACTAACTGAAGACTGAAACCTCTCTGTATTTTGCTTAACCTGACAATTTTTCAGAAAGAATTAGCTCAGGATGTACACTTAACACTGCATATGTTTTTAGTGATTGATTTTAAAGATCTTTCTGAGTTTTTCATCACAACAACTGAACGTACCAGAGACCAGGAATGATTTAACAACCTTTTAAGAAATGAGACATTCCTTTCAGTGACTGAACAAAATATGGGGGTTGCACATCATCTAATGATGGAAATTAATAAGACCATTTATACTGTCAATAATATAATAAGTTTTATTGGATTCTATTAAAGCTTACAGGATTTTCTTTTTGTAATCAATGTTAACCTATTAAACATAAGCAGTATAAGGTTTTTTTTACCACAGAAAATAACAAAAACTAAGAAATTGGATGATAAAACTGGAGATGGATCCAATTCCTACAGAGTGCAGTAGGCCACATTCCACTTCCATCACTGTGTTTTGGTCCAGGACTTCAGTAACACGGACTTAAACAGCAAAATTAGGCTTTTCAGTCGACATTAATGAATCTTTATTAAGGACTACTACAGTTGCTGGGTTTGTAAAATGAACAGAGTGAAGAACTGTAGTCTCAAGAACACAGAGTCCATCTACCCAGAGGAGATTTCCAAGGGAAGCCAGTAAGGAATCCTTTGGAAGAAGCATCCTTTAACACTTCAGAATCACAGACATATATCCACTGACTACACCACAACTGGGGTACACAAGGTGAGAGACCTTTGTTACACAACCTGATGATCTTCTTACCTAGGTATCTATTACAATGCAACACTTCAAAATTCTGTCTTTATCAAGCTATTCTATTCAGAGCTTTCTCTTCACTGTATCCTTGTCCGTAAGAGACAAAGGATTTGAATGTACTATGAAAAGGAGTGTTTTCCTTTACTCATTTTACATTTTCCACAATTTAATTTTACTGGTCATCAGGAAAACAATATATAAGATAAGCCAAAGTATCTTTCCATAATCTTCAATATTCCCTGCATCATCTGTTCTTCCATATTCTATCTTCTTTTTTCTGAATAAATAAAATCTTCACCTCTTTCTTCACATGGGAATATTTTCATATGGAAGACTATTTTTTTTTTTTTTTGGCTGTCATTCTCTGGTCTTTTCTTCTTTCTTAATAGGTTTCTGGATTAGAAGTTACCAAAGGCAGATGGATTATTCATACTGAGTATGAGAGTGAAGAAGTGCTATACAAGAAATACTACACGAAGTTTTACATTTCTTTTATAATACACATAAATACACATTTCTTCTACTATGAACTGAGAAAATACCCTGGTTGAGCTTCTTCATGACAATGGGCAAGATTTTTGATAGTATCTTGTTCTGTTAGGAGAGATATACAGGAAACATTTAGATTGTATCTTCCAAAGTTTTAACATGTAGATTTCTAAAATTACATTTGATACCATATAGCTCTTTGATAGTCCTTTCAATGTTTCTGCTTTGATATTCCAAAATACATTTGTGTTGTCTTCAAATATGCTGCATTTACAGATCATTAAAAAATAAATACTTAATCCACCCTAAAAACCTACTCTCTCATGGTTTGTTTGTATGATGCTTGTTTTCCTCCATTCAGCATAAGGAATAACTAGAGTATTCCCTCTTTAGGGCTTGCTCTCAGTCTTCCTTTGGGTATGTGAGTGAGTGCACAGGTAAAGGCATATGTATGCACAGGCATACACAGGTACCTGTATTTGTGCATGTGTACATGTACATAAGTCTCCTCTAGTGACCAGATACAGAAATGATGCCTGAAAGTGTACATAAAGGTATTACAGAGCATCCAGAGTAAGGCTACAAGGATGGCAAAAGGTCAGGAGGGGAAACCTTATGAGGAGGGGCCAAGGTCCCTGGGTCTGTCCAGCCTGAAGGAGACTGAGGGGAGACCTCACTGCAGTTATAGCTTCCTCCTGAGGGGAAGTGGAGGTGACAGTGATGATCTCTTCACTCTCATGAACAGTGACAGGACTCAAGGAAATGGCCTGAAATTGTGTAAAGGGAAGTTTAGTTTGGATATCAGGAAAACGTTTTTCACCCAGAGGATGGTCAGGCACTGGAACAGGCTCCTCAAGGAAGTGGTCACAGCACCAAGCCTGTCTGAGACTAAAAAGCATCTTGACAATGTTCTCAGACACATCGTGTGACTCTTGGTGTGTCCTGTGCAGGGCCAATGAGTTGGACTCAATGATCCTGATAGGTCTCTTTCAACTCAGCATATTGATTCTGTGATCACTAAATAAATATGTATGTGCAGAGAGACAGTGCCAATCAGCCAGCCTGATTTAACATTGCTGTAAGCTCACCACTTTCAGCTATGGAATCCCCCAAAGAAATGTCTAGGAGAAAGTTCACAGGCATTGTCTGTTTTGTAAGAGATGTTGAATAAAAGAACTCTGTGTATACTAAAGATGCAGATCTTATTGACAAATAGGTACACAAGCATACATATCTCCATCACAGTCACAATTTGCTGAAAAGGAAATGCCATGTACTTCCAGTTATGTTATTCTAAAATCAGCAAAAGAGTTTGGAGGGGTGGGGGATGGGGGAGGAAAAAAAATTTAATGTGGGAAGAGACAGAAAGCATTAAAGGAAAGTCAAAGATGCAGAATGCCAAGGTGCTGTATGGTAACAGCTGTGCTCTGCTGCCATCCTGAAATTCTGTGCACTGAGCAGCAACCTGACAGACACAGGGCTAAAATTGCTGCCAGGGATCAGTGCCACACAAAAGCATCCTGGCCAAACACATTCCTGTGCAGACATTGTGGCTCAAGCCCAAGGTTTCCATCATACCAACAGATCTTGGTGTAGGAATTATCCCTGAGGCATATGATCTGAGCTCAGAGACAAATCAGTAAAGGTGCACTGTCAAATGGATGTAGGTAGGGCACACATGTACTTGCAGGTTCCTTACACAATTCAGGCACCATTCAGCAATTCTCAGTCAGATGCAAATGGTCTGGTCAGACCAAACTCAGGTCAGTGACGGTTCAGCCCACAGGGAACTCAGAGTGGTTAAGCCCACTCCTAACCAGCAGCAGAAGCCTTTCTCTGCACATGACAATGGATGTACATTACTATGACTTCATTTTCCCTGAAACAGTCCAAACTTTTGGTTGGGATTGAGACGAAACTGACACTCCAAGCACAGCAGTTGCACTACCTTGGTGTCAGTCTTGCAAGAGTACTGTGAAATCCTAGTTGGAAATTCAAAGGTATGTACTTTGTCAGAACAAAGTCTGATTTCTGCAAATTATCAGCCTTTTCTAAAATTATTGGCCTTTTCAGTCTTTTCATCTAACAGAAAACATTCTTTCTCTCAAGTTCCTGACATTAATTTATTATTTTATGGAGAAGGACCTCAAGTTACCTTGACCTGAAAGATCACCGTCTCATTGCGTGACTGGAAACAGGCATGGAAACAAAAAGAAGTCGATGGCTCTTGAACTGATGATATTAAGGATTTTGCCAAAAAAAGAAAAAAAAAAAAAAAGAGCAGTGGGAGTTGGGAACTGCAATAACTTTAAGCATCTGGGTATTCCTAGTAAAGAATAGACAAGAGGAATACAGGAATATATTCCATCTCAAAAGACAGAGAAGATAATTCACCACTGTCAATGTACATCTATAAGCTTTTCTGGCCCCCTTTTAACTCGTTCTGCAGTCTCCATCTTCTTCCTCTTTCACAATACTTTATTCACTGTGGTCAGCAGTAAAGGACCAGAGAATAGAAAACTTTCTGACACCACTAACCCTTGTATGCCTGCTGATTGTATAGATTTGTGTAGATGGTATTAGTCTTCTCAACACACAAATTAGCTTTCTGTATTTCTTTTCGTAAACTACACTGAGCATTTCCTAAATTACTCCCAGAAGTAAAAAATAAAATGGAAACAATATCTACTGCACTGGCAAAAATCTAAATGTTTTCATGTTCTCCCTTTCTTTTACTGCATTCCCAATTTAAAAATCTTTGTGAGTAAATGCTGCAGTTGATGCTACAACTGTTTAAAGATTATCATTATGTCTGTGTGCTGTTCCCACAAACATGAAACTTTAAAGCACATAAGGCAGTTAAGACTGACTGACGCCCTTGGTTCGTTTGTTCAGACCCAGTTATTGAGGCATAAATAGTGTGATGTATAACACCATGAACTGACCTAGGAGTGCCTATAATACACAGGTACAGTGAGACCTAGAAAAACTGAGTACTCAGTGTTAGAACAGAGAGCCATCACTACCTGATTTCCTTGCCCTGGTCTTACAGAGCTGTGACAAATGACACGGGATTTTCCCTTCTGCAGGATGGAGTTCCGTATGTGACTACCTCAGGGGAATATGCAAAGCTTGAATATTAACATTCAAAACCCACACATTTTCATCTTCATTACTTTCTCCTTCCTCCCTGCCCCCCAAAAGAGTTTTCACCTAAATGCAAATTGATTTTAAGCTGTCATAAAAAGAATTAATTGCTGCATTTCATCTGTTTTTGTTTTAGAAGTATGAAAGCTATAAGAAAGTGCATAAAAAATGATATGCTAAATGATCCCTCCTGAGTCACTAAGTCACTGTGGCCCATCACTGCATATTTAATTACATTTTAAAATAAAAGTATATACTTGAATTGATAGAGCATAATGGCTGCTTTGGTGCTGCTGTAGATATTCATAGAAAGACTTAAAGAAACACATGGATTACTGACCTGAGAGGCCACGACAGTAACCTAAAACAGCCATCATGGTCTCTACTGTGAATTCTTCTTATTTCATAGACCCCTGACACAATGGATGGAAGCAGGATAGAGGTTTATAATAAAAATGCTGACACAACCTTACCTATAGCTGTGCAAATGGTGCTTCTATAATTAAACTTTACAATTTCAGCCCATGAAATATGCTAGTTTTTAATCATATTAATCAGAGCTTCATGTTTCAATTGCCATATATTACCATGCAGTGTGAACTATAAAAATAAAAAGATCCCCAGCTGCTAAATATCACAGCTGTTATGAAACACAGAAGTATATCCAAACACTTCTCTGTAAGTGCAAATACACTGAAGAAAAACCTCAGCTGACTATCCATTTTTTGGGATTTTTTTCCTAATACATTGGTTCAACACAATGGCCACAGAAGGTACTCTGAATACAAAACAAGAATATCACTGAATAGTTAAAAAGTTTCCTTAAGATCTCCCCTGTTTCAAATTTTCCTATCAGCAGTAAAACAAGTCTACTCTTTTCTATGACAATGACAGCCAGAAGCCTGCTTTTCCAGAGGAAGGCACTGAGATTATTCTTCGTGCACTGCTGTTTTCTTTAAAAGCCAGGTCTCCAGCAATAGTGAGGAGTGGGTGGCCAAACTCTCACTGCTTTCAGTGGTCTGAGCCTGGAAATGTTTTATGTAAATATTTCTCTTCACATTTTCTCTTCATTTGTCCGAGTGATTTACAGCTTTACTTCAGCAAGGAAAGTTTTCTCTCAAAAAGGCTACATTTGGTGCAAACTGAAGGGATATTGCATTGGAGCTGCAACACTCTGTTTTTACCAAGTGGGCATTGCTAACTACAACAATAAAATTAATCTATAATTAAAATTTGGTTGCTTACCATTGTCCTGAATTTACAAATCCTTGCATGCTGCATGCCACTTTACATGTATCATGTGATACATTCCCACACTGTCAGTGCATACTCCTCTACAGCACCAGTTTTGTAACAGTTTCTGGAGACAATTGTGCTTTCCTTCGAGATGGGTGGTACAGGTATGTAGCCTGTGTGTCACAAGGGGTCCTGTAAGCAATCAATGGAATGAGCATGCCTGAAATTTTGTGTGGGGGAGAGTATGCAATGGACATTTCTGAAAATTATAAGAGCTGTAGCAATGCATAGGAGTTGCCATAGTGTTATTCTGACCCCTGAAGGATGGAAACAGAGTTAACTTCATATCCTTTTTTTCCCCAATTTACTCAGTATACTCTGTTAATGTCAAACTCTAAACTGCATTACAGGATATTTTAGTGCTTGCCCAGACCTAGCCTCCAGAAATATGAATATAGTCATGAACTAATGGTGAATCAACTTTAAAATACTGATGTTTTCAGGGAAGCAGGAAAAAATGATTTTTCAGGCTGCTGTAGGATAAAATTACTGTGAGTTTGATAGTGCATTAAATCTAGTAGGTATGTGAAGATCATGCTTATCTAGAGATGTAAAACCCACTCTGCCCTCACCTCTTCTTAACTGAAAAGTATTTTAGTGACATTTTGCTAGAATGGATTCAGAGTGAAGTGGGGAAGGACACAGGTCAGTGATGATAAGATCACTCATTTCAGCTGAGTTAAGATTTCATCAGGCTTACATTTTTCAGAAAATGCATGTGTTAGAGGTATGGGCCCTCAGCAGTGCCTTTGTGAGCTTATCTATCTTCAAGGAGTGCTCTTCTCCCTCCTCCCTCTGAACAGATAGGAAAAGTGATTCAGGATTCTAAAAGGGGCATTAAGGCATATCCTGATACTGCTATCTTTGAGGACAATTTGCTAAAAAGTCTGAGTTAAACCAATGGGACTCCCGTTACACCTTTGCTCTTCACCCACTCACTTCTAAGCCGCTTGAAATGCGCTAAAAGACCTCCTTTTCGGTTCCTCTAAATGTAACAGGTGCATGAAGCTGTTGTATCTGACAATACTTTTTCCCCCCGTCAGTCACACTCTATTGTAACACACTGAGGCAGCAAAGCTGTGAGCAGTCGCTGCTCACACCGAGCGAGACACAGCGCGCTCTGCGCCGGGCGCCGCGGCACGGGGGAGAGGGGTCAGCAGAACGCCGCGCTCGGAGCTGGGCGACGGCGAGGGGAGAGGAGCAGGATCAATTTTAATTTCGCTTTTGTCCCTCCTCCGCTCAGCTGTTGCCATGCTCCCAAGTCCCAGGTTGCGGTGTGACCTTGCGAAGGAAGGAGCGCGCAGCCGGGGCTGCTCAATGGGACCATTGTGCAGCCCTGCCGGGGCTCTTCCGGAGCCTCTCCCCGGGTGTGGCCGAACCAGCGCCTCGCAGCCTCCCCCTCCTCCTCCTCCTCGTCCTCCGTGAACTCCCTGTCCCGGGGAAACTCCGCCAGCAGCACGCTGATGCAAAAGGCAGCCTACGAGAGGCAAACCCCTTGTCAGGAGCTGAGCAAGGATCTCCCCTCCTCTGCCCAGGTCTCCATCCCTCGCTGCCGGGAGCGCTACAAAGTTAAGCCAAGTGATCGATACGCTACAGGAGCATATTATTCCACTATCGGCGACTGATGCCACTGATGTAATCAAGTTACATAATCACCGTCTTTGCACAAATACATCCATCTTCCTACAGACAGATCTGCATATCTTCTTCCATCCATTATGCATGAACTCACCAGCAGTACATAAGGGTACATATTTTCGCACACACTATGTAACTTTAGCATTGCAGTGCATTGCACTGCACAACGTCATCACTATCGATTCCCTCAACCTTCCCCCATTCCCTCTTATCAGGACTGATTTTGCAGAGAGAGATTACCAATGTGCATTGCTCAGATCCCTTTAAATCTTTAAAGGCTGAAGTGCTTCCCTCACTTGCTTCTGTTCTTAAGAAGATGATCTTTCCTTTTTCTCTCGTCTCGCTTCACACCACAAGTAACAGGAATGAATTCCCACACAGTCCCTCAGCCAGATGCATGTATGTATGAAATACCGAAGATAGCATCTCTGTTTGCACATCTTCCAACTCCCATACACGTGGTCCGAGGTTTCAGTAGGTAAGTTATTGGATAAAAAAGATATTTTGTAAGAGCAGCTGGATGAGATATTTTCAGGCTAGTGACATTTAGGGAATTTCTCTACTATGAAGCTGAGGGAATATTGTCCTTACCGCCCCTCAGTTTATAATTTCCTTGCTGGATTTACAGGAACAGTTGTAATCCCAAATTACCAATGGCATTTAACCCCTTTAGCACCAGTGCACTGTACCACGATCAATAAGGATCACCACCTTAAAGTTTAACAACTTGAAAAGCAGATTTTTCTCTACCTCCATTGCAGCTATGAAATGCAGCAGAACGCTGCACAGAGTTGGAAACATCTATTTAACCAGAGGATGGGATCCGATCTCGTATTAATTAGATTCCATCACAGAGAGCTTCTTTGCTGTCACATACCCTTTCCAGTCAAATATATTACAATCAGGGAAATAAAAAATAAAAAGAGAGAAAATTAAAGACACCTTGCTCTTACAGTACTCTCCCAAATCCAGAGGATGCATAAATACAGAGGGAGGAGATTTTTTTTTTTAATTTTTAATTAATCGCAAAAAGCACTCACCAGAAGACCTACTGCAGTTATTCCACTCAACTGCCAATAGCGGCTGGAGCCCCTCGCATCAGGGTAATGCAGCAATCCCGAAAGTGCCCATTTCAGTCACCCGCCACCAAGTTTAGCAATGCCGGGCTTTTGCCTGGATAAAATGACCTTACCCACTGGAGTCTCCCGAAATATTCCTCCGGTGCGATCAGTCAGCGAGGCGAGTGCCGGTCACCACACTGCGCACTCGGCCGGAGGAGCCCCGTGTTTACTCCTGGGGCTCAGCTGGCCGCGAGTGCCGCGGACGCGGCGCCCATCCATCCAGCGCTGCCAGCTCCGCCGGGGGCGCAGGTAATTCCATACAGACTTCGGCGCCCCCCACCCCCCCGAGTCGCCCCTTCCTTCCTAGTTCAGAAAGTGCCCGCGTCGCCGGCGGGAGGTACCATCCAGGTGCGGCGAGGGGGGGCGGGGGGAAGGGGGCGGCCGGCCTGGGGGCCCCCGCGCCGCCCGCGGGCAGCTCCGCGCCCAGCGCGCCGGCGGCCGGATCCCGGCTGCCCGCACAAGTATCCGGCGAGCGACGGTCCGGAGGGGGTTCCTTTCCTGGCGCTGGGCGAATGTGGGGAAAACGCTCCGGGGAGGGGGGGCGGGGGAGGGTGCCTGGCGGGTCCTAGCACCCGCACCGCAGCGCCAAAAAAAAAAAAAAAAAAAAAAAAAAAAAAAAAGGAATTAAAAAAAGGAGGGAGGAGGTTTGGGGAGAAATTCTCCAAATGGAAAAGAAGAAAGAAAAAAAAATCAGTTGTCCGCTTGCCCCGAACGATACTAATCCCCGGTGAAAATGACAAGTGATCAGCAAAGAAGAGGAGGTCTTGATTGATAACCACAATCCACCCAAAATATCCTCGGGAGCAGAGGAAGAGAGGGAGGGAGAGAGGCGAGGGAAACTGCAGTGCATAAACGATCCCTGTGTTCCTACGAGACGGGCTCGCTCGCTCGCTGGGCTGAACGCGCCCTCCGCCGGGCCGGCAGGAAGGGGCCGGCACTGCCCCCCGATGGACACCGCCGCACTCGCGCCGCTCTGCGGGGGGAGCCGCCGGGGAGGGCCCTTCCGAAGGGATCCTGGAGAAACTCCTGCGGAGCGGGGCCTCCCTCCCTCTCTCCCCCCGCCCCGGCGCCGCCCGCCTTCCGCGCCGCCTCGGTCCGCAGCGCCGCTCGGCTCCGCTCGGCTCCGCTCCGCGCCTGCCGGGGCAGCGGCGGGGGCACGGCCGGGCGGGGAACGCCGGACGCGCAACGCGCCTGGGGGTCAGCCTGCTTCGCTTCACCTCTTGTGCTTTATTTTATTTTTCTCCCCCACCCCTTCCCCTCCGGTTTCCCAAGCGAAGTGTTTTAGGAGAGATGATACATTATCTATTCTTGGATTTTTATAAGGCAAACTGTGGGCCTCGCTGTTGCCATGGGATCTTCTTTGTGCGAACTCTCTGAACTGTGTGGGAACAGTTTTATTTCCTTCCCTTCAGATTTTTGTCTTTATTTTTTTTTCCCTTCTCTTCTGCAACTTTTCTGAAGATATGTATCAAAATGTAACTGCATTATTGCCAATTAAGATTAACAGCAGCTGCAAGGTGCATCTAATTAGGAATGTTAATTACTTCATGAAATAAATAGTCATTTGCAGATGTTTATTATACTAAACAAATGTTCTATAAAACATAACTCAAATTCTGACACTCCCCTCAATACCTTTGTTCCTATTCCTGCGCAAAGGTGCAGGGGAGTAGGCACCCCTTCTTCTGTTGCATTTACCCTCCAGGTGTACGCACAGGGAAGAGATTGAGTTGCCTGTGTATACGTACGGGGTTGGATCTGAGGCATTTTGAACTCTTACAACCCATTGTATGGGGTGGGAGTGTGGAGGAGTAGGAATAGCTGAACAACGTGAGATAAATGTGTACAGTTACGTATCTGTTTATATCTTTGTAAATAGCGCTCTCCGAAACCGGGACAAAGAGACCAGGCAACACTCACTTATCTCTTCATCCATCCTGGCTCCTTGTGGGGCCACAGAGAGGAATCCAAACTGCTACTGGGAGTTATTAGGCAGATAACGTGTCATGCAGAGTCAGTGGGTTGCAGGATTTGTGGAACTTGCTCACACCCCATCCCACCTCGCCTTATAGCAGAATGGCGTTCTTCATGTTGGACAAAAAAACAGATGAAGCTAGAAATGAGTGCAGCAACCAGTAGTCAAAATCCAATGTTAAAGAAATTAATGTGACTGGTTAAACCAGGCATTGAGATATTACTATGATGAGTGATCCGTATGCGTGGGCAGGTAAAAGAGACATGAAAAACTTTATGGGATTCTCTTTGTGGATCAGTATAGGGCATTTTATGTTAGCTAAATGACTCATACCATATACTTTAGAGAGCAGGTTTGGGTGCTTGATTTAGAAGCCTGGGCATCCTAGCTGTTTGACAGAGTGAGAGGGAAAGACAGAGGGGTTCCCAACTTTGATTCTCACCATTATACTTTGGGAGAGCCGCTTTCTCACCATGGAGATGTGACAACAGACTCCCAGCACAGGCACCTCCATTACGGGAATTCCAAGAGTCTTCCTTGTGCCTTGACAGAGCGACAGATGCTTGAGGCTGCTCATAGTCTGCAAAGGGCAGAGAGTAGGAAGGAGGTACTTGGGCTAACCCTAACCATTTGCCTTTAGTTCCTGATGCTTTACACTCTTCTGCTGATAGCCAAGCCATTTAATGTCTCCGTCCTTTTGTTCCTTCTCTGTATAATGTGAATTAACACTGTTCTTACTCATAAGGGTGCAGTGAAGATAAAAAGGCATTAATGTTTGCTAGGTGTTCTTACACAGCGGTCATTGGAGCTATATAAGTTCCCAGAGAGGCTGATTAAGCGTCTGGCAGAAGAAATGGAAAATGAAAAAGGGGGGAAGCCAAAAGCTGTGAACAAAATACAATGGAATTGCTAAAATGGCTGAAACCAGACTAATAACACAGAAAAGCTGTAGACCATTCACATGTGCAGAATACAAACCACCTGTGTTCTTGAGTTAAATTTATCCCAGGGTTAAAGAAATTAGATTCTGTTCATTTCTCCGTTACTGAATTGCTATGAATAGCAATGCAGTTGTATGGATACAAGCATAAGAGATTTCAAATTTATTTTTTTCTCAGCCACGTACTCAATGTCTAATTGGCTTTATCCTCCCCTTAATAAGTATGAATTTTATAATATAGAGGGGGATATCCTTTGTCCTTATCATGACTTGTGTTTTCAAGAAATTTCACCAAAGAGAAGAGCATAATCTTATCTGTTGTAATGCCATAGTATTCTGAATGCTGAAATGTTTAATATGAAATGGTAGTGTATCTTGTACCTGAACCATGTGTGTGATCTTGATGCTTTGTGTCCCTTGAAAAAAAGAAGAGGCACAAACCACATCCTCATATGTACCTCAGTGTGTGTCCTTAAAAGGATCATCAATTTAGTGTGTATTAAGTGAAACAGCAAAATAAGCTTCCTTTTCTGAAAGTAATACATATCTAAAATGAAAGGGCTGACAGTGTATATGGGTTTGAAGAATGTTAACTTCATGCAGAATGCTCTTGGTTAATAAATCCAATCTGCTTGAATGGGTACTGCCCAAGATATCCACAATCCCCTTAGCTACCAGGAGTTCTACAGAACTTCATGGCCTCATGCTTACCCTGCCAGCAAATCTGTCCAGAGGGTCCAAAGATTGACAGGTCTTGATTTCTTGCTACCTGTATGTGGATTTTAGGTAGTAAATACTGTTTCCATTTGAGTATTTATTTCCCACTTCTTAGCAAATGCAGTGGGAGAAACAGGGTAACACAAAACACCAGCACTTGCACATTCTCTTGCTGAGTGTGCATATACAATAGAACTATGACATGATATAAATCTGACAGGACGGAAAACAAGCATAGATTTTTAGATTTAAAAAGTAATGAAATTAGAGTTTCCAAAATATGCCTTCACTCCCCCACTAAAAACACCAAAGAGAACCCCTGCTCATGTAAAAGTCTACTTCAGAATCCTGTGATCATGTAAACTGTATTCTCAATCTAATTACTAAACAGTTTCAGTAAAGAAAAAGAATCAACATTTTGTCTAGTTTTGTCTAGCTCGTTTCTTTTCCTCTTCTCAAAATCCAATTGCGTTGATCTTATTAGAAACAGGTTCCTTTTTTGTCCATTTCTGGCAGACTAAGTAGCCTTGAATGCTTCAGAGAAAACAAAGGAAAACTTGAAATCTGCTATGTGATTAACTTCCTAGTTCTTGAGTTCTTGTGTATATTTTATATTTTTAAATTCTGTATATTTTACATTATATATAATTGCATTTTATTTGTTGAGTGCTTTATATATTGTACTTTACATATTGCATCCTTTCCATAAGTCTAAGCAAGTGAGTTCAAGAAAGAAGATATTTTAGAAAGAATAATCCCTAATTCTGTGTCCTGTGAAAATTTCGAAAGCAATTTCCTTTACAGAGGAGCCTGACTCTAATGAGTACACATCTAGTCAGGGAATAGTACTCATCTAATAATGAAGAGATTTAATCACAAAAATTCCTGTTTATAGTTTTAATTGCAATTATATTTTTCTTTTCCTAAGCCGCTGTTGGGCTTGCATGGCCAGATTTTGGTATCAGGGGAAAGAGCTACAGGGGTGGTTTCTGTGAGAAGCTGCTGGAAGTTTCCTCCATGTCCAGCAGAGCCAAGGCCAGCCAGCTCCAGGATGGACTCATTGCTGGCCAAGGCTGAGCCCATCAGGAATGGTGGGAACACTGTTGCTTTGATTTTTAAAAGTGTTAAGTTTTCTTTTATAGTTCTTCTGAAAGTTTTAAAGTTCTCATAAAACTTCTTTAACTTTCTGATAATGTTTACATATTTAAGAGCCAGAGTTGCCACACAATTTCCTGTATAAATAGAATAGTTTACATATTTCTCTGTGGGTAGAGAGAAATAATTAATTGATCTTTGAACCAGTGTGGTTGGAGAGGTAGTAATTCCATCCTCCAATACACAGTCGCCTTTAGAATTCTGTAAATACCAGATGTTTGAATAAAACTGGGTCTTTTCCTCTTTTGAATTTACCAAGCTTCTGTGTACTCATTTCGTGTCCAGTAGCGATAGAACACCTCTGTGATAACATATTTGAGAAGAAGAAAAAAACAAGTTACTGTTCAGTTGTAATTAAAGCCAGAGAAGAGCAGGGTGAGAACATGTGAGAGGAACAGCTCTGCAGACACCCAGGTCAGTGGAGGGGAGCAGTAATGAGGTTTTGGTGGGTGGGTGGCATCCAGACAGTGTCAACCCACCACAACAACATACACCACCCTAAGTACAGCATGCTGTGCTCATTTCTGAGCTGTGTTGTCCCAAACGCTACAAGTTGTACCATTCTTTTATTGCTGGTACCATTTTAGTGTGACTAATTTGGCAGCTTTGTGCAGAGCTCAGGCTCTCTGGTACCCGGCTCTGCCAGGGCCTTGCTGCCGACACAAACCTTCAGCCGTAGGTGGCCTGAGCAAAGCATTACAGAACCTATGGATGAAAAGTGACATTGCATAAAAGCTAAATACCTTGTTACTACTTTAAGACACACATTTCATTGATTTTTAATGATTAAAGGAAACAGAATTTGCATAAATATAAATATAAATAATATAAATATAAATATAAATATAAATAAATATAAATATAAATATAAATATAAATATAAATATAAATATAAA
>QUSF01000007.1:9336191-9448385 GCA_003676055.1 Chloebia gouldiae
ATAAATATAAATATAAATATAAATATAAATATAAATATAAATATAAATATAAATATAAATATAAATATAAATATAAATATAAATATATATAAATATTAGCTTTGTTGTCCTTCAATTTATTGCTTTAACCTAATATAGCAAAGGATAATGTCAAGGTAATTAAATGTTCATCTCTTTCCCATTTTTAATTTTGTAGAATAAGTGGTTATGTGTTGTTCCCCTAGTCTCTCATTAGAGTATCTCAAATGAAGATAATACCCATCCATAAGCTGCTTAGAACATATACCTCATCTATTTAATTAAACAGCACTCTATCACAAGATTAGAAAACTAAAGCGATGGGGTGCAGTCATGCATTTAAAAAAATTCTGTATGTTTCAGTTCAGAGTTGCTTTTATTTTTTCCCCACAAGAAACTAACAGAAGGCAGTAATAAGGAATTATTTTCCTTTGCGGAGCTGTTTAAAGTATTCAGTAATATAAATCTCATCCAATTCCTATAAAGTCTATACAAAGACTCCTAATGCTTCAGTATGTGTTACAGCAGTCTTGCACTACTGTTGTCTAACCAAAGATCATAAATGGAATTTTTAAATAAAAGCATTATTTGGAAAAAAGTTGCACAAGAACAAGTGACCCATGTTATCAGAGTAATCCTTTAGCCAGTGCTGTGTCCCAGCAGTGGCCAGGGTTGGATGGCTGCAGGTGAAAAGGGCAGGACTGGTGACAACTAAAAGCAATTCTCATGTAATGCCCCTCCTAACTTCTGACAGCTGCCAGTACAGGGATTTTCACTTTTCATCATGAGAAAATGCTAGTCACGAATGTGAAGTGACAACTTAAGAGACAAGAGAAACTTGTCTCTTAAGAAACACAAGAGACAAATTGATCTGAAAAAAACCCCGAACAACCCAACACCCAAACCCTAAAGGAAAAAGTAAGACCACAAGCAAAACTTTGTTGAGTCATCCAGCTGCTTTGTGAAAAAAATATAGTATTTCTACTATTTTTCTTTTTTTTTTTATTTAAAATATTGCCAGAAGGTGGAAAATGTGTCAGAAGAGTAGCTCCCATGGGCTGCTGGTCCCTCCCTGCTGTGTTGCTCCCCCTGCCTAGCACACTGCCCAGCACCTCCTTCCCAGCCCACTCCGGCCACTGAACCCTTCTGTTGCTGAAGGCTTTTCTCAGCAGGACAGGGATATTTCCTACATGCCTGTGGGCAGGCCGTGGCTGGCAGTGGCAGGGCCAGGTGTCCAGGACCTTCTTCAGCAGCCCCATCGGACCCATCCATGTGGATATTATACACAATTTAATAAATATAATTTCTGTGCACTCCTGAACGTCTGGCAGCACCTGCCCATGATCGTGTCACCCTGTATCAAAAAAAAAGGCTTAACTGATAGTATTAAGAAAATTAACTAGAAAGGTAGTAGTCAAATAGAACATGTTTGCTCAGAGAAGTGGAGGATAACTGAACAGAGCAAGCCTATTTGGTTTGCAAAAGATGATACAAAGAGAAATATGTGAGATCTGTAAATTTACAGTGTAAGGACCACTGTTTTCAGTACACAAGAATGAGGAGGCAGCCAGTGAAATTATGCTATGACATTTTCAAAACTGATGCATAACAAATAAGTAAATTGTATAATTCATTCATTGCCTCAGGACATGTTGAAGGCTAAAGTATAAATCAGTTATGAAAGATTAAGTACATTCTTGTTGGAGAGGCCTCTCTTTTGTATTAAACAATAATCTGACTACAACATCCCAGCCAGAAAATGCCTAAACTGTGTACAGCCAAGGCAGAAGGGCACACCAGAGAAAGACAGTCTGCTTCACTTGTTTCTTTCACCCTTTGCCTAGGTTTCTTTTAGTAGTCATTCTTAGAGATGACACACTGGGGTAGCTGGGTCTTTGTGCTGAATCTCCATGGATATGTGTTTTGGTTTTCTTGTTTTTTTTGGGTTTTTCTTTTTTTTTTTTCTTTTTTCTTTTAGGGTGTATGGAACTTGAAAGTTTGCATTATTGAAAGCATTAATGCATATTATGCACAGTTAATGCAACACAGAATCTGTAAACAAATGACAAGGAATGTCACTTGCCTAGGTTATTGTACAGAAATGTCATCTTCCATTGGTGTTTACTTCTATGTAAAAAGAGAGTAAAAAAATACTACCAGGTAAGAATTCCTGACTTTATTCAATGCTCGTGCTACAGGTGTAAGTAAGCAGACATTATGAATGCAATAGGAAGAAAGATGCGAGATCCTGAAAAAGCAAGAAAGTCAGGCTCACTTTTACTTCTGCTGTGAGGCACTGTTAACAAAGATATTGAGCCATATTATTATACTACTCCTTTCAAAATGGTACAAACCCCTTCAGTTTTACATATTTTGTTTGGGTTTGTTTTTTTTTTTAATCAATTTATGCATGACCTACAACCTGTAACCTTACTAATAGAGCTTCTAGTATTTGAGGAAGGTTAAAAAATCTGTTCATAGGACAAAAGCCTTCCTAACATCCTCTTAGATCTGGAGTGACTAAAAAATGTGGTTTTGGGTGATGGCAGTGTGGCAGGACCTTTGTATTATTGGCAGCAAAGGCGTTAAAGGAAATGGGCTTTATTATAGCTCTTTAGGGGTTCTGTTTCTCTCTGAATCTTTCTTCAGGTATAGACTTGAAGAAAGGAAGAAGAGAGCCTTGGTAGGAGAGTATTGTACCCTCCTGAGGCACTGTTTAGCTACAGGAAAACTTCACAGCACAAACAGATTTGAGGTCTCACACAGCTCAGTAAGAGTGTCAGCTTTTCATGATGTGGATCTGTAAACAATTCTGTCTAACTTTTATTATCCATAGTGTAAAATTCAAATTCCCAATGTCCAACATTTACATCTCCTGGCTTTATTTTTTACATTAAATATTCTCTTGAAATAAACAGAAAAAATAATTGCTACAAGGTTAGAATGATTGTTACAGAAGGTCTGTGACAGCACAGAAAGCAAGCTGCAGACAATGAAAAATGAAGGATTGGCAATTACTAAGATTTAAAAGAACACTCCTGTATAACTTTTTTCAAGGGACCTGGAAATAATGTAACTTCCATTCCAATGTGTAGCTTTGCCTTGCTTGATCTTAAAATACCATTTTTTTCCTTGAGTCGGGATTCTTTCTTCTAATGGGACAACAAGCTGTTCCTTATGAGATCAACAGTGATGGTGCAGCATGTCGTACAAGAAGAGAGACAACTGTCAAAGCAGAGGAGAAAGTTTTGTTTTCAGCCATGAAGAGAGACGAATCAGAATAAGAAAAAGGAATGAAGGCAGAGGATAGTGGCAAGGTCTGAAATGAAGGCAATGTGATCTGAATGTTGATGAAGAGGCATTGACAAGATGAAAGATCTCTCTCTGTCGCACTCGCGCTCTCTCATTTCCAGTGTGTAAAATCTGTCCTGTGGACACGCTCCTGCACTCTTTTTATACTGCAAAACTGGAACAAACAGGATTCACAATCAGTGGTGGTGACACAGCCCCTGTGAAATATAGCTGCTAAGGGAAGGGCTCAACATTCTCCCCCATTTTTGTGACCCTTCAGTCCATGTAACTGGACTATATCAAGGTTTGAGGATGCTCCTCTGAGTAATTTAGGCTGATTGCAAATGCAGGAGGTCCTTGGGGTACTTACAATTCATACCCATTCTCTAGAGCATACAGTATGGTGAAATATTCAGGTATTTTACTTATATGTAATTTAAGTGTATTCATAACGTAACATAGTTCTGTGTTGGATGTCAGTACTCACAGGATATCCTGTTTTTCAAAACAAACAACAAAAATAAGCAGACATATTATATTTGAAAATAGAAGTTTGCCAAACTTTAAAAATAATAATAAAAATAAACCAACCATTTTTAATAGTAGATTGTCTTGGTTTGAAAAGACAGGTGTCTGCTGAGGATGGCAGGAAAATGTAAAACCCTTCCCACTGAATTATTACAATTTTGAAATTTTGAATTAAAGGGCTCTCAGGCAAAGATACGGGAGTAGGAATAACAGTTCATGATTGGGAAAAATAAAAATAAAAATGCAGTAATATAAAACAATACTGACAGAGTCAGAATATGACACCCTGTGGGTCAGGGTGTTGGTAGCAGTCCAATAAATGGTGCCTGCAGTCCTCCTGGAGTGCCAGCTGTGGTTCTGTTGGAGCAATGATCCTGTGGAAGGGTGGAGTTTACCTCAGAAGGTCCAGGGGTGGTGTAGATGGGCCTGGATCCCTCTGGGAATCCAATGGAAAAGGCTGACTGAGATGTTCCAAGTCTCAGATTATATCCAGGGTAGGAATGCTTGTCTCCTCCCTCTGGGTGGGTCATGTCCCAGTGGGATGATGGAATTTTATCAGTTACATAGTGACACTCAATGGCCCATTAACAGAAGATATTTCCCAGAGGGAGGACTGATTGTGGAAGAGATAAACTGTCCCACTTGGTTTCAACAAGTGGCTCAATTAACAGAAGAAAACTGCCCCACCTCTAACAGATGTCAATAAAATAAACACCCCCAGCCACATCTTGCATTTGCAATCTAAGATATAGATACACTGAGGTCACCTTAAGTTCTTGCTTCAACATTTGCACTGGGGAATGTGTCACTGTCCAGCCATCAAGCCACTGGTCTCAATGGCAGTTCCTTTCAAAGAATCAGCTGTTGCAGAGAGCTCAGAACAGTGTGTATTCTCCCCCAGAAAAAAACTTTTTCACAGTGTAGAACAGCCTATAGTATCAGGCATTAGTATCAGATATCAGTAAGTGTATAATGTGGACCTAAACGTGTGGTCATATTGTGAAGTATACAATATATAGACAACAAAATTTTGCCTTGAGATAAAAAAAAAGGTCTAAATTTTATGTTGTATCTGACTATGTTGTATCTGGCTTTGTTGTCCTTCTGTATAATGACTTTTTAAAACCAGTGCATAAGAAGCTTTTTTCCTTTTTCCCTCTTTATAGTACAGCTGGAGGGAAATTGTGATTTCTCTAGGGTCAGCGAAGAAAATCAAGGAAGCCAAGGTTCTTTCTCATATCCTTCACTCTTTAGTAAAAGGCTTGTTCACTTTTGTAGCTAATTTTCCTAAGAAGAGTAAAATTAAATTACACATATATCTGAATTATATATAGGAGTCATGAGGTTTAGTTAGTTAATACTTATGTAGCTGTTCATAAAGGTAAAGTACATTTTATTATTGTTGAATATTTAACAGCAAGTAGTATGCAGAACAGTTTTATTAGAATTTTTAAAGCACTCCTGGAAGACTTCCCTGAAATTCAGTAGGTCTTGAATCCACTATGATTTATTGAGATGCTTGAATCAAAGCAGGTTTGTTACCTTGATGTATATCTGTGTGTATACTGTTATTTCACCACTAAAAAGGAAAGGTTGTTTAAATTTGCCCGTGTGCAGTTACAGAAAATAAATATGACTGCAGAGGATGCAGAATTGCTAGGACATCTCAAACCAAATTGTTAGCTGGTAGGCAGTTGCCAGAAACATCAGGCTTGTGGGTACTATAAAACGGCTGTAACCTTGCTTCCTGCTTTGCCATGTTAGAGCTCAGAAATCCAGGTTTGCTGCTTATAGTGACTGTGTGGTAACATGGATTTGTGGAAATGCATCAAATCTGGACTCCTCATCTTCTGAGAAATAAAATTCAAAATTAAGTATTCCACTGAGAAGCGCAAATTGGCTCTAGAAGGAATGATAACTGCCCAACCTCACCTTCATCTGCTTCCATGCAAAGATCAATGTGTCACGGTACTGTCACTGCTATCACATCTTAATCTGACCACACCCTGGCCGAGCAAAAGGCAGAAATTGCAAAAGAAGCTGGTAATGTTAATTCAACACTAATCCATTAGAAAAATTAGGAAATTCCAATCTTTGTTGCCAACCATGTTGTGAAGGTAGGGAAAATACAGAGAAAAAAAAAAGCAAAATCATAAATTAGACCAAGTTTCTTTGAAAATTTTCATTTTCTGTTCTGAACAGAATACCTGGCAGGTAGAAGGACAAATTCAAATATTAGTGTTCAAAAGCAGAATGTCTTGAAATTATTTGCTGTTATGTTTTCTATATAAGTTATTTTACGGAAAATTAAAATTCCAAACCAGGCTGAAAACACTTACTAGCAATATCCCATTAAAAAAAAATAGTGCATAAATCACATATGAAAAAATGTACATCGCTTTTATAACTGCATGTATTTTTAGGGTTTGGTGTTACAAGCTGTTAATAAGCAATGTATTTTCTCAGGAGACGGGGGTTTGGAATTCATGGGTCAATGAACACTCCGTAAACTTCCCATAATTTTGCTATCTCTGGTCACTTGTTTTACACTATATTACACACATTTTCACACTTTGTAGTAGGGGCATCTTCTTGCTGATACATTCAGATACAACTGTGAATAATTTAAAGTTAATTGAAGGACTATAGATTGAGAGGGGTTTTTTTAGGTAATTTGTTTCCTCTCTCCTGTTTCATTTCCCTGCAGTTCTTCCCCATAATGGCCTATCTCTCACATATTTATTTTGTGTGGCTTAACATTAAATTTTAAAAATACCGCTGAAATAAATGACCAATATGTAACTGTCAGATTATTCTAGATCTGTGGCTTATGTCTGACTGCATATTTATAAATTTTTAAACTGGAAATACTTATAGTAAAATCCTCAGAAAAACACTAGAATAAAAAGGCAAAAACCGCCTGAAAACCAAAAAAAGCCAAACTTCAACTCCCATACAAAACAAAATCTGATTTAGTGATAGCAGCAATGATGGAAACAGTTTCAGGTGTTTCCACATGGGCATATATATATTTTTTTTTTTTAATTTTTTAAAATTATATATATATATATATATGTATATATATATATATATATATATATATATGTATATATATATATATATATAAGACAGACCCTTAGGAAAAAAAAAAGTAAAACATTCAAACATTCTTAAGCTAGTCTTTGGTTTTGAATAGAGGTCTGATTATCATTAATGACTGTGAAAACATTGATCTCTGTTAGAAGATCACAAATTAAATACTTATATTGGGTTTCAAAAAGATTTGTCTGAATCAATACCAAGACAACTTTTCAATGTATTGCAACAAATTAAAACAAATTTTCTGCCACTGCAATTTTTGATGCTAACTCTGGTAATTAGGGCAGAATTAGGGCAGAACTAATCTTCCATAACTTTAAGCTCTCATCATCATCATCAGAGTATCATCATCATCCTGAGCTCCAGACTTCCTTTATAGGCATGGGGGAGAAACAGAAACTGTATTAGAATGATTCAGCTCATTCTAGTGTAGACATCTTAAGTGAATCTCACCTTTGAAGGATCTATTTCATTCTCTCAACTAGACGGGAAAGTGGATTAAAAGTTTGGAAATAGAAGGTATATGACAGATGCCTAAGTGTGTGTGAGGTTATTCCTGTCATTAATATGTAAAGAGGATATAAAATCATAAGCAGAAGTGAATTTCTAAATTTACAAAGCACAATATTGCACAAAAAAGAGTGATTTTTCAATGGTTGCAATAGTGTTTGCAAGTAAAATTTATGCAGATTATTAAAAAAAATTACCCTATCTTTGTTGCCATGAATTCAATACAAGGATTCCAAGAGGTTGCTAGAAAATCCTTCTCACTTGCAGGAATAGCTGTTTACATACCTAGGAACACAGAAAAAGGAAACCATATTTTTTGTTTGGGTTTTGGTGATTCCATGTAATGGCACACTTACATAGACACTCAAAGACCCTTTCAAAATAGGAACTCAGTACTAATATCCTGAAATCTCTAAACACCTGAAGATCAATTATGGAATTGTGACTAATAGCCATCAGCTCTAAAAATAAACCTAAAGGCACTTCTTTGTAACCCACAAATAGATCCCTTCTTATATGTTCTGTTTGCATTTGACATGATGATCAAAGCCTTATAGAATGAACCTATTTATTTCTTTAAAAATGAGGATAAAGTGAAGATTATAATAAAGTTTCTAAGGAAACTCACTGTTAAAATGTGCTCCAGCATCTATTGTGCTCTGTCAGTGATCATCAGTGAAACTCAGGTAAACAATGTCACTTTTCTTTTTGAGTGAATACTGCATCTCCAAATGGAGAGAAACAACTGAAATCCCTCTCTTTTCAAGAACAAGCTGTTTGTTATAATTTCACTGATTTCTTCTAGTTACCTGTGGCCAAGGATGATAAAGCACATAATGGATGATTTAAATCAGAAAGTAGGTATTATATTTTACATATTCCTGGTTTTGCATGGGATTATTCCTTCAACTCATTTCCTCTAAATTTACAACTTATGTTGATTTAACTTTTATGAGTAATTTTAAGTCAGAGAGGATTAAAAATAGACTCAAAATGGAGAAAGACTTATGCATCTGTTGTGCTTGCTTCCCAGGACATAATCCCAGATAAACCCAACAAATACTACTTTTCCCCAGGGTTATGCCACTTTAGCTATTTTTTTTTTAATCATTCATAACCAGATTAAATTTCTTTCTTCTAAGTGGCAAGCTGCTGAAGTTTTCAATGCTCAAGAGAACAAAATTGGAAAGTTTCAACAATAAGGAATATTTATCAAGTCACTTTTTCTTTTCCCTCTTTTCCAGCCTGGACTTTGGTTTGCACCCATAACATTTATTTAGCTTCAAAGGCTAATACTGCTTGAAGATATGACTGGTTTATAAAAATCTACACATATAAACAAGGAATGATACTGGACATTATTTTTCCATAAGATGGCATCTAAAGGTATCTATGGCTATCATTTAATTGTGAAGAAAGCAGGAATCTTTGAAGCAGTTATATTGCTTGAGGTTATTAATTTTGACACTTGTACCCATAATTTTTCCCTGCAGCCATATTTTCAGATGTTTTTACAGGTAAATATAAGAGAAAAGAACTCAGTTTTTAGGGGCAATGTCACCTTTGTCCATTAAAACCAAAAGAAAAGAAATCCCGGACTTAATTAAAAATCTTTCTCCAAATTTCTCTCCTTGCCAAAAGGACAGCATGACATAGCATGAATAAATTCCTAACTAAGCTATAGTCTGCCAGTAAAATTCCACTTTAATGGACACTAAAGCAAAAAGATATCAAAGCTAAGGTTTTAGCTGATTTGTTTTGTCAAGCAGTGGTTGCAAGTGCTTAAGATATCTTTGAATTGTAATCAATGTCCTTTTCTCTTACAAATACACTTCTTTTATTCCTTGTGGTTACAACTATTTGGTCATTAATTGATTTTTTTAAAGGTTGGTTAATTATAATTTGACTGTAAATGGAGCAAGTTTAGCCTAAGATAGAGAGAAGCTCTTCAGTTATACAGGAGACAACAGAGAAATAATGACTTTTGGGAAAAGAGGTGTGCTTATAATCAGGAGAAGAGGTCTAGAAAGAGGAAAAAGAATTTAAGGAAATTCCCAATTCACGTTTGAAATTTTTATAAATTAGGACTTCCTCCTTATAGCTGGGAGTCTGAACAAACAAACACAAACAGATACAAAGACATTAGTAATTCACATAAATCCAATCTGATTTTTCACCAATTTGTGGTATAAAGGACTCTTTTAGAAGAACCTGCACTTTTTTTTTTTTTTTTTTTTTTTGTGGGAGAAGCTGATGGAAATAGCAGGTGAAACAGGACTATGAGACAGAGGTATGGTGAGGGTACAGGTCACCTACTTGCAATGTCTATCAATTATTTCTTAGAACACCTGGTCAAAAAGAAAGTTAACAGGAAGGTTAACATGTTGAATAAAGTACAAGGTCTATTTCAGAAAATGGTTTGTAAGATCTTCTTCCAACTTACTGAATGCAGAAGTGACATGATAGCTCAGACAAAATGACAACAATTTTGCAATTTGATCTTCCCCATTAATTGTATTTAGAGTAGATATATTTGTGTCCATTCCCTTCTCAGGCTGCTGAACCTTCAAATTGCTATGATCTCTAAATTTCCAGCTGACTTTGAGAGTCCTGAGAATGCTGAAACTTTCCTTTCATATCCTTAAGGACATATCATATGATTTGCATCTATCCTGCTCTGGTATTTTTTTCATAATTATTTAGTGCTGTTCAGAAACTCCCATATTTGGCTCTCTGTATTTAAAATGGAGCTGAAATTTGTTCATAGACCTCTTATGGTTCCCTGAATTTGCTTACAACTCCCTTGGGAGCTTTTGAATAGGAGAAGAGCTGGGGGATGACACCAGTATCTTTGTACACCAAAAATAATGAAAGAATTTGATATCACCAATGTAGAACCAAGTATTCCCCATGTCAGGTAAGCTCTGAGTAGGCAATCTCTGCTTACAAGAAAAGGATTCAGCCAAATCCTTATCACTCTTCAGCCAGCACAGGGTAACTTAGGATATTCTTGGCCCAGTTCAGCAGTCATGCCTGCCCTAGATCTGTGGGAAGGCTGAAGCCAGAATGGGTCTTCCCATTCTTGCAATATTTAAAATAAACTACATTTTGAAAAGAGGAGTTGTAACATTTGTTAAAAGGCTGTATTTGAACTGCTGAGCAGCAAAGGCCTTTTGATACTTTTTTTCTCGTTTTCCCTTGGAATTGTTAGCTAAGAACACACAACAAAGAGGAGATATAAAAAAATCCTTCAACTTTTCTGTGAAGCAGCGGGGTTGCCAAAAATTCATGCTCAATCCACCCCCAAATAATCCTCAGCAGAGCAGTCTTATTATCTCTGATCCCTGAGGACAACGGAGCTGAGAGTAAGGCAGTTACAGAGAAGCTCCCCCTCCCTCAAGGTGTCTTTAGAAATTTCTCACTCATGAGAACTAGGTCTGTGTGACCAGAGGATGAAGACAAAATGCATGGCTTCATTTGGCTCCACGCTATGGATCTTCCTAGCCCCAGGATTTGTTCCTCAGCCATTCAAATTAACATAGCATTAAAATATGACAGGATTATGTTCTGTGGACTCATTAACACATTCCTCTGGTGCAATGGGAGACAAGGGATGCTTGAACGTTCAACCACCCGAGGCATGTATTAATGTGACTGACACCCCCTGCAATGTCTCAATACATTGAAATAAGACTCCTACTGAATACAACTTTGCAATTTACAGGCAATTTTCCAAATGTACCATTAAAGTATTTATCTTTTCATTCCACCAAGTAATTCTCAGGTCTGTGATGGGAAGTTTTCTCTATAAACCTACTATTAGATTGTAATATTTTCCTACTTCATTTGCTCTTGATTTCTGTCATAATTTCTTGCCTAACTCCATGAATTTAGAAAAGCAAATGAGGATACTTCAGGATTTTCATTTTTTTTCCCCATGATCACTTTGCCTCACTGCTGCACTCAAAAACCTTTCAGAGGCAGGCTGAGATGCTTTCAAGCTTCTTTATTGTTAGAAAGCCAAATGGAAAGCTGATCACTGTTCCCCATTCAGTTTAATTCAAGCAGCTCCATAGTTGCGTTTGTAAATACAACCAACCATAAAAAGCAACTGAGCACCCCTGGATGTCTGTTAAGCCTACAAGCAGTGGAGGATGCAAAAACTTGGAACCAAAAGATACCAGCTGTAACCTGCACTCACCTGCAGATCATTAGGTGGCAGTCTTCCCTCTGGCTTAGCACTGAAACCAGAAGAGCAGAAAATGAAGTCTGGTTTTGGAGGAGCCATTGTTTTAAAACTGCTAAAATACAGATTTAAAACTGAGATTATTGGGATCTGTAGTCATTAAAAATGCACAACAAATTTTGAAAAAATAATGTTGTTGGACACAATAACTTGACCACATTAAATTAGAAAGGTTCTCTATGTTTAGACTTATTCTGGCCACAGCTCTTGTGGATGCTACAGGTCATCATGTAACAGACAAATATATAACACAGGGACTGTAAAAAAGCATGACTGTACCTTAAATCCTAAGTATCAATTGTTATATATGCCTACTGTGACATTCATGTTCAATAGCTCTTGCTATAAACAAGCAAGAATACTCTCCCACAAAAAAAAAAAAAAAAAACAAAACAAAACAAAAAAAAACCCACACAAAACAAAACAAAAAAAGGAGTTTCTTTCTAAAAGCCCAAAGATATTTGGAAACAAAAAAGTTGAATATATTTTAAAGGTTGGTTTAACATACTTGTGCATGATTTTTTTCTCTATACACTCAGGTATGTACAGAGCAAATCAATTACTGTGAGTCAAAATTTTCTTTCAGTATGGCATATTTTACAAGAATATTCTTGCAGGACTCCAAGAACCTATCTTCTCTTAGTTCTTGGGAGATAAAACAGATTATCCTCATTTTGTAGAATGTTTAAGCATTTTACCAGTGGTCAATCAGTTTGTATCAAGGCCAGGAACGCAGGCAGATCCAGGTCTTCATTACTCTTCTTTCCTTATCTGTTTTTCCTTATGACAAGAAAGCCTGCAGTGCCCTTTCTAAGATGTTATTTAAGTAGAATTTGATATCACTTGAACTTTAAATCTATGTTTGAGACCCTAGTTATCTACTAGCAATTTTTTTCCAAGACTGAGAAGGAGAGCCCACTTTCTGTCTTTTGCTATGAATGCTGAAATTTACAGCT
Organism: Chloebia gouldiae; assembly: GCA_003676055.1. Taxonomy (NCBI): domain Eukaryota; kingdom Metazoa; phylum Chordata; class Aves; order Passeriformes; family Passeridae; genus Chloebia; species Chloebia gouldiae. The sequence continues at coordinate 9,348,840 of QUSF01000007.1, forward strand.
ATCTTAAGTTTAAAATTCAGTGGAAGCTGAGAAGTGGGTGGTTTTTTGTTGGTTTTTTTTTTTTTTTTTTTTTTTTGCTAAGTCTTGGACCTTTACCTGTGAATGCAAATGGCAGGAGATGTTGAGTCTTCTCATAAATTCTAGTGCTGTGTTTCTGAGTGAAGTTTTTCAATAATTTGTCTTCCATAATCACCTCTTATCCTGCTCTGCAGCCCAGTCTGTTTGCATCTAGAAGACTGCATGGCACACAGCAGCATACTTTAGTGTTCCTTTGGGTTCATGTTGGCCTTTTTAACTTTGTGGGGCTGTAAATTACACTGGAGACTTCATGGATTGAGGATTGTCATCTGATTGAAACAAGGTACCGGGAACATCTCTTTTCAACACAGACAGAAAGCTGCAAGTTCAGCTTCAGAGGAAGATGGGGTAGGACAGCAAAATTAATTGGGCCCTGTAGTTTGAGTGAATAAAAAGCTGAAAGACACCCCAAGTCCAGAAAATTTTGCACTTGGCTTCTCTCATGCTACATTGTTACTTGTGATACAGATACAAAGAAACATAAAAACTGTGGTAGAATTAATGACTTGGTTTACTTTTAAATGTTTTTTATTCTGCCATGAGTCTGTACATGAAGTCAAAAAGCTGTGGCACTGTTTGCATGTTTGAGGCAAATGCAGAACTTAAAGATTTCTGGCTTTCATTGCACACTGAAAATGATTTTCAAAATAATGAAGGTGAGAACCTACCCTTTTGCCATCAACAGGTGCTTATTTTGCAAACAGCTGCTTCAGTTAATGTCCTTAACACCACCCATATGCCTGTCATCTTCAGCTGTGATGGGAGAAGGACCACAGGAGCAGTTTATTCATTTACATGAAGCCAGCCAGCTAAGTTTTTATACCAAATAGCTAATTTCATTGTTTTGCTTGATTTTGTCTGAACTACTCACAAAAGTTTTTATGCTACCAAAGGTATAGAAGAACAACATCCTATAGTCCATGGTGTACACAAATCGAAGTAATAGCTTTACTCAGCTCTGTATCTTTAGTAAAATATCACTTTGCTGAATTATTTATCCTTGTTATTATTTATCTGATGGCAAGTAGGGAAAGTAACAACTTATCTTGACTGAAAAATTGAAAGTTTTACTTCAGGGTAAGGTATTAAGTAAATGTTAAGAAATGTGAATACATTGCTTTAATCTCTATGAAATTGTCAGAGGAGACCTTTGCTTGGGTTTTAATTCATTACTCTGTTATAATGCCTAATGATTTTAATTTGTTTTTAATGAAGAAATTTAAACAATTTTTAAAGTACTGCAAATAAACCTTTATGGAACAATGAAAGTTTGGTATGCTGGACTGTCTACTCATTTTCTGAGGGCTCTTCTATGATAACACATCTTCCCCCACTTTTATAAAAGTATTTAAGATAAAGAAAACTTCAAAGCAAGCCTATACAGATTTAGCTGTTCTTTAAAGGTTTTCTTGCTTTGGGTTTTGGTTTGATTTTGTGGGGAATTTTTTTTTTTTGTCATATGTATGTGTTGTTTTGTGTCGGTTTTTTTTAATCAAATATTGAATCCTTGACACCCAATATCCAAGGACAAAACTGGTTCTAATTCTTCTTGAATTTAAATTATATAGGCTTAATGTAAAAAGGCTGAAATAAAGTCTGAAAAGTCAAAAAAAAATTCATAGAATGAAGTACTAAATGCCATTTTTTTAATCCACTGTTAGACATTGAGCTGTTTTCCAAAACGACATATCATTGAATTTATGAGTGTCAGTTGTGCTTCCTGCCAGCAACATGAAAGACTGATCTGACTGGTTAAATTAATTAGAATTAGCTCAGTTAAAATGTCTGTTGGGTACTACATCTATATGCACACCTTGTACAATGGAATGTTGGGAACCCATGCATGATTACAAATCATGGCTGTGGTCCTCTTAAATTCAGTACCATAAGACCCTGGTTATTCAGTGTACACCAGTGGTTTTAGTGGTTTTGTCTACAAAAAATCTGATTTTATTTTTGCTAATAGGAGAATCAAACAGTATTGAGGGAAAAATATTTGTGTTTGGGGAAATACCATTAAGTTTGTTCATGTGTGGTAAATATTTCACTTGTTTTTTTTTTTCTTAAGAACACAGTAAAATATTTTTTGCATTTCTGCACCATCTTTTCATAAAAATATTTGAAATTATATTCTAAATGAAATTAGGCTGCAATCTAACTGGAGATACTAAATCCTTGATGTTTAATCCATGGATACAAAGGCTTTTCCTCATTCACATTAGGAAGAATATTTCTTAAAAAATTATGGAAGGTTTTTAGAAATAGTCACAAAGAGACGTTCTTTACTAAAAAATTACTACATAAGCACTAAAAAAAAAAAATTGTCTTTTTAGGGTTATATGTACATATGTGTATATGCTTGTATATCTACACAAGCTTATCCCTTCCTTCTGTAAGTGAGGAAAGGAAAAGAAAAAAGGGGAAAGAAAGAAAAAAAGTAGCATTGCTTGTCTGTCATGTCATCTTTTCTCCCAGATAAAGTAGTATGATCCTTCCTGTATTTGCTGTACATTTTAAAAAATGATAAATAACATTCTCAAGCTTTTAGGAAGAAAAATAAAATATTTCCTTTAGTGAATATAAGATAAATAGTTGTAGCAGAAAGGTAATTAAACTTTGCCTTCACTAACCTGGATTTTTAATTGGTATGTTTAACTATATTTAATAGAAGTATATAGCACAAAGTATCCTGACTAGCAATAGGTCATTTAGGCATTCCAGTGCTCTTTCAGCTTGAAAACAATGCTGCTCTAGTTCTGAAAATATTTCATCTCTGGTTCTTTATTCATCAGATTGTTTCTTCGAGAATGGTTGGAACCCCTATTCTATCTAAATTTCCATAAAATATTTATATTGCTAATGTTCAAAATAGCCTCTCAAATATATGTGCTGAAAGGAAACTACAAAAGGCAAGATTTGGCTGCCTTCATGTGACTGAATATTTACTCTATAAAACATTTTTGTAAATTTCATGAAATTATATAAGGGCAAACATTATTTCAGGGAATAGAGGTTGTAGAAACTCAAAGTGCAGAAGAGGAGTATGCAACTTTAAGTACAAAAAACCACAGTGTTCACAAGTGGCTTTTTTTCATCTTTCTTATTTAACTTGAAAGAGAGAAAACATAAAATAATACTATAGAAATATAGAAAGAAAGCTTTGATTACATAATTATACATTTGCAGTGTAAAAAATCAAAGGCAATTATATTTTCATCTTTCAGAAATGCAATATTGGCTATGGCCTGATCTTCCACCCCCTGGCCCCATAAAAAACATTCAGCTTCTAGCTTGAAGTTAATGAAATTCCTGTGCTTTTTGTTTGTACCCAGGCATAAATGAACAAGAGAAAAGAGAAATATTGTTATTTCCTTATATACATATATGTTTAGCATAAAAATCTGATAATTCTGTTTTTCTGAAAGATTTCTTGGAGCAATTTTCAGATCTGTCATTATATACTATTTCTCATTAAGCCAAGTTAGCCCTCCGTACTTCCCATTCCTTCCATATTTAAAGAATAATATGCCAGAATGTTTGATTACACAGCATCGTTTCTTAAAGCAATCATGGTAAATTATGGACCTCTTCAATCTTCCACCAAAGGAAAAAAAATTAGAAAGGAAAGATTACAGTTCCTGCCAGGAATCTGACTAAGTCTCCAGCTGTTTGGACAGATGGAAAATTCTATAAGTCTTTACATGGTAGCCCAAAGAATTGTAAATTTGAAGTCAACTTTTCATATTTTCTTATTCAGCTATCCTTGAATGAAAAAATGAGAAAGGCAAAAAGAAGGATATTTGGTATATTTTTCATGCCATTGTGACAGATGGAAGAGAATATTAAGGCTACATATAAATCCTTTAGGATGTCTACTGTTAGTTTTTTAATTAATTTTTTTTTCTAAGAAAGCTCATTTTGGGCTGTACATAGAGCAAACATAAATTAGCTTTAATTGAGTCATATGAATATTTATCTGATGAGGGTATATTCCATTGGAAAAAAATTTCTGGTCTAATGCAACAACAATGTGTTTCTAGAAATGATTTCTGCTGGAAAACAAACAAAAAACCCAAAAAGCCAGAAACATAACAGGAGATTAAACAGAAAAATGAAACAGTTTATGCATTCTACCTCACTGTGAAATATTAGTTGTGTATTAGTCTGCAAGTCACATTATATAAACATCCAACTATAGTCAGAATCTAACATCAGCTTTTGTTTATAATTCTCATTCCATGTTCTTTATTCTAAAAAGGCTCTTGATTTAGTAGAGCTGAAAATAAAAGAGAATGCATATTGTTGTCAGATAAAATGCAGAAAATCTTGCAGTTAGTGGATTGTGACAAACTAGCAAGGATTCTGCTCTGTTGCTTTTCTGTGTTCTTTTATTGGAACAGTGTGATTTATGTGGGGAGTTGTGGAAAAAAAGGGAAAAAATGTCATGATTAAAATCTGTTTAACAGACCAGATACTTAAAATATTATTTCTGCTTAGTACGTGAACGTATTTTTGATACGTTATTAATGCTCTTTTCTGGTCCTTTCATTCTCAAGTATTTTACTGAATAGCCAAAATAACTTGAAGTCACCCTGGACAAAGGTTTGCTTTAAGACCATGTTTTTAGTCTAACTGGTAGATTTCTACAGTATGAAGTTGTGTCAAGGGAGGTTTAGGTTGGGTATCAGGGAAAGGTTCTTCCCCCAGGGGGTGGTTGGGCACTGGAAGAGGCTCCCCAGGGAAGTGGCCACAGCACCAACTCTGACTTCAAGAAGTGTTTGGACACAGGACGTTACTCTTGGGGTGTCCTGTGCAGGGCCAGGAGTTGGACTTTGGTCCTTGTAGGGTCAATTCCAACTCAGCACATTCTGTGATTTGTTTAATTTTAGGCCATCTGTTCATATACTGGGCACTTAAATTTTACTTGTGAATACAGAAATTCACAGAAATACAAAAATGCTTCTTTATTGGCCGGACATGAATTTTCCTTGTATCGCTAAAGGCAATCTAAGGTCATTAGTTTAGACTTTGGTATTTGGTTTCATTGGCTATTCTGCTCCCTCTGATAAAGGAAACAACCACTCCTAAGTGATTTTCCTTTAAAAAACTCAATGTTGCCCCCATGTTCCCAAGAACCTTTAACCAAGACTCATTTCTACTTTTTTTTTTTTTCTTTTTTTTTTGTGTTGTGTTTCACTTCTTTGTTTCATTGGAAATTGTTGCCAGACCAACACCAAACCCAAGAATGAGTACTACCATTAAGTAGTACTATTAAAGTGTTCAAGGCCAGGTTGGATGAGAGTAGCCTGGTCTAGTGACAGTTCTTCCTGCTCATGGCAGGGAAGTTGGAGGTAGATGATCTTTAAAGTTCCTTCCACTCAAATCATTCTTCAAAATAGCTGTAAAATTTGTAAGCCTAATCTAAGGAACTTCAGATTTATTACAAAAGCATTGTTGTGGGTATACAGTATCTCTGCTGCTTTGTGATAGTGAAGACTCTTTCTGTAAATTACTTTGCCTTCATGATTTTTCTTCTCCCTTTTATAACATGTGCTGTATCTACTCTGCTCATCTTTCCCCATTTTTCACCACAACAGAGTTTCTGCATGTAAGGGAGCAAGAAGTGCCCTGCTACAGAAATCCATTAACTAACCTGAACTTCTTTCATTGTGCATTATCCATTCATAATTCCCTCAGGTCAAATATATAAACTTAAAATTCTTTAACAGATGGTTTAAAAACTTTAATTGTTAAATCCTGAGCTAATTTAAGTACAGAAAGGGCTTTTAGAGGTTACCTTGTCCTACACCTGCTCAAGCAAAGCCATTTAGAGCTGGTTTCCCAGGACAGCACAGAGAGAATTTTGAGTATCTCCAATGACAGAGACTCCACAACCTCTCTTGAGCAGCCTGTTCCAGGGCCCAGTCACCCTCACAGGGTGACAGGAGCTTACTACACGTCTAGAATTGAAGATTTGAATGTAAACTATTAAAAACACATGGAGAATGTAATCAATTAATAAAGACACGTAGAATGGAATCATAACAGCAAAACCAATAATAATAGAGCAGCCAATCCAATACATACTTAAAGAAATTAAATTTTATTCAACATCAGTCATCACTGGGATTCATTGGGTGTTTATGTCAGATAGCACTGTGCAAAAGTTATGTTAGATAGCACTATGCAAAAGTAACCATATTTGCCCTAATAAATTGAATAATTTAATTTAAAAAATGAAAGGAAAAATAATAAAATTATCACAATATCTTTGTATATGTGTCCAGAAAGTCTACCTCACTGTCAGGTTCAGCAGGCTGTAATTCAAATCATTGCATATTGAAATAAACTTATTTGCAAATATCAAGTTTGAACATGTCACTAAAAAATCTTTTGGACTATCTGCAGGAAGCTGAAAACCTGTATTCCTTAAGTATTCTTATTGTACCTCATTTTGGAACCTCTTGAAGGTTTATAGACCTTTATACATAAAACATTTTTTGAGACTATACAATGGAAAGAAAATAAGTATTTTATAATTAAAATCTTACCATTTCTTTTCAGAATCACACAATCTTCCAAATGTTCTTCATATACCTTCTCCATGATTGCAAAATATAAAGCAATTTGTTTCTTGAAACACTGAAATCTACTCTATTAAATCACAGTAAGATTTCTGTATTTAATTAATATTGTAGGCAAGGAAAAGAGGTCCTATGGAAATGCACTGCAGCCTCATCTTAAGCAACACAACTGAAGTCTCAGCAATGCTCAGAACCAGGAAGATGCTTCCCTTTCATACTGGAATGTGCCTGTTTAATTCTCTCCTTTTACCTTGTTTATTAGCTTTTTTCACTCTCCTGTTGTCTCAACACCTTCTTAAGGTTAACATTTTGCCTGTAGCATGTGCACATTTTCACAAAACTCTGCAAATGTAAGAATGGGAAAAAATTAGTTCTCTTTAGTTCTAATAATATCCCCAGTATGTGAGTGAATGGGTAGTTGGCATAATTTTGCTTCACTTGATTTTTAGTAGATATTGTTTTTGCACAAATTTTCAGGGTATCTCAAAAGTGAATGATTTTTTTTTTAATCACCTCTTTATTAGCCATTTCTAACTCTCAAGACTTCATTAGGAATGGGAAATCTATTTCCAGTGAGTCCAAACAACCCTACTTTTATATAGAACCTTTTATCTTTGGGGAAAACAGATCCCTGAGAGTAAAGGACAATACAAAACTTAAAACATTTCTTTAAAGTATCTTTCTTCATGTTATTTGAAGGTGATTAAAATTTTTCTAAAGGGAGCTAGAGACTGAACTATTGTCAATTTCTTTAACCAATTGGAAATAATAATGATGTTGTTTTTTACCTAAATGTCTCCATAAACCCACTTGTCATGTTTCTATGTAGGTCTACATAAAAAATTATTTTTTTATTACAGATGAGAAGAAAAGTAATACTTGTTCTACTTGAGTATGTTTAATGGAATTAATCCCTCAAGTACTTGATATGGTTTTGGAGGGATCTATTGTGTAGGCTATTTAGCATAGTTGAAATGGTACAGTGTTAATATTTGAAAAAAAATAGTGAAAAAAGTCCAACATATTAAGACCATACCTATTGCATTCCCCTTGGAAGTAGCATATTGGAAAATTGTGAAAGTGTCAAGGACAGGGAAACAATATTAAAACAAACAAAAATAAAAAGCCAGAAAAGGCCTTGGGAGCACAAATGAAAAGAAAATCAAGAAATTTCTCTTGTTAATGCTCAATATTACAAACAATCTGAAATACCTGTTTTGATGGTATAAGCAAAAAAGTCTGAAGTGCTAAGTCAGAGAGGGACTTAATTACTGTAGATAGAAAAACTACTCTAATTATAAAAGAGTGAGTATTGACTAAATGACAAATAATTATAATGCTAAAAAAGCCTTGCACACATGTTTTATAGACCTTAAAAAAAGAGATTTCTGTCCAAGAGGAGGGTTTTGGGGTTTCTTTTACAATTGTCTCAGCTAAAGTTATAAAAAAACATTACTAACATTTCAGTGTTTAGTTTAATGAGTTCCCTTGACACTTGGTAAAGTTAATCAGGGTGAGGACACTTAAATATTTCCTAGATTAAAACCTAATATGCAAGCAAGAAGGCAGCATAAAAAATAGTTTCAAATGCATTTCAAAAAGCCATTCCAAATTCTCTGCAGTTCCACTGCAGAGACTAATACAAAAAAGTAAGAAGTTAAAATAAAAAATGCAAGTTTTTGAATCCTTTAGTGCAATTACTTTTTCTCCCATGTTTGTAATAATTAAAGTTACTAGAAATTTATTTTTGGTTCTTAAAAGAGTTCAGATTTGGACAATACTGCTCTACTGCCCAGGAGGTCTTTGTTATGACAATGTGGAATTCTACTGTGGGTAAAGGATGTAGAACTGCATCGGGAGGAAATTTTATGTGGTTCTCTGTGGCTCTATTCTGCATCTCTAGTACACACTGGTATACAATAATGCAGACTATTACTTGACTAAGAAAGCACATTCACTGGGAATAGTTTAGAAGGTGACTTGAAACCAAGAGGAAAAGAGCTGTGTAGAGAAATATTCACATGAGAGGTTAAAAAGCACTAACTGCACGATTTTGGGAAAGCAGTCTTATGCTTGAAACTGTATTGCTAAATTTTCATAATGGTTGGCAAAGATGCTAAATGATTTTTAAAATCCATGCCATAATAGCTGTAACAGGATGCTATTTCTAGTATCAATATGCCTGTTTGAATGCATTCTTGCCACCGCGTATCAGTGCTCCAAAAGCCACGTACCAAAACTGCAAATAGTTTGATTGAAGCAAATAATTAAAAGTATTAAACCATGGTCGAATTGAAATGTTATATCCTCTCAAACAATGTCAAGTTATGGTCATTGAGTCCAAGACTTCAGTGGCAGTCTCTATGAACATGCCTGACACAGGCATGCAGCAACGATAAGCAAAGGTGTTACACCTCCCTAGACAGATGTGTGCAGGCATTTGCCATTGCCATTGGCTAACTCCCAGATAAAAAGCAAATTGAGAGCCCCATTTTGTGCATTCAGTCCTTTAGAGCTTAATTTGAGCTTATTTAATAAGGACCACCTCCACATTCAGGGGTTCTTATCCTCTCATAGGGAAGTCTGCCTTTAATTCACAGTTTCTCTCACCCACCTTTGTGTGGCTTAAGCAGCAAAGGAAACTTGTGGAAAGATACAGACATCCAAAGGGAATAACTTGAGACAGAGGACCTGAATTAATAATTCACATCATTTTGTGTCTTACTGATATTGATTCTCAGACTTCTAATGAAGTCCAAGTTGTCATCTAGAAACAAATATAACAACAAAACCCCCAGAGATTTCTTCCTCTATGTTAAAAAAAAAAAAAACCCAAATCCATAAAACCCTCCTTTTATTCAATTTCATGCAGTATGGGGCCAAAAGTCTTGGTTAAACAATTTTTAATGTAATTTATATGCAAATAAGCAAATCATCTGTGTCTCAATTTCCTAAGCTAAGAAATAATGTCAGCTATATTCCTTCTAAATGTCATTAACCTAATCACCTTTGCAATATTGAAATTTGGTGTTTGTGTTTAGCTTTCAAACAGTCACAATAATTTTTTCCCCCAGAGGATTTTTCTTAATAAACTTGTATTTATTGTCTTTTGAAGGACTTTCACTTGGTGGAAGTATGAGACAAAAGCCTGTGTTGTAATCCTCACTTATATATTTTGTAGTTTTATTTACTTGTGTTTTGAAGAAGGTCTGAATCTGAATGTTCTCTTTCCACAAGAGGTGAACCCTGAATCACAAAGTGCAGGATCACTTGTAGGTTCTCTCTTTTCTTGTACCATCAGCTTTTCTTAAAGACTTTCACAATTGGCAGTCATAACTGCACACACCTTTCCTTACTTGTAAATATGTAAGCCTCGTTCAGGTTCATTCTTTCTATAGCAAATAAAAGGAGATCATTCTGTACTGATCATACTGATGTACCTCCTGATCCCTTCATTACTGTGTTTATCCTTACATTTCTGGGCAAGGATTTAAGAGAAACAGCTACCCTGATCATTTTTTGCATGGCATTTAAAAATAGAAAAAAAATAAACCCCTGCCTTTCAAGAGGATGTTCCAGGTTCTCAACCTGGCAACTGCATTTGAGTCAACCTGAATTATGGTGATTGAATGCAGCAGAGCATTCACTGGCAGATGAAAGACACTGCAACATGATATTAGAAACAATCACTGAAGGCTTTGGGTGAATAAGTCAGTGAAACTGGCCTGATTTTATTTTAAGTACGTCTCCTTTCTGATCCCCTGAAAGGCATCATCTTGTCTCTAGTTCTTTGTAGAAAGCAGACATTTTCACACTGAGATTTGCAATTAGCTGCTAGTGTTTTCAAAACATTATTTTTGCAATTTTTTTCTACCCCAAGATTTTAAAACAGAAAAAGGTTTAATTGGGATATTTAGAAATAATGGTCCTGGTTTTAATTAAACAGAAAATTGAACGTTGAAGCCCCTACAATATCTATTTTCAGGCAGGTAGTTTCTGAACAGAATTTGGCTTGTTCCTGTTTGTTGAAATGCTGAGCTCATAAACCATGAAACAATTAGTTGGACTACAAATTAAGTAAGACTCTCTTTCCGTTATTGCAGATAATTCTTGAATGCCAGCTCAACACGAATGAAATTGGCTGGTAGCACACCTGTTGCAGACAGTGATAAACTATCTTTCAGCCTTTTGCCTTGCACAGTTAAGATTTAAGAAGCTGATTTGGCCAAGACTTTTTAAAGCAATGACATCTTTTTTGCAGGTAAAACAGTACTTCATTCCCCATTAGCAACAGACTGTTTCACTGATTGTGAGGAGGAGAATACCAATGAGTTTTAAAAATACATTAGAAATGTTTTACTAGACCTTAAAATAAAACATTAAACTCAAGAGTTGCCATCTGCTCTGTTTCCAACATTCATTGGGATCAATGTTAAGAGGGTGCTATTGTAGGTAAAATGGTAATTCATGTGAATAAAGGTGATACACACAGGGTCTCTGTACAATATCACCCCTCATAAACAGTAACAATTTGTGCAATATTTGGCAAGAACAGGAGCCTCTTCTGTCTCTAAATTGTTAATATTAATGTGTTTTCATTATTAGTTAAAAAAATCCAGCAATAAATACAACTATTGGGTAGTCTGATACTCACAGTTACATGCTAAAATGTGTACGTATCAATCCAAAATCATTCCCTCTAATCCCCAACCTCCTTTGTATTTTATCTCAAACCCCATTACTCACTGTGTGATTCAGTTTAAAAGGTGCAATATTTAAATTGATTATTATGCACCTCTTTGCAAAACAAATTTCTACAATATTTGACAGAGAAAAAGACAAAGAAGACACAGAATATTAATGTCTGAATTACTTTGAGCAATTTGTACCTAGGACCCCTGAGGCTGGATAGAAAAGGGTACAAAATAGGGTAGAAACTCTTTTTTCACGGTAGCTTTGGGAGTCATGTCATCTGTAAATTAAAAGCTCAGGTATGAATTGGATATGTACCAAAAGGGCCATATTGAGGGTGGTCAGTGTACTGGGTCTCAGAAATAAATATCAGACCTAATCTAGGTCTCATAAATGTGAATGGAAAGCTTCCACTTTATTTTAGGAGGAGATCTATCAGGCCCATGCTGTTAATTTCATTCTAGCCTCAAGCAATATTGGCCTGAAAGTTTCCCCTGGGCACTGCAGAACTCCATTGTGTAATTGTAGGAGCTCTGAGACTTGGATGAACATATTTTTATCCATTTTGACACAGATAAATTTATGATTAGTCTCATACAGAAAACAGATCATCTGTAGGCCTTAGAATTCTGAATTCTTTGTTTTTCAGTGTTATATCCCTTGGCAGGGAAATTTATGCCCCTTGTCATTGGCATTTGTCACCTCTTGGTCACAGTTGTACCTCAATTTTTATCTCTGACTGAGTGATTTTTAATTTCTCTTCATCTATGCATCTGACTTTATCTCAGTCCAGATGTCATTTTTTGTGACTAGGTAATGAAAGCTCAGCTGCCAGCTTTTATTACAAGAAAATGCTCTCTTCATATGTATTCTAGCATCCTGCAGCAAAGCAGACTTTTATTTCAGAATCACAGTAAGATACACCTATTTTTAAATCCATCTCTCTAAGTCAAGGAAGTATTCTACACTCTTTTCTGACAAAAAAGGGCAAAACTAAATGTACACCTTTCAGCAATGTCTGCTGCTTTAAGAAAGTCTGAGCTAGCATTCAGTAAGGGTAAATCATGAAAAGCCTTAGTTTTGAGCAGGTATTAATTAAATATGAGCTCAGCCAAAGAGGAAAAATATTCAAATTACTTGATTTTAAAGCATTACTGTTAAACCAATAGAAAAAAATCGGAAGCCTAAAAAGAGAAAAAAAGAGGAAGGAGACCCCTTCCACAAGTGCTACATCAAGGGAACTACCTCTTCAAAAATTATGTGATTAAGTCTCCTTTCAATCTAATCTGCACTATTCTCACTCAGTGTATAATAACTTTTTCACCTAATTTACCCTGCTGTGAACTGGGGAAAAATCAGGTCCATCTGACAGCACAGAAAGGTTTTGATTGAGGACTAAAATATTTATTCAAAATGAAAAAAAAAGAAAAGATAGAAAATAATAGAACAAAGTTCCTATATGTCTCACGTCATTAGCTGTTCTGTCATTAACACAGAATGTCAATAATTTTTTTTTCTGTAACAGGTGATCAAATGAAACTTAACAGCAAGGTAAATAGACATACTTTCTGCTTTTTCTGCTTTTGTAAGAGGGACAAGTGGAAGAATTTTCCTGAACTGAGCTCTGAAGGGGCTGTAGAGGGAAAACTTAATTTAGCAAACCCAAAATGAATTGAGAATGAACTAGACTGAGACATGTCATCATCTGTAAAGGCTGAATCATATTTCCAGGCTCGTGCAGAAGCAGAAACTGATATATCTAGAAATTTTGTAGAAAACTTGAATGCATCAGGATGACTGCCAAAAGTCACTTCCTCCCTTGTGATACCAAAGTGTTGCACGTCACGCTGATGCCTGTTGGTGCCACAGATTCACGTTTCTGTTCTCCAGATGTAAAGGATCTCTAAACTCAGCCCAACTTGCGTTAGCAACTTCCACTCTTCTGCAACAGCTTCTACACCACAGATTTCTGATAGCGTAGCCTAGCAAATATAGTCCTTTTGCAAGCAAAATAAACAGTTTGGGACAATATATTTCACCTCTGAGTGATAAATTTGCTAAGTTGAGTTGCTCTGGTCTGCCTCCATGGAGCTTCGAATAAGTCAATTTGCTACTTGAAGAGAGGAAGGGTCCTTGTCCCCTGCACTCAAGAGTAACTTTGACTGAGTAGTACAGAGGAGATATTGTAATCTGTACTTTCCCTACTCCAGTCTTAATGTCTAATGCCCCTGCTTAAAGAGGAAAAAAAAATTCCATTTTCCATATTCATTTTTGCACTCGATGATTTGCTTTCTCATTTTAGCAAAGCACAGAGAGCTCTCCTGATGAAAATCAGCCTAAATAAGACTGAATAAGTATAGTTGCCTGACAAACTGATGAAGTTAGTTTAGTTTTTGTCAAAACTAAACTCAAAAATCTATTCTGGCTGTCTGACTCAACAAATGACAGAAGTACATACTCAGATTTCTAAAATATCCATTGCAGTAGGCAGTGGTTACTACATGCCAACAAAAAGCATTGGTATGTTCAGCTAGGATACAGGAAGGCTCGATTCTCTTTCCATTTTTCCTTAATTATTCATGTGTGGTTTTTTCTAATGAACAGGAGTAACCTTAAAAGACTTTATAAAAGGCTATGGCCCCACAGAGCTCTCCACAGCTACTCTTTTATTTGTACGTATTTAAAGTGTTTATTGAAAATATGCTTTTTCTGTTGTCAGCAGGCCTAGTATAATGTAATTAAACTGGGAATTCAAGAGGAAGAGAATACCTTATGTCCCACAATTTCAAAAATCTAATTCCAGTAAAATTTTTCAGCTGAGCCTTTTTAGCTAACTGAAGCCAGATTTACTAATAGATTCCAAGGAAGCATTTCTGGTTGCAATAGCAGAAAACTGGAAAGAAGTTAGCTGATACATGTTGTCTTGTGTTAATGAGACAACAAAGAATCTATCCCTGGCAGCCAGAAATGTTAGATTGTTGTGAAATAGATGAGGTTTTGTACTCCTTCTTCTTTCTGTCTTTTTATTACTCTGTATTCATGCCATTGATCACTTTTGATGGTGCTCACAGTTACGTTTACAAGAGGTGGCAGAGCAGCAGCTCCACTGCAGGCTCTGTGTAAAAGAATGCAGTTGAAGTCAGATATTTTTCCTTTTTTTTCCATCAGCTGTGGTATTGGCTGAGACTAGGAAACCCTCCTCACTATGGACAGCTGCTAGCAAGATCATACACAATGAGTTTCAAAGCCTAAGTAGCCTTCAGCTGTTTGTGACTTCTGACTGGAATTCTGAGACTTAATCTACTGCCTTTTGGGTGCACAGGGCTACATGTGCTAACTCTGACTGAACCTTTTGTTATGTATTGGTTCATTTAGGAATCTCAGAACAGTGCAGCAGCAGAGAGGAAAGGGTCCTTTTAGCAGCTTTTATTCGGGACATACATAGCCTCTTAAAAGTGAACTTGGCAGCTTGCATCTAATGGAAAATCATTGCATTTAACTATCATACTGAGAGCAACTGACGTCTTTGAAGATTTCTACTTAACATTGAATCAGAGTTGATTACAACCATAAAAAAATTGATTTGTAGATATCTTCTATTCATTCTTAAAGCAAACATCTAGGCCCGATTTCTTGTTGGGTTACAAAGTAGAGATTTATGAGATGGAGGAATCATTCAATTTTAAAGCTCAATTTTTTTTTTAAACTAGTGTTATTTGAATTTAATGGCAGATGTATTCTTAAAAACAATGCAATGTAGGTATACAAACAAGGAAAAACCGTGCTAATACCATTTTTTAATAATAAAAATGCCCCTCAGTTTGGGGTAAACTTGTACATGTGCACACACACACACACTACTAAAAAAAAGGATAAATTATCAGTTCAGGTAAATGTTCAAAACAATTTTTTTTTTCTACTAACAAACTTGTGGCAGCAGCTCTCTGGCCACAGAGAGCAGGCACAGACTTTCCCAGGCACTTTCCCAGGGAAGGCTGTGAGAAGATCAGAGGAAAGAATGAGAAAAAACTCTTATCTCCACTTGCACCTGCTGTTGTGCACATGTGGAATGTGTCACGGAGATTTGTTTACCAAAGGGTGATTTCTTAATTGGACACTGGATGTGTTTGGATGGATTGACCAATTAGGTCAAAGCTGTATCAGAGTGGCTGTAAGAGTTATTGGGTTTCTTACTAAGTATAGTATAATATAGGATAGGATGAGATAATAAAGCAATTGATCAGCCTTCTGCAATCATGGAGCCAATGCTAATTATTCCCCAGCTGGGGGCCTGCAGCAACACAAACTGGTGCAAAAAAAAAAAATCATTTCCTTCTAGGACAGATTGTCACAACTTAAAGTAGTTCTCAGTAAGCCCAAGTCAGGTTCCCCCAGTCTGTCTATGAAGCTGTGCAGGCTGAAGCTGAAAACCTAGCCCTTGTATGGCTAAAAACTTAAAGTTTGTAAAGGTAAACTTGGTGCTCTAATGCTAGCAACTTCAAAGGACTATTACATGACAGAATAGTTATCACATAGCTTAATGCTGCACTGTCAACCCTTCCTCATCTCCAGAATCTGATGGTGTTATTGCTGATGATTTTCTGGTGGCTTTCAGCTGCTCTCTGAGTTACAGAAGCTTGCAGTGATTCTGTTGCCTTAGTTTCTCAAATATCTTCCTATTATTTTAGTAACTGCAGGGGAAAGGAGTACTCAATAAGAGCCACCAAAGCATTAGTTATCATTAGAATTGCATTGGAATATCATTAGCAAGTCTGTGACTTTCAGGTTGTATTTAAAAATGCTTAAAAGCTACAGATATCTTTTGTAGACCTGGTTTCTCCTGCAGCCTAACAGGTCCCAGTTTCTAAGGTCTTACCCATGCAAATGTGAAAAAGAAAACAGTGCAGACCAGTACTTTTCCCTTATATCTATGCAACACATTCTCTATTGCTTAAAAAAAATAAAATCTGAAAGAATATAATTTAATTATCTATAGAATTAGAAGTAGTGGAAGCTTTTAAAATGCTTTGTTGTATCTTATCCAGTGAAAAAATCCTTTGTATTTCTATTACACAACAGATCTCTTCAAATAGTCCCCTTAAATACTCTTAGAACTTTTGTTTTTACTGGTAGCACTGTGATCCTGCTACCATCTCAAAAGTGAAATGGAATTTCTACTTTCTCGCCTCAGTTGGAGAGCATTAAACACATACATGCACATCCAATAGCATATCACTAAACCACATCTTGCTGGACTTTTTGGTTTTGTTTTAACTAGCAAACTTGTCTTCACATTCTAGGTCAGTGAGAATATTTTTTGTTTTCTACAGTTGCAGCACCAGCCCAGTAGGTTGGTGGCTGACAAAAGAAGCTGTCGTTATATGCTTTTCTCCCTAGAGCAAAATTTATTCATTTTTCTTGGCTGCTTTAAATTATCCACAGACAATACTGCGAGGATTAACATATTATCAATAGACAATACCACAAGGATTAACATGACTTTTCTTCCAAAAGTACATTAATCTCTGACCTAAATCCTTCCTGAAGTTCACAAGTGGTGCTCACAATATGTGTGCCCAGGTTGAGGGTATTTAGGAAATGTAACTGATGTCAGACAGAAGGCAAAATACCTGATATTAGGCAAGGCCAGTGGCCAAAAAGTGCTATCATTGTACAATTTTTTGCTTTTCTCAGATTCTTGTATTTTTTACTGAAGTCTTCTATGGTGATAATTTACTGGTGTAGACTGGGAGTAAGTACATGTGCACTACTAACTCTGTTACCTGAGTTCCTAAAACACTTCACATATACAGAGGACAGAGCAAAGCATGTCCCCAGCTACAAAAGGCAGAACATAAAGATCAGCTAAGTAGTGTCTTCTCTTTTAAGCAGCACGGAGGTAGGTATCTTCTGAGGTTACCTACTCACTCACCCATAACCTGTTTTAGAAATTATAGTCCTGACTGTAACACATGGGTGAAAGTAGGAAGTGCAAAGGTTTGCCTGTGGTACAGGAGTCCTTCCACCACCAGGCCCAAAACTGGAGGAAAGGAAACTGAAGGGAAGGACCATGACTCCTAGGTTTTGTAAGGAAAAACTGTGCATATCAGACAGACTCCACAAGGATCTGGGGAACAGTGACAGGTGGACCTGTGGTAACCTCATCAGTGAAAATCTAACCAGTGAAAATTACAGAACATTGAATCAGCTGTGCTTAAAACTAGCAAAGAAGAAGGACAGGACTGCTGAACCTGATTTATAGCCTACAAATATGAATCAGAGAAAGAAACTCTCTTTGCACCATCATGTAAACTAAAATAGACTCCTGCCTACAGGATTCAGGATGGAAGAGCATTTTGGGATCATGTAAAACCCTTTATAGCTGGTTTTAAGGATTGTTTGGGGGAAGGAGCTAATTAGGTACAAGAGGCACAAATATGAGAAAGTAAAAGGAAAAGATTAAAAGGAGCTAGTGATGCCCAAACAGTTTACTGGCAGCACAGTTTATCCTATCCTCTCACGGAATCCCATTTCTAATTGTTTTAAGTGCATGTGCACTCTGTGTTAGTGATCTGTGTGCAAGACCACAGATGAACAGCAAGCCAGCTTGGCTGAGCATTCTGAGGTTATGCCAAGTGCCAGGCTACAAGAGAGGCATGAGGCTGAAGGGACTGTGGGGCCAGCTGCTGCAGATGTGCAGCTCCAGGAACAGCAACTGGCTGTAGTGCAGGTGAGAGACCACAGAATCCTCTGTGTGCACTTGATTGAAGTGAAGCACAAGGCTTCAAAGACTTCAGTTTCTCTCAGAGTAACAGTTAAATGCAGTTATTTGAAATCAGATCCAGCAGCCAAATTTACTCTTAGAGGCTACATGTCCATCAAAACTGCTAGAAGGGGCTTTTTCTCTCAGCTACTCTTTTGAGAATCTTATATGAACAATCAGATGGGGATAGGAAATACCTACTATGTCCTGAAATCCCCTGGGTCTGGGTACATATAGCAGTAACAAGTCTTCACAATTGCTTCAAAGGGTAGTATTGGGGAAAACTGAACCTCCAGGCTTCCAGCTGATACAATGCCATCAATGTAATTATTCTACTTGAGGCACTGATTCAGCAATGTACTTAAATACACTGCAAAAAATTAAGCAAAGGTTAAACTGGAATGTGCCTCGAATCACAAAGGAAATATTAATCTTATAATGGTTTATGCATATATTTGTAGTTGGGATAGACATTCAGCTTGCCTCCAGTAAACTTTCATCTGGTGTGTTATCTATCCCTAAATCCTTTAGGATGTTAAATCTGGAATATTTTTCACAGTGTAGTGATCTCTTTTCATTATAAAAAATAGTGTATTGCACCTGAGTGATTTTTAGGCACTGCAGTTAAAACATCTGAGGCAGTTCTCAACTGCCAGATCTATTGTCCTGTCTTGCTGCACTTTAGAATCTTGATATTTTTTAACATCCATTTTGGTTTTATATTTTAAAATGGATTTTTTTTGCAGTTCTTACAGCTAAATGCTATAAGTAAAGTTAAGGATTGATTGAGCACCCGGGGCTTTCAAATACTAGCCTGATAAGATTACTTACTTTCAGATCATTTTTGAATTTTGAATCTGAATGTACAACTCAGAGATTCCAGTGCAGCCATTAAGACTATGTGAGCTTAAAGATGTGACACTTAAGACTTTGCCAAGGGAAATATTCCTTTTCTCCAAGGATCTTTCTGTGAAAGGAGTCTTGGTTTTGAGATATGATATGTTAATATATAAAGATAATAAAATCCAATGCTGATGTGGTTGTTATTCAGTTTGGGAGGAAAAATTGGTATCTGAAATGAGAAGCAAGATCTCTGTCATTTTTCAATGAACAGATCTAAAGCATAGGTATAACCCATCTCCAAAACATAACATACTATGAGTGTGTTGTGTCCTTTCCTGGATGACAGAAGTTAACCACTCAACTCCTCTCTACTTGCACACACATTATTTTGTATATATGTATATATGTATATACACACACAAAAACCTAAAATTGGACTATGTTTAAATAAACACAAATAATACCTCTGCTAGTTCTTCTGCAAAATACTCACATTACATTTCTATACTTCTATGTAGAGTCTGTTCAGATTGAAACAGGATGCTCTTTAATTGCAAAAAACTAACAAATAGACACAGCTTGAAGTACATATCAATATAAAGAACATCTCATACACTGATTACAAGATAAAATATCATCATTAAGAGGTAGGAGGCCTGCATAGGAGTTGACTGATTAAAGCAAAAAGACAAAACAGTTCTAAGACATAATTGCTTTCAATTAATTTCCCAAAATGAGCAGAAGTCAGGAGAGGTGGACATTTAATGGAAACAATTCAGTAGCCTGGAGAATAGCCTTAATTAAATGGTTTTTATTCAATATTTTGTACTCGGGGGCAGGAGGAAAAAGATATTGCTTCTTACTCAACATCAAATAATTTCCAGGCATCTAATCTGTAATAACAGAATTGTTCAATTTGCGATTATGATATGGCCTTGGCCTTTTGCAATTACCTCATTTTTTCAGACACAGTGAATATTTGCCATTCACAGTAATACAGTGTTTCAGAAAAAAAAAACCAAAAAATTTACCAGAATATTTAATAACATAATCTCTTCATTAAGCAATAAAACCTATTCATGGCCATTTGGTCAGATGAGAAAGAGTTCACTGGTGCAATTGCTATGATCAGCACTCAGGCCGCTCACCCAGGACTGTCCTTAGCTGATGTCCTGGAGTCTGACAAACACATTACTATCAAATCCATCTGCAGCAAGGCAGCTCCTAAGGGAATTATTGTAACAGTTTAGGTTGTCACCTTCCACTCTCACTTTTAAAGCTGCTCAGGGCAGAGTGGAAACACCCAAATTCCTTTAGGTTAAAAGCAGTGTGATTTCAAGGGCAGAGAAATTTTTTTTTTCTCCTGTCCTTTCTTATTCAATGCAATGAAACTGTTTACAGAGCAGAAGCAGGATGGAGACATATAGACATCCTAATGTAGAAAAAAAATTAAACAAAAGCTAAGGTAATACGTTTATCTTTTCCTCTGAAACTGTAGAGAAACATGCGGAATGCAATAACAATTTCCAGAGTGAAACTTTCACACAGAATGGCTTATCTGCTGAACAGAAATAAAACATGCACTGCCCTGGTATTCTTAAAAGGCTGCTTATTTTCAATTTGACTGTGAATAGACAAATAAGTAGCACAAACTTTGTTTTTGTGGTTAATTTTCTTCACAGAAAAAAAGGGGAGAAGGAATTTGCTTTCCTTAAATACAGACTGTGCAGGTATCTTGTTATCAGAGGATGGAACCAGAGGGTTTGTTACTTACCAAACCACTTTTCTGTGAGAGATCTCTTGCCCTTTGCTTACAGTAGTAATATCTGGAATTTAAAGATTGTTATCTTTAAATAATTTCATAGTTATTCTTCTGTGGCATTAATATTTGTTGTTATATAGTACTGATGCTATGTACCAATGAAGACCTAACAAACAACTTTGTCTGATAGAAACTGTCACACCAGTTAATGGCTTAGTTAAAATTAGATCTAAAGGAAGTCAAAACCAGGTATATTTCCAGGTTGTATTTAGGTCAAGATAGATACTTCTTTGCTGTAAAATTTTCAATTAAAATTGGACATATAGTCTCTGCAAATACACATGTACACTACTCAACACTTTCAGGATTTTTTGTTCCAGTTCCTCATTTTGCTTGTGACATGAATCTAGTTACATTTCTAGGTTAGCTGTTTAAGTTGTGCTCTTTTAAACTTAAAAAAACCCTGAATTTTAGCAATATTCTTTTCTTACAAATAAAGCTATACTCAGCAGTATACATCTGTCCTCCAATATCATTGTAGATCTTGTTCTGTTGAATTTAATTTCTTTGCTTATTGCGTACAAGGGGCTCTAATGACTCTTCCATAACTTGTTATCTGACCAAGATATTTGGACTGACCCTGTTATAAACTTTTACCATCATATTGATTGTTCTTAGACTTCCTATATGTCAAAGTATTTCTAATATCATCTTTATCATCGAATTCTGAAAATATTGGGTGTTTCTAACACCATCCTTTGTGTCATTCAAGCCTGTAATTGACTTTGTTTTTACCTGAACTTTGCCTTTGAAATACGTTTGTGTGGTTTTTAAGTACTTTTGATCCATTTCCCCTAAGACCTCCAACATATGAAATTTCTTCTTTATGTAATACCTTTTGCTCTATTAGAACTGTTTTAAGAAAGTGTGTCTGGGATCACACAATCTCCTGTCCTTAACTTGTCTTTAGGAAGTTTCTTTTTGTAAGAAGTTGAAAAAGCCTCCACGAGGCACCTGTTGAACATCCATTTCTCTCCTGTCTCAGCACACATTACTCTCATACTAGAGTTCCCATGGCAGCTTTAGCAGATGTTTCTGGCTTCACTCAGTATTCAGTTGAGACTGAATTTTGCCTGAATTACAGGCAAGCAGAAACTTCTTGCAAACTTTTCCCTAACACACTGTGTGCCCATTATACCCCAAAAAGCAGCCCAAAGCTGCAATTCTCCTCAGGGTTGGTATGTGCCACATCAGCCTTTGTCAAGTGCCAGGAGAGACACTCTGTCATTCACCTTACCTTGCTACAATCCTGACTCTAATGATTTGCCTCTAAAGGCATCTGAAAAGACAAGAATGTGTTTTTCCATTAATGACTGCTAGGACTCATGAGATTAAGGAAGGAGAGGAGTTGTATTGTTGCTTTTGTTTTTTCCTATTCAGTTGTGACCTTTAATTCTGCCTCTCTTCTTTTAGATAAACTCTGTGGATAATATAATAAAAAAAAAAAAGAAACTAATCCCCAAACCAAACAGCAAAAGCTGTGCACTTGTCCTTAGAGATATAGTTAGTGCTGTAGAAGCCTCTTTTGAGGAAGGAGGAGAATTACTGCAAGATGTGTATGCACCCAGTTATTATTTTATTAACCCATCATGCCCCACTCTACTCTGCTCTGCACTGGTGTGGCTCACCTCGTGTCCTGTGTGCAGTTTTGGTTACCACAGCATAAAAAAGGCATTCAGCTGTCAGAGAACATCCAAAGGAGGGCAACAAGGATGGTGAAGGGTCTGGAGGGGAAGCTGTGTGAGGAGGGGCTGAGGTCCTTTGGTCTGTTCAGCCTGGAGGAGACTGAGGGCACACCTTGCTGCAGTCACAGCTTCCTTGTGAGGGGCAGAGGAGGGGCAGGCACTGATCTCTGCTCTGTGACCAGTGACAGGACCCCAGGGAATGGCCTGGAGCTGTGTCAGGGGAGGTTTAGGTTGGATATGAGGAAAATGTTCTTCACCCAGAGGGTGGCTGGGCACTGGAGCAGGCTCTCCAGAGAAGTGGTCACAGCACCAAGCCTGACTGAGTTCAGGAAGCATTTGGAGAATGCTCTTGGGCACATGGTGTGATTCTTGGGGTGCCCTGTGCAGGGCCGAGAGCTGGATGCAATGATCCTGATGGTTCCCTTTCAGTTCATCATATTCTATCATTCTCTGATCACTGCACTGGTAGCATTGTTTTACTGTTTTATAAAACACTTGCAACAAATTTCTGCTTCGTTGAATCAACTGAAAAAGAAGTCTTGGCACCTGGATAAACTGGTTTCCTTGCTAGCAGAAGGCATTAGGCAGGTTCATATCACTGGAACTGTCTGACAGGAGAGTCAGACAGCATCTTCACACTTAGTGGACACAGGTCCTCTGCTCTTTTTTTCTTTTTAGTGAGACAGGTGTAGAGCAGAAATACTGATCTTTGAGGAATATCTGAGAGCAAAGTTCTGCTGAAACATCTTTAGAAAATCTTGGGCACAGCAAAGCTGGTGCCAGGCCTGCTTCAGTCAGGTTCATACCACCCAAAGGGGTATTGAATTAGTCCCTCCACCATGTGCAGGTTTCTCTACCAGAAGAAGTTGCTGGTGTAAGTTAAAGCAGAGGCCAAGCACAATGTCACACAGATAGTGTGCATGATTGGACAATCATGATACAGCTCCTTTGAGGAGAAGTCATACTATATTTTTTATCCTTAAAGATGAAATCTCTATTGCATTTAACCAGATAATAAAGCAATTTGTACCTATAAACATGAGCTTTGATATTTTGTTGTTATGGAGAAAAAGTCTCCAAATCTTTAGTGTGTTTCACTCCTTAGATTCTTAAGGAGTTCTTAAAGATTCAGGTGTGTCTTTAATCCCAGAGAATTTTTTTAAATGGAAGGTAATCTTAAAATTGGAGATAATCTCTGCCCCATAATTCAAAATGGACTTTCAGTGGTCTCTTCTGTTCCCCAGCCTTTCAGCACCTGTTCACCTTAATTGTCATACAATTTTTTTTAATGTAATGCACCAAATGCTTTCTGACACTTACTTGGTGAAACACAGAACTCCTAAATTATATTTAACTCTATTTCATAGCTATTTGCATGGCAATTGGCATTGCATAATGCATGAAAACACAGTTCACTGAACTGAAGTCTAGTTTTTAGTATGGTTCTGACATATATTTTATTATTAAAATGATTTTAAAATGCCCTTTGTGTATTTGTCTACCAGCTTTTTCACAGTGACTATCCGAGCTTCAGCACTGCAGTGGAAGCTGTGGCCTTGTGGAATCTTGCATGATATTTTTCCCCTTGACCTCATCTTTCCTCATGGTTGCACTTAATACATCACGACAAAGGAATTCCAAATTTCAACACAGCATAACACATATTGTTGCTGTCCTCACAGGCCTTTCTCATCCTCTTGAGAACTGAATAAAGAAAAGCCATATAATGGCTGACTTCAAGAAAAATTTCTTAGCTTCTGAATGCTGAATGTAGTGCATGAATAACTGATTTTTTTTTCCCTGTATTGGGATTTGAAAGATGGAGTGTGCTGACATAGGTATAATGTTAAGCTTGTGCAATGACTTTTATATTTTGAAAGTATATCCAGTATACTGCGATACTGGGTATGTATGTGTGTATATATATATATATGTGTGTGTGTGTGTGTGTGTGTGTGTGTGTGTACATAAATTCAAATAATGAAAATTCACACAACTGCTATATTTTCAGGAGAGATATGCCAGTAAGGAAAAGGAACGTGAGAATTTTGCGTGTGTTAAAGGAAATGGCCTCTCAGAGTTTTCCTTATACATCAGCCTCCATTCCATAGAAAACACTAAAGAAGATCATATGTGAATATCAGATAGTGAGAGGAAAAAGCTTTTTCACCTTTCCCTGTTGCCACTAGTTCTGCTGGGGGGAAGCTGTACAACCCTTAGACATCTGCCTTTCTGAGTAGGTAGCTCTTTTAAGCTGAGGAGCTGCCTTACTGCCCTTCTTTTGGAAAATACTGTGACATCTTTGCTATGTGAGAGTACTGGCCAATGTTGAGATTCCAGACTCAGGGGGGAATTCTATGAAAGCTTGTGTAAGATTTCCAGTGGTTTTATTTAATTATTTATTTGTATTTCAAACTCTCCTCAAAGCCTTTGCCAAGTTATTCAGCCACAGGAATTGAACTGAAAGTTTGCAATCTGGTAAAAGCTGTTGTGTTTTTAACAAGCTGTTGAATCAGGTCCTTAAACACTGAATCTCAGTGTGTTTGCCTAGATCAGTAAGCAGTTCCTCTGGCTCCATTCCTAGATGTGAGCTTTACTTTTCTGATCCCTTTTTGACAATGAGACTCCAAGGCTGACTCCTAAGGCTTTTGTGGAGCATGCCGCCTTGCTTTCCTCAGCTCACTGTAGTTAATGTTGCTTACATAGATTCTGTCCATGAGGATGTTCTGATTTATGCTTTAGGAACAGGCTCACAACCCAAATAGAATCCTCAATCATAATAATTCTCCCAGCATTAAGTGTTGAGAGCTATAACAGACTTTACATCTGAATCATTGGTTGGAGTTGTACTCCGAAATAAAGGGATTCTGCTCTTTCCTGAGATGAATGGTAACACACAGTAATACATGTCCAGAGTACATAGTGCTCAACTGTAAGTCAATGTCCCACATGCTGCTCTGTGGCTCTAATATATAAGTCATTTCTGTGAGTAGTTTGTTCAGTCCAAAATACCTGCAGTAATGTGAGCATAATGTCACAGCTTAGCAGAGTGTTGAAACAAAAGGAGGGATGCAGTCGTGTGCTAAGATACCAGGTACTGTTAGAGGACCTCATACAGCAAAGAGAAACAAAGCTGGTGCACATTGTTCCCCTGTGCCTGTGGAGTTCATTGGCCCCTGATGATGCATGCTCTTGTCTGGATCATGGCCCGAAACTGTCCAGCAGAAATCTAGTTTACTTCAGGTACAATTGTGCCTTGTGGATGTGTTAGAAATTAGTCTGTAGGGATGCTCAGCCCACAGCATTCAGCTTGGTTTTGTTTCCAGTGTAACCACTGAGCCTGTAACCTGTCTCAGTGCTGCACCACCTTCTGATGGCAGGCAGCTCCTCGGGCATCTGGACACGAGTCACTGCTCAGCCTGGGATCCTGGGATCCCACTGCCCCGATAGCACCTTGTGCCCACTGCATGCCTGGAGGAAGGGTGGAGGTCCCTTATGCAGAACAGAGTGTGAAGAGAGGAGTCAAGGTGCTAGACTTTGTCCCTGCTCTGGGAGAAGGCACAGACAGGGTATGTCCCTAGAACCAACAGCAGAAAAACACATCCAAGCCCAGAAGTGAAAGCAGTGTCGCAGTTAATCACTGTAAACTTGTGCAGACTCCTCCATGGCCCAAAGCTTTCTGTCTTACTCTGCCGGGCCCTGGGGTCTCTGACCTGTCATGCACATTTGTTTCTTTTTTTTTCCCTTTTGCATTTTCTAGTGACATCTCCTTTCCCTGTAGAGAAACCAGGGAACAGCATCTCCTAGAGTAAGCTGACTCATTACTTCAGCGTCTTTCTACTGAAAAATGTTGCATTATTCATTTATTGCTATTCACACCTGTGACACACAAAATATGAAAATCCTCAGAGATCTTCTGAGCTGCAGAATTATCTATAACATCAGTAAGTCTCTGTAAGTTGCTAAAAAGTGTGTTATCAAAACCATTAAAGTTTAAAAAATCATTAGAATTATTTTTCCACAGGTTGTGCTGTGTGCTTAGTCTAACTACAAATGCCACAAGGTTCTACATAAATCTTGGCAAGATGGGCCACTCTGATTTTTTCTAATAAAATGAAAAGTTAAAATACTAAAACATTGCACTTTTAAATCCATCCCTGTACCTGTGTTTCAATTTCTTTCACATTTATTGAAATAATTGCTTTGTTTCCTTAATGTGAGCATGATTTAGTGTCCCTCCCCATCTCTGACACCAGCAACTCACACACCACTGGCATGTGACTCCTCTCAGGGGCTCAGGGACGCATCCTTGGGAGCAGCCTTTTCTTGGCATCACACCATTCTTTCCGGGTGAATTCTCATCAGTGCTTAACTGCGAGTGGATACTTTCAGAAGGGCTTATTTACTAAATTGTGGAACATTTTGAACTTTTAAGTTTCTCCATCATTTCATTTCACCAAAGGCAGCTTAAGTATAGTTTCTGACTCTACAACAGCTGAGCAGGAATTTTTAGAGATCAACACTTTTGTCTTTTCTCATCACAAAGTGTGCTGATGTTGTACTACACACTGTCTCCAGACAAGGATTTGTCTTCATTGCTTTGGGAATTTTTTTCATGTGAATAATATTTTTGGCTTGGTTGAGCACAATCTTTGTTTCCTAATTCCCAGGATGGCTGTCATTCTGTGCTTACATAACCCTCTGATGTATCTCTCTGAAGATAAAAATTATAGTCATGCGATATGAGAAAATCTGAAGATACAGCAAAGGTTTTTTAGAATGTTTATTGATGACAAGCAAGCAATATTTTCTGTAGTGGTGTAGTTTTCTTTCTTTATTGGATCATATAAAAAAATTTTCCCTGGAGATAATTATCCATAAAATGTTATTTTCTTTACTGGTTAAAAAGAAGAGCAGAAGTAACATGAAATCTTGAAATCAATTAGTATAGGACATTTATGAAATTGTATTCTTGGTTCTACAGTTCCCTTTTTCTTAATATCTGGCCGGGAAGAGAAAAAAGATATTAGGGTGAGTAATTCTAAGCATTCTCTTTTTCCTGGATTGTCCTACACTGCCATAATAAATTTTGATGTTCAGTTAATAAACTAAAAATTGTGTTTGACCAGCTGTATGTCCAGCCAAAACAGTTCCGAGTTGGTAATACACTTGCCAGAAAAAGACAACATTTAGAAGTGAAGCTATTTATTTACGTTAACACAGAAAATTTCTAGGTATTTATTACCTGCATACAGACAACCTGGAAGTAGTTACTCTGTCCCAGTGAAAATTTGCAATATTGAGAAGTAAAATCTGGGTGGTATGGTTACTACTGGTAAATTAATTGACCAATACTTATATTGTGTAATCAGCAAATTCTTGTTAATATTTTTATGTGTCCAAGAGGCCAGGCAAAGTGAAGCAGCAGCAGACTGAGAAATTAAATTAATGAATTGTATTAAAGTTTTCTCTGACTGGAAATTAAATGCCAAGTAAGTGAATGAAATGTATGATGAAGAGAATTATGAAGTAAAATTTATAAACAATTTGGCTGGGGTTACACTTGTCATCCACATACATTTCTCAACATAGTTGTTACAGTACTAGAGGTGTGGAGAAAATGTTCAAATAAATAAAAAAAAAACCCAGACACACCCGCAGAAATTTAGTGAAGAGATGCAAGTATCTAAGAAATTGAAAGGCTTTCATGTCTCATGAGAATCAATTAAATTTTTTTTGTTTAAATTTGGAGCTTTTATATATATAAAAATTTATTTTTGAGTTTGTTATCTATTTTATAGAGAGGAAAAAAAAAAAAAGAAAGCTCATAAAGCCATTTGAGGAAGAAGATAGAAACTTTCCAAGAGGATTTTTGGAGTAGAAACAGATGATCTAAATTTTAGACTTCTAATTCCTGTATGCTGGAGTATATTCTTAGATGACATATTTCAGTGAGACTATACTCTTGGCTTATAAAGGTCATAGAATACAATTTATTGAAAGATAAAAGTGTAAATAATTACAAAAAAAAAAACAACCTGGTTTGGCTATGGGGCATCCCAAGGGCAGTGCTGAATCTCCTGACTCCAGACAGAACAAGTTACATCATCTATTGAGCATCAGCTGCTTCAGCATCCATTTGATCCAGGCACCATGAACTTCTCCAGCTCAGAGACAGGAACTCAGAGTTTTCTTTGGTGTGAATTCCTTCATCTTCCATCAGCAAAGTTATGGGTGGTAGCCTTGCATAGTTAATGCAAACAACTCTCATTAACATTACAGTCATACCAAGACCAGAGGCACTTTTACAGCCATTTCTTCACCACCTGGAGGAAACACGGCATCTCCATTTCTCCTTCCCTCTAATTTAGTGGCCTATTTATTACCTGTTTTCTGTAGGTGCATTTTTCTGAGGTAGGCTAATTGCCATAACAGTGTTATAACTGAATACAAATATGAGTTTTATGTGTCAACAGTGTCTTTGTTCTATTTTCTGTATTATTAATCTACTATTATTGTTTACATAGAAGACTGGATTGCTTAACTCTAAAATTCTATCTGATCCTTCCAAATAGTCTTCATATACTTTCATGTTGTGTCTCCAAACATTGTACCTATTATTTCTTCTTTTTACTCTTTTTTCCTGATTACAAATTTTTATCATGAGTATTTTTTTCTTTAGATTTTCTAATCTGAACCATGTTGGGTAGGTGGTAATGATGACTTGTCTTGATTTCTGTTCAGTGACTGGGTAAGTAGATACCAAACTGGGGTTAGAAGCAGACATTTCAGAAGGAAGAGCTATCATACAGGGATATATTGACAAGCTGAAAGATCTGCAAACTATACAATGCATGATGTTTAACAAAGAAATGCCAACCTGGGTTGAAATAATCCCAAGCAGCAGTAACAGCTGGGGGATGGATGTCTGGGATATAGATATTTTGGAAGAGGCCTAGAAAGCTCTGAGGACCAAGCTGAACATGGGTCAGCTGTGAACCCTTGCAGCAAACTCTGTGTTTCCTGCATAGATCAGAAAGAATATGTGCAGCAGGTGATAAGGTGAGATTATTTACACCAGACATGAAATAGAGTGCTCAGTTTTTGTCCACCCTCCATTCAAAAGACAAAAACAGTGTCACCAAGATGAGTGAAGCATACATATGAGAAAAGTTTGAAAAAGTTGGGGCCTTCCAGCCTAGGGAAGAGAAAACTCAGTCGGGGTTCTAATCACAGCCTTTCAATACCTCAATACCTCAAAGCTAAATCCTGCCCAAAGATGCATGGGACAAAAGGCTGTGGACACGGGGGCAAATTCTGTCTAGGTATACGAAGTAAATCTTCATGGTGAGAACAATTAAATATTTGAATAAATTACACAGAGAACTGGTGTGGTCTCCTTCACCAGAAATACTTGTTCTTGTCTTGCAAGGGTCACAGATAATCTTATCTAGGACCCTGCTTTCACCAAACAACCAGACCAGGTATTTTTTTCAGCTATCCCCACTGTCCTGTTCTGTGATTACAGAGTTCAAAGTAAAGCTCTGGCAGAGAAGAGGTTTAAAGAATCCTTTTAGGGCTTTTATCTATCAGGGAAGATGTCAGATAATCAGGATTAATGATTTTTTTAAATGCTCAGAAACTTTTCTAGTCTGAATCACTCGAGTCTTGCTTGAGGCACCAATCCTGGAAAAGCGAAGGTTGCTGTGTTTATTGGCAGCACAGTTTAAATGTAATTTTCCCTTGTCACACTGAGATAAAATAATTGCTTGCACATTCCCTGGTTGCAAAAGGTTTAGTAACATTCTTGCCTGGCTAATTGTTTGATTCTGTGCTAATTCTTTGGCAATGACAACAGGACCATATCCCCAGTCTGTACAGTATGCAAAGCAATTGTCATCCAACAAATATATCAACGGTATTTCATTAGTCAGATTATGATTTTCTGTCTTTATCACAATCATTGATTCAGAGTAATTGTATCCAGTTCTTCTGGATGTGGCTGGTTCCTCGCTCAATTTAATCAACTTTGTGTAAGAATAAACCTAGCATTATTTAAATTGAGTAATTTAAATGTAGCTTTCAAAGGGAAATGTTATTTTGGAAGAAATAAGAATTGTAATTAAAAAATTATTTTAAAAAAGCAAAATGTCTTCTATTTTGCGAGGTTCTTCTCCTATCAACTTGTATTTCACATTGTAAATATTTTGCAAAAGAGTCTTGATTTTTCAAGTCAAGATTTTCTTTTTAGAGTTTTTTTTTCCCCTTTTACCATGTATTCTACTTTTCACCTTTTACAACAAATGAAAAAAAAAGGAAAGAAAAAGGAATTAACAAAAAAAAGGTTAAAACCCCATAAGCATTATAAGGGTGGAAACTAATCTCTTTTTCTTCACTTTAATAACTAAGGAAACACTAAAAAAAGGGCAACAACAAAGCAGGGAACAAGAATGGATCTGTCTGGCTTAATAATTCTGTCAACAATCTTGATGGTGGCATAAAGGACACACATCAGATTCGCAGATGCCATCGAACAGGAGGGAGCAGTAAGAAGAGTGGATATATTCAAGGGCAGGATTTCTGTTCAGAGAAAACTCCAAGTCGCAGGGATGAGTACCCAGAAGCCTTATGCAATTCAAAGGAAGGCCAAGTCCTGCCCCAGGGCTGAAAGACCTGCAGGCTGGGGAGCTGCTCGGTGGGAAAGGCTCTGGGGCTCCAGCTGGCACCAGCCAGGGCATGACCTGGCAGCTCCTGGGCTGCCTTGGCAACACTTCCACCCTCAGACTGAGGGAAGGCACCATCCCTCCACCCAGAGTTCTGCATCCAGCTGGCTCTTCCAGTAAAAAAAACCAGACTTTGATCCCCCCAGGCAAGTCTAGGAGGACCCTCAGGATGGTCAGGATGGGAGCAGTGGCTGTGTGAGAAGGTGCCAGGGAAGCTGGGCTTGTGGCAGGGTCCCAGCAACCACCTGCCTTAATCCAGGCTAAGGACATCAGCACTTCTCATCAGGAGCAGTGGGCAGGAAACCCTGGGAATCCAGGTTGGCCCAAGTAGTTAGCAAGTGAAACGTGGTCCAGGCAGTCACCATCCTTATAGGTATTTAAAGAAAAAGTCCAGGGAGCTGGATCTGATCTCATACCTAACAATTCTGTGAACACAGGTCTGGACTAGAAAGCTCTTGAAGCCTCTTCCCATCTGATTTTTTTCTGTAATTTTAAGATATGCAATAAAAAGTGAAAACTAAAAGTGAAAAAATTGAAGTGAATTTAAAACATACTTATGTGCACATATGTCCCCAGCCCATAAAGGAAATAGAAATTAATATTTGCTTTAATCTTTAAGAAAATTCAACAAAACTTCATATTCTGATAAAAAGTGCAACCAAATTTTGGTTTTTTTTTTTTAATGAAAACAATTCCTGGATAAAAAAATAGTTTTGTCCAGTTCTAGTTTCTGAATGCTTACTAAAACCAGTGAACATCTGATTATATTCTTGTTTTGCAGTTAGATTAGTACACACTGAGCTGATCATGAATAATCTCAGACAGGATCAGACCTTTACAGTTTGGTGCCTCTGCATATTCTGGCTGTTTACCAGGTTCTTATTTTCCTAAAAATATAAGTGGCTTCATTGAGAATTTGTACTGCAGCATATGCATTTGCACAAAATGAAATTTTGATCTTTTTTTAAAGTAGTTGAATTCATAAATCTCAGTGAACCAAATATTCTTAGTGGAGTGGAACAAGCTTCAGCTTTCCAGAATAAGCATATTGAATGTTTGAATGAAGATAAGTGTTTTTTCTTTAATCTTATTTGTTTGCTTGTTTGTTTGAACAATAGCATTCAGCTGCCCAGTTGAAAATGATAATATTTAACACTATTTGATAATATTCATGTACTTCTTCACAGTTGAAAAACAAAAAAATATCAAACTGAACAAAGGGTGTAGAAAATGCTGAAATTTTTTGGGTGATAAACCTTGAGCTCATTCCACTGAGCTCATTCATACCTGGCATGCATCGAGTATTGGAAAGTTAGACAGATGGCATTGAAATGATATCTTTATGATTACTTCTCATAAATTTTTTAGAAATTTCAAATTGATTGAGGTTTTTTGGTAGGATTGGTTTGGTGGGGTTTTTTTTTAAGAGTATGATTTTTATGGAAACCTCACTTACTGAGTCATTTGCAAGTAAATATCTAATTTCCACAACAGAAGTGTGGAGCTCCTAAGACAATTGCCTGAAGATGTGATAGTGCTTCCAGTTTGTGCAGAGATTTCACAAAGACTTCTATAGACATTTGAGCTCCTTCTTCTCTTTCATATGAAAATGTCTTCCAAACATATCTCCTATTCTATATCATTTGCAAACAAGAATATTCCAAAATTACTGCACAGAATCAAAAGCTAGAGAAAATGGAAAAGTGAATTCCCAGTGGAATTACTTAAATGTATGATTTCATATTGTTGCAATTTATCATACAGTCTTGGCATAAAATTTCACAGGATGATGTGAACTGACACTAGATTTCATTTAATAAGGGCCAATTTAGACTTACTGAAATTGTCCAGAGGCTTCCTGTAAATTCATGTATCCTCTTCTAAGTATTATGATTTACACTTTCACTCTGAAAAAATCTATAATGAAAAATTTTGAAAGAAAATATCCAATTTTTAATGAGGACAGAATTTAAATTAATTTTCCAGCTCTGGCATTTGATTCAGGGGATTTAATGCATAAAATAGTATATTGAAGTTTTTTAACACCACATGACTCATGTTGTGTCTGTGGGTAAACATGTATCATTGCCAAAATCTGATGGATTGTTTTTATCTTCACAAAAGTCAGTACCTCCTATGAAATATTATCAAAAATCTTTAAAGAAAAAGTAATGTAAAATTATTTTATGTATCCATAAACAAAACACCATGTTTTGAGACTGATAGAAGAAATAAAGAGATATAAATGAATATTTGTGCCATTAAGAAAGTATTTCTTAAATCTTCAGTTTTTCATAGAATCACAGAATCATTTAGATTGGAAAACACCTTTGAGATCATTGAGTCCAACGTTTGGACTTGTCAACCAGACCATGTCAACCAGACCATGTCGACCAGACCATGGCACCAAGTGCCACATCCAGTAGTTTCTTGAACACCTCCAGGGGTGGTGATTGCACCACCTCCCTGGGAAGCCCATTCCAATGTTTAACAACCCTTTCCATGAAGCAATTCCTCCTGATGTCCAGCCTGAACCACCCCTAGCATAGCTTGAGGCAGTTGTAGACAGCAATAGGTCCCTTCTGAGTCTCTTTTTCTCCAGGCCAAACATCCCCAGCTCCCTCAGCTGCTCCTCATCAGATCTGTGCTCCAAACCCTTCCCCAGCTCTGTTCCCCTTCTCTGGACTCACTCCAGCCCCTCAATGCCTTTTTGCAGTGAAAGGCCCAAAACTGGACACAGGATTTGAGGTGTGGCCTCAGCAGTGCCGAGCACAGGGGGACAATCCCTGCCCTGGTCCTGCCACCACACTATTGCTGACCCAGGCCAGGTGCCATTGGACCCCTGGGCACACCTGGCTCATGTCCAGCTGCTGCTGACCAGCACCCCCAGCTCCTTTTCCTCTTTGCAGTTTTCCAGCCACTCTTTCCTCAGCCTGTAGCACTGTAGGGGTTTGTTGAGGCCACTCAGCACCTGGTCTTCTTGAATCTGTTCCATTGGTCTGGTTTCCTCTATCCAGCCTGTCCAGGTTCCTCTGAAGACCCTTCCTACCCTCCAGTAAATCAACACTCCCACCTAGCTGTCTGTCATCTGTGAATTTACTGAGGTATACATGATCCAATCCCCTTATCCAGATGATCAATAAAATTACTGAGCAGTGCTGGACCCAATACTGAGCCCTGGGAACCACCACTAGGGTCTGGCCACTGACTGGATGCAACACAAATTCCCACCACTCTCTGGATCTGGTCATCCAGACAGCTCTCACCCCAGGGAAGAGTTCACCTGTCCAAGCTGTGGGCTGCCAGCTTTTTCAGGAGAATGCTGTGGGAGACAGCACCAAAGACTTTGCTGAGGCCCAGGCAGATAAAACCCACAACAGCCTTTCATCTGCCAGGCAGGTCATCTGGTCATAAAAGATCAGGCTGTTCAGGCAGGACTTGCCTTTCCTAAATCCATGCTAACTGGGCCTGATCTCTTGGTGGTCCTGTATGTGCCATGTGATTCCACTCAAGATGATCTGATCCATAACCTTGCTGGACACTGAGGTCAGGCTGACTGGCACGTATGTTCCCCAGATCCTCCTTCTGGCAGGTTTTGCAAGGCTTTTTTGTAGGTTTCCCTTTGGCCAGTAGAAATTCTTTGGATGCTTTCTGATAGAAAAAAGGAAAAAGTGTTCATTTCACAAAGTCTAAATTAAATCAAAGAATCAAGGCCATTTATTGATTTCTGAGCAATATGTAAATGTCAATTGACAAACAATACATCCAGGAGTCATATCTCTAATACAGTAGATAATCTGTAATATTACACACTTTCAGAAGAAATAACAAAAAAATACTGACAATAATGCCAATAATGATAATAACAATAAAAAACATCCTAAACATTCTGTAACTAGTCCCAAAATCTTCATGCCACATATGCAGACATGTAATTATGTTCACACCCCCTGCCAAGACAGGGGTGTAACCAGTAACCCCCAGCCACCCGGGCATGGGGGCTTCCCTGCCTGCATTCTCCTCCTGTGGAGAGGGGGAAGCCCCAGGAACATGACACTGATGGGAAAGGCTCACAGAGATTGTTTGCACACACCTGCAATGGGTCCCACCTGCAGGAGCAGCCACTCGCCGAGCCGGGAGCCTCCAGCATCCAGCAGGGACGGTGACAGGGACAGGGACATCCCTCTGGGCTGGACAGGGGCTGTGATGCCCCAGGGCAACTTCTGTCACTGCCAAATCAGGTTTCATTTCTGTCCTTTCCACTGCAGTCTTTCCCTCTGGTTATGAATTTTCATGCTTCTTTTATACTATTCCCAGTGATTGCTTCTTTGTATCAAATCCTCTTTATAATTCCCCTATTACTATTTAATCCAACTGACAATAATTTTCTTCTTGAGCGTGATCAGTTTTGGGTGAAAATTCTAAAAAGCAGGTTTTTGTATTCAACACTTACACAAAAACACACATCCCCAGTACTCACACTCTCACGTTCTCACCAGTACAGATAATTTACCAAAAGTGGTTTGTGCAGGCACCCCTGCATAGATCCACAGGAACAGGGTGTGACTTCTCACACTGTACTGAGGTTATCAGTATGGACATTTGTGGCCATAGGTAAAGTAGCTAAAATAGTGAATTAATTAAAATATTTCTTTTGAAACCAGAATTTTCATCTCTTTTATTCTTCTGAGGAGAAAAAGAATACTTTTTACACCTGTCTGTTTCTCTTCTTTTCACCAAGTCACCCTAAATTTCAGCAAAAGAATCAAGAATACTTTTTTTTTTTTTTTAATTTCAAGAAAATTCAGGGGAAAAAAATCGTGACTGGCTTTCAAGTCAATTTTACCATGAAGCCAGAATAAGGGCTTACAGGAAGACCAGCAATACCTTTTTGCAATCTGGTCAATATGTGTTCCACAGGGATGGGACAGGGGCAGCCAAGATTCCTGAAGGGGCGGCAGAGACTCTGTGGAGTCTGAATGCCTCAGCTGTTATTAGAACCTGTGTTGGTTTGTGCTCATCCCTAGCAGTTCTGGGACAGGTGGGTTGATATATACCTTACTTGCTGCTCTTTTCCTGCACTCAGAACAGACATATCCAGGGCAATTTCATTGCAGAAAGGAGGTCAAATGTAGTCGTGGGATGGAGTAATTTATACTGCCTGGTGGGCCCTTTAGGTAGTTGGTAAGAAAACCACATGAATCTGTTCATCTGTCCATAGCATTTTGTTTCTGATGCTAGTGGTAACTGGCATCACATAAAAATCAGTTCTTAAAATTCTTGTGGTTATCTCCATAAAAAGAACTGAGCAGTGAGGCAGCTACAATGCCTGACTGGAAGGCATAGATTTTTTAAAAATCTTCTTCTGTAGGACTTCAAAGTACATTGTAATGACTCACCAATTTCTTTCTATCACAGATCAAACAACATTTAAAACCCCTTTCCATGCACATTGCTGAAGTGAGAGGTTTTCATCATTTTCCCCAAGAGAACATTCCACTGTCTTAAAGTTCTTATTGCTAAGAAGATTATTTTTTTCATGTTTAGCTTAAATTTGACACTGTATTTTACCTTTAAATACTAGTTCTATTTGCTCCATCTAATTTATTCCTAAATATAGTCCTCTTCTCTCTTTGGATTTTTAGTTATGCTGGAGGTATAACTTGAGTACTAGCACATTTACCCATAGTCTTTTGTAATTCAACTAGAATCGGGACCAATTGTGAACCTTATTCCTGCTTGCCTTATTCCAGTTTGAGATGTACCATGGTGTTTTATATCTGATCTGACAGGGAGACCATTTTTCTGAAGGTCATCTCTATTTCATTTTAGGAAATCTCCTGTTCATAGTAATGGGTAACTATCCACCTCTAAATCAAGAGCTAGAGCCTTGTGTCACTGAATCATAGAATGGTTTGGATTGGAAAGGACCTTAAAAATAATTCTGTTGCAGCCACCCTGCATGGACATATTCCACTAAACCATGTTGCTCAAAGCCTCACCTGGCCTTGAATATTTCCAGGGATGGGGCACAACTTCTCTAGATAACCTGCGCCAGGGTCTCACCTCCCACACAGTAAAAAATTTCTTCCTTATATCCACCCTCTTTTTAGCTACCCTTTTTTTAGTCTAATCCCTTTAATCCTTGTGCTGTTACTACAGGCCTTGGAAAAAACTTCTCTCCACCTTTCTTATGAGCCCTCTTTATATATTGAAAGGGCACAATAAGGTCTCCCCAAAGCCTCCTCCATGCTGAACAACCACAGCTCTCCCTGCCTGTCTCCAAAGGAGAGATTCCAGCCCAAAATCAGCTTCCAAAATCAACTTTGTGGCCCTTCTCTGGCCTCCCCCTTACATATTAATGATATTCTTTTACTGGGAGCCCCTGGGCTGGACTCAATACTCTACATGTGGGTTTTGAGATCAGAGGGGGTAAATAATTTCTCTTGACTACTGGCCACACTTCTTTTTATGCAGTCTGAGATGGGCTGTCAGCACATACTCTTAGTTCATATCCAGTTTTTCATCCACCAAGAATCCCCCAAGTCCTCCTCTGAAGGGCTGCTCTAAACCCATTTTTTCCCCTGTCTGTATTGATATCAGGGACTGCCCTGAGCCAGAACCAGGACCTTGAATTTGGCTTTCATAGGCCCACACCTCAAGCTTGTCAAGGTTTGATTTGAAGGTTACAGTCTTTCACATGTTTTGATACTTTCACTTTCTGATATTTTCCAGGAGAGAAGAGAGTTGACTGAGACACACGAAGTAGGTTGTTTGAGTCTTACTCTTTATATTAATGGCCATTTTAATGGAGTATGGAGACTGGGGTTGAAGTGGGGGAAACACATCGAGAAAGTAGGCCATAAACAGTGGTGTGCATTTTACAGAGCTTGATTGTACATCTAAATCTGCTTTCACAATTACAGAGACTAAAGAACAAAGGAATATGTTAATTAGATAACATGTGCTGATTAAAGTGAAAGATAGGCAGCTATTTTGCTTTTCTTTTAGTAAAGAACTCTTCTCTGGAATAATATTTTTCATTCATTTTCATTGCAGTATCCAGATTCAAAACATCTTTAATTTCCTGAGGCCTAAATCTCATAAAAATTTGATATTTATAAACATATTAATAAAATTTGACAAAATATCAGAGCCACCATTCTTCACAAGTGTAAACGACAAATGATTCCACAGTAAAAACATCACAAGAATATAAAATCAAACTTAGTGCCCCAAAGAGAAAAACACTAATGCACAAATAAGATTTGTCTGGTTGCTTCCAAATCTGAAGCCACAGGGAACTGGTTAAATACCAGCTGATGTTTGCTGCACCAGCTAATTGCCATACATACTGTTGGATCTGTGCTGTTTCATCTGCAGCACAGGCTTTATTCACTGCAGGGATCAGGGTGCTCCTAGTTTTTCCCTGAACATGGCTGGAACCTTCTACAGACTGTGAACCCAGTCAAGATATGATTAGCACTAGACTGCAGACTTGGGATAAGGCTGCTTCAAAGGACAAAAGGTGGGGAGGGAGCCATGATTTGGAAGCTCTGTGTTCCCCTTGGCATGCATTTTGCAGCTACAGTGTGCTTGGAGCTCTGAGCTTTGTGGTTTAAATAAGCCCTGGGTGTAGCCCTAACCCTAGATGAGGGATTAAGAGGTGCATAGGGGTAAAGCTGGTGCCAAGAAAAAGGTGGGGGGAGAGCCAAATTTGGGCAGTTCTGTGCTCCCCTTGGCCCTTCTGCAGCTACAGTGTGCGTGGAGCTCTGGGCTTTGTGGTTTTCAAAACCATAACCCTAGACACAAACCTAACCCTAGGCAGAGCAGTAAAAGTGGCCTTGGGTTAAAGCTGGTTCAAAGGAGAAAGCTGTGCAGGAAGCCCATGTTGAGACAGTTCTGTGTTCTCCTTGGCACTCCTTTTGTACCTGCAGTATGCCTGGAGCTCTGGGCTTTGTGGTTTTCAAAACCCTAACCCTAGGTGTAACCCTAACCCTAGGCAGAGCAGTAAAAGCAGCCTAAGTAAAAGAAAGCAGACTCAGTAAAAGCAGACTAAGGCTGGTTCAAAGGAGAAAGCTGTGGAGGAAGCCATGTTTTGGCAGTTCTCTGTTCCCCTTGGCATGGCTTTTGCAGCTGCAGTGTGCCTGGAGCTCTGGGCTTTGTGGTTTAAACAACCCCACCCCTAGGCATAACCCCAACCCTAGGTGTCGGAATCAAACGTGCTTGGGGGAGACTCTGATGGCAAAAGGAAATGTGGGGTGGGAGCCATGTTGTGGCAGTTCTGTGTCCCCTTGGCATGCCTTTTGCAGCTGCAGTATGCCTGGAGCTCTGGACTTTAAGATTTTTCAGAGCCCTAAACCTAGGTGTAACCCTAACCCCATGTGGCAGAGTCAAGGTTGCATGGGGTTGAGGCTGGTGCCCTGCAAAAATTTGGGGAGGAAGCCATGCTGTGGCAGTTCTGTGTTCCCCTTGGCCCTGCTTTTGTACCTGCAGTATGCCTGGAATTTTGGACTTTGTGGTTTTCAAAACCCTAATCCTAGACACAGACCTAACTTTTTTTTTCCTTTTTCTTTTTTTTTCCTTCTGTGCATTGCATGCTCTCATGTACTAATCTCTCCATTGCAAGGTTGTAACTTCTATCATGATGACTTGGCTTACAGGGAACATGTGTTGATCTGTTCTTTTGTCCAGAAGTTGCTAGAAATTTATCTTATTAACCCAGATGTGCTTTGATTTCATCAGTAGATGCCTTCAACTTAATCAAGGACAAATTTTTCTCAGAATGGATCTATAGAGATGGTTTCCCAAACACCCTTCAGTGTTCCACAGTTACTGTTAGAAGGCTAAGTATGGAAAAAGAATGTACAGGTGCACATAGATTCCCAAAAACTGGCAAAAACTGTGGTCACACAGCTTTTGGTAACAAAGGAAAGGTGGTGTCAGAGTGGAGTCGTGGCATACCTTTTTCTGTCACTGAGATATGAAAGGCAGTTCTGCAGGGTTGGGAATTTAGTAGATCCACACACAAAGATACCATAAAAATTAAATAATATAGCTTTAATATTTTCACCACTCCTTCCTGAGTGTGTAACTACTTTTTCCCTTAGTAAGAGAGAAATAATTTTTGTAATGTAGGAAGGCACTTAAGCTGTCCTAGGAAATGTCAGTCAGTTCAGCAGTCTCATGTGCTCCCAGTAAAGAAATTATGGCCTTCCTCCCTGTCTCCCCATCTGCATCATTTTCTTTGTGCTCACTCTCAAAAGGAATTGCATTGCTGCATTGAATATGAAACAGCAATGTAAAAAGAATGATTCCCCCACATGTAAGATAAAGGACTATATGACCTAGAATATGCTTCCTATTTTTCTGCCTGGAGGGAAAAATGTATGAAGACATCTTCCACTGTTTCTTCTTTAAAAAGATACCAAAATTCTTGACTCTCCCTGTTGATATATTTATTTAATATGTTTTACTGTGTTTTTTTCCTAGATTTTACATATATATGAATGTTCATGCATAAATGACGTGTTTGTCTCTAGTCATTAACACAGGTGAATCTCCCTTTTATGAACTCAACCTCCTCTTTAATGGTTTTCTTTTGCTGGTTTCCAATTTGATTTCATGCAGTGGAAAGACTGAAGAGTAACGAAATGAAAACAAATATTGTAATGCTGCACATTTCCTCTAGTCTTTAGCAATATTCTACTACCTTGAAGGTTTAGAGAAAATATGAAATTATGCATGATAAAAATCTCTTGTGTAAGCTATTCATATTCACTGTACTCTGTGAATTCACCTCCGATGCTGCAAGCTCCAATGTTATACACAGAAGGATTCAACTTCCTGCTGACAATATTGAGCTCATCACGTCTTTTTAAATGAGTCTGGAAAAATTCCCTAGTTACACATATGCCTGCTTTTCTAACTCATGCACCAGAGGGTTAGGCTGGCTCCATGCATTCCTTGAGAATTGACTTCTCTCCCTCTCTTTCCCTCTTCCCACTGAAACATCTGCGCTTAATTTCTATTTGTCAGCTGGCAAAAGGAAGCTGAAATACCTCTGTGACACTTATTCACAGATGCACAGTTTATATGATCCATCTGTAAAAAGTATCATGTGGTATCTGCTTTCCACCATGGGGCAAAGGACGAGATTTACAAGATTATGTGTGTATGTAATTACCACTGTAATCAACAATTTTTGGGGTTACAAATTACTTCCCCAGATCTCTTCAGTTTATACTTGATCATTATTTAGATTTATACTGAAACTTCTGTTTAAATATTGCAGGATTTGTATTTCTTCATATCAAAGCAAGGGATGCAGAAAGGGCAAAAGAACATATCTGATAAGAAGTGACACTCATGACAGCTACCTTGTGTTGATGGTCACAGACTGTAAGTATTTCTGAAGTAAATCCATGATTTGCAAAACAAGGCTCAGGTTCTACATTTGTCTTGAGTAGTGTTAAGGTGAGCAAAGTTTCCATAGGGACTGAATTTTCTAGACAAGAAGCTTTGTTACACTTTCTATGACCTTGTGCTCACAGGGTACAGTAAATGCAAAACTTTTTTGTGACGCTCACTACATCATGGATGAGGAGAAAATTCTACCAAAAATCACAATGAACAGGATGTTTCCCTCATAAGTTTTTTGAATGACATACAATTCTTTTTTCAAAGCCTAAACTGGGTTCAATAATTTTGGGTGATACATAAGTGTGAGTAATACTTTTAAAAAGGGTAGAAGGAGGCAGAAGGACTGTAGAGTTATCTAACTTGCAAAGTTTGACTGGATTGAGATGAGAAAATTGAGGGTCAAAGGATGCATCAGAGCAAAGAAGTTAAAACAATGCATGGAAGGGAAGTGTCCTTGGAGTTGGTGATGATGAAGCAGCAGCCAACCCAGTGACAAGACTGCATAGCTGATCATCGCCAGGTTCTGTTCTGTCTGGTATGTTAATGTAAGCCTATAATGAAAACAATAACATGTTGTCCTAAAGGATTTTATCTCTGAAATAAGTACTAAGCTGTCTTCTAACTTAGGTATAGATTCATTATTTCACCAGCACAGATTGATGCCGATTCTCAGTGGACAGAAAAATTATCACAGTTTTCCTCCTTGACTCATGCTGTGGGAAAGGCTTGGGAGTGGCAAAATAAACAAAACACTAACCACAGAACTAAATATTGACTAAGACACAGTAATCTCATTTTCTAACTGGGTGTTTCCAAACCTTTAAAATTACCTAGCTAAAAGGAAACACTACCTGAAGTATTTATATATACAGTTTAAACTGTATTAGTTGGACTGGGTACTTGACCTCCAGTTGCTACACATCCTTGATTTAATGTTAGTTGATAATCTAGTTGTATTAAACATTTAATAGAGATCCATGTCTGGTGTTTTAATTTTTTGACTGCTAGTTTCTTTTCTTGAATGATGAGCACAGTTGGTATTTTTGTTGCATCAAAAATGAACAAGAGAAAGGACTGATTCAAGCAAGCCTGTTTGCTCTGAAATAAAGTTGTAAATTGCTTTTCTAAGTTTAATTTATTTATCATGATTCATTATTATATACATTCATTAATATATACTGTCAGAATTTTGATTTATGCACATTTACTTTCAGAATTAGGTATGTTGTACTGATTATGCTGCATATAAAACTTATTTTAAAATCTTAAATTTTAGAGTTCTGATTTAGTATGTGAATCTTTCTGTTAAACTTTCAGTTTAGTTTCCTGATTTATATACACAAAATTTCATGGATCACAATGGTGAAATTCTGATTTAATACTCTAGTTACAGTAAGAAGTATTATTACAATAAAATATGCAACAGTTGGTAGGATGAAAGTAATTAATGATTTTTGTAAATTGCACCTCTGACCTAACTTAAACTGGTGTAAATCAAAATAACTTCTTCACTTCAGGAACTTTTTCTGACTCATTATATTTATGAATCTTGCTCTTTAGTCATAATATGCAAATATAATTAGAAGCATTACACTTGAAATGGTTTAATGAAAGGGGAAGTTATGTCATAGAAATAACTATTGTTTTTGATCTCAACTCTCTACAATCTTCATTTGCTAGTCATCAAGAACAATATACCTAGCAGAGATATGCTGTTACAGATGTTCTCATGAATGTTTTGGCACATTAGCATATACTTCCTTTCAGATAAATTAGGTGCTTTGATATTCATCAACTCTTAAAAATAAAGTCATAATACAGTTCAAGATCACAATTCATTGTAATGTTCAGTTTTCCCATGAGTTCAACTGCTATATTGCTCTCTTTCCTACATAACATAATACAGTATAATATAGTAAACTATCACATTTTGTTTTAAATAGGCAATATGAGGTATTCAAAAAACCAAACATGAAATCATCTTTCTAGGTGAAGAGGGTTATTAAAAGAGTTCAAGTTGAAAGACTGGTAAGATTTATTCTACCTCTTTTTACAAATCCATTTCCCAGCCTGATAACCCAAATATCTGAGTGTGTGATGAGCAGCTGTGAGGTCCCCAGTCTAGGACTCCTTTTTCTAGCAATAATGTGCTCAGAGACTGATGCAGAAGCAAAGTATCTTCCATTTCCAAACAACTATGTGTTATACAACTATGTGTTATTAGATTGATGTGGCAAAGTTTTGGAGTTTGGTGGGTCGGAGCAGGGGAAGAGTATGAGGAGCTCTCCCCCTTAGGAGGAAGAATAAGACAGGGACAATGTGTGATGAACTGACCAAAGAAATAGGGAATAAAGCCTGGGAAAGAGGGAAGGAGGGATGGGAGGAAGGTGTTTTTAAGATTTGGGTTTATTTTTCCTTGTCATTCTCTGATTTAATTTGTCATAAATTACATTTGTTTCCCCCAAGCTGGGTCTGTTTTGCCTATGATGGTATGTGGTGAGCGATCTCTCCCTGTTATGTTGACCCCAAATGTATTGTTCTCTCTTCCCCATCCAGCTGAGACAGAGAGTGACAGAGTGCCTTTGGTGGGCACCTGGCTGCATCTGGCCAGGGTCAACCTGGCAAAAATGGTCAAGAAAACAAAGCTATATTCCTGATCCATAAAGGGTCATAAACCTCAACTTAGTCCTACTTTTTTGCCATGTGATAGGTCTGGTTCATCAACGTTCTGCTGAATAAAATAACAGAATCGGGGGGAAGATGTATTTCAACAAATTAACACTTCAGAGGTGAACATAGCTTAAGTTTTCCTGTGTCAGTTAA
Organism: Chloebia gouldiae; assembly: GCA_003676055.1. Taxonomy (NCBI): domain Eukaryota; kingdom Metazoa; phylum Chordata; class Aves; order Passeriformes; family Passeridae; genus Chloebia; species Chloebia gouldiae. The sequence continues at coordinate 9,393,275 of QUSF01000007.1, forward strand.
TTTCAATTGCCTAACTAGAAAAAAAAAAAAAAAGAGCAAAACTGTTGCAACAACAGAGTCTTTAACTCCAATATTCCATTATAATCTATTTTCTACTTAGGATCTTCTTCCTGATCCCATGGAAACTTCCTATTTACAGATACATATTTTCTGTAGGAATCTGAATTGCTTTGTCTATTTCTAATCCCTGGAACAGATCATCTGGCAGAGATATACATAAACATTATGTTTCTTCCTGCATAAATAGACTCTTCCACCTCTTCCAGTGTGGGAGTTGAAGGCTTCCTGCAGTGACCAAGTGTGAAAGTTCCTCTCCCTCTTCATGAATGGAAGTGCAAGTGACCAAAAATCTTTATCAGCCCTTCACTAGTGAGGGCGTAGGTCTGCAAGCATCAGGAAGTCTTGTCTGTTAGACTAAACCCAAGGTCTTGGCAAAAATATTTTTCAATCCAAAAAAAAATTAGCTGCCCAAGTGTGTGTCTTGTGCAGTTTTAACTAGCAAGGGTAGCTTTAACTGGCTATGATACCACTGGGTTCTTCAAAGTTAAATCTTTGCTGCAAACAGTCCATGAGTGATGTGAAAGATGGTCATTATCAAGCATGCACTTATGAGTAAAAATACAGCCAGCAGAGAGAATTGATACCTTGTGCAAACTTCCTGACATTTTTCCACAAACCAATATTTAAGTAATTCTTTGCATAGTAGATTTGAATGTCTTCTGCATTAAATTCAGAACTTCATGTAAAAGTGATAGTCATAAATAGTACAATAGTAGTGCTTTGCTGTGGTTAGCAACACCTCAGAACACCTCCATTTCATGAAGTCTTTTTCAGATACTGCCATGCATGATTTCAGAACCAATAATTATGCCATTTAACAAAAGCCTTGTTTAAGTGGAGGAAAGTCTCCATAGTTCACAAAGTAATTCAGATTATAATAAGTACATGGATTTAAAACAATTTCTTTGTAAACATGATCTGATGATACAAGTAATGACATGGGCACAAAGCAGAATATCTGAGAAATATTTCTCCATGATGTATAAGTTTTCAGTAGAAAGTGTAATAACTCTGCCCTGCCAATAGATTATAGATTTAGTAATGCATAAGCATGCAGACACACTTGAAATGTAATCTGAGACCTAAACCAGATTCCAAATCTTCCTCTAAAGGATAGTTTTAGAAAGCCAGAACATTGCCTTTTGTGCTAGAGCTAATTTTCTGAAGTTTTCACTGATTCAGAGCTCCAGGTTTCAGGAAAGCCAAGTGTCAAAACCTCAAAAACCTGATCATGCATCACCCTGACTGCTCGGGATCCTTCAATATCTGGACGTGCTTGAGCCAGGAAGCTCCTGTCCTATTGTCCATCCAGAGACAATACTGGTGGGAAGGTCATGTGTAAAATCAGTATTTGAAATAATGAATAAAGTAATTCTATTTTTTTTTCTGGTTTCACTTGCATATCTCCTACACAAGGTAATTCAAGATAGTTAATTCCAGTTAACATACGGAGCAAATAACAGGTGGTTTAGTTAAACTGCATAAAATCCCTGTGTGAAAGCTATAATGAAAATTAACTAGGGTTTAATTCAATGAGTTCAAATTGCTTCCAAAGTAAATCAAGCCAAATCAAATTAAGGTCATTACAGTTTTCTGTGAGACAGTCCAATCAGGGGTTCAACACAAATTAGTCATATGACTTAAATAACTAATTCAGAATGATTTTTCTGAGTGTTTTTTCCCCATGCAGATCAGCCTTTAGACTCAGTCAGTGACACCACCTACAGATCACTCCTGTGGGGGCTGCCCAAGAAGGCAACCAGCCTGCTCTGGCAGAAATGTCTTCTGCCTGCCAGGTCCCCACCACAGGAGGGGATGCCACAGGAGACAATGCTGTTCTGGCAGCTGAGTAAAGTTCACTCGGAATATTGACAGATTATTTGCATGAGTGCTGGCATGCCAAACTCACCTACCATTAGTTCGCCTTTTAAAGCTGGACACTGCCTGAAAAAACGGCTTAAAATTAATCTAAGAAGGCAGAAATATATTTATAATAGCAGAGATATTTAGAATTGGAGTGTTACATTGGGAGAGTTTTTCACTAAATACAAAAAAGAACATAAAAGTACTTCCCCTCCTCTAACAAATAAGCATTTCATTAATTATCTTTTATTCATTTCATGCTGGTTTATCCCTGGTAAATGTTACCAAAAAAAAAAAAAAAAAAAAGCAGTCACTGGTTACAACCAGCACATCTTCATGTGAGAGGAGATCTGCTTGTTGAACCTGATTTCCTTCTCCAGCAAGGTAATCCACCTAGCTGATCTAGGAAAGCCAGTAGATGTGATTTTTTGGACTTCAGCAAAGCTTTTGGTAGTGTCTCTCACAGGATTCTTCTGGACAAAATGTCCAGTACACAGCTGGATATCTGTGTTGTGTGATGGATGAGCAACTGACTCATGGATCAGGCACAGAGAGTGACAGTGAATGACATCAGGCTCGTGTCCAGCTGGCTGTGGGGCTCTGCAGAGCTCCATCCTTGGCCCATTTCTTTTCAGTAGCTAATGACCCATACACATGTCTTGAAAGAATATTAAATTTGCCAAAAACACTAAATTTGGAGGAGCTGCCCTTGAGGGCAGAGAGGCCTTGTAGAGACACCTTGACAAATTAGAGAGATGGACAATCAGCAACTGGGTGGAATTTTACAGGGGCAAGTGCTGAATTTTGTACCTGGGATGAGTGTATGAGGATGGGGGATGAGAGGCTGGAAAATGGAAAGGCACCAAAGGGTTCTGGTCGATGGCAAGATAAATGTGAGTCAGCAATGCCCTGGCAGCCAGGAGGGACAACTGTGTCCTCGTTATGAGTGTCTGAGGTCACTTGGCTGGTTCAGCCTGGAGAAGAGGAGGCTGAGGGGAGACCTCATTGTGGTCTTCAACATCCTCATGAGGAGAAGCAGAAGGGCAGGTACTGATCTCGTCACTCTCAGTGGCAGGATTCGAGGCAATGTCCTAAAGCTGTGTCAGGGCAGGTTTAGGTTGGATATTAGGAAAAGTTTTTTACCCAAATGAGGATCAGGCACTGGAACTAGCTCCCCAATGCAGTGGTCACAGCATCAAGTCTGAGTTCAAGAAGTGTTTGGACAGTGCTCTTGGGCACATGGTGTGACTCTTGGGATGTCCTGTGTAGGGCCAGGAGCTGGACTCAATGATATCCCTTGTGTCCCTTCCAACTCAGCATATTCTATGAGTCCATTATTCTCTTGCCTGAGATATTTTATCTGTCAGACACATACCAGATATATACTTTGACCTTGAGGATTTGCCAGGCTGATTCTAATCTAGTTGAACAATTTACTTTTGCAAGGGGGAAAAAAAGGTCAGTTCCAACAATCTGCTGAATTTGAAGAGAATTTCAGTGAAACTTGTACTGCTGTTTATTCACACACTTTACTAGTCATAGAAATCATGTACAATTTTATTCCAAAAAGCTAGTATCTACTGAGCCTAAGTAAACAGAAGGATGTCAGATAAATGGAATTCTAAGACAAATTTAGAGCAGAATAAAATGTGTCATTGTACTACATTTATGACAGCAAATCATTTCTGCTTTTGCCTAAATTGATCACAAGTAACAGTCACCAACATTGCAGATGGTTAGAAACTACTTATTTGATATCAACACCCATCAATGGTGAAATAATTCAAGCTTATAATATATAATAAATGATATAGAAATCAACATTTGCGTTTAAGAACTGTATCGAGGAATTATTGAAACATATGGGCAGATCTAGCACTTGACTAATTTTCTGTTTGGAGCTTCTAAAAGAAATTCTGTGGACTGCCTTGGCAGATTAACTTCTTACTCTTAAAAATGTTTTGTTATATTCAAAATCTTTCTTGGTTTAAATATGGTTGCTATTGGTTGTCCTATTCAGAACGGCTCATGGGCAATGATTTCTTTCTTTTGTCTTTACACCTATTTTTTATCATATCCATGTTGTAATTCCTCTTCTCTAGACTAAACTACTACAGCTACTTTCTTTACAGATTTTTTTTTTTTTTGCTAGATCCTGCACTAATTAGACCACACTGAATGATTAGGACTCCCAGCTTTGCAACTATTTTCAGTTCACATGACCCTTTTCCAGCAGGTTATCCTAAACATGAGTAATGTAGAAAGGCACAGCCATATTAGAATCCAGATATTTATATTTCAACTGTAATTCCTTTTTTATAGAACATTGTGTTTTTTTGCTTACTGGATATTCTGCAACATGCTAGGTTTTTGATTTTACTCTAATCCATATCTTGACTTGATATCACTATGATGGAGTCTCATCAAGCTGACACAAGACAACTATTTGTGTGATGCTCTTTGCCACAATTTGATATGTTCCTCTCCTTTGACCACTGAATCAGGGGGAAACAAAGCAACATGTCAAATAGCACATGAATACATGGATGTATTCTTTATTTTATGCTTCCTATAATGAATGGTTTGTACACATGACAGCTAGTACATTCCACATTTGAAAGAAGTCTTTGTCAATCATTAAAGAGAGACAAATCAGAAACTAAGATCTGAATAATGTGTTTGCAAAACAGCCTGTGCCAATCTTGTTTTGATATTGAGCATTTTATTCCCTAGCAACTGTAAGTCACAACATCACACCAAAGAGCAAAACAAGAAGTTCTGTATATTCAATGCATGCAGACCTACATGAATGTATCAAAGCCATGTTTTCAAAAGCATTTTGAAAAGTTTTCCAATATCTTCTTTTTTTCCAAATGCAACTGCAAAAATAAAAAATTACTATCCAGTTTTCATGTTTGAGCATAAAAGAGGTGCTAAGGATTATGCAATTTGTCAGGAAATATCAGTTTATTTATAACTAAAGGATATATTTTAGTAATATGCTTCCAAAAGTCTTTTTCATGTATTCTATTTCCTTTAAACGTATTATATGGAATATAAATAAAAATTGGAGTTATGCATTCAGGGATAATCCTTTTTATTATTACCATTATCATTATCACCATTAATAATGTTGATTACATTTATATATTGGCCTCTCTTAAATAAGTTCTCAGCTAGAGGCCATATGATGACCACATTCTGATATCTCTGAGCTTTTCCCTCTTTACACAAATTCATTTTGCCTCACTAATCTTCTTTCTTTGCGCTGTGCATGCCTTCCAACATACCTACATCACATTTAGTGCTGCAATTAAATATGGATTATACTACAAAAAGACCTATAAATTTTCTGAATGATAGAATGAAGTTTCCCAAAACATTTAAGCAATCTAAGTCTCCAGTTTTGCAGTTATATCCTGAGAAGTTTTTATGAAATAAGAACAAGAAATTAAAGAGACACAGATGGGTACAGCAAACTCTTTTTTTCCATCTAATTTTTTGCTTTTTTTCAGCCAAACTTAACTCTAGTTAGCAAGTTTGTTATTTTTGTTGATGGATCCATTTATTGATATGCTGTTTAGCAGTTTCTGTCCTTTTTTACTCAAGTGTAGGTCAAAATTACATCAGAGGAACAATTGCATCTGTTACATTTTTTGCAGTGATCATAACACAGAAATAGCAAATATAATAATAATAATAATAAACTAGTACCTTTTGATAGTGATGATGGTGAAAACTGGTTACAGATTAGTATCTTGATTAAGAGACAACACCAAGTACTCAATAAGATTTCTGATTATTTAAGTCCATTGGCATAATTTGTAGATAATTATTTAATATGAGTAGGTTCACTGTGTATTCCAGTTTATCATCACATAATAAGCTTTTGTTTTCTGATATTTTGTACAACCAACTTTTCACATTCCTGGGTTAATGGAAAAATTGAACAACAGAATTGTCATCTGTGCATCGTCCTTTCCCATAATGTACACTCATTTGCACTAGATTAAAGTATACAATTTCAGTGAATTAAAATGCTTTCCAGTGGTGATGTAGCATAAGACAGTGACTCATCAAATAGAAGTATAACAACAAACTGACCAAACATCTCTTTTTGTTTTTGTTTCCAAGTTCTCAAAAATCAAAATTCGCCAAGAGGTATATATAGTTATGTTAGTGTATAAATCCTTGGAATTGTCTCCATGCTCCAACCTCCAAAACTTAATTTTCATAAAATATGTTCCCATTCTGCAGATAGTTAATATCCTGAAGCAAACATTGATAAAACTAGAACATTCATGATGAAAACTGAGAGAAAAAAAATCACTTCAGATTACCACCTTTAATACAGAACTGGATGTTTTCATTTTTTTTCCACCCAGGGAAAAAAAACAAACAAACAAAAAAAGAAAAACTTAACTTATTGTTTTATACTCCCCACAAAAAAAAGGAAAAATGAGGCTGATTTTCTCTCCCTGTGCTCTTTAATTTTTAGTGAGTATCAAGTTCTTCCTTTCTAACCTTTGTTTATAGCTCACTCCTTTGATAGGCATGATGAAACATCATTCTAATACTGTTATGCACCTTCATTCAGGAATAAAAAGCTGAAAAAGGTATACACAAGAGACTACACACTTGTAGAATACCATTGAATTAATTAGAATATGCCTGACCAATCATTCTAAGGAAAAAATCCCAAATTATGACCAACTTAACTACATTAATTTGCTGTTCTTGGAACCCATTTCATTGCAACTTTAAATTTCCAAATTTTTTACATAGATTAAACCAACCTGTGGATATAAAAATATATATATAAATATACCAGCAGTATAGCTTTCAGGGAGCTGACTTAAAAGTATCTAGAATTCCCAGGTAGAGAAATATACACACCAAAATCAAGAGATATCTAAAAAAATATATATATTTTTAAAGCTGCTGCAAAACATTTGGTAGAAATTTATGCCCTGTTAATGCAATCTCTGCAGGGTAAGAAGCTGCAGCATTTTCATCCTTTTTTTTTTGTTTGTTCACATGGGTAATTTACATGTTAGTGAGCTGGTGAGGAAGAAAGAGGAATAATACAAAAATTGTTTCAGAATATTGAGAGCAAGGTTCACATCTTATTCGGTCTGTCTCAAAACTTAGTTTCAGTTTGCAATCAAAATTTTCACTATTGATAAACCTGATAAACTGTAAATGTCAGCACAGTTACCTTGGCACAGTAAAGTGCATATTAGAATATCAACTCTTACTGCACTGCATGCATAACCAGTCAAACACCAAATTCTGTCTGTCAATCATAAAAGGAATGAGAAAAAATAAACTCTGTAGTGCCCAGGAATTAAATAATCTTCCTAGATTTTAAATTTCATAATCCCTATCAATTAATAGAATTTTAAAAGTGTAAATCCTGATCCTGTCTAAAAAAAAATTAATATATGTGAAATAACAGTGAATGGTCTTATTATCCACATGTGTCTAATCCTTCACTGAATCTTGCAAAGCTCTTGGCCTCAATTATATCTCAAGATAATGAGTTTTTAATGAATCAATTTTCATTTACACTACATTTCTTTTCTTCATTGTATAATGAAAAAAGTTAAAAGAACTAGATTAAGATTTACCTGTAATTTCTGAGTCTTTATAGCTTTATAGACATGTCTACATTAACAATTTAAAATTAAGCAATACTATGGTTATAAAGAGAATCCCACCCTTATGCCCATTTGCAGAGCAGCTTTTCTCTTTTGCACATATTCCCTTGTGAGGAAGCTAAACAGGAATCTCACCACAAGACCCAAATATTCTCTCCTGTTGAAAGGGGACATCAAGTTGTGAACTGGGGCATGGTCACACAGCCACTGGGTACCATGACACAGACTGTTCACATGCCAATAACAAGGCTCTCAAGCTACTCTGACCACCTGTAGTGGTCTTTGTGTGACATAAAAGGGGCAAGCACTGCTCTCAGCATCCTCTTATTTTCCACTCATAAGCCTGGAATTCCTCTTCTATCTTGTACTAAGATAGATTTGCCCCCTTGGGTCTGGTTTACCACTAAATAATAAGTCATGGGCTGCAAAATTCTCCTGAAGAGCAGCTCTCCCCCACTCTCAATTCGAAGATGAAAAGGCTCTGAAAATTGTAAGGGTGGATGCCAAAGACCAGTTCATGGCAGGTCACATCAGCTGCTCCCTCACCACCAAACGTGTCTGCATAAACTTGGACAGTTCTTCAATAAAAATAAAATAAAGGAAGAAATAACAAATACTGGTTTACTGTTCACACTGGAAGTGTAACAGAACTGGCAATCCAGTGTTCTGCATTAATTGCTGCAGTCAAAGGATGAACATTCCACTCTGACACTTTCTGTGGACATCGAGAAAACAAAAAGGACAGTTGCTTGGGCAGCAGCCACCACACAATGCAATTTTGAAATATGGTTTAGCAACAACAACATCATGAATATAAATGACGTTTTATTCTTATATGGATTACAAAGGTAAAGGTGGTAGGAAGACAAAAATGCAATAATGTCCCAATTATCCACATATAATAAATTAAATTAAGCTGTGATTCCTAAGCAGATATGTGGAAGTGTGTATAGTCAAAGAAACAAAGGTTTAGTGAATAAGTTTTCATCAGAGTATATGAAACCATAGGTATATAGACACATTTGGCCCAAGTATCCAGCTTTATCTAATGTAAACTCCATGAACCACATGAAACAGAAATATGAGGAATAACAGAACCATCTATTTTACCTATTGGTCTGCTCCTGTTGAAACAGGAGGAAAAGATTTTTGTGACTAGCTAATTCAAACATAATTTGCATGAGCACCTCTCTGTCTTTGTGGTAAAAATATTAATCTTCCCATTTTCTGGAGATCCTCTGTGCCTTTATTCATAGCACGCAATCCTAAAACATTTTAATTTCATCTACTACTTTTCCATAAATAGAATGAGAACCAAGCAATCTATTTCAGATGCAGATCTCTCATAATTGAAAAACTTGTACTATTATTACCGTTGGTTTATATTTTGTTCCACATCTGTCTTTTATATTATGACAGCGCTGTCATATTTTCTTCTAGATATGCAGATTAATATTAAAACAACCTCTAGAATGCTGAAGACTCTTGTATTTCTCCAGTTTATGTTAACTGACAGTTTACTGTAAAGTATTCTTTCCAATATGAATCATCTGGCATGTCTAAGCTACTTTTACATGCCATGATGATATTAATGTAATTTGTGTGGGCCACTCAGATACTGTGCTGATTATGAGTAGTGTTTTCAGAGTGTCCAGTATGGGGCGGTGGATTGGATTTTTCTAAAAACAGTGTTGATAACTGGTATATTTTTGCTCTTGTTGGGCACTACTTGCACGGAAGGAAGACCTCTTCTGCTCCTTGTGCCACACCACTGGTGAGGAGGCTGGAGGTGCACAAAAAGCTGGGAGAGGACACAGGACCAGTGACCCCAAGTGACAAAGGGGATAAACCATGTGACACCATGCTCAGGATGTAGAGGGAAGAAGGAGGGAGGGAAAACATTCAGAGTGTGGTGTTCTTCTTCCCAGGTCACCGTTACCAGGTGGGGCCCGGCTCTCCTGGCAGTGGCTGAACACCTGCCTGCACTTGGGAAAAAGTGAATGAACTCCTTGTTTTCCTTTGCTTGTGTGCTCTGCTTTTGCTTTCCTTATTGAACTGCCCTTAGCACAACCCACAGGTTTCCTCACTTTCACTGCTCTGGTTCTCTCCCTCATCCTGTGGGTGTGGTGGTTGGCAGCAGGTGTTAAACCACAGTGGTTATCCATCCAGTCTGACTTTTCCTTCTGTTTCATTGACTGTGTCACTGGTCACTTTTGCACATTGCTCACAAATGACAAACAGCTTTATTGCTATGAAATCAAGAGGTATGTTTCATTTTTCACAGGTAGAATGGTTCTTTTTTGTTATTTTTTATCTGCTACAATTTCATCTTATACCTCCACATTATACTCCATTGCATTTTATTTTCCTTCATATATTATTTTTCTCTACATCAAGGTCAAAAAAAAAAAGGAATTGTCACCTTTTCTGAACACACTCGAGTGATTTATTAAATACTGCTGGTTCAAAACCTTATTTTACTTCCATAAAAGACTACATTTTACCCCACTGGGATTTTTTTTCCCTTTTTTATACACTGTGGATGGCTTCAGTTGAATTCCCACCTTTCCACAGAAGCTGTACTAACTTGACCTCTTAAGAGCTCTGTCAAGTCTTTTCAGAGGCCATTAGTGACATTCAGAAGTCACAACTACTTTTTGTAAGTGTAAAGAATAATCTTTCTTTTAGACATAGTCTGTAGTCGTGTACCAATCTGGATTCATGCTTTTTCATGTTTAATGTAAATGTCAGAATAACACAGTTTAAAGCATTTATAATAGTGTGACTGAGGAGGTATCTATGTATTTATTATATGTACTTAACCCTTATGCAGTTGTTGAAAGTGACATGTCTTAAATTACAGCAATTTTGTGCTGGCAGTAAGGTACTCTCTTACAGGACATTACATAAATTGTAAATGCCTTCCCAAAGCATGATCATCAATCAAAAGCAGCAATGATAATGTTGCCAACAAAATTAGAAACAAGCTGTCAAGAAGCAAATACAAAAATCATTATGAAAGAAACTCAAATTTATGTTTGGCTCTAAAAATTACTTTTCTCCAGCAAAAGAAGATAGTAATTTTTGGTATTTTCTATTAAATTTAGGGACATTTCCTAATAAAAATTTAATATTTACAAAATTAGTGAAATGGTCTCTGCATTTACTACATAGATCTATTATTAACCAGTGGAAATGTGGTTAAAAATCAGACAGGAAAAAAAGGAATGACTACGTGCTACCATTTTTCAGGAAACTCTTCAGGTAATTCTAAAAAGAATATAGAAACACTCTTTGCAATTTGAAAAAAAAGAAAGAAAATGAAATTACATTGATTAACTCTCTTCTCCCACCAATTGTAAGAAAAAAGAGTTTTGATTAAAAAGATCAAATTTTCAAAATTCAGTGAAAGGAAGAATCCAAACTGATCCTCTTCTATCAATAAGACCGCAATAATTTTGGAGACTGAAACTACTGTACATCAAATTGCAATTGAGAAATGATTAAGCATTAAATATGAGAGGTGTAATATTTTTTCTTGTTTCAAAATATCTTTTGTCTTACAACTTTATTGGCACCTACGCTATAGAATGTCATTTAACTAGAAGAAATGAAAATAAAAAGGAAAAGTTAAAAGAAAAAAAAATAGGAGGTTGATTATTATACTTGTTACACCTATCATTTGAAAAACAGTTTATGAGGCTTGACATTTTCCATGGCCTTAAATAATTAACTGCAGACTAAAAGGCTGAGGAAATATTAGTCAATTAATAAATGTTATTGATTTAAAAACATAATAACATTACACAGTGCTAGAACCATCTATTTTACATGACATAACTATATGCATTCTAAATAAACATTGCTCCCTAAAGTTCCTTTCTCCCTTAAAAAAATTAAAATAAATTGCAATGATAATTGCATAATGAAGCATGTACAAATATTCAGTTTCTTTTTGGATTACTAGCTAGCTAGCATACTGCATGCCTAATAGGTTGTTCAATCATAATAAAATTTCTTCTTTCCAGTGTGATATGCAAAGTTATGATTTCTTTTTAAAATTGAGAACCTTCTCTGTAGTGCTTTAAATGAATAGATATTAAGAAGCTGAAACATTTTGCAAGCTTGGGTCTATACTTAAAGTAAGTAATAAAGTAAGCATATAAAGTAAGTTCAGTGAACTAATTTTTGGAAAACCTGTTAATATCAGTGTTAAAAAAGATGAAAACAAAACCTAAAAGGAAACAATTTAAAGGAAAAATATAAGCAAAGACAGATTACCCTGTTATCATTGCTGCAGTTTTTCTCAGTTGCAGTGATGTAACATTTGAACTCATGTCAGTTTTACATATTGAGGAAGATTAAATGTTTTCTTGCATCTTCCAAAAGTAAAAAGTGTAGTATTTACACTACACTGCCAGTGACAGATGAGAGGAATGATAGTATCTGACTTTCATTATAATGCTGTCTTTGTGATAACAACTCTTTACCAAACATTTATACAGTAACCTTATATCTAGAAATCTAAAATTGAATGGCTGTGGAGTGATGTTGCACACTATCAACTACTATAGCATGATTTAGCTAACCAACATCAATTTCTTCCCGGCCCATAAAGCAAAATCCATCCAGCCTTTATGTTGAAAGCTCTGCATGCAGCAGCGCAAGATGATACAAAACCAATGAAAAAGAGTCCCAAAAAATTCTCTACAGAACCAATAAATAAAAACACAAAAAACTAAACCAATTAATAAACAGAATTACTTAAAAAGGTGAAATCAAAGAAATCACCCTCCAATCAGATTCTTAAATATATTATTTCCACCTAAATCTTCTTATTAATAGTGCCATTATATTCTGAGTTACATTTGCATCGTTGATGCAAATTTTGTCATTTTATAAGTATTAGCTTTTCAAGAAATATTGTCTGGTTCTTGCCTTTTTGACACATCAACTGCATACCAGTTTAGACTCAGACTAAGGGGTGTGGTATATTGTTTCATTTACTTGCACTGTACAGATGGTTGAGACTCATATACATCATAAACCACCAATATTTAGTTTAATTCTTGGTCTACTTGTGAACAATTTGTACCCTTCTTGTAGTACCTAGTCTTAATTAGCTGTGAAGATTCCAGAGCACAGGCAGTGTTCACCTTTTCTTGTAGAGGGATGAATACAAAAGGGGTGTGCCCTTGAGAGAACTGCTGAGCACTTTGGTGCTGAAGATTTTTCACTTTCGTACTGCTCCTAGAGTATTTCTTCCCCTAACAAACTCTTTGTCATCTCACCTGATTTGCAGCCAATGGATGTGATTTCATTGTGTTTATCTGTAGAACATGGTGAGCACTAGGATTACTTGTAAGTGCACTAATTGCCAGCACCATCATAATGAGGTACATCAATAACAGTTTCATTTCTATTTGATAGTTTTCTTTCTGTTCTGCTAAACAGGTTTTAAAAAAACAGTATTATGTATTTGTTCCTACACTGCAGTTATATAATGTATGTAGCCTAATGCTTTAAACACCTCTTTCAAATCAAAGCACAGTAACTTTGGAAAATATGTACTTTCATGGACTATTGATAACATTTTTAGCATCTTTTTATGAAATTGTGATTCCTATTTTGTTCTCTGATATAGATGGTCAGTGAGGTTTGTAATGGTTTAGGTTCCACTCTGCCTAACTCTAAATAGAGTTATTAGCATAATTTTCTTCCTCTAAAGGGCATGAAAAAGTAAGATAGGAGAATAAGACCTTCACCAGAATTGTGAAAAAGAAGGAGCTACTGAAAGCTGATTTAATGACACAGGCAGTAAAAAGAAACTAAAAAATACAGGCTCTGTGACTGGTCTGTTTTAAAAAGTAAGGGTTGTGGGGTTTGGCACCTCGAAAAATTGATTTTTCTAATATCTGGAGAGATAATCACTGAAAGACTGAATAATATGTAATGGCTCATAGATACAACCCATGAGAAAAAGTGCAGTGGTTCTGTGAAGTGTAACAGTAGTTGAAACTTAAAACCTCCCGTGTAGTCATCCAGCAGCTCCTGATAAACCATCAAGACAATATTTTTTGGTGTTTATTAATTCTATGGAAAATCTATTTCCAGAGCAACTGGTGGCTGCAGAGTATTTCCACATTTTAAAGGGGGTAAAAAGGGAAAATATTTTGAACATATGGTGGATCGAATAAATTGATGGAGTCCTGTCAGTTTTATACGCAGTTCTGGTGAGGTCAGAAATTTACACTACTCATGGTGGAATCTGTTCCTGGACAGAAAATAGAATGGACCTATCTAAAATCTTTTGCCCAAAGAATCTGGTCTGATAAGAAAACACATTGCAACATTGGTGCTTTGGGGTGTCTTAGTACTGAAGAGGCCAAGTTGTTGCCCAGTAATCCACAAAATATGAATTCAGATGTTGCAGCTGAGATGATACCAATAGTAGCAGGAATTACACTTTAATTCCATGTTTATTCCACCCCATATCTCCACCCTCTGAACCTCATCAAATATTTTTCTTGTTCCTTAGACATATATCTTTATCACAATTAGTTTCTCAGACTAGGGTGTTGCTTGCCTTCCTACTATCTCTTTACCTATCACAACCACAACCATCATCATCATCACTACACTTAATCAGTTTAGAATAAATCTGAATCTGGTCATTCATTCTTCTGCTTCTGAGATTCATTCTCTGGGACTTAAAACTCTCCTCAGACTTTGCCCAAAAAGCTTCTCAGTTGCCAAATGAACCCACAGTCACACAATAAAAGGTAGAGAATAAAGAACCAAAAATATACCCACTGACAAATGCTGCAGGCCACAGAGGAGTCCAAGTTAACACTGAGCATATGAGGGCCACAGATCAACTCGCAGAAACCTCAACAATTTAGACAAAATGTTTGACAACAGTACTAAGTAGAGAAGGGAAAAATTAAGAAGAAAAATGAACAGCGAAACAGAACCTTGTGATAAGTTTATGTGAAAAAGCAAGTGAAAAAGAAACTGAACTTTCAGCTATGTCAAGGAGAGGGATATACTCAGAATATCATCAAAGTCAAAGCAATTCTAAAAATCACTGAACAACATTTAACAAAATATCACCAGCAGAAAAATGCAAAGATTCAAGCAGAGCTGCTCTCCCCATGAAGCCATGATATCAAACAGGGCATGAGGACAACAAAGGAAAGACATCAATAGTATGGAGCACTTACTAGATCAGATGCACAAGTAGCCCACTGGAAGGTTAGCACAGAGCTAAAGGAAATACCAGACAAAAAGTGAATATATTAGCTCTGCTGCTCACAGAACAACACTGTAAACTTTGCATAAGGGTAAAATTATAAAAATGGAATGAACTAGATGTGGAGCAATGAGGAAAAGAAGAGAATGGGGGGAAGAGAGACAGAAATAGGGAAAATAGTTGAGTAAAGGGGGAAAAGGAAAGGAGAAAGGGGAAAGGGGAAAAGAAAAAGAGGAAAGGGAGGGAGGGAGGAAGGCAGGGAGGGAGGGAGGGAGAATTTTTGTAATGCAAAAAAGTAATTACAATTATTTCCCATGAGAACAATACAAGTATTTAGAATAACACTGGTATTTATTCCAGGAGCTAGGCAAATTCTTTCTAAACATGAACGTGCTTTTTGATTAAAGATCTCGTTTATTTCCTACCCCCTCTTTTCACTCGGCTGAGTTTTTTGCTGACTTAGGAAAAAAGGACATAACCAGATGATGACATGAGAGAACCTAATGTGTTTACAGTTGTATGTCACAGTAAAATCTCATTCTTCTAAAAATCTGTGCAATGATTGTTAAAAAAAACACAAATTAAGTTCAGATATGGAGACAATGGCAGAAAGAAACAATATGATAATGAAGAACCAAAAATAAGGTTTGCTGGAGAAACAGAAAAGGACAAGAAACAAGAAAATAAATAGAAACAGAAGTGAGAAAATAAGGATACATTTGGAGAGCTCTGCATGGTCCATACTAGTATCTTTAGCAATATGTGAGACATTTCTACAAATAACCTGTAGGGCTATGTTTTCTATGTTTGCAGTAGGAACATTTTGGGTGAGGAAGATCTAATGTGCAATCTCAGATTTTCAATAGCCAGTCCAGGAATCTTGATGAACATTTGCATCAGCCAGCAGCAGTGTTTCCATGAAGGCAGCAGGCACAGTCCATCTGGACTTCTAAGTGGGATTATTTCATGTTTAAGGACTATGATTTTCATCCAGGCCATTTCTGGCTAATGAAAAATACATGATATTTCATGTCACCAGTAAGATGATTTGCCCTGAATTCCTTTAATATATTATTGACAATAGGAAGAGTAAAGACAAATCTTCTAATAGCTTCTTTAAATGCTGTTTTTCTAATGAAATAATCTAGACAATGGACTACACTAATTTTATATAGTAGCACAATTCTGCTCAGCCATTAATGTAATGCTAATCACATTTGTTTGTCTGTCACCATCTATACTACTGCAAACAATAAACAATACAAGGAAATGAGACTCTATGTGAAGGGGAGAGAAATAATTTTTTTTAAAGTTCTTCAAGATAATAAAAACAGTGTAGCAAAAAAACTAAATGGAAGGAAAATGGAAGAACAAGAGAGAGAATGACATGAAAAAAAATAAACAATAGAGAAAGCAGCAAGAGGTGAAAATGATACCCTGAAGCATGATTAAATATAAGACAAGATGTCAATAATTCATAAAAAGAAATGGCTACTTAGAAATGCAAAGCTTACCTCATTTTGGTTTGGAGATATTGTAAGTATACAGGTGTGAAAGGAGTCTGTGATCTGTCAGTAATCAATCAGTATTTTATATTAAAAAAAAAAGAGCTTGAATAATTTATACTGAATTTTTCATACTGCCTCTAAGAACTGGACATAGCACCTGGAAACAGTTGGGCCAATGATCTCATGACTGATAAGGAAGGTGCAGATCTGAATTATGCCAATCTGATTAATAAGACTGCCCATCTATAGCCAGGAACATGTATGGTTGTGACAGTATTTGAAGATAAGAAGATGGAAATAAATGTATTCCTGGGACTGAGCAAAACCTGAAGACTGTCAAAAGAAATGTTGGCAGTGTGCCCTATCTGTGTGGGGATATATTACCAGTTATGAATCCAGACTTTCTAAATCCTCAAATTAAAAATTAGTATTTTTATTTAAACTTTCCCTTCTCACCAGTTAAGGCATTATGCTCTTCAGAGAGAAACAAAGTGGGATATTTTTTTCAGAAAGGTAATGGTATAATCACTTGTCATTCTCTAATGAAGCTAAGAGAGCACTGGCAGGCTGGATGCGGAGTAAATCACAAAATGTTACCAACAGTCTAAAAAAGATATTCTTATTTAGCCTGTATTTTGAAAATATCTTGCTACAGAGACAGCTGCTTTTATGTATTTGTACTGGAAAACAAAACCAAAGAAAACCAAAAAACCTTTCAAGAGTTACCAGGCACATAAATCAGTCAGCACAATATGAAGAGAGGTATCCTGACACTGACTGGAGCTGCAGTAGAGGGCATGAAGACATTGGCACTTCATGATGAAGCTCTCAGACTTCTGGGGCCTTCTCTCCTTGCATTCCAGGAATGGCTGAGACATCAGACAACCAAGGGAAGTGACACCAAGGAAAGCTGTCCCCCCTCCTGGTTTTCCCTGGCACTCTCCCCTAGGGTGTTTTCTGGATGCAGTGCAATCACTTTGGCCTCACTCTTTACAATAAATGTTTTAGTTTTTTAGGGTTATGAATATCTTTCACACACCTAAAGGAGCTGTGAAGAAGCAAAGCATGAACATTATCAATGCATGTATTCAGCCTTTGCTGTTGTGCTTCACCTAATTAAAGAGGGGTTTTAAAAGACTTGATTTAGCTCATTATTTGTGTTGTAGTTTTTGAGAAAACTTAAGTTTTTCTGAGGGAAAAACTCAGAGGTGGAGTCCTAGAGACAGTATTATGGTGACATAATAAGTACCTCTAATATTTTATTTAAATTTTGCTCCATTTAATATGTTATTGCCCATATTCCTGAGAAAATGTTTCTGATTTCTCTTTGATTTCTCTCTGGTTTTGGTGTTATATTAACAATTCCACAATGTATCTCTAAGCAGCAGTTTTGTGGGTGTCTTCATTTTTTCTTGTCAATTCTTCTGCTTATCACATGTGAAACAAATGAAAAGCACCATGAAATTTGATAGCATGATATTTGTGCAGTGCTCATCTTAGAATAGTCTTTCCTGTTCCTTGTTAGTGCCCCCATTCCATCAAGCTAAGTAGAATACTAAAACCTTCAATTTTCCCAATATTAAAATATGTGATAAAAGTTCTTAAAAATGAACCCTTTGAAAAAAATGCATTCCACTAGCTTTTATAACTTTGCTGCTTGTGGCTAGTGCTGACAATCTCCTATCTCTCCAGGTTTCACTCCAAATTCATAAGCAGTTAGATTTTTCTTTCAATTCGTGAGCAGATTTCAAGTTAGCTATTGCTCTCAAATCATCTAAATCACAGCAGCCACTTGGTCTGTTTCCTTCCATGCTGAGGCAGACTTTTTAATTTTATTTGGTATTGAAGTTTATCATGGCACAAATCTCTTCCATCAGTGCTCAAGCAATGTCAATGCCAGCCTGCTAGATCATTTTAGCACCCATTGAGGCATACTTGTTTAGTGAGAGTTAACAAAATAAATAAATAAATAAATAAAACAGGTGAACAGACTGCTTCAGATGATTCATAAACATGTGAGTTATAGTTTCTGGATTGTTTTTGGTTGGTTGGTTGGTTGGTTTGCTTGTGAGTTGTTTTTGTGTCTCAAAAACTGCCTCAAAGTCTTTTCCTGAAATCAGGATTGTCAGTCACTTTCAGAGGAGTTATGTTGATGCACATGTTTGGGGAAGGTCTTACTGGCATTTTGAAAGAGACTGGTTTTTGCCAACAGGAAAGGTATTGTGTAATTAACTCTTTCTAAGTCAATATTTATCCTCTAAACCATTAGAAAGAAAAGCTTCTTTTTCTAAGGTGGAAGACACAGGTCATCTACAGACTCTAGCTGCATTTTTTACATATTATCAGAAAGAAGGATATAGTCAGAAATCTATTTAATAGAAAAATCATTAATTTGGTGATGGTTTGTATAAATCACAATTAAAATTTTAAGAGACTCAGAGTGTTATTTGTTAAACTCATAGCAAAATATATTCTGAATCAGCTGAGATTGGATGTGAATGTCCAACAGTAATTATTCTGCTAATAGCGTAGTAGAAAAAATTTGCTTTCTGACAATTTCTGACTGACCAGAGAAACTATGGGTATAAGGACATATTTATTAGTGTAATTTACCATCTTTTGAAATAATTTCTTGCTTTTCCTGAGCTATAACACCTTCTTGTGAAATAGTATATCCTAGAAATGTTCATAAAACAAACTCCATTTAATCTCATTATAAGAAACTCTGTGGTTTCTCTCATATTGCTGACTTAAGGTCAAATTGCTTAACCTGATCTACAGTTTCATTTTGTATATGGCTTTAGTTGAAAAATTATTATTTATCTTCTATTACTATTATTTATATTCTATTACTTTCCCTTCAAATGCATGCTCCTGCATTTCCTTCTTTCACTTCCTGTCTTGTTCTCCAAAAATGCAGTTAGACAATTTGAGTTTACAAATGAAATGCATGTATAATAGTCTGAAGACTTTGCTTTGAATCATCTTACACAGCTATAATCAATGTATAACCATTACTCTGTTAAGTCCTTTGTAACCAGCTCTCAGGGCAGTACCAGTAGCTGGGACTGATGTGTTCTTACTTGATCTTTATCATAAAAAAGTCTATAATATCTATATCTATAAAAACCCTCAATCTTATCTATAAAGGACTTTGAATTTTTTTCTCCTGTAAATCTTTGTGAATTACTTATTTTCCTCTCTACATCAATGGAAACCTTTTCTCACAGCTTAACTTTTAAGTGTGTGACTAATTCTTTTGTGTTTGCAGTTAGCCACATGCATAAGTGTTCAGCCTAATGGCAAATCTTCAGTTCTTCTAAAAGCAGGAAATAAATTTTTGTGTTTTTACGACATGTACAGTATTTTGCCTTTTTTACAGATTCTAATGCCTAACTGGGGATTATAGAAATATAAAAGCTTAATGATCATCAGTCCATCCATTATCAGAATTAATTTAATTCATAATAAAATCTTGCAGCAGAACAAGAAGAACTTGCTATCTAGAGGAAGATAAAGCCTGGGAAAATCAATGCCTTATCACTTGACTGTTTTTTGTCAGTCAGATTTGTCCTCAGAACACTATAGTTCATTTAGAGCTCAGACTAACTCTTAAATTTCTAATATCTCTCATTTTTTCAGGGGATATATTTTTTTTAAATGGGATCAAGGATACTGCTCAATTCTTATGGGCCTTAAATAGGCTCAATTCTTGTGGGCCTTATGGGCCTTATTCTACGCTAACTTCAGGCATTAACATGAAATGGTTTGGAAACCAAGATATGAGAGAAACTCTGTTTTGTTGATGATCCCTTGAGTCATCAAAATGCCCTAGAACGCTACTTTTCTAAGATAATAAATCCACTGGAGAATTATCTAAACCCACCCAATTCTCATTAGGATTTTTTATTAATTTGATGTCTGCTGCATTGATATTAACAGAACATTAAATTTAAAGAAAATATTCAAAGCATCCTCTGGGATAATGTATTATATATAATATCTGAGGCTTATCCTTTTGACTGTCAAGTTTAATATCAATAAATAATATTCAAGCTCAATTACCCGTTGATAACATATTGCAGCACATTATAGATTTCCAACATTGACTACTAGGATTGCAAGTCCTCAGCAGCAAATAACATCAGAATGAAAAAGGTTTTGTGCCCATTCTCTGTTTTTTTCACTTTTAGGAATTGACAGGAAACTTTTTGTCCCAAAGACTCACCTCCCTAGGTGCAGGACATGCAGAATCCCTACTGAAGGCACCAACTCCTAGTAATCAGTACATACAAGATCACTCCCATGATATCACTTCAAATTACTGAAAAAACTTGGGAAATACAGAACTAAACTTATTATAGTAGTCCTGGGAATTTGTATCTTCCTGTGTTTCTGATTGCCTATTAGACAACGGTAGTCTTAATTTCCATTTAATTTTTATTCATGTAATTTTAAAATGACATTTCTTTTAATCTAAGATGTTTGCTGGTAACTTAAATTCTAATTGCTTGAAAAACAGGTTCCAGTGCAATTATTAAAGAAATCTTTGATTGCCTGAGGTAGATAGATATAATTTCCTAGACTGTACAAATTAATTATCATTGATCTGCTTGACATTCCATGCCTATCTCTATATATGTGCATATATATGCGAGAGATATATATATATGTGAGATATATATTTATATATATACACACACATATATATATATAACTTTAAATTTTGCTTAATAGCTGAGGGTTGTTAGAAAAGTTTCTGATCACGATGATTCATGGTACACATTGATAAGTTTTCTCACCAAAAACTGACACTGATTAATATATATGCTAAGTTCTTGCTATTATAAATGTGTCATAAAAGCAGCAGATGCTTTTTGAAGGTAAAATTAAGTTTGGGAATTCAGGGTCCTGAAACCAAAGCAGACTGGATAACTTAGTCTTTCTTCCTACTTCTCTACAATTTCTCTTTGGAAATGGCTTTAACTTTTGATGTTATTTCTGGTAATGTCTTGGCATAAAGACTGCTAACACCAGACCATTTTTCTGTGCTGTATGTGAATTTCCTAATTGTCTTCAGAGGTGATAGGTGAGGTACAGCAAGTATACCTCATTTATTTTTCTAGACAAATATTTACAATTTAATGCTATTGTACATACTGACTTCTCATGGTTATCTGCTGAATGGATAACGTAAGTAAAAGGTTACATTGCACAAACATGAATTTCATGTGGTGTAATCGTTGTTTAACATGTCAGTGTATCTCCCATATTGCATTATTTCTCATTCCTAACACTTCATAAGCCCCCTGTTTGTTTGTATTGTCATCATTAGAATTTTTTTTTATTCCAGCAGGAAATAAATTAAGTACCTAAAATAGCTCAAATGTTCTCCATGCTGAGACACTTTGGAGAGTATCCAGAGGTAAAAGGGAATAATTTTCATATTCAAGTATGATTTTTAAGTAAATTCTTGTGTCTTCGGCCATCAAATAAGCAGAATTTTTGAGAATTGAAATTTTTGATGCTTAGGTTCTTCCCATAGCCTTGCATGGATGTGGTCTGAGTGAATTAGGTAAGGTCACAGAAGGAAACCAAGCAGGTTAGGGTTTCTTTCCACTTCTAGACTAGTGACTCAAGTATAAAAATGCTCTGATTTTCCTTCATTCAGTTGAATTTGATTTTTTTTTATAAACTCTATCTTGAATTCACCAATTATGGCTATTTGCAATTGTAAATTTGAGGGGCCTAGCCATTGACCAAACACGTGATAAAACATTTTTCTATAAAACCTTCTGATAATCATTAAAACACCAAAAGCTTTTAGATGCTCCCAGTCTACACAAATGGGTTCCAGTCCATTGCAAAAGTGACTTTTCAGAACTCACCTTATTTAATGTTCACTTGGAAGGCAGAAAAAGTGTTTCCCATCAGTATTTGTCTAAAGCCTTTTGTGCCAGCTGTCTTTCACAAGGTTTCTAATTTGTCTCCATTCTGGATATCCCCTTTTAAGATCTGAAAAGCTCTTCTGAAGCATTTTTGATATTACTTGAGTTACACACATACATCTAGGTAAAGATATGTAGATTCTGTTTTCTCAGTGACAGCCTGGAACATAAACAAATGCATTTTACATTTTCAGCTGCTTAGTTTCCTAGCTCATTGGTTGCTCTCTATATTAGAAAAAACTTAAGAGATTTTCAGTCAGAGATACTATATATTTTTCTAAGTTTGATTTCATCCAAGTTTTTAATTTGGGTTCTATATACAGATTATGATGGGCAGTCTTACTTGATATATACCATAATCAAATTTTAGTCTAACTATACCCTGTGGATTGTAGTTTGCTGGCTTGTTGTTTTTCTTCGTTTTCAGATTTATCAGACAAGTTCTTCTGTTTATATGCCCTGACTTCATTTGTGCTCATGCGATGTTGTGGAGGTCTTTTTGCTTCCTCTAATGGTTTATCTTTCTTTAGCTGTCACAAACCCCATTTTGGGGAAAATGTCAGGCTTTACTCAACCTCTTCATGTCAGTGTAATCTTTCTTGTCTTAGTCAGGCTATTTCTTGTCTTGAGTCAGGTCATCTATGTCAAAACTCTTACTACGTGTTTTATTGCAAAGTATTAATTTATTTTTCAATAAGAAATAATGCAAAGATGACCTGTAACTGTTATTTATATCCACTCTCTATTATTAATTTAATAGAAAGTAAAATTCATGGAAAATGGAAATGGAAAATTCAATTTTGGGAAAAAAAACAAACAGATTTTGTCTCCTATTTATTCTGGGTTCAGGTTCAATTGTTTTGTCTTTTTTTGGTGGGGGGAGAACAAAACAATCTAAAGGTATACGAGACAAATTTCTCACTGAGATAAACTGACCCATTTTCATGTATTCAGGCTACTTAAATGAAAATGTAGTGTCTGCAGTAGTTCAAAGAGGGGTCCAAATTTTTTTAAAATGAAAATTGAATGTTTCATTGATAATGAGCTATACACAATGAAATGCTATCTAACAAGTTGATTGCTTATATTAAGTTGCCAGTCAGAAAGTGTTAACTTGGACTAGAAGAAATATTTCATCAATATAAGCTCTATGATTTTTCTCTGTATTATTTATTTCTTTTCTCTTTCATTTCCTCTTTCATTTTCTATTGGCATAGTATTTAGTAGTAAGTGAAGCATGAACACTCATTTTCACTTACAAAGCAGACCATTTACCTGCTTGGAACATAAAGACATTTAGTACATGTGCCACTGTGTTTTTCTTGTAGTAGACATAAAATACAGTGTGATTACAGAGAAAAGATGTGGGCTACGTACTTAACACTTAATGTCTTAAACATTTTTTATGGAAATATATATTCTGTTCTGCTTTTTCTCCTCTTCATGACTGTAGCATTGCAGAATAGCTACAAATTGTTGTCTTTAACCCTTTGAGAATATTTTTGACTGAAGACATTTATAACAGCAGATTATCAACATATATTCTAGCTTTGAATCACTACTGGAAGAAAAGTGGCATAATAAGTCTTCTATTTTTGCTTTGTATAGTCAAGTATATTGTTTCTTAGATAGTAATTTGGCATAGCTATGAACAGGAGGTTCGTGTGCAGTTTGTGAAACTGGAAATATTTATTTTTATCATTGTAAGTATCCTTACATGCATTTTCTATTTATTTTCCACAGTGAAGATGGTCCACCCACAATACATATACATAATTTTATAAATATCAATTCCAGTAAAGGACTGTCAGGGTCACTGTTAACTCAATAAGCTTTTTCTCCAAAGGCCTTGCCTGAGAGCTCTGTACCAAAAGGTCTTTAGCCAGGCTTTCAACATGGTCTTCACGAGCATTCACATAGCCAATTCACTGAAATATAGGTGATAAATGGGTGCAAAACTGGCGAAACTCTCAGGTTGAAAGCTTATTTTCATCATTTGTTTAATGTCCAAATGGCAGCCATTCATGGACATGTATTGCAACAAAAACTGTTCATTAACAACCTAGGTGATAGAATGGCTTTCACTCTCACCCAGCTCATAGATCATATCAAAATGGGGGAAGTGGTTCATTGCTACCTGAAGTGACCTCAATAAAATAAAAAAATAAAAAGGAGTAAAACAATACAAGCAAAGGTGAATGCAAAGCTGAATAGGACAAATACTCCATTCACGAGTACATGCCTAGGCAGACTAAGAATTAGTTTTGCCAAAAAAAGACCAGGTAAACATCAAATCTGATCATGACCTGGCAGTGTGAACCCACACCAAAGAGGGCCAGCTTCATTGTTGGTTTAACCCCAGCCAGCAACTAGATACCACTCAGTCACTCCCAGTCCTGAGTGGAAATAAAATTAAATACTCATGGCTTGAATTAAGAGAAGTTTAATAGTTGAAATGAACTAAAATATAATAATTCTAATTATTATTTTATATTAAATTATAATTGCAATGGAAAAGAGAAATAGAAAGGAATAAAACCCATATAAAACCCATATAAAACCCATGAAAAACATGTGGTGATCAATGCAATTTCTCACCACCCACTGCTGATGCTCAGGCAATTCTCCAGCAGCAACCAACCCCTCCCGGCAAACTTCCACCTGTTGATGGATTTGGCATCATGTTCCATGGTGTGGAATATTGCTTTGGCCAGTTTGGGTCAGCTGCCCTGCCCCTGCTCCTTCCCTCCAGCTGCTCATGCAACCCCTCACTGTCTGGGCCTGAGGCGTGAAAAAGTGCTTTACGCAGAGTGGGCTCTGAGAACTGCTAAACCACCCATGAATTATCAATGGCTCTTAAATGTCCCAGCGAGGCAACCCCATAGACCTGCCTGGCACAAATCTGTGCAAGCTCATTTATTCTGCAGTGTAAGCTCATTTATTCTGCAGTGCCTTCTCGTAAGGTGTTTATGGGTAGGAACACAAAACAGCCATTCTCAGTTTTGCATTATGCAGTCATGTGTTTCCATGGGGTTACAGGAGCAGAGTAAGAATCTAACACAATCTTTGGCTCCCACCTATAACCTTGTAAGAAACTTGTAAGTTTCAAGAGCATGAAACTAAAAGGTATTTGAACTCCTTCTGAAAAAATGTGATTTTTGAATTTCTCTCTGTATCTTGACTATGTAAAGCTTTGTACAGAGTCTGCATGGAGAGGATGCCCCAACAAAAGGTTTCAAAGACTGTTAAATTTCTGCCCATCAAGTGACCTTACACACCACTTTTTTACAGTTCTGTACTGTAAATGGTGTCTTTATTTCATGGGACTCTTTCCTATGCTTTTTACTTGATGTTTCAAAGCACTTTGAATATGAATAAGTGGTAAATACACTTAAGCCTGTGTAAGTAGCCACTTTGATTATGTAAACTCCTGTCTTAAGAGATTTCTAAGTATCTCCATAAACAGAAAATAATTTGCTTCTAAGAAAAAAACATATTATGTTAGTCCCTAGAATGCTGTAGTTGAATGTTACTAGTTATCTCAATTGTCTGCTTGCATATCTAGTTCTCACTTCTCAATAATTCAAAATGAGATGAATTATGTGAGCTGGAGCTAATAAACTTTAGAGATAGCTCCTTGTTCCCAGAAAGAAGTAGATATTTCTAAACCAGAAGTTTTAAAAAAATTTGGGGAGAAAAAACACCACTAAAAAAAAAAAAAAAAAAAACCAAAACAAAACAAAACAAAAAAACTAGGAGACATTCTACTGTACAGACAAATAGTTTTGACTGCAGAAGATTTTTATCCATAATAGCAGAGAGGTTTTATAGGAAGCACTTCATAGTGTTTGTTGTAATTTAACCCCAGCCAGCAGCCAAGTCCCAGGCAGCTGCTCACTCACTCCCCTCCAGCAGGATCAGGGAGAGAATCAAAAGGGTAAAAGGTGGAAAACTTGTGGGTTGAGATAAAGACAGTTTAATAGGGAAAGAAACCCCTGTGCTCACTAGCAAAGCAAAACAAGGAATTCATTCACTGCTTCCCAAGGGCAGGCAGGGGTTCAGCCATCCTGGGAGAGCAGGGCCCCGTCGCATCTGATGGGTTACCTGGGAAGACAAACACCAGCACTGCAAACATTACCCCCTTCCTCCTTCTTCACCCCACTTTAAATATTGAGCATGATTCCACACGGTCTGGAATATCCCTGTGCTCAGCTGGGGTCGCCTGTCCCAGCTGTGTCTCCTCACCAGTGTGGCAGCAGGAAAAGCAGAAAAGGCCTTGGCTCTGTGTGAGCCCTGCTCAGCAATAACAAAAACATCTCTGTATGATCAGCCCTGGGTTCAACACACATCCAATACACATCCTCTTACCAGCCACTGGGAAGTAAATTAACGCTACCAGCCAAAACCAGCAGAGTGCTGAATCTTTAACCTCATGAGAAACTTGGCAAAATCCTGATCTAGACATAAATACCATTTAGAAAAAGATGCAAGCCTATTTCCAGAAAATTAAATGCACTTCCTTTTCTGATTGTAGACTCATGCACAAGACAAAATATCAACTAGAACCCAAGGAAATTTTAAATTGTGCATAAAACAGAAATTCTAACACACATCACGCTTCCAAATTCAATAAAAATTATGAAAATGTACTCTTATTAGCCCCATGTAGAGTATAGTGCTATTAAAAAACTGCCATATTTACTTCTTGACTTTTTAAAGCATCCTGAAGAAGACTAAATTTACTAGAACAAGATATTTGGCCTATTTTTTACCTTCACTATTCAAAATGGTCATCACAACTTTCCAAAATTTAGTAATATTACAATACATCTGGGAAAAAAAGTTTAGAAAATAAAATTAATTTAGGAAAGAATTTTCGTATCTATGAGTTTCTAGTCCTCTTAGAACAGCTGTATGTCTTGGCTAAAAAAAAAAAAACTAACAATATTTTCCTTCTCTATATAAGGATCCTACCATGATTTTGGAAAAGATACATTGGATAGCTGTACTGCTTTTTTCAATAACATGCCTTCTCATAAGACATTCCTGGAATGAAATATGCATTTGTTTTCTTTCATATAAACTGTCATAGAAACCAAACAGTTGATAAATTGCAGGTAAGTGATGGTGTTAGTTTGCTAATTGTTTTGGGGATTATTTTACATGCTATAACTGTTGCCACAGAAATGCCTGCATTATACCTTTGTGTTTAGCTTGAAGATTTGTCAAGCTCAGCACAGGTTGTGAAGATTTTACATGTTAGTGATCTGAGTAGAGTTTCATCCTGATGTCTTTAAACTACTCACTGCTGAGGTTACAGTTCCCCAAAGCAGTTTCATTTGCTGATATTATCATCTTCACAGCATCTCAAGAACTGTATACTATGTATAACTTTCTTATTATTTTAGTACCAGAAAGTTTCCCATTACCATTGGTAAAGCTTTAATTTTCTTGTCCTCTAACTTTCACTCCCACAAGTATGAATATTTGCTGAAAGTAAACTTTATATGTAAACTTTCCTGTAACAATGTCTATCCCTAGACCGTGATGGAGTAAGGCTTTGGATTTAGCACTTTTATCATCTTCTGAATCATTCCCATCTGCAGTGCAAAGTCCCTCACCATCTGTACCGTGCCTGATAACTTATGCAGGCAATACAAATACTTGCCTCCTATTTCCATCAAGGGCATTTTTTTTAAAGATGAGCAATTTCTCTTGCAGCCATTTCTAATTCATCAAAATACAAAACTTATACATAACAATCAACCATTTTTCATCAAACTGAATGACTGATGACAAATTATCTCAATTTCTTTTGGGAAATGAGACTGGAATGAGGTCTTGCACACTCACACACTGCAGTGGCAGCCCATCACACATAGCCCGTGTGAGCTCTGACACTACTCTGGCTGCTTTCACTCAGAAATTCCCATGGCCTTGTGCACACAGATAGAGAGCCCGTGCTCCCCCAGAAAAATAGTCAGAAATTAAGTTTAATGAGAATAAATGACAGACTGAAATGTCAGGAGTACACCTTTTTTAATGTTTAATGGAAGAAATGACAGCTCAGGTGCAGGGCATGGCCATTCAAGCACTGTTACCAGCTGCTGCTTTCATCCCCTTATCCTTCTAATTCCCTTGTTCCTTCTCCAGCCACTCTAAATCCCAAGGATGCCTGCAAGTCCTCTGGCCCCATGGTAATGGTTGTCCACCCTGGCCATGAGGCTGATCACTTCCTGCATCTGTAGAGACAGGTTACTCTCAAACCTCTGCCCTGCTTTGTATGGCAATGAATTCTTCATCACATAACAGTGCTATCCATGATAATTTAGGGTAAATCAAAGCCTTTGAAAAGAAAAAATATTATCTTCTGCAGGACAGAGGAGAATAAAATGGTGCAATCTTAAAAGGCATCAGAACAGAGAAGGAAGAAATGAGATAAGGTGTGCATGGATTATTCCAGTTGGTGATCTGCACAGATCATGTCTGTGCTGCTCATGGAGAGAAAGCCTTCTAAGGTAGCCAGCAGCAAAACTATTATCTTCTTCTAATCCAAACATCAGTTTTATTCTTACATTGTGCATTGGGTTTGTGTGGCAGGTTTTTGGTAGCAAGAGGGGGACTACACGGCTGGCTTCTGTAAGCAGCTGACAAAAGCTTCCTCTGTGTTGGACAAAGCCAATGCCAGATGAATCCAGGATGGACCAACCTGCTGCTGCCAATGCTAGACCAATCAGACATGGTGGTAACACCTCTGCAATAACATATTTAAGAAGTGTAAAAATTATTATGCAGAAGTAATTGCATCCAGAGAAGAGTGGAGTGAGAATATATGAGAGAATCAACTCTGCAGACACCAAGGTCAGTCACCAAGGAGGGGCCCAGGCCCAGGGGAGAGCTTCCCCTGCAGGCTGTGGTGCAGGATAGGGTGAAGCAGCTGTCCCTGCAGCCCATGGAGTTCCACAGGGAAGCAAACATCCACAGGCAGCCCATGGAGGAGATCCATGCAGGACCACACAAATGCCTGAAGGAGGGCTATGAATCCATGGGAAACTCATGCTGGAGCAGGCTCCTGAGAGGCATCTGCAGACCTGTGGGGAGAGAAGCCCACACTGGAGCAGGTTTCCTGGTAGGACTTGTGACCGTTTGGAAGGGACCCAAGCTGGAGATGCTCATGAGGAACTGTAGCCCGTGGGAAGGATTCATGCTGGAGAATTTCATGGAGAACTGTCTTCTGTGGGAGGGAGCCCATGCTGGGGAAGAGGAAGAACCCCTCTCCTTGAGCAGCGACAGGAACAAGCTGTGATGAACCAACCATAACCCCCATTGCCATCTCCCTGCACTGCTGCGGGAGGAGTTAGAGCTGGGAAAGAGGGAGAGGTGGGGGGAAATTGTTATAAGATTTGTTTTACTTCTCATTATCTTGCTCCGATTTTGGTTGGTAATAAACTCATTTTTTATCTCTAAGTCAGGGCTATTCTGCCTGTGACAGTAACTGGGGAGTGATCCCTCCCTGTCCTTATCTCGACATATGATTCTTTCAATATATTTTATTATCCATGTCCAGCTGAGGAGGGGAGTGACAGAGCAGCTTCATTTGTAGTAATTTATTACGTATAACAAATATAGAATTAAGAAAACGAGTACATGTGCTAAAGATGAGGATATTGCTGATAGTAAATTGAAGATAAATATCTCACTGCTGGGCTGCATCATATGTGTATATACTGGAAATATATAGTTAAAAGAAAATCTTGATAACTTAAATTGTCATAATTAACAGATACTCCAATAACATGGTTGTAAAGAAAATTTCCCATTCTAAGAAGATAATAAGCCTTATTTTCAAGACCAATTAATCTAATTTCTGTGTCCAGATATTTCTATGCATTTGTCAGCAAGGTTGAATATTTTTCTCATAAGTAGATGCAATTTTCACAAAGACGTCACCTTCAAATATTCTTTCAAATAGCCAGAATAAGTAGATTTTCTTAAATCTGACATCCCAAGCTTTATATTCTTAGCCTTTCAATTATTATTTTCAAACTTTTCTGATTGTTTTATTAAATTTTTTGTGTGTTTTAAAAACAATTGACATACAGTTGTATAGATCTGCAATTACAAAAGCCAAACAACTCCAGACTGTGCAACATATTTGTATTGTTTTAGATAATACAATGCTTTTCTGGTTTAGCTATGTTTAAATTGGAAGTAATTAATATTAATTCTAAATAATTTAAATAATTATAATATTAAGTCTGTAAAAAATGATTTTAATAAATTTTGGAACAATACTGCCTCATTTGGGACAGAGCCTATTTCTTAATCTGAATGGAGTATAGATGTTTAATATTTTCCTAAGGGGATTTCCATCATATGCACTCTATGCTTCTTATTTAATGCATAACATCAATCACAATGGATGTAGACTCATATTTTCATTCAACTGCAAGAGATTTTTCTTTACTTCTTTCAATTTTATGATGTACAATTTGCTAGTTCTCTAACAGGACCAAATCTCCATTTGGTTTTATTCCATCTGAAAATGCATTTTGATCTTCCTTAACTCCATTAGGCATTGGTTTTCTTTCACTTTTGTTTTTCCCCCTTCCTCTGCTTCAGGAATTTTTATCTTATTTTTATTGATTTTTTGTATTTGCTGAGCAATGCTGGAATATTTCAGCACTTGCTTGTTTCTTCAAAATTTCATTTATTTATGCCAAGAGTTACTTTAAACTCCATTAAAACTGTTTAAAGTTCAGAAAAGCTATATTCA
This sequence comes from Chloebia gouldiae, assembly GCA_003676055.1. Taxonomy (NCBI): domain Eukaryota; kingdom Metazoa; phylum Chordata; class Aves; order Passeriformes; family Passeridae; genus Chloebia; species Chloebia gouldiae. The sequence continues at coordinate 9,424,342 of QUSF01000007.1, forward strand.
ATGAGTGTAATGAACTTCAGATCTAAGTCAGTATGACTAAACCATAGCCAGTAAAGGAACCTCACCTCTGTGGAAAATTCTCTTTTCTCTTCTTTCATACTTTTCCCAGTCCAAAGTCTTATATCTTTGATCAGATTTCAGGTCATCTTGACATCTCTTCTGAAGTCTGTGTCTTCTGAAATGAGGACCATTTTCTTCTTCACCTCCATACATAAGATTTTTTAGTCATTTAGTTTTGGGGTTTTTTTGTTTATTTTTCTCTTGGTTGGTTGGTTGGTTTTCTTTTCATTTCAATCTCTCACTTTGCTAGCCGAAAGTTTCACAGCAAAATTACCACATCTTACTTTATTCATTCTACTGAAATACTATTGGTTTAAGTACAGATAGGAAATTATAGCTGTCAAGGAGTTAAGATTAAAATATAGTTTAGACCCCATTCCAAAATACATATGTTGATATGTTGTATTGTGTTTGACAGTAGATGAAAAAAAAAACAAAAAACAAGTTCAGTAAATGCATCGGAATTCTCAATTCACATTATCTAGCTGGACTCCTGCAAACTCTGTCCTATTGAACCCTTGCTATATTTGGCTAATATGACTGGAATTGCCAACTTAAGAAGGATGTGGACTTACTGCAGCAAGTCCAGAGAAGGGCCATAAAGACAGTCTGGGGGCTGGAGCACCTCTCCTGGGAGTCTGGGACGCTTGGGCTTGTTCAGCCTGGAAAAGGCTCCAGGAAAACTTCTTACCAGGCTTCCAGTAACAAGGGATCTTCCAAAAATGCTAGAGAGGGATTGTTTGCAAGAGCATGTAGTGATAGGACAGGGGGAATGGCTCTGAACTGAGAGGGGGCAGGTTAATGTTAGATGTTAGAGAGGAAATCTTAGTTTGAGAGGGTGGTGAGACACTGGCACAGGTTGCCCAGAGAAGAGGTCAATGCTCCATGCCTGCAAATGTTTAAAGCCAGGTTACAGGGGTTTGTACATCCTGGTCTAGTGAAAGGTGTCCCTGTCCATAGCAGGGAGGTTGGAATAAATTACCTTTAAGGCTCCATTCAGCACAAACCATTCTATGAGTCTGTGATTATTCAACAGCACCATTTGGATTCTGAAATTGCTTTTCTGCAAATCTTTGTGTGAGTGTATGAAGTGCTGTCATTTCTGAGATCAAGATGTGTTGTTTGTTCATAAAATACACTTCTATAAACATATTTTAAATAGTCAGACACCATGTTGGCAGGGTTTAGAAATACTGCTTGAAGAAATACTGAATGTCTGATGTCTTTCAAACACTGCTTAGAATCTCTTGAGTTTTAATTGTCTAAAAAAGCCAATGTCAATCTCTGACAGTTTCAAGAATTCATGTAGGAAGTGCCCAGATCTTTATCAAATGAATGAATAAATAGCGTATTAAATGTTCAATGGCATTTTATCTTAAACAAAGTTTTGATTTAATTTCAATTGCTTTTCCAGAATACTTGTTCATTCAGAAATTACAGTTTTCTGTTTCTTGAATTCGAACATTGTCAGAACTAACTTTCCTGTGCCATTAAATAAATTAAAAAAAAAAAAAGACATATGGAACAGGCATTTTTCCATGAGTATTCAGATATACCTGGGGTATTTTTTGAACTAGATAGCTTCTTTTTACCTCTCTCATAAGTGCATAAGTTTCTTTTTTACCAGAAGTACTTTGTGAAGAAGCATTTGATTGTTAATCTGTGTACAGCCAGAAAAAAGGAAGGCTCATTCCTGCATTAGCAACCTCATTTCCAAAGAGGATTACTCTCTTATGCAAAGATCAATGAAAGTATTATTAAATCTCCCAGCCCTCTTCCCTTCCTGTGCAAAGCTGATATTACCAATTATTTTAAATATGTCTGACTCTAATTATAGTGAAATATTTTTGGCATGAAGTGGACGGATGTTGAATATTTTATATCAGCCTGATCTCAGAAGGAGTTCTAAACTATTTAATACCTTAGAAGATGTCATTGGGCTAAAAGGGATCACTTTAATAACAATCCATCTCACTATCATTTTTGTCAACTGTATGTACATTTAATTTTTCTTCCTAACAAATGATTTACCCTCTTTCTGTCTGATAAAACAATGGATCAGTTGACCCTGGGTTACTAAATTTCCATATTTATTTTAATTCTGGAGTATGTGAATAGTTTAATTTATCTTTTACCTCAGAACGTGCCTTAAACTATTTTCCTCTACTATGTAAAAAGAAGTTTTGTGTCAAATACGCTTGAGCAAAAACATCAGAATATTTATGGCAGCAATGCATTTGGCCAAATATTTAAAAGACTGTATCATCTGTGGCATACTTGAAATAAAGTTATGCTGTAAAAACAATTCTAAAGTCAGTGAAATCTAATAAAAAATGACACTTGAATACAAGAAACTAGGATCAGTAGCTTTAATGAAATGTACCCAAACTATACATTTGTGCATAAAGACACACTTTTGAATTTATACTTTGCAGATAGTCACATCTCAAATGTTGGAGAATGGCAGGAAAAAAACAAGCAAGCAAATGACATCCAACCAGTCTTGTTCAGATAAATGGAAAAATGCCAAAACAAAACAAATCCCACGGATCTTGACAATTATACTTTCATTGTATTTCTCTGATTATATTCTACCGTATTGCCTTCCCATTTATTTAACCTGGCGTGTCCTCCCTTGCAAAATACATTGCAATATCTGTAGAAATGGTAATAATTTCCCACAGGACATTTAACATTTTCACCATTTCAAGACTGCATTTTAAATTTACATTTCCCTGAGGCTGTAAGTGTTGAGACAATTGTCCAGATGCATAACTGCAGACCATGTCTGTGGTGTGCAGCTTGAGACGAGATGTCGTCAATCAAGTTTTAGCATAGTTCTAGTTTAGAGGAAATGGGACCAGCTTTGCAACTGAAAATAGGTGCAGCAGGGAGCCAATGACACCCATCTTGATTTACAGCACATATCTTGCAGAGGGTTCTGTGGCATGGTGCCCACTCCAATCACCTTTTGTTAGCTGGGAATTTATGTTAGGAGAAACTCTGCTGGAGGAGAAAAAAACAAGTTAATAGATCATCTGAGAATCACAAAATAAATAGAACAAAACTGAATTGTGTTCTATTCTAAATTTTATTCTTAGTCTGTATGCACATTTAGAATACAATTCAATTCTTAATTTTTGAGTAATTTGGGATGGAAATTTTCATCATTGTCTGCAACAATGATTGTTGTTTAACTAAAGAAGAAAATTAAGTCATGTTAAAAGAAAAGTCTGATATGCTTATAGTCATCTAGTTATTTTCTCCTCTAAGAGAAGGAGAAACAATGCTATTCTTCCAAATGGAGCAGGTTTGGTATCCTGGACTCTATCAGTAATTGTGTTGCCAGCAGGATTCGGAAAATGAGTGACCCGCCTGCACTCAGTACTGGTGAGGCCACACCTGGAGTCCTGCGTCCAGTTCTGGGCCCCTGAATTCTGGAAGGATATTGGAGGAATGGAGCAAGTCCAGATGATGAAGCTGGAAAAAATTCTTGAGCACAAGTCCTGTGAGGAGTGGCTGTAGAGGTTGGGTTTGTTAAGCCTGGAAAAAAGACAGCTCAGGGGAGACTTTATCACTCTCTACAGCTCCCTAAGAGGAGGTTCTAGCCAGGTGGGGGTCAGTTTGTACACCCAGACAAGCAGCAACAGAACATAATCTCCAACTGGACCAGGGGAGGTTTAGGTTGGACATTAGAAAAATTTCCTTCACAGAAAGGGTGATTTAGACACTGGATTGGGCTGCCAGGGAGGTGGTGGAGTCACCGTCCCTGGAGGTGTTTAAGGAAAGGTTGGATGAAGCACTCGGAGCTATGGTCAAATCGACAGGTTGGTCCTAGGCTGGATTAGATGTTCTCAGAAGTATTTTCCAAGGGTTCCATGATTCTGTGTGAAGTTAATTAATAACTTAATTTGTGTTTTCAGGAAGAAATCTTTCAATTCCATTGACTTATGCTAACCAACAGCTCCTCTTACAGCAATAAAATGTTTCAAAGGAGATAACTTGTCTGAGTAAGAATATAATGAGTCTTTAAATGTGTCCTTCTAGAGATGTATTCTCATAATTTTTTTTTTTTTACTTTTTTTCTTTTTTTTTTTAAATAAAGAAGAGGTCAGTTCCTGTATTCTTGAGATGAAAAACCATCACCTTCTCAGGAAGAAGGTGATGAAGGTAGGATCCTTGCCTGATAAGATCAACATATACTTTCAAGGCATAGGAAAATGAAAGCAGTAAAACATCCAGAGAAATGTGTTCTCTTGGATCTCAATATTTGTGTCCACTTAATTTCCAGAGTAATTTGATCTGGAACCGTTCATAAGGTACAATTAATTACCCTTTTCTCTTACATATTGCCAAAGGTATTATTATAACATGATGCTAAAAAATAAAGGAGTACTACAGTACTTAACTATATACTTAGAATGTAGATTCTAACCATTCCACTTTATGGTGTCAGAGTTTTAACACAGATGGAAAATCCTCTGCAGGCTTCTTATAGTGCTGTACTTAGGCTGTAGTCAATCTTTGAGTAGAGAGCATAGTGCAAAAGAATGTTACCTACATGATATTAAATATGAAAAATAAGGAGTTGTTGCAGGTTATTCAGCTTTGTATGTTTTTTCTAAACTTAGCTTGACATTCCCAGTTCATTTCTGGTAAAAGCACACACACTGTATAAGCTGTTTTGTGGATTAGCTGAAATATTAGTGGTTCAGAGCAATTAATTAATGATTATTCAGTGGAATGAATAGTAAAATATTGTTTTCCTGTGATAGACTAACTTAGGGAGTCATTTGAATAAGCAGGAGTCTTGAATAATTCTATTCACTCAAACTCATGTATGGGGCATTTAGAAAATGTTTCAGTGTTTATCACAACTCTGTAATAAATTTGTAAGCTTGATTAGAGCCAAGGTCATTACAAGTTACTGCATAGCAAAACTGTTGCCAAACTTATTCTGTAAAATAACATTACAGGAGTTTTTATTCTTTCTAGAGGGTTATGTGAAAAGAATTTTTGGTGGCAATGGTAATCAAAAGAATGGCATTTTTTTGTACAGATGATCAGTTCATACTCTGAAAAAGCCTCTTGTTGTGTTTAACATGGTCATCTACATTAACAATGGATGCACAGCACTTACAGACAGATGAATGAAGGTAGTATGGCCCAAAAGCTATTTATTTAGCTGCACAGTGTACCCTATTTCTCTGGCCACCCAAATCAAAGTTCACACTGCAAGCCAGATACTCTTTGACTTAGTTAATGTCACATACAGGACAGGCTTCAAGAGAAGTTTAAAAAAAACCCCAAAACTATCAAAACCACCAAATCCCAAACCTTCCAAAAGACAAAGATGCCTAAAATACCACACAAAAGACTCCTTTTAGCAGTTCTAAGGGTATCAAAAGTCCTGATGAGAAAAAGGATGAGGGAGAATATTTTTCATCATTGAGGGAAAATAAAATTTTAGGATGGGATTTTGCTACTTTGTAGTACATTTGGTCTATGTCATGGATTTTGGCCAGGTCTTTTTAATTGTCCATGCTTCAGGTCCTGCCAGATATGTATCACACTCATGCTTCCCTTGCCCATCTCTATTATCTTTACCAAGACTACGGAATACATGAGACAGGAAGACTTATTTAAAAAATAATATATATGTGCAGCTCCTGTTACGCATTGCATAGAATTCTTCAGAGCAGTCTCAATTATTTATGGAGTTTACACATTATCCAGAAGCAGAGCTAGTATTTATGTAGTCTGCAAAGCCTAAGTATTTTTCTTAGTATTTTTCTTATGAATGGGCACCTTGGACTGCTTAGCATTCCATGCTCTGCTGTGTCCTACCTCATTAGTCCTGGAAGAGTGTTGGCAGAATAACTAGGAAAAAACTCCAGGAATTTTCACTGTTGCAAAGCCACTTCTGCACATCATGCAGGATGTGTCCAAATATCTGCAGTGCAGCTTCATAGACTTGGGTAAGTCTTTTTTATTTTTTTTTTCCTAGCTAGAGAACTGAAATGAAGTCAGTATTTTATTTTGGTTGCCTTTTGGATTTCTGCTTATTTGTTTCTCTCTTAAGTAGCTACATGGAAAAATATAACTCAAATCCAGTGGAATTGTGTCTGCCATTTAGTGAGTAGTACAGAGACCTCCTACTTCACAGCAAAATTTTCTGCACACTGGACTGTCCCGCTCACAGATTACCTGAAAAACATTTCACCTCTGATTCTTGTAGGAAAGCATCACACAAATGCTTTCACATGATTTCTAATAGGACACCTTAAATATTTTTCTATAAATATATTATTCAAAATATAAAATTTAATATTTTACTCCTTCACTTTCATTGAAGTCTCTTAAACCTGTCTGAGAGTCTTAGCCATTCAAATTGTTTATTATTAGTTAATGCACCAATTTTGGCTGAAAATGTATGGAAGATGAACATTTCAGTTCAGCATAGAAACCAAGATGAGGTTCATAAAACAGTTCAGGTTTCTATCTCTAGAGCTCAGACTCTGCAGAGAGGTCAGCTGCTGTCAGCTGCAATTATGCAGCCAGGAACCTGCATCAGCCAGTGCAGAACAGAGAAATCAACAACCTGGGAATGAACCAGTCTATTTTATTTAGAAATAAACTTGAAGCATAGGGGTATGTACTTGAAGGGACTTCTGCTAGCATGATGTAAATGTATAATTGAAGAGTGTTTACACAGTATAGTTATTGACTTCTGAAAAACTGAGAACGAATTTCTGAATGTCACTTTGGTCACTTTTAGGAAAAAAAAAGATAAAACTAGATAACAGGAAAAATTAAAAAGCAAAGATTTTTTTTAAATTTTTGTATACATATTTAATATGAAGCAGATTCTCCAACAAGTTATTCTTTCAGAAGCTCTTCAATCACATTATCAGAAAGGAGAAAATAAGGAGAACTTGGTGCTGCAATGTAGAGAGGGAATCAGCCCACACTGTACGTGCATGGACACATATGATCTGATCCTGCCTGGAGCTAGACTCCCATCCATCGCTGTCCAAGACATTTTCATGGAGATAATAGAGTCCCTAGCAGATCTCTAGCTGTTTCATCTGGTTTTGAAGTGGCATGTGGAAATAAGGTGGGAGAATCAATGGCATCTAGAGTGGTACTGGAAGGCACAGCTTAGGTTTAGCAGATCTCAAATCAAGGTGTCTGCATGTGTGGCAAGCACATTTTTCTCACTCTCAGGATTTTTCATAGAGGCGCACAGAGAGAAATGGAAGAGAAAACAATTTCTATTTCTGCTCCTTGTTTTTCCTATATGGAATGTGTTTGGAGAATTGTTTACCTGGAGTGAGTGCTTGATTGGATTCTGGTGAGGATTGTTTGAGCCTGATGGCCAATCCAATCCACCTGGGGCTGGACTCTCGCAAGCAGGGTCACAAGTTAGTTGGATTAGAGACAGAGGAGGAGAATGTAGTATATAGTTTTTAGTATCCTCCTTTTATATAGTATATTATTGTATTTTATCATAATTATAATAAAGAAATAATTCAGCCTTCTGAACCGAGTCAGACATCATCACTTCTTCCCACTGGGTTCACCTGCCTCTACAACATGCATGTGCTTCCATGTATGTGTGGACTTCATGTGCCTGGTGCCCTTTTTCACACCTTTCCTAGTTCAGCTACCGCCAAAGCAAAATACAGTTCATCACTTTCTGAGTTATACTAGTCAGGGTTGCATCAAGTTCTTGGATTCCCAAAGGTCTTTCAGAAAAGATTAACTTCCTCTAGGCAGTTAATTTGAAGTCTGAGAATCTTCATGTGGTCTAGGTCCTATAGAGTTTGATGGAGATGTTGCTGATGCAGCAAACAGATTATTTTATTGTAGACCAGACCCAGATATGTCCTGTAGTGTGAGCTGAAATATGCTACAGACTATAAATTCACTGAGTAGCTCTTCACAACTTCATCAAGAGCTCAGAACTGTGGAGGCACATATGACTCTAACATGAGGTCTCATAGTTTTTACCAACTTCATATACTCGTTGAAATCATGACAAGGTTAATAAGTAATAATGACAATTAAAAAAAAAAAAACCAAAAACCAGAAAAGACTAAAGATCAAAGAACACATTCCCAGACATTTGCTGCTCACAACAACTAGCACCATGGGACTTGATGTGGCGACTGCTTCTTGAAAGGACATCTCTGCTTGTCAGAAGTCTAACAAAGAATTTAGTCTCATAGACATGACAGTGTCAAAACTGTAACTCGCTTTTATCTTTTAAGGCTTGTAAGTATCTTCCATATACCAAACATATTTCCAGGAAAATCTATCACCCTTCATCCTCTGAAACATGTGACATTTCATTCAGCATTTTTTGGGCAGATAAATTCCATGGAAATGAAAACAAAATACATTTCAATCACATAGCCTGGTAAGGAATATGTACTTATATACTGCATTACATGTCATAGAACTGTAAGTTTTTAGTAGAAGAAACCAGTCTGTGGCTTTATAAAACAATATTTTTTTTGTTTATAAATAAAATGAAAAAAGCAATAAAAATTTAAAACCTAGTGACACTGATGAAAAAATCATGAGGTTGGTTTTGTCTATTTAATTCATAAGTAGATAAATTTAGTTGAAAAGGATTAGATTGCAGAACAGAGTCCTTCATACAATAATATAATCAGTACAACAACATGCACAATTTTGGATTCCTACTGCTGCCACCAAAATATTATTGTGATGGCCATTCAGATTTAAGAAGAATGCCCTAATTAGCTTGTAATTATGTAAATATGTTTTTTTTTTAAATAGCAAACAAGTTATCACGTGATGAGTTAAAGGCAGTTGCTTTCCTCGCTTCTAATAATTTTGTTAAATATTCACAGTTTTCACATTATGGATTCAGGCTACTTATAGCTTTGATATACAATTTAGCATTAGGTGGTTGGAGTGCTATCTTTGAATTTATCAGATGAATTGCTTGAATTTAATTTGGGCAGAAAGGCACCTATTGAGGAAACTATTTTCAGTTAGGCAATGAGCTGTTAACAGCAATGTTTGGAATAAATACATTTTATCAGCATTTACAAAGGCACCCTACTAGGTAGCAAGCAGAATAGTACATTTCATGGTGCAATGTAATTTCTTTGCCCTAAAAATAGCATATTTTTCCCCTTTCAAGTTCAAGAATCTTGTAGGGACAGTGTTACATTTGTTTTGCCTCCAAGTACAGTTGCAATACTTTAAAGGGATGACATTTTGCAAACAAAATGTATTCCTCTACCTCACAGAAACAAATGTATAAAGCAGTTTTCTTTTAAAATTATATATTTGGAAATGTATGTCTTGGAACATATAGATTTTTTGGTAGGTATCCAGAAAGAAAGGTAAAAAGTATGGTATTGTAAGGTACTATAATTTGTAGATCTTCATGAACAGTCTCTGAAGGCACTTGAACTCCATGGCATTGCAAAAGAGATGCTTGTTCTTCTCTTAGAAGATGAAAACTTTCACACAGATGCAGCCTTGGAAACATGAATGGCAAGAAATCTCAGAAGACTGAATGCTTGAGATAGGAGGTGTAATAGTGCAGTATTTAAATTGTGATATTTAAATCTATCTTGGTATGAAGGAGTTAGAAGAAGCTAACCAAGTGTCACAAAGTCTGAGGAGATAAAGACAGACCAGCATCAGCTGCTGAACAAACAGCTGGTGACTTGGACTTCAGCACTTTTGTTTACCAGTAATCCAAATCCTTTTGTATGCAAGTACATGAAACAATATGGTCAAACATTTTGTCCTGCACCATGGACCTCAGCAAAAATAATGTAATTGAAATAAATAAATATAATTAAAATAATATAATGAAAAAAGTAAGGAATACAGAAATAAAGACTTTTAATTTAATGTTTTTTTCTAACTCTTGAAAACACAGTGTAATAAAATTGCTGGAGATTTTTAAATAACAAAGTACCAAGGCAAACAATTCTAAAATCCTATAAAACTCATGTTTTGTGTTTCTAATTTTAAAAATGCCGTATTACTTGGTAAGATAACATGCTGTAGATGTCATATTCACAAAGGTCTGCAATTCATTGCACTTTCTATATATTTTTTAATAGCTACATAAGTAAAAACTAGGGCACAAAGCTCAGTCTCAGTTCAGCAGTCTTTCAGATCTGAATATGTGAGCTTAATGTGTCCTTGATGTTACAGCTATGTTATGTTTTATGTTATGTTAATTTTTTTGAAATTAAAATATTATTTCACATTGTCTCCAAATTTTCTGTGCATAATGCATATTATTGTCTATGATCATCTCAGGGAATGTGAGAAGATCACAGAAAAAGTTTAGGAGAAGTAGCTTACTGCTTTTAACTTATTACTTTTGTGAGAATCTTTATTGATTTTTGTTTGTTCTTGGTCTGTGTTGCAGTTACTGTACTGGATTTATTGAATTACAAATAAGACTAGAATGCTCTCCAGATAAATGATTCGTTGTCATATTTACATGAAATATGTAAATTTTTTATTAAAAAAAACATAATTGACAGGTAAATGAATCTATCACAATGGTAGTATACAAATGGGTATTAGAAAATATGCATAATGTTGTTACAAGGATCTTTGTGGCCCTTCTCTGAACCCTCTGCAGCCTGTCCTCATCTCTTTTGTATAATGGGGACCAAAACTGAACACAACATTCCAGATGTGGCATGGCAAGCACCAAGTAAAAGGAATTTACGAGACACAGCATCCTGTGTGGGCAAGCTCTATGGTGTGGGAGCAGTTAATCTCTGTCTATTTTTGCTTTCTTTTCATCCTTGTGGGTGTTTGTCTTTTCTAACCTGTCTGTTCTTTGCTTTCTGTAATATTTTTTCTCTTTTATTTGTTTTGTTTTCATTGAATCAATATGCAATTTTTGCTTTTTTTTACTTTTTTATATGCCTTGGAAATTAATAATTAGCAACAAGCTAACCTGAAAAATTACCATCATGTATTCAGTATATGTGTATGAATAAAGAAGCAAAAACTAGGGGAAAACAATGGAATACAAGAACATATTATAAATAATAGGCTTGTAAAGCTGAAGAAAACAGAACAAGCAGCCAGAAGGATGAAATTCTAGTGAAATAAAATTCTTGTATTTAAAATACTACTCCTGTATAAGAATTTTATTCTAAAAGTATAGTTCTTCTTAAAAAAAGTGTTTTACAAATGACACCAAAAAGCTGTCATGCATAAACAAATTTGAGGAAGACCATTTGAAAATAGAAAGTCTTATTTAAGCAAAAGAAACTAGATCCAAATACTGTAACTGTAACTTAATTCTAAATTGTGTTTTACTAAAGGGGATAAAATGGGACACTGAGAAACATTCTGTCCTGGGAAAATATTTTACCCCTATAATAATGTGTTCAAACAATTTACAGTGCCAAAACGAAGAAGTTTTCCAAGATTCTATATGGCCAAATATTGATATAAAGGATGTTTGAGTAAAAAGAAGCCATAGGACAATACTAAAATGAACTAACCACTTCACTGTGCAAAAGTTTAGGAATATCAAGTATTAAAGTTTATTGTAGCAGAAGTCACTGCTCAGGAATAGTCTCATATGAAATGTTAATAAAAAGAATTTTCAAATAAATTAATAAAATGAATACCAGAAAACTTCTAGAACCAGATGGTATTCACATAGGGTTCTAAGGAAAATGAAATATGAAAGTGCTGAGTTGTTAACTACAGTGTGTAATTTATCACTTAAGATGTCCTTTGTACTGGAGGAATAGAAAATGGCAAATGTGACACAATTTTTTTAAAAGGGCTTTGGAGAACTATAAAATGGAAAGTCTATATCTGCACTCAACAAACTGTTGAACTTATAATAGAGAATAAATTACTAAAAATGATATAGTAGAAAGTCAACACAGATTCTGTAGTTATGCTGCACAAATATAGAGCAAATTTAGATAAAGAAGGTGACAAGGTTGATAGAGATAACTATTGATATATCTACTTGGTTTTCAAAAATAATTTTGAAAAAGAGGGTGCTGTGGTAGAAGGGATAAAGTCTTCCTGTGGTCATTAATATGTGGTTAAAGAATTAAAATAAGCTGTTGGAAATGTTTGCTTTACTATTATGGAGAGGTCCTTGGAAGTTGATGCTATTCAACATATCCCTGAGCAATCTGGGAAAAAATTATGATGGTTACCCAGTGAATTGACACAGTGTTTTTCAAGGAAGTAGGAACAATTATTCAGTATGAAAGTTTATGAAGGATATTGTAATAGTGATTGAGTGAGGGATGAAATGCCTGAAGTAATTAAAACAAAGCAATATGAAATCAGAGGTTCTATACTAGCTATTGGCATTGGGAAAGATTTGAACAGTTGTGCTTAGATTTGCAAAATAACAGATGCTCAAAAATTAATGGGAAAGGAAGAAATAAAAGCCTCCATGATATGTCTAACTGTATAAATCCATTAATCACATTCCTTGTGCAGTTCTTCTTCAGGCATTTATTATTCTTCTATATCAGGAAGGATGTAGTACAGCTAGACACAGTATGGGAAAGAGAATCAAGTGTGAAATGGGTTTTGACTGTGAAGAGACAAAAAAGATAAGAGCTCTCCAGTTTACCAAATAAAGGACTACCACAGGATACAGCTGCATATAAAATCACAAAATCCAGAGAAAATGTAGTCAGGCTTTATTATGCTGTAGTACACAAGAAGGACAGTAGCATTTCTATTTTCTTTTTCTAAACAGTTGCTTCAGCTCATTGTAGTTTTAAATGAACTTTCTGACTCGTTTAGTATGGCAGTTTTTGTGTTGACATATGAAGATCTGACAAGATGAAGGTACTGTTTGATTTCAGACTGCTTTATAGTTTCTGAAAGATTTCCTGGTGTTAATTCCATATCTTTCTAAGCTTTCCCAGTCTAGTGTGCCTGACCTGAAGAACCATGTCTTTTGGTACAATGATCTGACTATACTGTGCACATACACTCCATCTTCCCTAAAGGCAATCAATATACTACCCTCAGTGCAGTGGGATTATTTTCACACCACAAAGGCCACTAATTCCAGATAAGGCTTCTTTTTGAATTTGGAGCTTATTAAGAAAGATGAAGAGAAAAAAGCTAACAGAACTTTAAATGCAAACCCCATCTGAACTTTCTATCCTGACAACAAACAGAATGAATTATTAACCAAAAGTGATTAGATAACCGGAATTAGCTTATTTGCTATGTTTTAACACATACAGGTTAAGAAGATACAAACCTATTAAGATTAAGAAGAGCTAATTTTCTTTCCAGTGTGCAAAAGGAATTGTGGGTGGTCGTTGACAGCTACCTCAAAAGAGGGGATCATTCTGCTGTACTCAGCATTGGTGTGGCCTCACCTTGAGTGCTGTGTGCAGTTCTTGGCCCCACCATTTAAGAAGGATGTAGAGGTCCTCCCATGCCAGGGAGGGAAGGAATGAAGCTGGTGAAGTCTTAGAAGACTTGTCTTAGGAGACATGGCTAAGGACTTTGGGGTTGCCTAGTTTGGGGAAAAGGAGGCAGAGGTAACCTCATTGCCCTCTACAGCTTTCTGTAGAAGTAGAGAGTGAGATGCTGATTTCTTTCCCCTGGGTTCCAGAGATGGAATATGTGGGAACAGTTCAAAGCTGCATCATCAGAGGACGTTTAGACTGGATATTAGGAAGCATTTCTTTACCCGGAAGAGAATGGTCAAAGAGTGATAGGCTTCCTGGTGAAGGTGTTTGATGCCCCTTTGTTCTCAGTGATTAAGAGGCAATAGCATCTGGGCAATGCCTTCATCAGCATGTTAACTTTTGATCAGCCGTGAAGTGGTTGGACAGTTAGAAGAGAATAGGTTCCTGTTAGACCTCTTCCAACTGAGCTATTCTATTCTATTCTATTCTATTCCATTCCATTCCATTCCATTCCACTCCATTCTTAATCCAGGTGTGTTTATAAAATTTCTAACTAATACCAATAGAAAAAAGCTTTCTCAGTTTTGGACAGGTTTTGAAATCATACTCTTTGGCTGTGTCATTCAAGGCACTGCAAATGGGAGAAAATATAGAAGATTTTATGAAGGAAATGTTGATTTTGCTAGAGGAATACAATGGGATTTCTGATGCTCTTTGTTCACTGTCTTTATTTTAGGTCTGAAAAAAAAACTTTCTAGTTCTTCCATTGGAAGTAAATGCATAATGTAAGAAGAATTTCTAGGATTCTATCTCCTACACTTGCATTAATAATTTTTTACCTATCTAAACATATCTACTGTTTAAGCTAAAGATCTCCTGGGTGAATATCAGCATTTTGGCATCCTACCATTGAAATACTTTCTCCTACTGAGTAATAAATTATTCATTTGGATATGTCAGCATATGAGCCACTTTGCAGTCCCATTTCAAATTAAATTGAAAGCTTTTATACAATAACTATTGACGTTAACATTGTAGGTTCTCAGCACTCTGTGAAGGTTTACATTCTCAGCCATATTACTAACTTTCTTGGAAAAGAAAAAGCTTTTGTTCCTAAATCTGTAATTAGAAGGAAAAAAGGAAGGAAGATGATAGGTTCAAAATTGAGTGTTTTACTTATTTTTACTGTATAGCTCATAGTATGTTTTTGATACAGCATTCTTGGCAGCAAAAATAGTTAAAGCATGCACAACTAAATTCTAGAACTAGAATTCTAGTTAGGTAAAATAGCCAATATAAAAAAAAACAAAAACAAAAACAAAACAACCAAAAAAAAACCAAGCAAAAAAACCCCAACAAAACACAGCTATTAAAGGCAAAAATGTCATTGAAAAGGTGAAAACCCAAATATATCCACACATATATTTTCTAGGTGAAGGGTAATTTTTAATGCCAATGGAAAAAAAACTGATATATGAGATGAGGATAAAACTCCACCTCAACTCTACAAATTTGATATTAGCTTCCAATTCAAATTTGTGAGCAGGCTGGAAGCAGTCTAATGAGAGTTACCTGCTTTAGAAGCAACTGTTCACAGCTTATATAAATGTAGTCAATAGTGAAGGACTAAGAAGAGGTAAAAAAAAAGAAAAAAAAAACAAATCAAGAAAAAAAGAGACCTCACCATGTACCAAGAATAGGAGGATTCCTTCATTCCTTCTTTGTCAGAAGACACCCAATAAGAACTCCAAGGAACAGGCTGAATAGTTTGTGAGTGCAATGGAGATCACTTTAGGACTAGTCCAAAGTAACAACACAGTAGAACTATCCCACCTTCAGACAACCTCTTTGAAACTATATTCACTGTTCCCCCTGAATTTGCCAAGTTACATCTTAAAATGTATTTAATGCCTTGTTCCTACCATGTTAATTAAAAGACTATTCCACTACTTGAATAATTAAAATCCCATTTTTCTAATGCCAAAATATTTCTATACATTTTTTTAAAAGGAGGTAAAATACAGCATAATCTCCCTTCTAGGCTTGTTTAGTGAGGCTTAACTGAGGCGTTGCTAATGAAAATGTAATTACCATTCTCTGCCTTTTTTCAAAATAGGTGTGTTTTAATCAACACTGAAAGTGTAGCCATACAATTTAAATAAACAACCAAGATTTTTTAAATTCGTTGTTACATGAAATTAGTGGTAATGTATAAAATTAATAGTATTTATGAGACATGTGAAGCAAGGCAGTATGAAAATGTTGTATACAGCATGTATTCTTAGGAAGAACTTGCATGTGTTGAATGCAGCAAAAGTCAGACTGTGTTTGTACCAATCAGACAGAAACCCATGTTTATCTCAGCTGTTGAGGAAAGGGCCTGTTGCACTTCAGTAAGAGCAGAGTTGTGGGGAAAAAAGTGTCTACAATCAAAATTAGCTTCAAAAAACATTTCGAAAGCTTGGGGAAAATGACCTGATTATATTATCTGCTAATATCTCATATTCTGTCTGGTCTTTATAGCATTTTTTCCTCTCCAATTGCCTAAAATCAATTGAGATTTGTTCTGAATATTTTTCCTGGGTAAGTAATCATCTAAAATTATACACTGGGGAGTAAATGGACCTTATACTCAGTTCCACAGAGAACTCAGCTAGTGGGTGGGACAAAATGTAATGGCTAAAGAAAATTATAGTCACAATCTCACAGGAACCTTTAGGAGATTAAAGATTTGCTTTTCTCTCACACTATGTACATACTGGTTAACACTTGTGGAATTACCCTTGACTGCCTAAGAAAGACAGAAATTAAGCCTTTGATCTTGTCAAAATTTGTAGTGGTCTCTTAAGCATTAGAATTTAAACCTATACTTTATTTTCTCATTTCAAAATAAACTCAGCATCAGGGATTTTTTTAAATTATCATTTGTTTGGTTTTAGGGTTTTGTTTTGTTTTGTTTTGTTTTGTTTTTCTTATCCAGTTAAAATTTTGAGGGATACTTCAGGGGAATGGGAAAAAAATCACAAGAAATTACAAAATATGTGGTAGTGAAAAGTACAAGTTTTCTTTGTTTAATTCCTAACAGAATTTGTTGACATGTTTCCACTTAGCATCTCAGTATCCTGTTTTCTCTCCTGAACTGACTATGTGATATGTTTTTCCTAAATTACACTAATCTTGTCTATAAGATAAGCAACATAACAAAATAATAAAACCATATTTTGAAATTCTCATCTCACTTGCAAAATATACCCTTTATGTTGGCAAGTGGGCATATAATTTAAAGTTAATTTGCTATGAATTTTTGAAGCAGTTTGCAGTTTAATAGATTTATAATTTAATATGCCACAGGGAATAAGGTTGGTTCTATGACTATTTCCTAGAATGTCCTGAATTTTATTTTTCATATCTTGGATCATAACGAGAGGAATTTTTGTTTAGATTTCAACTTAGAAAAAAGAAAGACCAAAGAATGATTAGTATCTTTGTTACCTTTTACCACTTGCTAATTACTTCTCTATGTAACTATTGGCACAAAGCTCTCAAATACATATGCATTACTATGATTTGCAACCCTAATATTTCCAGTCTATTCACAGTATGTCTAAATGGAACCATTCATGAAAAATTTGCTTTGACTGATGGTTTTCTTGAGCAGGTCAAACTCATTTAAATAAAATCAAACTGTACCATAGTATCTGCCTATTAAGTCCTGAAAGTATTATAATGTGAACATACAGTACAAAAAATTATTAAATTATTGTAAAGAAATGAAAGTTGACTGCATCTCTTACAAAAAAGAAACCAGAACTCATCTGGAGATCAAATACTGGAAGAATCCAAACTTCATCATCCACACCCTCACTCTGTTCACAACACTTCTAGACTTGCTCACATTTTAATCATTTATTATAATTTTTTTGTTACCTAAGGTCCTTTCTCACCAAATTAATCCCTAAACTTGACACAAACACCGAGTAAAAGCATAGGAAAATCTGCATCTTTATCTCCAACATGCATTATGCATTAAATCTCAAAAGGCAGTTCTTACTAAATCATGGAAACACCACATTATTTTATTATCAAAAGATCCAACTGTTTCACAACTGACAGAAAAAATAAAAGTTTTTAAATATTCTCACTCCTCTTAAAACTGTAGAGAGAAAACAGCTCTCACAGAATAACCAAGTCTCTGTCTAACTCATTTGCCAGTAGCAGAATTATTAAATCGTGCAAACAATGGCCCCGGCTTACTTCTCTGCATTGCAGCCATGGGCGGGATTTGAAAAGTTACACACAGAGTCATGGGGTAGTGTAAGCATTAAAATTGTCTTTCTTATCATTCTGAATAATGTAGAAAGATGTAATAAGACTCTAATTTGCAAAGCAAAAATGAAGGCAACAGGATCATCAACAGAAATCGATTTTATTCAGATCACAAAATTAAATGAGAATTCAGTAGGGAAATTTTTTCGATATTTTTTTCCTGAAAATCATAAATCAGACAACTTCATTGAACTGTGATCAAAGGCAGTATTCCATAACTGACGTTTTAATCCTTTGCAACTTTCTAATCTGTAAATTGTTGTATTAGAACTCCCTTTCATTTCACAAAGGAACAAATAACAACTGTAACCAATACAAAGAAACATAAAACACAAGAATGGAGGTGAAATTAAGTTCTGCTTTACCTGCAGAACATATGAATATCAAACCAAAGCAAAACAAAATAAAGCCCAGATGCTTCTGGCAAGAATTTCTGAGCCACTTTTCTGAACCGTGTAATTTCTTTCTGAGCTAATTTCCTACTGTTTCTAAGTTGCAAAAATGCATATCAATAAAAATTTTGGCAGAAATGATATGATATTAGCTGGAAATAATTCAGACAATTCTATCAGATAGGATAAGAAGTATCTGATTAATGTTATACACTTTTTGCTTATCTACAAGGTTCTGTGATTTTTGACAAGGTGACAAACATCTGAAGCCAGAGATGTAAAATACTTCAAGGTTCAGGAATAAAAATAATTGAATGTCTTGTAGTTGAACGTTTTCAGAAGTGTCACAGGCTTATTTTACTGAATTCCCCACACTCAGAAAGCCTTGCTTCACTGTGGGGATAATAGGAGAAGACAACTGTATTGCCCCAATTTTGTCTGGATCATTTTTCAGTGTTCGTATTCTAGCTTTTGCACCAGGCCAGGCAGAGGGATAAACAACAGTTTTACTAGTATTAGTGACATTCTTCTCTGCTATTCTGATTTATCTATCTGAGACCATTACCTGATGTAGGTTGAGCCTTCAGAGTGTCTGAGCCTTCACTGGGTTATTTCCTATTCTTCCCTTTCTTTTTTTACTGTTTGTGAGAGGTTTCTCTCTCACTTCAGTCTGGGATGCGGCTGAGAAGTGGCAGAAGGGGATGATGCTTTCCATCTCTCACCTCTCTAGACAGGTACCTGTGGAGGACTAAACTCTTACTTTCAGACTGAGAAATCAATTTAATATTACTGTACATTTGCATAGTGCTTAGTACCAGGAGAAAGAATCTCAATAGTATCTCTAAAGTGCATGTATAATGAATAAGAAATCAAGATCCTAATTGTCAGGGGATTCTGATCTATTAAAAAAATCATATTTCTGAATATTGATCTTTTTTTGGCAGATGACTTATATTTTCCATTTCTTAAAACTATTTTTTGTTTGATTTTCACTTGTTTGTTTTTATTTCTCCTTACAACTTAACACTGAAATATAACTCAATACTTATTAAACTGTTGTATTTACATCACTTTAGTTGTGGACTATTGGGAGATTGAAGACAATTATAAAATTATTCTCATTTTGTCTCTGTCTAAAAACATGCACCATTCTCCTTTGATCCTCTTTCCCTGCAGGCCTTTACTTTTAGATCGACAAAAGGGAGAAACAAAAAAAGTCAATCAAAACTTCATAAGTGATTAGAAAATCCAATATTTATAATTGTCTGGTCACCCTCTGTAAAAATACAGCACTATGCAGTAAATGACAAAGCATGCATGCATGTTAGGTTGGTTTCACATTACTGACAAGAATATTGTTGAATACTAAAAAAAAACCCACAAAAAACCCCAAACAAACATTAAAAAAATCTCCCCTCCTAATAATAATTAAAAAAAAATCCAAGAAACCATACACAAAAAAAAATCCAAGAAACCATACACAAAAAAAAAAACCTTGAAGCCACAACCCTACGCTTAGATATAATTCTGATCTCAAAGATCTCAAATATGACCACATTTTAACTTGTCTCCACATATCCCCTTACACATCATTTATATATATATATTATCAATCTGCTACCCTAAATTTTTTCTTATTAGTTTTTCTTTTCTCCTAAGCCCTTCCTAAATCCATGCACCAAGTCAATATTAATACAAAAAATAATGATGTAAAATAAAACTCAAGCTGTAAATTTAAATGCAAAGTTAGAAGTTATAGTTAGTAGGATCAAATGAAAATTATGTTTAATTCTTTCAGCCAGAAAAGATATAGAAACTTGTAGATATATTTTATTGTGTAGTTAATTAATTATGAAAATGCAAAGACATTGAGTTCTACTGAATGTGACAAGTAGGAGAATGAAAAGTTATACAGAATAAGTGAAATAATTCCCTTAGGAGAAGTGATTCCTTTATGAAAGATCACATTCAAAATTCCCAAGAATCCTATGTACCAGCAGAAACCTGATTCAGTCAAGTCTACAAAATGGGTGGATATGCAATATACAGTGAACTACTCAGATGTGTATCATCATTTTTAAGTACTCTGTTACTTTGTGCCATTTAACAATGTGTGCACCAGGAGAGGATCCCTACCCTGTTTATGTTCTGGCCACTCAAGTAAAAGACAATTTGCAAGTTTTCTGCATTTTTTGAGTGCTCAGTTAAATGAACCACATTTCCTAAAGAACATTTCCCAACGAAAATTTTCCAGCAGAAATACTGGAAAAGAAAACTATCTTTTTTTTTTTTTTAAATAACAGAATGTTAATTTAAGGAAAAAATAAAACCAAAACCATTCCCATTTAAAACAGTAAAACACATATTTCATGTCAGAGTAAGGTGCATGGACAAGACTATTTTGAATTGACTTGGACTCAACCTTTCAACCAAAGCCTCAACAAATATAAAATGGATATAGTTGCATGGGAATATGTAGTTGGATTATGTAATTCTAATAGAGCATAAATTTTTGTTGGATATTTATCAGCAAGTATAATCACAGTTGCCATCAAAAGAACAAAATAATTAGAGTACTACACATAAGCCAAGGCTGATTTTCTGAGCCCTCATTATTCAAAATACATAGATAAGGTGTTTTTTTCTGAGCATTAAGAAATAAATTGTCTGACACAGGAATGAAAGTAGAAGAACGAAGTAGTGGAGAACAAGGCAATATTTGGATGGAGTAGTTTTTTCTGTTACCTGAGTTTATATAATATCTGAAGAAGAGCCAAAAACTATACAAAAGTTAGGCATACATATGAATGTGCTTAGAGATGCTTCTCTGTGTACAAAATATTTGTGTATGCATTTATAAATACATTTCTACATACTCATACACGTTTTTCTACATATGTATAAAACCAACAAAAAACCCACAAGCAAACAAAAACCAAAAGAAACAAACAAAAAAAACCCAAACCCAAACTCAAAACAAAAACAAAAAAGAGAATGGTGCAGAAAAAGAACTCTACTTGGAAGAGAATATTTTTTCTCAAGAGTGAACAGGTAATTGGTTGGGTAACTAGAAACAATAAAAATCCAAGCAGGATACTAAAATATCCTGGATGAACTGTAGGAATCAAAAGGAATTGCTCTGTAGGAATCAAACTGTGGGGGCTAAAGTATGTATCTGGGTTATCCAGGTCAGCTGCCTTATCCTCATCTGACTGCACCATGAAGGATGTGTTTACAATCAAATACTGATATATTTCCTCTTTTGCAGCCACCACGGAATTTGCAGAGATGGCAAAACTGACAGTCAGTGTCTTTTAAGGAAATTCCAATTACTAGCAGGTACAACAAATGCATAATTATGAAAAAAACTAGAAGAGTAAATTACATGTGTGTCAGAATAAATCATTAATTTTCCAGCTATTTTTTCTCCTTTGACACAGCTTATTTTTTAAAAATCGTGACATATAAAAGTGTGAAGAAAAACCATAAAGTTTTTTTTTTAATTTAAAAAGATAGTCCATAGATAGAAAAATGACAAGCTGTGTAATAAAATGCTATTCTAACAAAATATCAGACTGATTAAAAATACCAGGGGAACAGAACATTGTTTCATAAGGCCCTCTTTTCCATGTGGATCGTTAGTGTGGGAGAAAATCCTTGTAATTCTTTGCACTGCTCCCACACATACGCCTACACATATCATCACTTGACTTTCAAACTAACAATAGAAGTGTTAGTAGAGCTATCACCATCTGCAGAATGAACTGTGCATTTTTAAGGCTGCAACAGTCTCAGACATTAACAGTAGTAGTCATATAGATGGTAAGTAAAACCCTCTTTCTACAAGAACCATGTAAGGGTCAGTTAATGTATTTGCCCATAAAATCACAAATATAAATTCCTTTGCATGGAAAAAAAAATTAAGTAAGTTAGAAAATCTTTTCTGTTTCTTGGGTTTAATATGAGATAAAGGGCATTCATCTAATAATGGTGGGGGCAATGAGATACTCCACTGCAGTCTCACATGTAAATTATGCAGTCACACATGGTCATTATAACATGTCAGTGTTTTAATGACCTTGGAGAAAACCTCACAAGGATCAACTATTGCAGGTAATATTTCTAGGGAGTGGATATTCAAATCAATAAAAGATTCCTATATCTTTTATTTTCCTCTTTTCTTTCTACTTAAGAATTCTGACCAGAATGCTACACCCAAAAATAAATTCTGTGGTCATCTTCTTTCACTTAGTGTCTATATCCTTTGATTATTTTGAAGAAAAACTTAGGGCTTCACATTTGAATTTTCTAACTGTACAATTGTTGCAGGAGCTTTATGGTGCAGATTGCAAGACTACTGGTGTGGTAACATAGCCTGCTTCTTTCCCTTGCTATATTGAAACCATAAAGAAATCCTCAGAGGAAACAAATATCATCAAAATATTGGAGTCGTGCAGGAAAGGATTGCTCAGGAGTTTGCAAAGATGATTACACAGGGAAAAAAATCAAGAAACAGAGGACAAAGTGAAAAATCAGGTGACAGAATAACAGAACTGGAACATAAACTCAGTTACCAAATGCTAAATCAGTCCAAAAGAGCATCAAGACTGAAAGGCAACAGAATAACTTACAGCAGACAGGATAGGCAAACTTAGACCTAAGTCTGATTCTTCCTCAGCCAACTCTTGCTTGTGTCACTCAAGGTGCATCCCTTGAAAAACCTGCACAGTTTCTTTCCAGCAACCTGAGATTTCAGTCTATTTAAGATATTTCTGGAATAAAAAGAAATACAAAATAGCCTTTGAAAACAGTGTAATGGTTAAAATATTAGCCCATCATCCTCAGTGTTGATTAACAGTAAATCTGGGAACAGCTGAAATGTTTCACATACACCTCTTTCAGCTTCAGGTTTAATATTCAGGGGTGCCACACTTTGCTCCTCAGAGTTTTGCATTTCTTTAATATGGAATGTAAGGGCTCTTTTATGTTCGGAATTTTTTCTACTAGGGACATTTGTATATGAGCATTATCTTAGTTGCTTCCATATAGAAGTGGTGCAAATATCTGAGATTGCTCTACCTGGATGCAAACTAGATTTGGTTTGAAAATTTTGTAGCAAGAAAAAGCAGAGCATGATTATTTGGCAGTACACACTAATGTAGGCATATGATTTCTGGCCTACAAAAATGTGTGCCTATCTACCACTGGAACTTTAGCACAAAGCATTCCCATGTATTTCATTTGCAGACTAACACTGCAGGATGATGAATGTGGCTGTCAGGGTTACTTGAATTTAACTGAAAGTATAAAAAGATGAAATCCACGGATTTCTAATCACGCACCCCGAAACATCCTTGAGGATCTATGTGTTAGCTATAATTTATCAAATCTGAAGTTCTTTTATCTGAACAGAAAAGCAAAATCAAAAACTTTTTTTTTTTTTTGAGAGTGTTAAGGTGAAAAAATGTGGCTTTCAGGATCTCCTGAACTGGGAGATAGGACACAAGGCATTTTCAATACATCGAGTTTGGACTTTCTGTCCACTTCTTGCAATATCTAAATTTAAGTACCTCCTCTCCTCTCCTCTCCTCTCCTCTCCTCTCCTCTCCTCTCCTCTCCTCTCCTCTCCTCTCCTCTCCTCTCCTCTCCTCTCCTCTCCTCTCCTCTCCTCTCCTCTCCTCTCCTCTCCTCTCCTCTCCTCTCCTCTCCTCTCCTCTCCTCTCCTCTCCTCTCCTCTCCTCTCCTCTCCTCTCCTCTCCTCTCCTCTCCTCTCCTCTCCTCTCCTCTCCTCTCCTCTCCTCTCCTCTCCTCTCCTCTCCTCTCCTCT
>QUSF01000007.1:9448785-9547411 GCA_003676055.1 Chloebia gouldiae
CCCCCTCCCCTCCCCTCCTTTTTTACTTTCTTAATAACAATTTTTCTATATTATATATAATCAAGGAATGAAAACACTTCACTGTGTCCTTAAGCATATTTATCTAGAACAAAATATCTGTAATATATATGAAGAGCTTAGCAATAACACTGTTTTTAGAGATGTGTGTATGGAAACTTACACTGCCTAAAGAGCTCTTTCTTACAGCTGGCATTACTTTGAAAAATTGTGTTTCATTTAGCTGCTACAATGTGGTGTACTTGATAAAGTAGACATACAAATGCTATCAAGGTTATCTTGAGTTCACCAATCTGCCTTTCCTCTTTCAGTTGACTTCCCACTTCACTGAAACATAATCTTTCCTTTAGACCCGTTTTTGTTTAGGTTTCTGAAAGAAGTCAGCCAACTAATCACTAAATAATCTAATCACTCAAATCTATTTATAAATCATACAGCAATTAAAAGAAGATATATCAAAAATAAGAATAAATAATAGAACTTAACTAATCTATTTAGTAGATAAAATTTAACACCATAGTTAAAAAATTATCTTACAAGTTTATATATTTTAGTAATTATAGTAATAGTGCTAATAATAGTACCTTGTTTACTTTAGTATATACAACAAATAATTAACAAATCTATTAATAGAATTTTAATGCAAAGAGAGAGGGGAGATGTAGGAAACAGAAAGATAGAAACTATGCATTGAGTAAACATTACAACAATGCAATACACATATAAATTCGTACATTTATATATGGGGGGGTAGATTTTAAAAATTAAAATATGAAACCTTTCATAAGGTTTAGCCAAACCTTGTGTAATAGCCAAACAAGCCACATATTGTTTACTACTCATCTCCATTGACACCACCTTTTTACGTAAAATTAATAATTTTATTTCTTTTCCAAAATAGGACTATTATTTACCAAATAAAGCCATTTTGAAAATTACTAGCTATCGGTTTCTTGATATATGTATATGACTGAAAGTTAGGAAGCAAAGCAATAAATATTATGCTGAGTGAGCAAAAAATGAAACATATTCTGAGGAGTTATATGTAAAACTTGACTGGAGAGAGATGCTGGAATGCTAGTTTTGGCAATATTCACATTATGTACCTTGCCCTTGTTTATTATTTCACATCTCCAACAGTAACTGTCACAGTAATATCTTCACTAGTGAATATGCCTGATTTTCTCCACTGAGTGTATTGAAGCAACATTTAATCCAGAGACCTCAGGGGCAAGCTGTCCAGAGCACAGCCTGCCAGTGTCCTTACAAAGACAGGCACTGCGGCCACCAGCCATCTTTGAGCTCACAGTGGAAAGTTGATTTTTGAGACCCGTAACTGCCACAGTCAGAAGAATGAGGTCTATCTGCTACAGTGAGGTTTAACAGGATTTTCCTGTTGGTAGCCTTTTAGAACAGGGCTCAACAATTTTACTGCCATTCTGTGCTTCTCGGTCTCAATTGCAACACACATCTGTTTTGACTATGACATAATTGACTTTTGCCAGCTGGATATTGTGTGATAAGCCACCACCTTCTGCCCCCTGCATAAACTGATAGAAAAGAAATTAGAGCTAAGCAAATGTGGTTATTGTTGTGGATAGGAGGATGGTTTTGTCATTAAGGTAAACCTAATAAGACTTAGATAAAATAACCAAACCATGCGCAAATCTCTTAACTCTAAGTAAGCCAAATGGTTGTCAAGGAGTTCTACAGGAGATTCAGGTTAGATATTAGGGACAATTTCTTCACTAAAAGAGTAGTTAAGCATGGAAACAGACTGCCCAGAGAAGTGGTTGGGTCACCATTCCTGAAGGTGTTCAAAAAATGTTTGAATATGCCACTTGGGAACAAGATGTCAGTGATATAACATTGATGGCTGGACTTGATGTTCCTAGAGGGTTTCTCAAACCTTAATGGTTCTATGATTATAGCAACTCATTCCCAGAGGGAGGCCATTGGGAGAAAAGGGACTTGGAACATCCTGATGAAAGGGAGTTTAACAGATGAAAGTGCTTCTCATAAGTGTAAGATGCTTAAAACAGAGACAAATCAACACAGACCTGCTGGATGTGGCAAGACCTGGATGCACCCAGCTGAGACAGCCTCAGCTCCCTCGCGCCTTGCATCACTTTCTGTTCAAATGAGTGAACAAAGACTATTAAAAAATTCCACTGGGTTAGAATCACAAAATGGTTTGGAATGGAAGTGACCTTCAAGATAATCTAATTTCAACTGCCCTGACATGAAGAGAGAAATTCTCCATTAGTCCAGCTTGCTCCGAGCCCCATCCAACCTGGCCTCGAACACTTCCAGGAATGGGGCTTTTGCAGCTTCTCTGGGAAAACTGTTCCAGTGCCTCACCAACCTCACAGTAGGAAAATTCTTCCTAGCATCAAGTCTATTCCTATTCTCAGAGCTATATCAGCTAGAGTTGTGTGAAAAAGTAACCTACTGTCTTTATGCATTTATTTTAGAAGTATAATTGGATGGAAGTACAGAAAGTGATATAAGTTTGAAACAGAAGCTTATGGCTTTGTAAAACCAAGAGCAAATACTTGATTTAAACTTGCAGTCATATTTTTATCTCAGGGAAAACATAATTAGAAGGAAAGATACAGTATAACTCTTGTTTTAATAAACTGTATTTTACATATGCTTTATAATTTGAAATGTTACACCATATTTGAGAAACTCAAGTGGGATCAACTTTCATAATTATCTAAATCAACTTGACATGTCTAGGGATCCAAATTTACATAACTAACTCAGGGAGTTTAGGTTTTATTTTTTCCTTTCATATCTGTGATCAGTACAAAGGGCAATAGGTTATTTTCAAAGTGCTTGGTAGTCTGCAACAGCTTGCTAAAAAAAGAGAAAAACATGTAGTTTAAACAAGGTACGAGTGGTATTTAAGATTTAAAATATTGACTGTATACCTATATCTTTGGAATTTAGATTTAAGAAAATATTCAGACAGGTTTATGGAAATAGTTAACTCCAGCAGAAATATGAATAGTTAAGAATTAGTTTATAGAGAAGATTTATGTTAATAATCTGTTGATTAGGAAGGAGACACATCACATAATTTTTTTGTTACACAGAGAATTGTATAATGCAATTTAACATTCCTGTTTAGAAATTAAACTCTCATTTGCACAGGATGGTGAAGGAAAAGTCAATATAGTCAACAAAGTATAACCAATGTAGTCTGTATTGCATCTGAATCTCTTCCAGTTGTGAATAAGTAAAGGTGTTAATCAGGCACCAAAATATTGCCTGAAGAGCCTGGTCATCTGGGTGAAGTATGTCATCATGTAAAAGAAATGCATCATATCCTCCTTTATCTGAAGCCATATTAGAATAAAAATATGTAATATAGAAATTTCAAAAATCCAGTAGATTTATGCATAAATATGAGGTATTCAAGAGCAAAAACTGACATTCATTCTGCTTAATAAAAGTAGAAATAGAAATTTATATTTCTTCTAACATATACATATATTACTTATAATTTTCGGGTGTAGAACAGAAATGTTTGCAATTGGGTACTTACTGAAAAGATAGATATCTCAAGGTGATGTCTTTTCATTTTAAGTATTAAGATAAGCCCTTTCTACCATGTACTAGCCTGAAAATTAATTAAAAATCCCAACATATTTTGTTTATTAACACTTTTAGTTTTAAATAGAATATTAAAATAATCTTACATACACACACGCATACACACAACATTCGTAATAGTTTCAGGTAAATATTGCATTTTCTTCTAGTACTGTTCATGAGATTAAATTATTTGCAGGATTACATATTACATGTTCTTCTGGCCCATGGACATGGAAATACAAGCTTATGATTTTCATAAGGCAAACGTGAAATGAAGCAAAACAGACTTAAAGCACCTTTGTATGAACAATGGATTCTCTCAATGCACAAAACAAGTGAAAAACAAACAAATAAGATATCTGACAAAACCAGCTACAAATTATTGACAAAATTTTCAAATCTTCAAGGCTAAGGAAGGTTGATCAGGAATGGCTTTTTCAGAATATGGTCAATGATAATACATTGAATGTTTAAAAATAAATATTGGCATATGTGCATGAGAAGCCTTTTCTTTTATTTTTTAAGATAGACATGCATTGCTTCTAAAAATGTAACTCATGTATTGACTATTTAAGGTCTCAAAGCAAGATTTCCCCCAGATATTTGCCAATTTAGCAATCCTCCATTTCTTTTGTGTGCTTAGTTTGAAAATAATGAGCTTTTCAGAGAATTACAGAAGTGGACATCATGATGTATGAATCTTAAATTGATTAGATATCAGAAGGAATCCCTTTGTGTAAAGTAAGGCCAGTAGATTATTTTGATATCTACTTTTAAAAACTATTGAAACCATATTTTAAGAAAAAAACATATTTTAAGAAATAACTTTTCATAAATATAGGCAAGAAAACCCTCTATAATAACTTTATGGAATTATTAAAATGAACTTTTTCCTTTTCTCATATACAACAATTGCAGAGTCAAATTAACATAAATTACTTGTATGAT
Organism: Chloebia gouldiae; assembly: GCA_003676055.1. NCBI lineage: Eukaryota > Metazoa > Chordata > Aves > Passeriformes > Passeridae > Chloebia > Chloebia gouldiae. The sequence continues at coordinate 9,453,355 of QUSF01000007.1, forward strand.
CTCTTCTATTATTCCAGGATTATACATACAGATGTACAAAATTTATATGAACAGATTTTTTTTTTTTTCAAATCTTAAAACTGTTTCTCAGGAAATTTTATAACAGCCTGATTTTGACTTCATATTGAAGATTTACTTAGAAGATATTAAAGATTTATTTATTCCATGTCAGCATCAAAAAATCTGTGACTTTTTCTTTGACTGCAGCCTTTCAAATATCTTTTCTATTTCTTATTAAGAATAACAAAGATATACTAGGTAAAGATACATCCATTTTCATTAAAATGCTTGCACTTGTATCAAAGCAATAGATGCACTTATATAGCACTTGCTCTGAAATGCTGGAAATAAACCTTAGTATTAAATATCTCCTGTGTTGAAGTTACATCTGTGAAGAACAGATATTAACTAGCAGTTTATCTATAAATATGTACATTTTTGGTGCTAAATTACTTGATTAAAAAATATCAGACCAAACTGTATGTTAGATCATTATCACTTGCCAAAACAGAATTTAAAATACTGAAGTTTAGATTGAATGTTTTTTTGCAGACAAAGTAAACAAATTATCTAAATATAGATCAACATAATTCATTTGAATGAAAATATGTATGGGAATTAACTACCTAGACTATGAAGATAATTGCTACCATGTATTAAAACATAAAAAGAAATATATATTTCTTACTGGAAATAAAAGATCATTGACTATGACAAATGTGAAACATGGATCATTTAATCAGTGTTTACATGTTCAAATACTTTTAGTTTGTTTAACAATGAATGACACACTGGAAAATGCTTTAAATAATTTACTTTTTATTGAGTAGAATAACTTCTTGCATAATAACACATTCTACATACATGTAGTAAATGAAATTTTGTTTTAAATTGCTTCTGCAGGGTTTACTGGTGCAAATGCTACTGAAAAGTGAAGCATCATCCTAACTGGCACCATAGCTAGAATAGTGCTGAGGAAATTTTGTGGAGGTTCAGGTGTTCTGATGAGGAACGGTTTATCTGATTACAGAGTTCTTTCATCTTTGACTTTCACCTTCACATGTGGAAAGCTGGATTTAGGTGTCATCACTGTGGGCGTTGGTACAAGTGGATACAGTCTTTATGCCCCTGATACTATCAGTGAAAGAGGTACTCAGTTTATCCAAAATGTATTTGGTTAAGTGGCTATTCAGGCATCCACCTGTATAGAGATTAATATTTTCCACTAGAATATATTGACAACCATGATTAGATCTTCACTGGGAATAAGGAGAAGATAGATATGCAAGATATTTCCATCCAGAAACCTAAATTCAAGATGCAGAATATGAGTAAAACTGACTGAGAAGAAAATTACTGTAGTCCCCTCAACCCTGGCTGTGCAAGGTTTATTAACCTCCCTCCTGAAAAAAAAAACCCAAACAAACAAACCCAAACAAAACTCCCCCAAAAAAACCAAAACAAAACAAAACCCCAAACCCACCAAATGTGTAATGACTCTGTCAATAAATACACCTGGTCCCAGCATCAGAGTAGATAATCTGAAAGTTAATTAACTGTCCTTCACTACCTTGTTCTAAGTCATAGTGTGACCGTGAGTTTGTTGGATTCTCATCAGCAAGCTACACTGTGGAAAAGAATCACTTTAAACAAATCTATTGTTATCTAAACCAGAATGTTGAACAATATCAACAAAATGATAGTTGAATGACTAGCTCCCAGTCTCAAAAGTGCACTATCACAAGTCACAGTGATATTCCCCTAATAATGCAGAGAAGGTTTAAAGAGAAGAGCTTTAATATCTGTAAGGATCTGGAGATAAAAATCATTATTGAAGAAATTTGATATCACTGGATATAACATGTCATAACTATCTAGGAGCTTTATTTGCAGATTAAGTGACAACTACTGAATAAATCTCATCTGGAAAGGGTGATTGTTTTATTAGCCAAACCATTTGTTTTCAGTGATTGCAGAATTGCTCAGACATGAATAGATAAACATTTTATGTAATTGAAGAAATAGAGATCTGGTGTTTTCATAGGATTTTCATTAAATTTTTCCCTTGGATTTCTTTTTTTAATGTAATTTCATTTTATTTAATTTTTTCCACCATAGAGATCATTTTCTTGTCACTCTTCACAATTTCACATACTGAGCTACAGGAGGAATTGCTGTCAACAGCATTTTCTTTTAATGTAGCATATTTAAAGAGGCTGGTGTTTTAGTTCTTGTCTGAGTGAATGTGAATCTCAGTTGCTTAGAGAATATGCAATCTTGTATGCAAATTGTGCATGTATTAGAAGACAGCTATAAATCTGTGTATACTGAATCCTAATTTTAAAATGCTGTTATTTTAACCATGCTCAAATTAAATAAATAAGGCAAATAATTCAGAGCTAGCTTCAACAAAGTAATACTCTCTAGCAGCTAATTATTTCTCTCACAAGCTACTTAAGAATAGACAAGGAAAAAAGAGAATTTATTATTTACTGTTCTGATGTTAAAACATATTTTGATTTATGTGGTCCTTTGTAGCTTTATATGGTCTTTTATACTGGCAGGCACATCAAGTCACAGCAAATGTCCCCAAGTTTTAGTGACTGGACACTGGGCAGAAAAGTGTTTAAGCTCATTATGCATAATAGGTAATCAGGTTTCCAGAAGTAATTATTGTCTTCTAAAAATAATTTAATCTAATGAAGTATGCTACTGGAAGCCTCACAGCATTTGGAAAGGGGTCTTTTATCGTATACTGCTCTTATTCCTGTAATCCTGATGATTTTTTTTTCCTTTTCCTTAATGCTTTCCCAGAGAAGACAAAATGTGACTGATTAGACTACAGGAGTAATTTGGAGGGTAGGTGGAAGAAGTAAGTGAGTTTGGCAAATTGCTTTGTTTCTATAAATGTGGAATATTGGAAACAAGTAATGAATGTTGTTCAACTTTTCAACTAGGTTTACAAAGATAGTATTCATGATCCATGCTATCTTTTACAAAAAAATTTGCCACCTCATAGAAAAGGTACATTTAAAGTAGTGAAAATTTGAAAATACTCAGGTAGAACTGCTTTTAGGAATGTAAATGTGTATATTTACATTAGAAATTTATTTGTTATAAACAACTCAATCTTTCTAAGTAATAAATTGTAGCAAAATCTCTCTGCCATCGTTAACAGGTCACATGACAATAGCTTAATTCTGATTTACTTTGCTCCATGTGATAAGAACCTTCCTCAATTTTTTTTCTATATCAAAAGTGATAGATCAATATTTCTATATCAATTAAGCAATTTATACTATGAAATATTTGTTGATATAAGTTATATGAAATAGAGACAAAGACAGGAAGATTCTGTTCTTATGTTGGATCTTAGAGACTTTCTTTGAAATAAGCAATAAAAGTTTGCTTTTCTAAAGCTAAATATTGCTGAAAATGAAACAATTTTTCTCCAAATATCTTTCACAAGCATTTTAAAATTGTAATACTCAAACTCTCTACCTGTACTGAAAATTAATTCTGACATGTGGAAATACCTGGTTTTGTGAGATCCAGTGACAAACCAGGACAAGAAATCTGTCATAATGAACATTGCTTCTTTAAATTACCTGCAGATTTGTATTTAGAAGAGAGCATGTGAGTGTGCCACAAGGATTGCAGGCTGGATGGTGTGACCAGATGTAGGACAGCTGCAAATGCCTGGTACCGTGACAGCTCCCCCTATTCACATTTCAATGCAGGCAAACAATTTTACCTTTTCTCCAAACTTAGTGCCTAAAATGTACTCTTTGCTGTTTAATTGCATTAATAAGAGAATGGAACATTTTTGAAGACTCAGAGGTACCATGCAACTCTGTAAACAGCAGGAATAACCTTTAAGACAGTGTTCAAATGACTTCATCTCTCACAGTGCAATTTTCTCTGCTAGGGCTACCTGGACACAGACATTAAAAGAGTCTTTTGGGAGATACTCTTCTTGAGTTAATGTTTAAATATAACATAATTGAATTAAGGTTATTTGTCTTCTCCCCTGCCAAGCAGAGTTCAAGTGCATTGGCTACCTCTTACAAAACCTGCAAGCACTAAAGCATTTTCAAACTGAACACGTATGATATGTAATGTCTCCGAATTGCTGTTCTGCTCAACAATATATTTAAATTTTTAAGCAGCATACACACAATCAAACTGAAGCAATCAATGAACTTAGTAAGTCTTGTAACAAAGATATGTGATTTCTTTGAAATTCCTTTGTAGTTCTCTAAAAAACTTCATTTTTGGAACAGCAATAAAACACAGCACATTCATAATTCAGCCTTCAGTCCAACACACAGGTGAAGAGAGACACTAACTCTTCAGTGAGCTTAGAGTTGTGTACATGCACCTGCATTCTTCCCATACTGACAGAACTGGAAACATTGAGTTTATACAGTGCTAATTATGCATTTTTTGCAAGGAAAAGAATTGAGAGAATAGAAGATTAATTTTAAATGTGTCTTTACAATACAAACAATGTATGAAAATATGAAAATTTATATTATAATATAAATATAAAAAATAATATGAAAAGAAACAAAAAAAACCCTCAAATCCACCACCAACAAATAAAAGCCCAAAATAACAATGCCATTTTAAAACAATAAAGTGGGCAAGGGTATTCCCTTGAGATTTATTTTTGATGAATGAAATACATTCTAACTCACACCAACCTTTAAAATATATTTGTGATAATTTTTTTTTAAAAAGCATTGTGGAAATTATTTTGAATGAAACATGTTTTCTTTTCTTCTTGCAGGTAGGATCCAAAAAAAGAAAACAATTATGTCGCAAAACAGCCAGTTTTTGAACAGCAAAAACCTGTAGAATGTTCTGATTTTCCTCCTGTTTCTATTCTCCTACTGACACTCTTCCATCTCATCCCATCCTTAAGCCCACTTGTGAATTAGCAGTTATAAAGTAAGAAATTTGTGTTTAATTCAATTTAATGGAGCTGAAATAAATTTAAATAAGGGAGCAGGCATGTAAAACACTTTTCATATATGCTCATGCCTGTCTGTAAGATAGGCAGAAGTTCCTGGGGCATTTGGCACTGTAAGAAGAGTGGGAAATTAGCGAATTTTTGTTGGAATTAGAGTGAACAACAACAAAGAGTATCAGAAAAGGAAAATTATTTTTTAAGAAAATAGTGTTTTTAGCCAAAATCCATTTTCTGGATGTCTAAAAAACCTCGATGCAATGTTTATCTCCATAATTCAGGTCCCAGTGGTCAAAAGCTTAGTTTGATGCCAAATAGCTCTTTGACTGTGGCTGAGTTTTGGTGATAAAATTATAGTTGCAGTTTGAGATGTACAGGTTGAAGCCTGGCATAATAGAAAAGCACAGAAACATAAATACATACAGTTTTTGAGAGGGTATTTAGGTCCTTACAGGTTTGAGGGGAAAAATGCAGACATGAAATATATTGTGGAAAAAATAGGTAGAATTCAAAATTGGCAGTTTAGCATCACCAAGTCTCTGCACTCAAGGGCAATTCTTTCCCAGCTGACTTCCTGGCTGTCACAGGCTCCATGGCAATCTCACTGGCATTGGGGCACAATATTAATCCTTAGCTTACTGTCTCATCAGCCCTATGTATTTTTGTGTGGCCTTACCTCAGATATATTCTGCTTGGAAATTTTCTCTCTGCATGGCTGAACAAAAGGGACCTGATGGGTGAATGTTGCAGTGCATCTACTGGTGCTCTTCTAAATATTTTACAAGGCCTAGAATATTTAACTGGCAATAAATGACATCTTCCATAAAGCATTTTTGACTGATACAACTGTCAGAAGATTTTTATGCCAAGTGGCATGGGAAACTACCAATTACAATTGTTTCATTTGTTCAGTTTTGGACTAGGATGTGCAAACGTAAAAATAATTGAACTAATTTTTTAACACCTGGGTCATGTCTAACGTGTTATTAAACAAAATAAAATTTGAGTTTTCTCAGCAAATTTCAATCAGTCAGCTATAAATGCTAATACATGCATTCTAACTCTTAAATTTGAGACAAAAAGTACATATGAGATCACTGTTACATCTATAGAAGCACACATGCCTGTGTGCATTCTTGGATACATGCACAAGGCAGCCTTAACCTTTGGTTTCATGACAGAGAATCTCACATAATCTGCATCAGAAGTAGTTTCTGCCTTAATGCAACTGTATGTCATAATTTTATTTTCATAAATAAAAGTCCTCATTAATAAATATGTATCTCACTTGCATGTCTGATGTAAGTCCTCCCTCCAGTCTTTCTCTCTGATGCTAGGAGAATGCTGATATTGTTGTGATTATTTTTTCAATATTGTTTCTACAGCTGTTTGAATCCTTCCAACTCTCTCACTTCCTAACCTCAAGACTCCCAACTCTCCCCTCACTTTTCATATCTACTCCTGGAGACTTCTTCAGGAAGTTAAATTTAACATTGTGAAAAAGAGAATACTGATGGTATTTATTAAAAAAAGTTCTCAGTTTACATTTTTGTAAGGTACCTTTTGTCTTTATTAGCACCATAGTTTTCCCTGATAATACATCTTTTAGGCTCCTGTTCCATTGGTTCAGACACATTCCTCAGAAATCCTGAATGCTATGAAGACAGTAATTCTGCAGATTGAAGTTGTTTATTTGGAATAAACAATAACAGCCATGTGAACAATTCGCAACTGCCCACATAGAATCACTGAGACTGGAAAAGACCTCCAAGATCACCAAGTCAGACTTTTGATTGAATACCACCATACTCACTAAACCATATCATGAAGTGTCATGTCTACATCTCTCAAAAACCTACCACATACATTTTTTTTAACACTTCCAGCAATGGTGGCTCCACCATCATTGGAGGCTGCCATCATGGACAGCCTGTTCCAAAACTTAATGACTCTTTCAGGGTAGAATTTTTTCCATATGTCCAACCTAAACCTCCACTGGCTTGCCATGAGGCCATTTCCCCTTGTTCTGTCTCTGTTTATCTGGAAGGAGAGGCCAATCTCTCCACAGCCTTTTTCAGGCAGTTGTAGAGAGAAATAAGGTCTCCCCTGAGTCTCTTTTTCTCCAGGCTAAACACCCCCAGCTCCCTCAGCTGCTCCTCATCAGATCTGTGCTCCACAGCTCTGTGCTCCACACCCTTCCCCAGCTCTGTTACCCTTCCCTGGACATGTTCCAGCCCCTCAATGCCTTTCTTGGAGTGAGGTGCCCAGAACTGGGCACAGGACTCTTAACATCTCTTCCATTTTCCTGCTAACCTTAGATACAGGTTTACACAAACCTGGTTTCCATTATTTTGTTGTCAAGTATTATCTATCATAACTCTATTTCTAATGCTAGTTTATGTGGTCTACTAAATATTTTTATTACCATTGACGTTCTGATGAATGCTGTCAGCCTGAATCACTTGATCTTACCTCCTCAGTCCAAAGTAAATTTTGCATGAAACACTGCTTGCAGAGAGATCTTCACTCATTATTCTGCTCATGTTTGACCCTTATGAATGACATGTAATTATAGGTACCATAAAAAAAGAGTGAAATATGTACATATACACACACACATATATATATATATGCATATACATATATATATATATATATGTATGTATGTATGTATGTGTGTGTGCTTAAGTAGCCAACAAAAATGCACATGATTACACAGCCAGTGCAATTCCCTGTTCAGAGCTGCTGTTATTTACTTTCCGTTCTTCCCACGTGTGCTGTTGTGCCCTTTAAAGCAGAAAAAATATTTTATTTTTTATTGCTAAAAAACCAAATTCAGAAGAGTCTTCACTTTTGTGTCAATCTCTGGATGCTATAAAGACAATAATAAGTAAATAGAGATGCCACTTGAGGGTGGGAAGTTCATCATTTACGTATGTAAATTTGGGAAATGGAAGGCTCTAGCCATATGAGTAGTTAAATCAATTTGCAAGAAGGGAAGGTATCAAACAGCTGGTGTAGAAGTAGCTATCATAATTTTCCCAGGAAAAAAAACCCCAACAAACTGTTTTATAATATGTGTTGTGGTTTTGCAGGTGATTTGGCAATGAAGAAAATGTAATTTTCTCCAATGAACTGTGTTTTATGTGTTTGTCTGTTGTTACATCTGTTGAAAGAAAATCACATTTTTATTTACTCTGACCATTTCTATTGCAGTGATTGCTAAGTACATTTATTAGAAAGCAATACCATTTTTTCCTTTCTTAAAAAAAGCAATAACATATCAGCAATATCATATTAGAGTTAAATCTTTTGAGTTACTGTTGCAATATCAACCTTAAATGTCTGCTACACAGATAAAATCATCACAGTGCAATTGTCTCTAATACTATGCTTATTTATTTCTGAAAGTCTGAAAGAAAGAGGAAATTAAATCATCCTTTTTGGTTAGAGTCTGTTATTCAGCTTAGCGCTGCTGTACATTTTTTGGACAGCTGTAGGCTTTGGTTTTCTCCTAAAACTTTTTTTATGTGAAGGATGTCTTATTTTAAGGAATAAGAATAACAAACAATAGCAATCTAAACTGATCCAATGGTCTAGTTCTTATATGGAAATTTCATTCATGGATCAAAAACATCACTAAATAAATTACATATTAGAACTGGCCAGAGAATGAATAGTTTCCTTTCACTGCTTCAAGAAAGTGTGGTTTTGTTTTGTTTTCATCCCTGTCCCCCAAAAAATAAACCAAACCAACATAAACTATCTTTGCTATATTTCATAAAATGGAATATATTTGAAGTGTACCCGTCTAGATAAATAAAAACAAATAACCAAAACCCAGCAGTTTCAGTTCTTGCATAAGAAGTGACATAGGGATTTTGATTTGGGCCTCAGGCACTTTCTCTCTTCAACCTTGTTGAGTATCCTGAGTTTGCAAAGCTCCATAATTTATCCTCAGCATATTGTGATAAAAAGGCATTTCTTCAAACATTGTTCCATTTGTGCTAGTAATCTGCTATTTGCTCTCTTCTACTGAGAAGGAAAGCTCATTCATTCTCTGAGTGATGAAAAAACCTGAGGAAGACTTCTCCATGTTTCTTTCTTGATTTTGAAAATCACAAAGAGGATTGTGACTGGATTAAGTACAGCCTCAAAAAAAAAAAAAACCAAAACCAATAAATAGAGCCCAGATTACCGCAAGGTGTCAAGTGGGCCAAACCCTTACAACTATCTTTCTGTCAAATACTTCAAACTCAGTTAATTCTGTGTGAATAGCATTTGATTACTGAAAAAGAGACCTTTAGTTCTTGTAATAACAAAATATTGGAAAACCTAATTTCTTAAGGTATTTTGGAAAACTTAATTCCTTAAGGATAACAAACTGTTCCAAGTGGCATTCTACAAAAGAAGCAAACACTATTATTTTTACAACTTGAGAAGGTTAGGTTTAGCACTCGAAGATACATTATAGGATTAGCCAGGCTTTGTCTGGCTGTGTGAGTGATAAAAGGTTTGCACAAAAGGATGGATGCATTTGTGTTCAGTAGTATAAAGGACTTAGAAATAGTAGTTTTTAAAAATGAAGATGTGCCAGGTTTTGGCAGTGAGTAGTGACTTCAGGTATATTTTCATAACAACAGAGAGGACAGAATATTCATGGAGCAATCAGAATAAAAATCAAGAAAACAAAAATTACCAGAAAGAGAAAGGCAAACAAAAAACCCAGGCCAACACAATGCTTTCCTTTCTCTAAAAAAAATGAAAAAAACAAAATCAATGCTTATACACATAATCTGCATAGAACATTTCAGGAATTTGGCCGGTACACGACCATGTTTGAATAATGAATACAGAATAATTTCTTCCAGTAATAACAACACCCCTATTTTTGTTGGTTTGTTTTTGGTTTTGTTGGTTTTTTTTGTTTTTAGTTTTTTGGGGGGAAATAGTATTTTTTCATTATATGAAAGGTGGCTAGTCCACTAGACTGAACCTGGGGAGTTATTTCAAAGTACTCCATTATTCAAATATACATATTTCTGATGAAGAGAATAAAAAAGTGATCAGCATTTCCCATTGTGTTATGAGGAAGTGGCCGCAGCTAAAACTTACATGTATTCATATAAAAGACACAATTACTCTTCCCTTGAAATTAGACTGGTTCATTAAGAATTTGCATGCCTGCTTTACTTCTGACCTGGCAATGAGGAAAATCAGTGCCAACCACTAAAACTGTCTGGAGAATAAAATGTTAGTGCTAATGACATGACATTCATGCTATCAGAATTACATGATTACAGCAGTTTTATTACTGCTGTTTCTGGTCTTCCTTTGATAGATATGAGTAGTGGAATTGCTCTATGTGTACTGCTGGAAAACATCTGATTTACTTGCATCCCAAGGAAATCCAAATAGCGCATTCTGAAGCTCCTCTGTGATGTGTACTAAAATAAGATGAGTGTAAAAACAAAGTGATTTTCTTCAAATAGTACATTTGATACAAGACAAAATACTAATGTAGATGAACCTTTCTCATTTAGAGCATTCCCAGCTCTTATTAAAAACATCCAGTTTTCAGAAATGTTGTCTAAATTGGTAGAAACAGCTTTTAAAAACATCATTCATAAAACAAACAATTTGTTGTAGCCATGTTACGTGGCAGATACAACAAATATGCCATTCTCAGTCTTCTTCCAGGGTAGAATCAACTTTAGGGGAACAAAAATTTTAATTATCCCTAACTATACAATGAAGTAACACATCTTATGGTCTCACTGTCATCTTCAACCATTTTGGAATTCATGCTGTAATTAAATAAGGATTAACTACAGAAATAAAATTTTAAAATTTTGCTTAGCCTTTACTCAGGTAACTCTAAAAAGCAAAAGAACAGAGAAAATGTTCATTGGTTTTTCATGCTACTTCCATTGCTAGGCTTTGCTCACTTTATCTTTTTCCTCTTGCAAATGCAATAATATTTTTGATCATTTTTATGGAAACTTCCAAGATATATTTTTATGAATGAGATAGGAAATGTGTGGGATTTTTATCTCTTAAGAAAAGAAAGAGACTGATAAGAATCAGTCTCTTATTTAGTGCATAGCAGGCAGAAATCAAAGCTCACAAAATTCTCCATCAGTGTGCTAGCTGAAGTTTCTCAGTGTGAAGACCACATGTGAAAATGTCAGAGAGCAAAATGTACCATAGAAAAGAAGAATAAATAAATCTGTTTAGCTCAGACCACCAATGTGTAGCATAAAGAGACTAATTCTGTGTGAACACTTTTTCTTGTCACCTAGTTATACCACGCTGGATTGATGGCTCATAAAATGTTGCTTCAGTCCAATTAAAATGCGCTGAATTACTGCAGATAGTAATTCATAGATAGGTATTCTGATCCAAGTGACAAAGAGTTAAATTTTTGCATGAGCTCTGAGGCAGAGCACAACATGTTATTAACTTCTTAGGCAACTGCAGAGTGTAAGAAAACTTGCCCAGAGAGGACATGCAGAGTAAGAGCCTTCCTCGTCATCCCTAGAATACAGGATTAGGGCCAGACTCAGCAGGAAAAAGATTAGTTAGTGATCTTAAATCCTGAATGAAATGTCTACTCACAGGTTTATGTCAAATTCCAGCCAGATAATTTCAGTTCCAAGGTACCTTCTGTTCAACAGGGACATTAATGAAAACATGGCCTTTTCCCCCCATTGATTCAGTAGTTTGACATGATACCTTTGAATCAAAAATGAACCTCCTGGTTCTTCAGCTGCTGTGTTGCTACTGTCACTGACAGTCCTTGGATTTATTTCTGTGGACTAATAAGGATGAAGAATAACAACAAGAGATAAATAATTGAAAGAATAGTATTTTAAAATAAATGCTAGTACCCTGCAAGAAAAGAAATGTACTTTTCACATGAATAATGCAATACCATTTGTGTGTACTGTTATGGATGCAGTATAATTATCAGGTAGACCTTGTGAGAAATATGTTCCACATCATTCTTTGTGACTACTAGGGGGGAAATTCTTCAGAAAAGAAAACCACACTGCCATCTTGAGCATTCATTCCCTGTAATTTTGCATTCTGCTTTTTGTTTGAGGGATAGGTGCAGGGAGCTTATTGGTATTTGAAAACAGAAATGTCTCTCATTAAGATTGTGCTGTCTTTTCAAAAGAGAAGCCACTGACAACAAGCATGTCTGCTTGACACTTCTAATAGGTTTTCTTTACAGGAATATGATTTCTGGTCAAACCTGGACAGGAATTCCAGAAAGCAATAGCTTACAATGGTAAGAGCACTCCCTTATGAGAGCTAAATCCAAGTTCTTGTCCTTTCTAGTTCACAGGGTTGATCCATCTTCACTAATTGTAGAGTTTTCTTCCTACTGTCCTTGTCTGACTTTACACTGTCCCAGCTTCATCGTCTGTGAGGTGAACCTGGTGCAGGTGTCTCATCAGACATTCCAGCATCTTTCTTGATTTGATAATTCAAAACCCTCAAGCATAGATACTCTGGCAGCCTGCTTCTCTGAGCTTTGTTCATTACAAAAGCATTTCAACCATTCATGCTGTTTGGAGACAAGCTAGCACTTACTGGTACAAACAGTTCTCATAAAACCTCAGCTGCTGAAAGGTATAGACATTTAAAAGTAGAGGCTTTCCCTCATCCTAACCCTGCTGCTAATCTAGACAGCTTTTTCTCCCTGTCCCAAATGCAAATTTTTTTCTGGCTGTGCCTATAATCTCAATCTAGTTTTCCTGTCATCAAATTAGAAATAGAAGAGTAGCATTTTGTGTTGTTACTTATCACATCTCTTATCATTAACACATTAGAAGAGAATATAGAACAATCATTGGCATGAGTCATTGTTCAATCAAAATTTGAAGTTATAAGCTGTCAGGCACATATAAGAGAATATAGAATAGAGCAAAGTTATTATTCGGGTACTCTGCAGAACCTTTTCACTTACATCCAGTGCAAGACATTTTACTCTTAATATGTACAGTCTTTATATACTCAACAACTCCTGTTTACCCAGAATTTTGTTGAAAAGAAAGGCGAGGAGGTGTATGCAGAACAAGCAGTAGATACGTTTGAAAGACATTAATATAGCAACAAACTGAGCATGTCTTCAAGTATTCTACACAGTATGATTGAAGATCTATTAAACAAGTAATCAGCCTCCTACCCTTCAAATACCAGGAAGGAATACACTGAAGGAATCACACTATTCTTTTGCACAAGAAGGTATTAAAAATTTTTAGAACATGTTTTGAAATGCTTTATTTTAAAAATTAGATTTCAATATGAAAAAAAGCATAAATTACTGTGTTAGAAAACAAATCTGGGTCTACATTTTCAAACAGGTTTTTGCACTATTTTCTAAGACTTTCTAATGATGCATGTTAGGTCACAGAAGTGAAAATGCTAATTAAAGTGTTGAACTGATGGTCAATGGTGTACTTATCGGAAGGTGTCAATAAATATGCAAAATAAGATTGATGTAAACAGCCTTAAATTTGGCCTGTTAGAAGGACAAATGTACTGGACAGAAGGAACTGTAAACTGAAAACCACTGACAGAGAAGTCATCTCCAGCCTGAAAGCTGTGAGCCCAGGACTAGGCCTGAGAGCTGGAAATTTGAAAAGTACAGCTGGCCTCTCTGAGGTACAGCTGGGTAACCTAGAAACCAGAGATGTCCTCAGATACCACTAAAAAGTGCAAAAATCAAGGAATTGTAATGACAACTAGAGAAATTTTAAGGAAACAGATGAGATGCACATTGGCTACAGTAACAATAATGCTAGCATTTTCTTTTCTTTTTATATCTGTAAAAAACTAAAAAAGGATAACATTTTCACAGTACAGAGAGGATTTTAATGCTCCATAGTATCCCGAATTAAATTCAAATATGCGACAAAGGAGACATTTTCTTGACATGGAGACATGGAAGAAAGCTAGAAAAAAGTCCTGTTGTTGTTTAGAAATTTAAACTGTTATTTATTGTGCTCAAGAAGAATGTGTACACAAGTCATTACTGGTCAAGGAATTATCATGAAGGGTGGTGGCTGACCTACTACTCCTGGAAATCACTGGTGTGTTTCCACTTGTATAATGAATTTTAGAGTTCACTATGTGACAACATGAACTCCTGTTGAAATTACTTGTGAAATATTAACCTTCTGGAAATAACATTTTAAGAATGCTATTATTCATATTAGTCAGCTGTAACTCCATTATATTGCTTGATGGCATTTTGATTTCTCAAAAGTCACTTCTTGGTAGGATCAACCCAAAATGAAAATAGATTTTTCTTCTTTCCAGTTTTTTACATAAATGGATGAATTATCAATCTTGGAATAACTAAAGGCATAAGGAAGTGTCCTGCTTTCTGGCTTCAGCCAGATATATATGGTAGCCCTAGGCTAGAAAATGGAACTTTCAGATGTTGGCTCAAAAATAACCACTTTAAGTGAACAGTCCTGCCATGAGTAATTAAATTGATTCTTAATCAAATTTTAAAACTAGTTTCATACTAAAATTAGTAAAGATGATGCAGTATATAATAAGAGTTTTTCTCAGTTTTGACTTTGGAAGCAGAGTTTATAAGGACAAATGAGAATAACTCCAGAAGTGACAGTAACACACCAGGAAATACAATAATATCTTGTGTGATAATAAATATTTATTATGACAGAAAAAGAGAGAAAGTGACAGAGAGGGAGCATGACATTTGCTTTCAAAATATGCAAATTTTTTTAATGTCATTTTTAAATAGAAAGAGGAAATAAAACACAACTAACCTATTATGTGATCCACATTAAGAGAAAAATAGTTTCAAATTTACTGAGCAATTGTTTTATGGCAGAACCAAAACTGTTCTAAATGACTGTGAAATTCTAAACCTTTCAGCTTGAATTCTTTAGTAATCTAAGTTTGTGTTTGCTGCTGAGAATAACTGTTGTTACTGAGGTCAGCATTCACAATTAAAAAATAGTAGCAAAATAAAGTGTCCACTCAGATTTACCTGGAAATCAATTTAACTATTACAAGAACTTCTTCTGTGACTCTGAGCAAAAGTGAAAGGAGAACCAGACTAGACCTGGTTGAGATTTTTTTAAAAATGTGATTAATTTTAAGCCTTTTAAATTTTTTTTTTTTTTTAGGACATGCGTAAAGGATCTGATGCCTGAAAGTGTTTTCTTTTTCAGTATTTATTCAGGAAAAACATAGTTACCAATTGTTTTTAATAAACAATTATTTTGTTCAAAATGCATTTTACAGAAGTATTCTTTAATGGGAACTTCTACTGATTTTCAAAATTTTCATTGAAAGTAGTAATTGATATATCTGTTATTAAATGTGATAGAGGCAGATACTATGGTAGTTACTGCCACAGAGATTCCTGTCGAGATATGAAACAATAAGGAAAAAATATTTATATATTTATATACATAAGCATAAAACTTTCTGCACTAAAAACAATTCTCATCAGAGGCAGGAACTGATGAAGGTAAGAGTCTATTAATTCATTATTTGGTAATTCTGTAGCTATAACTCTAATAGTGTCTCCATATATATATATGAGGACAATATAGTCTGTTATTTTGTGGGGAACAGGTGTCCTCACAGGAGGCCCAAGTTTATCACAGAATGAGGAAAAATCTTTACCATACATAAGTTTGCAAAGGAATCTTCAGATTTCCCTTTTCCACCTCAAATAAACATAATTACTTGATTTTATGTGCAAGGCGTTCTGATCTGTCTTGTTATTTCAATATATAACCACAATTTCAGTGAATATGTGGCTTTTCCTTTTTTGCCATTTAAGAACTTCTATACAGAACCATAGGATTTTGTGATGATTTATTGAAGATTTACTGCTTTTTAGTAGTAACAAAAGAGAGGTTTGGAAAACATTTCCATAATTTCATGTACATGGTACCTTATGGCACCAGAAGCCTCAGTCACACAAGAGCTTTCACAGAGAGACTTTTTGGCTCTTGACTCTACAAATCCACCTCTTCCAGCTCCTGAGGGCACAAACTGTGCTCCAAAGCTCATCACAACACCAAGTGCTGGCACACCTTGCAGTTCTATTACAGTTGAAATAGGAATGATATTGGAGCAGGCAAAAAAAACCCCAGGTTTTCTCTATACAAGTTGTAAAACCATAGGGATATATTCTACATGAAAACTACTGTAGAAATGTGCATAAGATAACAGTACCTGACTATTTCTAAGGGGGCAATCAACAATAACAGCTAATTGTTTAACATAAGCACTGCAAAACCAAAATAACCTGCTGTGCTCTCTTCTGTTTTATCTCAAATAGGAGACCACAGAAGGTAATTATTCTAAAATAATGGGTTTGTTTGAACACTGCTGGCTCTACTGACATTTTAAAATATATGAAGCTTAAATAAAACTCTAACACCAATTAACACATATTCTTGTCATTATAACCAGGAAAAAAGGGAGCCAGTACTGCCATGGCTCTTATGTCAAATTATGTGCCTGACTTATAAGGCATAAAGGTTCCAAGGGAGTAAATGAATGTTGTATGGGTAGTCTAGGTTTCAAGTTGGATAAAATTGAATTTAGAGGTTTCACTCACTGTGATTTCACTCAGCTCTAGAGGACCTACTACATGCTAATTCAACACCTCTTTTTTTTCCTTAAACCTATGGGTTTAATATTATTTCATATTAGCACATCATTTGAAATAGTTGTTTGTGCTACTTTTTTTCCATGGAATATATGATTAGCAGGGAATTCTGATTAGTTTCCCCCTTGTGGAGATTTCGCATTGTTCCCACTGATGGAGACTCAATCTTTGCCAATTCCTTTTCTTTAAAAAGAATTATGTGAATAACATTGTCTCCCCACATTGTTTCAAAAAGGCTTCCTGTCCTCTGTCATGCACTGGAACTTCTATTTATTTTCTCAACTTTTCTTGCAGTTATTTAGAGAGAATTTTGTTCACATCTCATATGAGGATGAAAAGGCCAGCTTAACAGCTTACTGTGTCACCCAGTCCTTAGTATAATAGAAAGCTGAATAAAAGATGTGTAAAAATGCATTGAATTGAACCTCCACAGACTGACTCCAGATCCATTGTCTGGCTGGCATCATGAACTCCACATCATGTTCTTTTTCCTGAGAACTTTTGATTGAGGAAAACTTCATTCCTTTCAAAGGTTTTTAAATATGTAAAAAAAACCAAAACAAAACAAAACAAAAAAAACCACCCAAGTATGACTTTTGCCCAGAAAATGTAAATGCTATTAACTTGACATAAACAATGTAGATCAAATGAAATTGATTTCAGCTAAACAGAAGGTTTTATAAATGATTCTTTAAAACTTTCAAATATAGAAATGTTTTGGAGGAAGGCAAGATCCTACAGCAAAATATTTGCATTGTTAGCAGGAAATTTCTGACAAGGAAAGAGAGCAAGAGGAAGCAGTAAAGCTAGGATGATGAATAATAAAGCAAAGGCAAGCGGATAAGTACCTGGAAACACTGAGACATTTGGGATATGTCAGCTGATGGATGATTTTAAGACCTATCCCAGTTTGCAAAGTACTGAAGGACAGAAAGTCACGTAAATGGCTGTGACTAATTCATCTTAGCCCTCTCCTTACCGAGTAGCTCACAGAAACATGGAACAGATTTTTAGGCTAAGAATTTATGAAGCATCCCATTCCTTCAAAAAAAAAACTTTAATTCCCTTGGCTGTGTAACAAAATATTAAAACCTTGAGCTTTACCATAGCAGAAAAAAAGAAGGAAAAAAAAAAGATAGTAAAGCTAGACACTCAGAAATTTGCACCTTAATACTGGTATTAAGTGGTTTGTTGTCAGTACTAGTTTAATCTTTTCGATATTTAGGTTTTAACAAAGTTGTAGCACTCTGCAGTAGAAGAAGCCACCTGGCTTTTACATTACCCTTTTCTGTCCTCAAAATTGATGACAGACACAATGGCTTCTCAAATTAGACTTGTCATTACAAATTCCTTCTATTCAGTTTGTCTTCTTTAGAAAAACATTTGCGGCAGTTTTAGAGAAAGAAAAGCAGGGTCTGAGGGCACTGATCTCCAAAATCCAGCTGATGCTGCATCTGACTTGAATAAAATATCCTATGAACATACTCAAAGATTCACAGAACAGCTGAGTTTGAAAGGCATCCCTGGAGGTTGTGTTGTGCAACCACCCAGCCCAAGCAAGGCTACCTAACAGCAAGTCACAGTCGTGTCCAGATGCCTTTTGATACCCCAAAATCTTTGGGTATCTACAACTTTCACAGTCTTCTCGTGCAATCTGTGCCATGGCTTGATCACTCTCATAGTCAAAAAGAATTTCCTGATGTTCAGGGGGGAACCTCCTGTGTTTCAGTTTATTTCAGTTTATTTATTTTACTCATATTCAGTTTATTTATTTTAATTTCAGTCTATTTCCTTTCATTCTGTCACTGGGCAACACTGAACCTGGCTCCATTCTCTTAAAAATAGTGGTTGGTTCAGCCACCAGATCTCAGTAATATTTGCATTTAGTATTTCTGTTCTATTAGTTGAATAATATTGCCTTATTAGGAATTCAGACTGTGTGTCAAAGTCATGGGGAAAAATAAGCAAAAGACATTAAATAGAGTCAAATTAAAAGCTTTCAAGGCCTTAACTGTGAAAATAAGTTACAGTATTATATAAATACTAACATTTTAGTTTCTTAAATGAAAAAATATATAATCACATAAATAAGAAAAAAAGTCTCTTTTCCCATTACTTATCAAATCATGAACTGCAAATGAATAAATAGTATTCTAATATTTTATATTAAACTTCTTTCCCTCTAAAACTGAAATTTATGACACCATTTAATTTATTAATACTCTTGAAAATTCTAGGAAAATTACATTGAAATAGCTCTATGAGTTTGAATGTTAGAAAATTGTGCAAATACTTGTGCATTATCTACGGCTTTTTCATGAGTTAATTCTACACTAATGGCACAGATATAAAGTGAAAATGGATGCTGCTTGCTTAAATTGCATTCCTGCCAAGAAATTAATTGGAGAAGCTACAATTAACATGTATCAAATTATGAAATTGTGCTATATGGGAAAATAAAAACTTTTGTAGGAAAAGCTGCTGAAAGGCAAAAGTGTGATACTTAAAACAGATTAATAAAATTTCTATTGATTTAATTTAGGCAGCATGGTGGAAAACGTATCTCTACATGATACAGGAAGAGTAAAATTAAACCTTTTTATAAGAGAAAAAAATCTGGTTAAATGAGTCAAGGGAAGATATTAAAAAAACACATCACCTCATAAGGTACAGCAGCCTCCTTTGTGGAGCATTTAAATAAAAGGTTGGTAAGTACATCCTAATTCCAATACATTTGAATATTTTTTACCATATCATGCTGTTTCATGACATCTTTTCACAGAAACTTATTTTAGTTCTGCTGATACATGCATTGTTTGTTATAACCATCGCATAATAAAATATGTTAAATCTCATGTTAATTTCATACATACAGAAATAAAAGTACTAACATGATGAAGAAAGAAAATATTCCCAGACTTTATCACACCTTAAAAAAATCAGCAACCAATATACATAAAAAGCATGCAAACACATTAAACCAAGTTCTAAATAAATTATGAATTCTGTGTTGCAATTAACTCAGAATATGGGAAACACCTCTATAAAAAGAATGCATTTTTTTCAAAAATAATATATGTATGGCATCTGGTAGTACAAAGGACTCAAGAAATATATAGAACAGGCTGTTCAGATATTGTGGCAGTGTGGGCAAGTGGAATTTTTTATTCATAGCTTTGCTAAAACTGTCATCTTTTAGCAAATTTAACTGCCTAATATTGCAGACTATAGCATTAGAAATCTCATGATTTTATCTGTGTGCTCCACAAAACTGCTTCCTCATGCTGGAGCATTCAGTGATGTCCACAAGAGGCTTTCCTAATGCCTTAGCTGAGCTGGAAGATTTACTTGACAGAATTCTTACTTCATTTATGCCTTTAGCTTTGACATGCAGTTCTTCAAAATGGGCTCCATAAGTCAGTGTCCTTGAAAAATCTCACAAGGTTGAGAAAATAGGAAGATAGGAATAGGGAACTCTGAAAAAGAAAGTAAATCTGGAAAATAGTTCCTTCTAATTAAATTTTTGCCTTGCTCATCATCTCTTCTACCAATTGCAATTAGTATTGCCGTAATAGAAAGCAGCACCTCTCTATTCTTCAACTTTTTAATAGGTTCTCTGCCAAGTTGCAGGATGCTTCTGATGCTCAGTTTAGACTGACACACCTTCACAGTTCAGGTCATGCATCACAGCTTCTTCTTGTTTTTGACCAAGGTGAGGTGAACAGCCTACAACTAATTTCAGTGTTGAAAGACAGAAGATGTCAGGTGTCAGAGGCAGAACTGGCTCAGGCAGGGCAGTACAATTCTTTCTGTTACTTTATTGTAGCCTTGGAAAGTGCAGTCAGTGCCTCCTGAAAGCCAGATTCATTAGACATTTACAGGTTTGAGAGACAATGGTTTAGCCTCAGTAGATCCACTTTAAAATGGTCAATTCATTATATACAGGAGCAGGCTGGCAATATTTTATTTTAAATGGCTTTACAGGCTGAACTCTACCAGAATTCAGTATTTTGTCACTCAATAGTGGCTATTTGTTCTTTCCAGTGCTGGCTAAAATGTCTTTTGGATTGGCAATGGTATTGAAGATACAGGGTTAATGTTTGAGGTCAATATTCTACAAAATTTTATCAAAATCTTAGATTAGGAGGGGGTCTAACTACTTGCAGTATTGGTGATAATACTTTATCCTATCGTCCTTGCTATTCCCAAAAGTACATCTCATGCATTATCAGTTGCTGAAATTAAATAAATAATTGAACATATAAGAGTCAGCTGCAGATCCTCAGTGTTAGGAACTGGCAGATCTGGTAGCCTAGCTGAGGTGAGGTTGCTGAGGATCCATAATCTCACATGTGACTGGAGGTACCCTTTATGCCTCGGTGTGTACAGGGATCAGACTTTTATCACATAACCTAACACTTAGGTACCAGTTTTCTGATAAACATTAATGTACATAATGAGCAGAATCACCACATGAAGCTGTGCAAGAAAGGACCCCTGAACAGTCCCAAAATAAAGTTGCTGGGATTGTTACTGTGACTTCTATGAAGTGACAGCTCTACCTGACACCATCCACATACACACTGAGAAGTCCACCCCACTTGGTTTTTTTCACACTTTTGTCTTCATGTCATTCCACAGCACAGCTTTCCATGAATCTCAGACCACAAGGCCCCTTTCCCCTTCAAAACATATTTTTTCATTTCTCTCTGCCTTCTTGCAGATAGAGGGATTTCTCTCCATCATATTGATGGAAACCTCCCCACCATGGTGTCAAAGTCATTCATTTCTGATTAAAATTTCTTTGTATCTTGAGTAGAGTTCTTTACAGAAATCTTTATAGAAAAAATATACTTGTCTCTGCAAATTTCTCCAATGATCTTTACACTCAAACAAAGCGCCTATTCCTTTTCCACCTACTGCAGGTTCAGTTTTTGGCCTAGGTAAGAAGTGGGAGAGCCAAGCCTAGTGCTCAACTGACAATAAATTTATTATCTGCTTCTTATATTCTACAAAACATTTCCCCTTTGTACTTCCTGCTCCTATTATTTTCTGGATTTTAGTTATAAGTCTCACTGGCTCGAGGCCAGCATCTCAGTAATATGACTTCATCATTGTCATCCTCCATGACTGAGTATAGAAAAGGTATAAGGTAATTCTGCAGTGGAGGGACAAAAAACCACATGCATTGCCCTCAGGTGTCCTATGGAGCTCCGAAACCAAGAGTGCTCTTTCCTGATTCACTGTTATTTGCATTTGTTCAATTCAAATATAAAGATTTTCAGATATTGTGTGTCATCCCTTTCAGTCAGAACTCCCAACTACTGACCAAATTCCCATTGAGACAGTCTGGACTGGAAATTACCTCCTGTAAGTTTACAGGACATAGTGGGGCTTCAACATCCCAGGCCCTACAGGGGAGGAAGAAGATAGATTAGATATAGATAGATATAGATGATATAGATATAGATATAGATATAGATATAGATTAGATATAGATAGATAGATATAGATATAGATATAGATATAGATATAGATTAGATATAGATATAGATTAGATATAGATATAGATATAGATAGATATAGATATAGATAGATATAGATAGATGATATAGGTGATATAGATAGATAGATATAGATTGATCTAGATTAGATGATCTAGATAGAGATGGAGATAGAGACATATGCTGATGGACTCAGACATCACAGGTAACATACAGAAAGTCCCTTATTCAGCCTATACGTGAGAGCTTTGATGGGTATTATCCTCTGGTGATTGCTGTGGGAGAGGTCCCATATCAAGGAAGATGTATGGATGTATGGATGCTTTGTTCTTGAGGCACGAGACACTTATAGCAGATAGCTCTGATAATAATAATTATGGTTAAAAGACTGATATCCAGGAAAGACTGAAACTGCTGGCTGATTTATGAAATTATTAATATTTCTTTATTTTTTTTATTTTTATTATTATGTACAGTGGAAGAGTTCTCACCTAAGCCAGTTCTTGATTGAAAAAGCCTTGTTTAAAAATGCCAGAAGCTAACTTTTGCAGTTTTTAAAGCTAGATGTAATTGTTTTTTAAAGAACTGTGATTTATCATGGAAATAAGGGAATTGACTTTTTTTACCACCTATGTCACAAAAGAACCTTGAAATATTTGGATGACATGAAGCAGGAGGAGGTGGTTCAGAAATACTGTGAATGCCTTTGCATCAATATCTGCTGGTGTTTGAAGAAAGCTGACATTATTGGTATTTCTTAGCCCTCAAAGGAAGACCTGCAAGTGAAAGACATGAACAATAAAGGTCTCTCTCAGTCTAGAATCTGATTAAAAATATGCTAACATATACTTTAGACTGATAAGCATCTGTGGGCAACAATTATTGCAAAACTCCTCAGCCATGAAACAAGATGACAACCAACAAGTGAAAGATCAGTTCATTTTCAGTTCTGAATGTTTGTCAGTCACAAACTTGCAGCCTGGATTAGCTTTGGCTCATTGTCTTGTGCTGGATCTTGTGGCTGTGGACAGTAAGACAGCAGGCAGAGAATCAAAGAAAAATTAATAGAAAACTAAATTTCATTAGTCAACTGAATATCAAGAAATTTTTTTCTTATGAAAAATGGCATAAAAATTAAGGAGAGACAGAGCGACTTTGAACAACGTCACAAAACAGTGAAAAAATATTCAGTGAAGAAAAGTCTTTTAAAAGTGGTGTATATTTATACTCTTTTCAAGAATAAACTTCTCCTGCTTAAGCACTGAGGGTGCCAGATGCATGAGAGAGAGAACATGTTCCTTACCCTCAAAACCAACTCAAAGGAGGAGACCTGCTAAAGAAGATAATGTATATAAAACCAGAAAAATGAAGGTCATTTTAGCAATTAAAATGCAATCAATGAGCAACAAGCCAAAGATGTCAGCCTGTAGCAGAATAGGGTAGCTTTGTTTTTATTAACTGCAACATGCCTACTTCCCAATTTCATTTTCACCTTCCAAATAGATCTTTATTGAAGGATACTAGAATTAAACATAATACTGTACATACAAAATATGTGTTTATGTCGGGTTTTCTATTATTCCTTGTTTGTGGATGGGTTTGTTTTTTTTTCTAGAAGCACTATACTGTAGCAAATAATATCTGAAAAGAACAGAAAAGTTTAGAATTTTAGGTTCAAATATTTTGCAAACAAGTACAGATTAAGACATGTACCAACTTGTCACTGTCATATTCAATGCAGTGAGTTAGGAAGTAACAATATGAAAAATATAAAAAAAAATTAAAACTCTATGGAGTTAGGTATACATTTGTTAGAATTACATGCTAATACACGTAAATTAAGGCTAGTATTTTTAATTTTGTCTTACTGAAGATGAAGTGTTGCGTAACCATACCTGAAAAGAAATCAGAAGTTTCAAGGGGTCCCATAAAGGTAAATTCCATGAGTGAGATCCCCTGCCATGTCAGGAGTATGACTCATTGGGCAGTATCTTATTTCTTAAATACATATTTCAATTGAGATTTTGAAAGCTACAAAATGCCTGGGGCATGTGCATGTACCTGCTGTTTGTGACAAAGAACACCTACAAAATAATTGCCTCTTTCTACACTAGTAAATGAAGGTCAATGGCACCAGATGCTTTTAGTTAGGAAAATGAATCTAATTCCATGTCTCTAACAGAAACTGATAGCACAACATAGAGAAAGGCATGCTGTATGATGAAGTGAATTTGTTGTCACTCTAGGCAGACACAAATGACACCATAGCTAGACTGAGGGGAAAGGGGGCAAAAAGACAGTGCTTTTACTTTCTTACAGTAAAATATTTTAGTTCTGAGGTAAAAATCCTAGTTTAGATTTAAAGGATTTAGATTTACGTCTAGGAAGACATAAGTTACACCAAGCATTGAAAAACATATTCATAAACTGAATTAGAGTAGATGTGTTACAATTTTCAGATTGCAGTTACATGAAAATTGTTAAGTGCAAACCTTAACTGAAGAGGAAGATTGTGATAAAATTTCTTGGAAATAGCAGTTATCAAAAACTCGGCTTTTGAAAACTGGAAACTTGGGGGAGGTTGCACACAGAGGCAGTGAGAGCATTTCAGTGAAGATTTCTCTGGGGGTCTGTGCCGAGCTCTGGAATAACTGGCACATTTTCCCACGGTCCTTCACAATGGAACCACTAGAGTGGATGAGGGTCGTTGAACAGTGACACCTGTCCCCAAAAATCCTAGAGCTCACCCTGAATAATTACAGCAGTTCTGTAACTGTGAGTATGCAGAAATGAATCATAAGGAAGGATCTGAATGAGATTTCTGCAGAGAAATTCGGCAATCAGGTACTACATGTGCAAGTGCTGTACTGAGGACACAGCCCACAGTCATAAAGATTCACTTACACAGACGCAGGAACAAGGTCCAAAGGGTATCAGATCTCTTAGGTCAAAGAAACAAGAGATACAGTAATGTTTCCTCTCTGTGTACTGTCTTCATGCTCGTCTATCTCTGTTACTAACAGAGAAAAAATAGGCAGAAGGCAGCCTGGCAGGACACACTTTCAAGATCATTGGAGGACCTTCTCATTAAGATTTGGGTTATCCAAGCATGACAACTGACTACTGACAGGGCAAAGATAGAAGAAAGTAGTGTGTATAGTTCTGTAGAAATTCTGCAAGTCAGTTCTTAAGCTACAAGCTTCTT
The DNA here is from genome assembly GCA_003676055.1 of Chloebia gouldiae. Taxonomy (NCBI): domain Eukaryota; kingdom Metazoa; phylum Chordata; class Aves; order Passeriformes; family Passeridae; genus Chloebia; species Chloebia gouldiae. The sequence goes on from QUSF01000007.1 coordinate 9,478,710, forward strand.
TTTCTAATACTGAACAATAATAATCATTTTGCATTACAAATAATCACAGATCTACTGTGACACTATAACTGTCATTGAGAGACCCACACACATGATATTTAGAACTCAATATGTGTATCAGACTTGGTACATCTAAAATTTACTAGATACTCATTTTCTGATATACCAAAAACAAGTCAGGAGAGTTAAAAGGAGTGCAAAACTGCTTTTGCACCAACAAGGCGTTTGGCCTCCAGCATATACTGCTGTATGGGTTCTTTTCTTCCTAGGTTTGGGACTCTGCACTTACCCATGTTGAATGGCTGAGGTTCCCAACAGTCCAGCTCATTTCTCCAGTCTGTCAAGGTCCCTCTGGATGGCAGCACAACTCTCTGACATATTAGCTACTCCCCCCAGTTTAGTGTCTGCAGCAAATATACTGCAGGTGTACTCTGGCCCTCACCCAGATCATTTAGGAAAGTGTTGAACCAGATTGAACTCTGGTCTATATTGCTAATTTCTGGGTTCTACTAGACTTTGTGCCACTGAACATCACCCTCTAGGCCCTATGATTAATTTCCAATCCATCTCACTGTCTTCTTGGCCAGTCCATACGTCAACAGACTGTCTATGAGGATCTTCTTGGAGACAGTGCCAAATTTCTTACTGAAATCAAAATACACAAATCCACTGCTCTCCTGATATTTACCAATGCATTTCATTGTTGAAGTTTCTCAGGCTGGTCAGTCATGACTTCCCCTGATGATGTTGACTACTCCTGATGACCTTCTTGTGCTTCATGTTCTCAGGATTGAGAACACCACCTAGGCCACTAGAGCTCTGCAATCACTATGGATATTCTCCAGATTTTTCCATTGTTGCCCACAAGAGAAAATTTATGGGGATAATATTAAGAGGGTTGGACACACTTCAGCAGTCTCTTTGCAATATCTTGGATCCAAGCATCCATAAGCAGCAAACAGACAGCAGGTCAGGCTGGCAGACAGGCTCCTCTGTGTCTCGCAGCAGGGAGTCACCCACTGTTATCCCTCACCTTTTACTGCTGGTGGAGTACCATGAGTTAGAGTCTCTTGATCCAGATGTCTCACTGGAACCCACATCTGGCTCCTCCTCTGCTTTGAGGTCAGTAGACCTATTCTGTAGGTCTAAACTGCTTACTTTTCTTACTTTTGTTACTTATTTATTTTATTTTCTTTTTTCCCTCAGTTGCAGAGATATGATTGAATTGTTATCTGAGTAGTGTAACTTCTCCCTATATCTTATTATTGATAAGGCATGCACTATTTGACAAAGAAAATGATATGACAGAGTTCCTTTCATTGGTTTGTGGTCCTGGCCACTGGTGTGACTGGTGATGGGACAATTAGTCATGTAAAGCTCTTGGTGAAACCAGACAGAGCTACTAGTCAGAAAAAAAAGCCTTGTTTTCTATGTTTTCAGAAGAGTTCTGTTCCCAAAGATCAACAAAACTCCTTTCTATATCTTGGAGAATGAGTAATAAGTAGTTTTAGACAAGACTATTTAAATTGGGGTTTTGGGAAATGTTTCAGCAATGGTAAAATACTTGGAAATTCTTCAACATGACCAGAATGTCCACATTTTTATGAAAGCTCCCATTTGAGTGAATGACCTGTGGGCATATGACAAAACACAGTATGCAAGTAGTGGTTAGTACCAACAATGTCTGGCAGTTCAGTGCATTTACTTATTTGTGGTTTGTACTTATTGATTACCAAACAAACTGGCCAGAAATGCTGTAGTTTATAGCTAAGCTGAAGCATAAGTTAGGGATTGCTGCTGGAGAATGTCTTCAGTTCATGACTCAGTTGAAAGGAATTCAACGCTGCCTTCAGTTTCCACTTGAATACCAACTTTTCCTCTTTCAGAAGGATTTTATCATTAGTTACTGTTATATGTGGATTTGCTCTTTGTCAGTCCTACATCATTCATTAAATTGGTTTCTTGCCTTGCAAGGTTTTTGATCATTAAGGACATAAATCAAACTGTCACTCCATTCTTTTTGCATTTATTTCCCCTGCATGCAATATTTTCCCACATCTGTTGCTTTTTCTAATTCTCAGAAGTTTTATGGTAGTTTTCAACTTTCACATTCAGATCTTTGCTTCTGCTCTGATAAACCTTTTGCTTCTATTCTTAGAACAGTCTCCTGTCTCATGAAGAAATACTTTCACAAATAATTTTTCTTCACACACATGAATAGTTGTATAGTATATTCTCTCCTTTTGATTTGTCCTTTGTATTTTAGATTAGGTGCTAAAGATTCTGTACATGTATCATGGAAACGTATGACATGTTTAATAAATCAATCCTAAAAATAGCCATCTCACTACTTTCTAAACTTCAAAATATTATATTTAATAAATCAATTTAAGTGATTAATTTTCCATATTTCCAATAGATGTGGAGTGTGATATAAGAATATAGATCTGCTACTTTACTAAAGTTTATAAAGATTGAAGTAGGTTTCTGTCTTTCATATAATAGAATATGTATCACACTGAGAAAAGATAAAAATTAGCTATACATGCACACATAAATATAAATATTTGGTTTTATTTGTTGTTGGTTTTGTTTGTTTGTTTGTTTTTTGTTTTGTTTTGTTTTTTTTTTGTGTTCCAATCTTCATTTTAAATTAGGGAAAAAAATTAAAACAAAACATAGCTAAAATGATTAATTGAACAAAATTTTTGTTTATTTACTCTTACTATTCAGTCTTTTTATGGAACCATTTTTTCTATATGACAAGGGTGCTGGTTTTGGCTGGGGTAGAATTAATTTTCTTCTCAGTGGGTGGTGTGGGGGTATGTTTTGGATTTGTGTTAATGCACACAATACACAAGGTTGATAATTTGAGATGGTTTTGTTTCTGCTGAGCAGGGCTTACACCAAGCCAAGGTCCTTCCTGCTCTTTGTACTGGTGGGAAACTGGGAGGAGACAGAGCTGGTACAGCTGACCCCCAGTGACCAAAGGGATATTCCTGACCATCATGCTCAGTGTGTAAAGAGGGGGAAAGAAGGAGGAAAGGGGAGGACTTTTGGAGTGGGTGGTGGTTTTTCTTCCCAAGTCACTGTTACACGGTTGGATCCTGGCTTTCCTGAACACCTGCCTGCACATGGGAAGCAGTGACTGAATTTCTTGTTTTGCTTTGCTTGTGTGTGCAGCTATTTTTTTGCCTACTGAGCTGTCTTTCTCTCAACCCACAAGTTTTCCTGCTTCTACTCTTTCAGTTCTTTCCCTGATCCTGCTGGTGGGGGAGTGAACAAGTGGCTGCATGGTATTTTCTGGCTGGATGGGGTTAAACCATGACAACAAATGAGAAATAAGAGAACTTATGTTAAAATTCTTACTAAACCAAAATGTGTTGAAAAGCATAGATTTGTATTCCTATACCTGAATCAAAAAGTGTAGTTTTGCATCAATGAAATTATCTGAAGCACAAGTAACAGTAACTCACATTATATATTTGTATCAGTCCTGAATATGGACTGGAACATAGAGGAAGTCCAACTAGAACACTGCTTTTCTTCTGATAACTAAAAGTACATTAAACATCACCTGAGGAAAACCCTGTGGAAGGAATTATATAATAATAATAAAATAATAATGGAAAGATTTCCATTATTAGAAGGTATGTATTAGAATAATGATTTTTGCAGTGAGGTCTATCCTCAGTATCTTGCAATTGATTGATACATCCTATCAGATTTAACACAAAAAAAAAAACCCAAATGGAAACCATATTTACTGCTCTCTTTCACTAATATATCATAAGTCACTTTAAAATAAGTCATTCAAATTCCAAAACTTTTCTAATATTTTAAATTGCATTTGTAGGTTTTGGAAAACCCATTGAAATGTCCATTATTGGGAAAACAATCTTGGTCCTTTTTATACAGCACACAAGATAATGCTTCTGATCAAACTTTTATTTCTGAAAATTTTTTCTTGTGATATCCTAGTATCTAATTTTCTCCCTTAAGTCAGATTTGGTGATGGTATGGAAACACTTTTTATTTAAAACAATTGTCTCAGACACTTGTCTAGTCTACCATTGCTCATTTTTCCTTGACATTTATGCAGCAATAACTGCTTGGAGTTAATGCAGTTAGGTAAGTCTGGGCTGTGTTCCAAAAGGAACCATTTTGCTTTACGATGAAGCAATCTCCACTCAACACAATTCCAAAAATATCCATCTTTGGCTGAATGACATATTTATGATTCCTCAGTGTTATTTCATTTTTCTGAGTTGCACCAGTATTTGTAATACCAGTTGCAACTTACTCATTCCAGTCAACAGCATCAAGTAATTTTTAAGTCTGTTCTCAGATTTCATGAAATAATCAATACAAGCAAAGGACTGTATTTTCCAGAATGTGCTTTTTACTGTATGCTGAAAGATCTCTCTTCCAAAACAAATAAATATTTACCCAAGAAAACTATATTTTGCTTCTGTGTACTTTTGAAAATTTGGCATTGCCAGTTTAATAAAGGGTTGTGCAAGATCTTTCCCTTTGGCCATGATACATGCAACGCCCCTCAGCCACTAAAGTATAAAAAAATATTTCAGAGCCTTATAGTTTCTCATGACAGAGAGAAAAGACATGTTTGTAGAACTTAGTCCTAGACCACAAGAAAAGGAAAATATAGTGTTTCTGTGATAGTGCTCTCATGCAGAGATTTTGCTATTCTGTCTTCACCCAGGATGGTATTTGGATATTGAACACTGCAAGTCAAATAGCAGCTACACAGAAAGTCATGCTTTCGGCTAGACATGGGTAAAAAAATGTTAAAAAACAATGACAAGGGAAGCACAAAATTGTTCTGAAGCGTGAACAAAGCCAAGGGGCCATTTTTAATCTCATCAGCTCCAGTACTGATTCTTTTGGGGTGGCCCATGTCAAGCCACTGAATATCACCGGCAGCATTACTTGAGGCATAAAAGAGAGTAGTCGTGCTTAACTAGCTGTATCATAAGATTCATGAAGACTCACTGGTTTGCACTTGTAGCATTTGAAGATAGAGATTTTAAATAAACACTTTCTTATTAAATACTGACAGACTAGATTTATTATAATTCTAATAAGCTAGGTACCAAAAACATTTGTGCATTCACTTTTCTTCAGAAGTGTCTGTTTCAAACTGATAAGCAGCTTCTAAGTTCTGTAGCTGGAACACAATCTGTTAATAGTGTGCTCTGCACTCCAAGCAGTGCCGGGGTACAAACTCTCAAATGTATGCAGACTAAACCTTGTTTAAACTTCTGGTTGTAAACACTTGTTCTTTCATTAGATAGTGTAGTAGCCCTGGATGTTTAGTGGCACCTGTCCAACACTTTTCTCTGCCTTTCCTGTCTGTCCTTATCGAGGATTTTATTAAAAACCTCAAATTTCCAGGAGTTTAAAAATCAGGTCTATATTTTGATTTTCAATTGAATTATTTGTGTATTTGTAGAAGTTATGAAGTCACAGGCTCCATTTAGTGTATCATAATTTTTAGATCTGTACTTATTAAGTAGCTTATATTGATAACAGAATGCTAAAAAGATAGTCACTACTGTTTACAGTAATAACCTACATTTAGGAGGAAAAAATAAATGTACATAATAAGTATTCCATTCAGTTTTAAGGACTAGCCAAAGTGATTATTAGCTTCATTTGTTAGCATTATACACTTGATACATGCATTACATATCCACTACACTCACCCTGAGAAAATGACTGAATTTCTACAAAAACAACACAATTAGGACCTGGTGCACTAATATTTTATACAATACACAGTATGTTCACTGCAAGAACCCACTTCTGCTAAGTGGGTGTTAGGTGAGTACTTGGTGCTTACTTTAAAGTGGATCTGCCTTAAAATAAATAAGAATCTATAACAGGTAGCTCTAGATATGATATCTTATAAACGTTCCATTTCATTGGGCACATGTATGAACTTGATTTTAAAATAATAATAAAGGTAGTTAATCACATTTATTCAGATGCTTTGAGAGTCCCTGACAGGTCAGAGTCATCAGAATATGGGATACAATTCTTTAAAAACTAGTAGGAACAACAATCATTGGAAATAACCTCTTTGAGAGCATCTTTTCCACACACAGGGAGAAAGAAGTCATCAGTCTTGCATTTAGAGTTTCTAAAATAATTGAAATGAGATAGAAGAGTCCTGAAAACAAAGAATTTTTTTTTCTAATAACGAAGAGTAGAAATTAAACATGAAATCAACATATTGACTGTTTTTACAGAAAATATTTATATCTGTGTGTATCTATCCTCTTTCCAAGACTCATTGCTAAGTAAACATTTCCTTCAGGTTTGCCCTCTGTATAATTCTTCCAAAAGGAAAATCAAAAACTGTGATGGCTCACACAGAGTTAGAAATACAGTACCTGAAACACAGTGTGATAGGACCCCAGTCACAGGCTGACTTCTCAGATGACACCAGGTCCTTGGCCTGGTGCCATCACACTGGAGTTGCCTGAACGTTCTGATTCAAACTTGCGTGAGTTTGTCATCATGAACGTGTTCTCTCACCTCATGGGGGTACCTTGAGCCTGTGAGGCTGCTGCTTCATGTCTTGCCTGGCACCCATCTCCCCTTGTCACTTGGGGCAGCCAACCTCCTCTGCTTCCTGACATGATGCATTTAACCAATATTTTACTGGAAAAAAACCCAGGGCGCTCCCCTGGCCAGAAAATGGCGTTTTATATCCCAATATAAAAACACCATGTGGGTTGAGACAGGGTAAATAGATGTTTAACTTGCCTTGGATTAAAAAGTCCCAGCAATTTTCAGTTCCAGACAAGGTGCTAAATGTCATCCTAAACATCAGGGCCAGTAGTCCCAGTCTCAGAGCCAAAAATGGTACAAATGTACTAAGACATCCTACATAGTCCATCATTCTTGTCTAAAGTCTCTACTTCAGGTATGATTATAAAGACATTTAGTTCTAATAAAGAAAAATTTCTCTGCAGTACAAAAAAATCAACAAAATAAAAAAGAAAGCAAGAGAAAATTAATGCATTCATGGTGTTTTGGAAATATAAGATAAGCAAATTAAGCATTTCTCTGCAAAATATAAATATTATGAATCATATTGACAACATATATAAGTGGTATTTCAGAATTTTAAACTGTGACTGGTTCTATTATTTATGTGGTCACTAAGTAGCATTTAATGCAGGACCTATGGTGACAGAAGACCTAATCTGATATTCAAAGAGGTAACTAAAATTTGTTCTTAAGAATATCTTATGTTTTCTATTCTTTCTACCTGAGATTTGGGATGCTGTTCCTCTGAGGTTAATCTTATGTGATTTTTTAAGAATTCTAATTGCCTAATTAACTGCTCCAATGAAAGGACAAAATTTCTCTCAATACTCACTATTATTTTTCCTATTAATATAAAATAATTATTTGGAAATTCTTACACAGGATTCCTGGAAATCTCATGAAAATATTTCCATATTCAGTCGTCTTAATTTTGCAATGGCTAAAAATTCCTTTATGTCCTTGATGACATGAAGCTTATCTGCCATTAGTTCAAGTAAATACTCCTTAATGCTTGTATATCAATACAGCGAGTTTTTAGTGTAGCTCTTTCATATTTAAGCAATACATAATCATTACCACTCATACATTTTATTTTTCTATATCCATTAATGTTAATGAGAATAATGCATCTTTTTTTCCATTGCAGTCTTGTTACGCTGGGCTACAGATAAACTAAAGAATGTCAAAAGAAGAAAAATAAGATGCCACTTACTTAAAGAAGACACAGAATGTAGCTTCATTCATTGTTAGGCATCCTGTATAAAGGAATCAAGGAATTGTTACCTTTTCAACTGGATTGTTGGTCTCTTTGTTTCTTCGTTTTTTTTAATACATGGATTGTGATTATTGTTCTTGAATCTGAAAAAAATACTCTGGCAATTAAGACAATACAACAACCTCTCAAACTCATCAGAGTTTTACTCTAAATCTGTTTACTTCTGTGCCCAATTACGCTATATTAGTTTTACATGCATATCAGAGATATGATGTTATTTGAAATTTTGCCTCATCTCAAATGAAAATGCAAGCATCTCTTTATTTATAATTCTCCATTAACCTGAAGTTTAAAAAATCTTTACTCAATATTGTATCAGCACACTGATTTTTTTTTAAGGCTACAAAAATTAATCTAAATATCTGTGTTGCTGTAATACACTTATCCACATATATCTGTTTGGATTTCATAGCTGCAATTTGTTTTCCAGTCAATGGCTTCATAGTATGAACATGATTGCTGAAGAGTGGTGCCTGTACAGCTTGGTTCACACTCAATAAATACATTTTCATCATGTCTGACAGTAAATTGACAGAATGTTATAAATTACTTCCAGAGAAAAAGGAATTCAATGTGGAAGAGGCATCACCAAAAAAAAAGTAGATAAGCTGTTCAAGGCAAAGCATTGTAACAAAATACTTGGAGGAGTGTCTCAAGGACTCAGTGATGAATACTGCAGACACTCCTCTCCAAAATCTGATGACAGGCAGCTGTGTGTTCTTGATCTAAAATGTGTTACAAAGGAGGGAAAATACTGTGCAGATTTCTCTCTCTGTCTTTCGCCCCAGTTCAAGTATCTAACATAAAATTTATAGACTTAGACACTTCACCAAAAATAACTGTTGATATGATCATTGACATTGTGGTGTGCATCAATAACTTTATTTATCAGTTTATTGTCATAAGAATATTGGAAGAAACTTCCAAATTCTCTTCTTGACTCCATCAAAACAAAAGCTACCTTCTTTCAGCATCAGACTGATATATTTGGGTACCTTTCTTATATTTCAGTATTTATATATCCTGACAGTCTCAGTTTATATATGCAGCAGAAAAAAAAAAGCTTTGAAGGAATTACTGGATTTCATTGACCAATATTTTTAATTCTACTGAGCTAGAAAACCAATGAAAGAAATGCTGGTAGAACATATTCCTCTGGACACTATTCACATAATCTAGAAATGGCATATTATCTGTTCTATTTCCCAAATTCATACTGGAAACTCAGCATTTGTTAAAATTTGCTAACGAGAAGAAGACTATATTAATATTATTAACATATGCTAATTACATATATAATATAACATTACTTATTTGCTTTCTATTTGTTTTTGAAGAATAACTGTGGTAGGAACCTTAAATATGTAAAACCAGTAGGGTTTCAAATGGAAAAAAAGACACTTCTGAAAGCAAGGAACATACAAGACAGACATAGCATTCCCTGTCCATGGACTGCAGAACACAGTTAGTTTGACTCAATCTTAATCAAGCGTTTGATTAGTCACAAAGATATTCATGGAGCAAACAATGGTAATTTTTGAAGTTGCATAGTTTAATTTGTGACCTATTTAGGTCCTGAATTAAGCCATCTGGAAACTATGAAGACCAAATTTAAAATAGAAAGTGAACAGATATATAAAAGAATGAAAATCAGTTTATTACCACTGTTGAAAATGGATATAAAAAGATGACACCATAGGAGCAATAACTCCACTTGGAAGGTTAGACCAACAATATAACAAACTTTAAGGATGACCTACCTATTTTTAAAAAAGAGACTAAAATGAGATTTTTTAAAACCAATGAAAAGTGATTTTTTTAAAGCCATTTTTTTTCCTTGGCTTAATTTGTTCATGAGTGTTTATCGAATGTTAATTAAATTTTTATATCCACATACTGAAATATATTTCAAACTAATCTATTAAAAATAGCAATAAAATAAAACAAACAAAAAATAAAACCAATAAAAAACTCAAAAAGGATTAAATTTTGAATTGAAAATTAGAATTAAAATTATATAAACTTCCATTATGAATCACAAAATCTGCTGGAAGCTTCTCTCTAAAATTTCTTTACTTACCTGCATTTTCCATAAAATGTTTAATTCTTACAGAAGTCTCATCATCTGTGTAGGGTAGCACCAGATTTTGGAAGCACTGGTTGTGAATTATGCGGCCATTGATGACATTACAATTATGCTCATACGCAGAAAAAAAGATAATTAACTTTATTTATAAACACACCTAAGCAGAAATGTGTACCTGTACATTTTTCTTCATGGGTATTTACTACCAATACTAAAACTTAATTTCAGCTAATACTGTGTGATATAATGTACATACAAATGACTATAAGAAATCAAGAAAAACACTGAAATAAGCAAAGCGTGTTTTTTCCTTTTTTGGGGATGGAAGAATAAATTATATGCAGGCATAATTTGGACAGAGGGAAAGATAGAAGTAGTTTTTCCTTCAACATACAATGCAATAGTCTTTCAGACAACAAATGCCAGTTTAAGGGGCAATCATTGCGGATGACTATGGACAGATACTTGTCATCATCTAAAATTTTCATAGGAGGACCCAAAATAGCCAAAACCTGTTCAGATTTGACATTCAGGTTGACATCATTGAGTGGGATGTTGAGCCTGAAGGAAAACTGTAAGGGCTGTGTCAGCCTCAAAGGTTCTGCTGGATGAGTTAGAAAAGGGCCAGCTTGGCAATAGGAATATATACAGATGAATCGGGAAAAAAAGAGGGCAAAACAACTTTGGGAGTAAAAGAGAAGAAAAATTGGAATAGTGGATTAGACCTCCTGTCTAATCCCCCAAAATGTAGGAGCACTCCTAAATCTTTGAGTCAGGAATTGAACAATCTTCTTCAGACATGCAGGCTTACCAGTCAAACTGTAAGAAGACTGAATGAGTGTCATTTAAATCAAATGATTTAATGTGAAGGTTTAAGTAGGAAGCACCGTGAAGGTTTAAGTAGGAAAGGAAAATTTTCGATATGATTTAAAAACTTAATTTTTTTTTAGTTGATCTTGACTGATTTGAGTGTGACTGCACTCAAATGGTAACTGCCGTTAAATGCTGCTGATCTTCTCAAAACTTTCTCAAGAATAGTCCAATGGCAACAAAGTATTTCTTCCCATAAGTGTTATGACTGAGCAGTGTTAATACCAGGATTTCTGTGGCAGTTCAGCAGAACAGAGGATCTGCTGCAGCCAGAAGACAAAGTATGCTTTGTTTTCCATTGGGCAGTTTATGCTATGAGTAAGAGGACTTAGTACCTTTTGGGTTTGGGTTGGTTTTTGTTTTTGTTTGTTTCTTTGGGTTTTTTTGGCTTTTTTGTTTGGTGTTTTTTAGCAATAAGAAGAAAAGAGTGCTATCTTCAGGTGCTCTTCACAATGTGGGTCCTACAAAACAAAAGGTGTAGGAGGTATGCAGTGTTTAGCAAATTTCAATGCAAGTAATTCCACACAGCCTACCTTGAATTCCAACTGATAGGAACTGTTCTGCTGTGCTCTGCTAAACCGCATCTCCCTTCTAAGTGTGGCTGCATTTCAGCAGTGATTTAAGAGACCCTGTTATTATACTTCATTTACATAGGAAATACCATTTATGGGGACTGTAACTCTAAACAACTATGCAAAAACATATTTACTACAGAGTTTGAAGTGTGTTTTTTAATGGGTGCAGCACTTTCTGATGACAGCTCAGGCACAAATTTATATTTCTGCGTGAAACAGAGCAGAGTAACTGCCCACAAAATATTGTATAAACTGGGAAGCATTTCCTTGTAAAACCAAAAAGCATCAAAAACCTAGAGATATTGAATGTTAGAAGAATATAGAAATAAATTTATGAGCAGCATCTGCAACACTTAGTGTCATGTCCAGCTTCCTAGAAGTAGGTAATATCCATATACCAGATTTAGCATCTCTATGTCCTTTTTTTACTCCTTCTTCCTGTAAAGACCCTAAAAAAACGTATTTTGGACAACCAGGAAAATTATGGGTGGACGCACACAAGTCTTAAGCAGTGAAATTCTAAGAAAGATAATCTCAATGTTTTTAGAATTTTTTCTTCCCCATTCAGAATGCCAGACTTAGGTGTTAATAATCACAGATGCATCCTCCAGAATTTAAAATGTGTTTAATTTGTTGGGATTTTTTAAACAAGTAGACCCTGTTCAAACCAAAATCCTCCTATATATAGTGTCTAGGACAGCTTCGAGTACCATGTGTTCTCTAGCCTGCTCTTTCCTTAAAAATGCAGCTGGACATACCCCCTCTCCTTTTCAGACCTCCTCAATCGGCTCATTAAGGTTGCCCCTGGTAAAGTGTCTTTAACACTGGTTTGGTTGCAACAAGGCGACTTACCTGAAGGCAGCATAAACTGCTAGAGGATTTAGTGTAGGACTGAAGACTGGGAAAATTAAGAGTTCTTTTTGGGGTGGTTGTTTTTTTTTTGTGGTTTTTTTTGTTTGTTTTTTTGGGGTTTTTTTTTGTTGCTTTTTTTTGTTTTTTGTTTTTTTATTTCCAGTGAGATACAAATCACTGGTAGTTTTTTTTATACCAGGGAGAAAATAAAAGGTTCTGTTATAATCTCTGCAGCATGTAGCTTTTGATTGCTATATGTCTCAGACTGCCATCTGTAAAATGGGGATAATAAAGCCTAATTACATTCCACCTACAGCTTTTGAGGTTGTCACCTTTCATAATATATATCAGAGAAGTTCTGAATATAACATTTTCTCAAGACTCTTCCCAGCTTCTGAATTACTAAAAAAAAAATGCATTTTTGTTATCAGATTTATTTTTACCTTAAATTTAAGAAAGAATTCTGTTTTGCAGACTCCATTACATTCACTTCTAATTCAGCAAATGATTTTGCCCATATCATGTGAGAAAATTTGTACATTCACTGAAAGTGATGACTGAAACTGCTAGTGAACAACAATGATTTCAAGCATGCTCTTAATGATGTTGTTTATTTGGGATGTTTGTTTAAATTTTGATTCATTATTTGGGCTTTCTCTTTCTGGTACAATAACCACAATCTCTTTAGAAGTTTTTCCAAATAAGGGATTTTTTTCTATTCTTTATGGTCCTGTAATGACACTTCTGTTCTGTCAAGGTCAATGTTACTCACAAGCATTCAACTTATTCACTAATAATCATGACAAAGTTTTCATAATAAAATAATGTGTTGATTGCTTGAAGTGAACTGAAGTTTGTAATAGAAAGAGAAAATACTTTTTTTAAAAAAAATACTTGCTATTAATTAGTTGAAAAAACTATTCTGGAATGACATAATCACTTGAACAGAATGAAAATGTGGAGGTTCTAATTTAATTTTAAAGTCCATACTATTCATAGTAGAAATGGCCAGAATGTCTGGAAGTAAGCTCAAAATGATGAAATTTCAAGAACAAAAATAAAAGACAGAGGAAAAAAACTCAGCTGAAATTTCTATCTGAAGTTATTTTCATTGGCTTAATTGTAGACATTGGTAAAAATAGGGGTTTGTATATGAAGATATACTTATTTATTAAATGGAAAAAGTGACAGATCTAAACTATAGTCATGCTAATGAAACTTTCATTACAATTCCAATTGATTTATTATAATAGCAGAAAAAAATATTTCACTATAAAGACATTAAATCCCTATTACTCACTGATGAGATTTATTAGAATTATTCACTACATACCTGTGTTTTATATTTTTACCCATAAAAGACATTACAGGAGTTGCAGGAGATAAAAAACAAAGACAAACAATTATTTGCCTAATATTTTTTCAGGCCAAAGACATTGCTGCAATTAAATTGCCAGAACCAATCAACTTTCATTTAAATGACAGTCCTGCAAATTAAAAAGAGTAAAACCTTCACTAGGATACAAAACTTGCAGTCATTTTATAACATTCTTTAAGTGTTTTTTGAAGATTAATTACATGAGGGTCTGCATTGTCCTGCCTTTCTCTCTGAACATGGCTGGTATTTTCCTGAGTGCAGTTGTGGGGGCCACAAATGGATATGATAGGGCACAAACCACAAGATTTTATTAGTCCTGTACTCTGACCTGGATAGACTCTGGAATTCCAGGACCTTTCCACCTTTCTGCATCTTCTTGTCATCAAGGTACATGATCCTTTGTGTGAAAGCAAGAAGGATGTTTAAGCCACTGTGTCACTGAAGAATAGAGCAAAGAACACTGGCATTTCCGTGAATCCCTGACATTTTAATATTAGTTAGCCACAGGACTCGGCCTTAGCTGATAATTCATCTGTACTATCACGAAGGTATGCAAAGGGACTCAGAAATGTACATTTCTGATTCTTCTTTTTCACAACACATAGAAATAAATTATTTTCTGGAGCTACTGGTGATAAGACATGCTCTGTCTAAAAACTGAAGATGTGTAAGTGGTCAAAAGCATTTTAAAATCTTAGAAAGCTCCAACATGCAGAATCTAGTTGACAAAACCTGCATGCAGCTCTGAATCTGTTCCAACCCTCAAATTTGCAGCTTGCCCTTCTGTGGTGTGGGGATTGCTTTGGCACACATCATGTCACAGAGTTGGGCCACATCTCCCTGTGCTGCTCCCACAGTCAGCTGCATCTCTGCACATCCAGGAGGAGTCGTGCACACTCCATTCCAGTATTTGCAGCGCAGATGGCAGGACCTGGTAGTGAACAGCAGGGCTCAAACCTGAAGTTCTCCAGTGTTACCCATCTCCACATTTATAGCCAGACTGGCACTCAGATGCAATATGGATTTACATGGTGTCTATAATTTTATACTTTTTTTTTTTAACCTACATTCATTTATTTTGATCCAGACACCATATTTCTGAAGAAAATAGGGTTATTCACTGCTGTGACAAAATAGCAAATGTATTTCTCCAAATTCAGGGTGTTTATTTCACAAGGAGGTAAATTCATGCTTTATTCTCTGGATTTCTTTTCAATAATTTCCATTCAATAGCAAATTATTCACTGAACATTTTTAGAATGGAAAAGTAGAGATAACAGAATATAAAAAGTAGCATGTTCATCGATGCGAACATTCCTAATTAAAAGTTTGAAATATACGTGGTGGAGAAGAATTCAATTAAATACACACTCTCTTATTAAAAAGAAACCCAAAAATGTCAAGATAAAAAGGAAATAACAAGCCAAATATATTTTGGTATAAAATTATTCTAACGTCCTTGGTAAAATTTTAAATTTAACAAAAATATTATTCAAGAAATGCATTTAATCCACTGTAGTTTTGAACAAATAAACTGTATCAATTGGGAATACCATTGACTACACAACCCAGTCTTTGAAAGTTGTAGATTGTTTTTCAGAAAAAGACATGATATTTACTTCCTTTTAGCTTCAAACCATCTTGTTAAGAAACAAAATATGAAAGCTTGCTTTCCTTTCCTGATCCATAAATAAAAAGTAGGTTAGAAATGCTGAGACATGATGTTTGTAGAAATGTGTTGATAAAACTGGAAATAACCCAACTACCTCAAAAAGAAATTAGTTCATTAATATTTTATTTTAAGTACTCCAGGTTTTTGAAAACATGTATTTTGCATTTTGTTTATATACAGTATTTTTAAATTTTTTTAAAAAATCAGCAATCAAATATTATTTTTCCACAATGTTAATTAAAATACAGTTTCCTTTCAGCAATAAATTGATACAAATCACAGAAAAAATATTTTAAATTGCATTTTAACTCACGTTTTTTCAGTATTAAATATACATAACCTGAAACAGCAAAACATAAGATAAGCTCTTTAATTCCTTACATTTGTAAATAACATTTTTTAGAAAAGTCGTTATTAATTGTTAGGGAATAAAGCTAAAAAAAATGATAGTAAGACTCAAATCACTCACTAAAATCTATACAGTGGAAACTCTTGCACCCTACATTTGCGTAAATTGGAAACTACATTCATCAAACTCATTCTGTCATGGGAAATATTTCTCTCCACTTACCTAACTTACCTAATTCTGCTCATGTTTAAATTCAAACCCAGAATAAGAGACTTTTTTCTTTAAGAAAAAAGTCATTTAAAATGCATGTAACTACCTAGCTATTAGCGTAGATACAGAACTCAGCATAAGTAATTATGCTGAGAGCTGGGATAGCCAGACTTCTTTATATTCTGTTTGAAATTTCTTTTTTTTTCCAGACATGTTCAGCTTCCTTAGAAGAGGACAAGTGCTACCTTGGAAGAGAAGAATGGAGATTTGGTCAGATTTTAGGAATGAGGAAGGCAGAAACTCATTTCCACAAGATTAATGAAATAAAAAACCTATTTTAACGTCTAAAATAGCCATTGAACAGTTTTGTCAAACAGAGGCACCAAAATTCCTGATGTTAGGCTATTTCAGAAGGCAGTAAACAGCTGAAACCAATGGTAATTTTATGCCTAATATATGCATCTATTCATCTATCTATCTATCTAATCTATCTATCTATCTATCTATCATCTGTCTATTTATCATCTATCTATCTCTCTATTCTGAGTATAAAGCAATGTTACTTCAGAATGAGCAAGGGATGCATTGTGGATTTCGTGCACTTAGCTTCTTGTAGGCGTAGCAAGGACTCGAAAAACCCTAATTCTGCAAAAATCTGCCAAGATTTTTAATAACAAGCAATGACAAAGTTTTGACTTCAGAATTAATTGGAATTAACATCAGAGACTGATGATTTTTATCAGTTGTTCAGAAGGGGTAAGTCTTGTTTTTTTTTGCATGGAGAAAGCAATAAGGGAAAACAAACAAACTCTCATTGTCACATCACCATTGTTACAGCATTCTTTGAAGTTTAATTGTGTCCTTCCTATTTTCTTCTTAAGTTACTTTTTTCCCCTAGGAATTTTCATTCTCTATCCCAGCTGCTAGCATTATTACCAGAAACTTCTAAATATCACTAAAGACGCAAGGCTGCAGTTTCTATTTTTAATTAATATGAGTAGGTTTTCAAGCACTTGTATTGACTTCTGGTACTAATTGCTAGCTCAGTGTAGAGTGCAAAAAGCACAAATAAAACCTAGATATAAACCAAGATATAAATGAACCCCACCTTCTTTATAATAATAATAATTAACAAACATGCTTTGATTTTATGCTAATGTGGGATGTTCTCTTGAACACTCGTTTATCTTTAATTGCATTGGTTCAATTTTCTTTCTGTATTTAAATTCCTTTCCTTAATTTCCACTGTCTTACATTACAAAAATAGCACCGCAATGATTTCCACATGAATGTACAGAAAATTTAAACTGTTCATTGATTTTAAATGTCCTGTAGTTTGTTAAGTCCCAGCTATAGATACTGCAAAAATTTTCTCAATATCTAAAGATTTCTAAAATTTTGGAAGTAACTAAATAATCTTAACTTGTTCTGAGTTCTTATAATCTACTGAATTAGGAATCTAGGAATCTATTGAATCCTAATGCAAAGATACGCAAGCCTTTTTGCTTCTTCTTTTCCTTTTCATATAAAATTCTAATATATCTTTACAGGTGTTTAGTTCTTTACCAAGAATAGAAGTCATTAAATTAAAGGTACACATTTGGCACCCTTCCATTATATCATAAAATCCAAGGGCTCTACCAAAATCGGATTTTATTGTATACCTTGTGATATACATGAAAATTGCTGCAGTCCATTGAAATAGCAAATATTTCTTCCTCCACCCTTTAGTGCTGTGGAGATACAAAACCAGGTAATTTCAAAAGAAATTTAGAAAATAAATACTGGTGAGATGCAGGATGGGGTTAGTGAAGCCTGAATACATTTATGTATATAGGATTTGGAGGTTATGGTCTTCTAGTTGTGATACCATTATGAGACTATTTCTTTCTAGGGCAAAGCAATTTCTGATATTTTGATAGAAGAAAAAAACCCCAAAGGCTCTAAAGATTAATCTTCTCTTAAAATGATACTTTCCTCTCTAGTATTTTGCACTTATGGCAGATGATTCTATACAAGCAGAAAAATAACAGGATCCTGTATATTGAGCATAGGATGAGATGAGAGGGAACACTTGAGTTTAACCTTAAATCTAGCAATCTAAATTTGGAAAGCTGGCTAGTTGAATAGACCCTCCCTTTCTCAAGTGTTTAAATCAGAGATAAAATATCTTTCTAGGAGATAACCTCACCTCCAGTGACAGCTATGAAGAAAGAGAATTCCTGAGTCCTTCTTATGCTGGGTATTGAGCATGGCTCCAGCATTACACTCAACATAAGTTGACACACTTTGTGACTCCATAGAAAATAGAGGGTTACAGGGGTAATTTTGTAACTTCTTAAAAATGTATTGTTGTTCGAGCTTTTATTTTAAGATAGCATTATGAGTTATTCCTTTCTTCTTAATATCAGCACAAAAGAATTAAAGAAAAGCACAGAAGGATATAAGTAACATTAAAAATCACACCTGTGATGGTTATAGTGTGATGGTTAGTACGGTTTGGAGAAGACCTTGTTGATGGACTTAAAAATCTATTTTTTCTGATTTGTATTTCAAATAATAGGAAAAGGATGTCTGCTTCTGGGGAAGACTATAAGCAGGATAAGGATTATTTCTATGTTTCATTTGTGAAGCTACATGCTTTTATTATATAATTTAAGAGGCCAAAAATGTACTCATTACAGGAAGTATTACAATTTTCAAAATGCTTCTCATTCTAAATTGATATAGTTTTTTTCTTTTCTCTGAAATATTTCAGTTTGCAAGCAGGGTATTTTCTACCAGAGAAATTTCAAATACTTATTTTCTATCCAGTGTTACAGCTTACACTTTTAAAAACCACTACCATTTGCTAGCATAAAGAGCTAGTTTGAAGCTAAAAGGACAGAAATTTAAAACTTCTGTTTCCTGGAATATATACCACAGTTAGTTATCAAAGTAATTAATAGAAAATGTAAAATATTTTTACATGAATGTGCATACTATTTATATACCTGCAGAGACAGAAAATATGTGCAAGCTGCCACATCTTTCTCTTAACTCTTACTGTACCGCATTAAACATTTAAACCAGAAATAAGATACTGAATATATACTGAATGTATACTGGAAATTCTAAATTATATTTTGTATTATTTAATTTTCCCTTTTCATCAACAGACATATGCCTAAGGATTGCTTTCCTTTCCTGTCTTTAATTAAAATGAGGGTTGTTTATTTTGGTCTGGTTTGGGGTTTTGTGTGTAGATTTCTTTTGCTCTTTGTTTGGGTTTTGGGTGTTTAGGGTTTTTTTGCACAAAGAAAGTCCTTCTCTCAATAGAAAACCTATGAGACATTAATTTTCTAGAAGTGCATTTCTATGTAGCAAATTCGATGCAAAATTCACTCCAGGAAAGCTTTCTTTTATTTTTTTTTTTAACTAGCACTACCATGACATCAGCAGATACTGGTAAGAATTTTTCAAGTTGTAATTGATATTTATTTCACGAAATTAAAATCAAACAATAGTCAATTAATTCAAAGAACGAGATTTAAAAAAAATTTATTTTCTTTCCTAAATCCTGCATGTGGTTCACTGGGCAGTAAATAAAGAGCAGATATCTCTGCTAGTGGTAAGCTGAAAGGTAATTTGTTTTTATTTCTGTCAAAAGATAGGTTGTGTGCTCCTGAACATTTCACTTTGATCCACAAATTCTCACCTGTTATACTGTGATTACATGGATGAATTGCAAAGAGCCTGTTTTAGATTAATTGCCAAGATAGGAGCACAGTGGTTTTCCCAAGAAAAAATATTTCAGTTTCAAATTCATCAGAAGCTCACTGTGTGCACAAATATTTCTCACAGTTTTAAAAGATTGCAGATGGGCTATTTGAAATACATCTAATTGTGCAAAGTGCTGGCCCTCCCCTTTCCCTTCAGACTATAGAAAAACTAACCACAAATATCAGTTTTAAGCGGTGGCTTACCCTTTTCTCCTGGCGCATTACCAGATTTGGTTTTGGTACAAAACACTCCACCTCTCTGCAAGGTTTTCTGGATCTAAGCTTTTCTCCTTCTTTTGTAGCTTCGCTGGCACCATTTCTAGGCATTGTTTTGTGTCTTAATTCCCTTTATAGTAAAGGGCCCCTGTGTGCCAACTCCAGTAGACCTGCAAATATCACCACTGACATCTCCATGGTATCTTCAGCCAGATCCTGGAGTATCAAACATGTCTTATGGCTTTGCAGATTTTTCCAGACTCAACATTTGAAAGGAGATTATGGATTTTTAGAGGATGTTGTAAGCAACATCAACAAAAGTCACAAAGTGCAATTTGGTCTAAAACCAATATGCCACCTTTGCAAAGAAGAAATTGTACATTAAATCCTACCTGAAATTTCTTTTCCCTAAAGAGCAATTTTGTCCTCCTGAAGCATCAAAACATTTATTTCAGATACATTTCTCCCAGTCAAGATTTCCTTGAGCTTTGTGGATAATGTCTCATTGCTAAACTTCAGTATAAAATATTCCCCTTTCCCACACCTGTAGGGGAAGTTGTTTATTGTCTTGAGAGGAAAACAATTCACAGTTTTAGTTTTAACTCTGATATTTCTTTTTTTGGCTGTTGCTGCCTCTGTGGTCAAATTCTACTAATTCAGTTCCCATCCAACATGAAAAATATGCTGAAAACTGTTTATCTTGTTTTCTACTATTCTAATTATAATAAAGTGCTTGTATTTTATAAAAAAAACTATGAATAAGTTAATTATTCATCATACAGTCCCACCTCCCTGCTTCATGGCAAAATATTTGTTCTATATAGATCCTAATATTTGACATGTTTTCTACAAGTCTACATGTTTTGTGCTACCATGAGTGGATGGTGGGTCAAAATCCACCCAGAACTTCAAACTTTCTCCTTGGACAAAAATACAACTTGTGTCAATTTTTTTTAAATTAAAGAGGATCTACCAGTCTGTGTACATATGTTTATGTTAAAGATATACACTATTTAGTCTGAATAAAATTACTCAGATTTTCAATAGGAACTAAAAATTATCTAAATCTTAGAACACAAAAATATATATTTACTGCTGTATGCATTTTCTGCAATTATAAATTAGCTATATATAGGTAAGCTTGCTCTAATATATCCATACAAAACAAAGATTTTGTCATCGATGCCTGGGGCAGTGTTGGCAATATAAATGCATGCAATGTAGAATAGTGACAGAAACTGGCAGAGATGATGATGGTTTTTGGAAGCATTTAAGTATTTGCATATGTATTGCATGACATTCTGCTGCAATTAGACTATTCTTTTTCTCTAGAGCAGTTGATAGGTAGTTTGCACCCCTGACCCACGAAGCTAAAGTCAGAATGAAGATATTTTTCTGCTTGTCTTGTTTCTGTGACTGTTTCAGCATGTACCTCAAAATGATGATCCCCCTACTTCAGCAGGAACTCTTGCCATATCCCTACAATTCCCTTGGTTTGTTTATAGAGCCCTCCAACAACTTTGTGGCCTCTACTTTTAACCCAGAGCTAAACTTATGTACTTGTGAAAAAAAAATAGGGAAAATATGTAGGGAAAATGGAAAAAATAAAGTACTCTCTTAAAAGAGAAACAAGAAGCACTAGCCTGGGGTCTCTCTTTTCCCTCTTGTATCTATCATGTACACACCCATCCTTGTCTGTGATATCAGTAGGGATCACATTCTCTTCCTACTACCTCAATAAGGCTTCCCATTCCATGTTACACCATCTCTTCCTATTGCCCCAGCAATTAACAGTGATAGTTCAACTTCCATTTCTAAGAACATTTATATTCATCAATAAGTGATGACAATTCAGGTTAATAAAAGTCCTTTCTTGATGTCATAACACACACCCCTGAGTACTTTAAATCTTTCTAAAGGAAATAAAAACTTGGTGTTTTCTTTTTATCCATAAAGTTTCTTCATGAAGATGTTATTACATGTGCACACATTTAGCACATAATTAAATTGATCTCATTTGAACAAGTGGGGCTAGGACCTGCAAGAATCTCCTCATGTTCACTTTGTAAGCAGTGGAAAGACATAATGTAGGATTATTTTAATATAAAATAGGTATTTAAATAACTTGTTTTGATCTGTAAAAGCACCGTGTCTCTCCACTGACTTTAAAAGGACGAATAACTGAGCTGAGGTGTCTGGTTCAAAACTGAGCATCTCTCTGTAGACATTCGCAATTAGATTAATTATTTTCCATCTGTCATGTTTCAAAAAAGAGAGAAAAGAGAAAGAAGATAGAGCTTCCCTTTCAGCCACAACAAGAACAGTTGTTATATATTTAACTCGGTACCCTTGAGAATGCTTCCATCAATCATAGAATCATGGAATAGTTTGGGTTGGGAGGAATCCTTAAAGGTCCCTCAGTACACCACCCCTGTGATGAGCATCGCTGCATCTCAGCTAGGTCAGATTGCTCAGAGCCCCGTCCAGCCTGACCTTGCATGTTTCATGTACAGGACATCCACCAACTCTCTGGACAAGCTGTTCCAGTGTTTACAACCCTCACTGTAGAAACTGCTTCCTTTACATCTAATCTAAGCCCGCCCTCTTTCAGTTGAAAGCCATTGTCCTTTGTCCTGTCACCAATGCCCTTGTAAGGAGTCCCTCTCCAGCTCACTCTTCCTGTACCCTTTAGGTACAGGAAGAAGCTATAAAGTCTCCCTGAAAGAGTTTTCTTCCCCAGGATGAACAACCTCCCTCAACTCTCTTGGCCTTTCCTCATAAGAAAGGTGCTCCATCCCTCTAATCATCTTTCTGCACAAGTGCAGCTACTTGCAAGGCTTTGGCCAGAGGAAAAGCCATCAAACTCCTGATTACTTCAAAAAGAATAGATGGCAATCAGATGATGTCTGCTTTATTCTGTATATGAATGATTCCCCTAAAAACATATTTCTCTATGACATTTTGATTTTTGTAAAAGTCTGGTGCCTAACTTTTTTTATTTTTCTTAGTTGTCTAGGAATTAACTCAAAAGATTTGGAGACAGAAATAAAAAATTCCACTACTCACAAAATATAAACTGATCTCAACAATAAAAATAAATTTGACATTTTAGTTCAAAACTTTATTTCTCCTTCTAGGACAGCTAAATGTCTTCACAGGTTGGACTCAATGATCTCAAAGCTCTTTTCCAACCTAGCTGATTCTGTAATTTCAATTCTTAGACAATTTATATTGTCTTGTATTTTAATTTTTAATTTTTATTCATTTAATTCCTGGGTTTTTTTTTTTTTTTTGGTTGTTGTTTTAATATGCTAATTCTGAGATGATTTTTAAAACTAAATAGTTTCCAATATAAAACCACAGCATTAGTCTAGATTCTCAAACAGACTTAACTGATATATTGCTCTAGAATTAAAACAGTGTAAATAAATGAAATATAGTTCGATGTTGCTTTTTCTAAAGTAAGCCCTATGGAATTGCCCCAAAACACTATCTGGAAGTATTGCATGTCTGTGAAAAGGGAATAATTTGTGTCCAAAATAGCACTAATCATATAACTTCTGTTGGTTTCTTCTGCAGTTGTTTCCATCTTTTTGACTATTTAATTCAGTTGGATCAATACTCATAAACAAAAGCTTATCCAGCTGTTTTGAATACACTGATGCGATGACCTTGCAAACATAAAATCTCTAAATTCAGAGACTGATTCCCTAAACTCCTTTATACACATATGCTAACAGATTAAACTAAAAATAAGCTTTTCCAGAAATCTGTGCAAACCATAATAACATAGATGGTCCAGTCCTGCCTCCTCTCCACATAATGGCACCCTAAGCTGATCCTTCAAGCCATTCTTTCCACGCATCTTGTTCACAAAGTGACTGAGAAGGAATGCTACTCACTAAGAAGAAAAAGTGCTGCATTTGTCTTGGTTTTCACAAGCCTATCAGAAGGTGTTACTTACCTATTTAATCTGTTTTTCAAACATCCTCTCTAAATCTCAAAACAAAGAGAGCTGCCGCCAATATCAAAAATGCATATGCTCATTAAGTCCCCTTGCAAGAGCCAAAAGTTTGCAGAAAAGAACATTCTAGCATTTCCATGTGGGTTTTGTCTTTTTTTTTTTTTTCCTTCAGGAAGGCTGGGGATGTTCCCCCCTGGCCAGACTGCAGAGTGCACAGAGCCCTTGCCCTCAGAGCTGCTCCTCCAGCTCAGCCGGCAGCTCCTGTGATGAGCACCAAGAGCCAAAGTGGCCCTCACAGGAACCTGTGCTGAAGGTGCCACCTGGGGCCCTTTTGGTGTGGTCTGCACAAAGGACAGCAAAACACCCTCTGCTGCAGTAGAAATTGTGAGTAAAAAGTATTTTGGTCAAGGGGTATGAAGAAAGGAGCGTCACATATTGCACAATAGATCAGAGAATCTTCCTGTGCTATTACTTCAAATACTTTGTCAAATCCCCACTTCTGCATAGTTCAGAATACCCAATGATTTTCCCTGTATCACACAAGTGATTTTGTATTTAATGTAGCCAAATAGCATGATATGACCTTTTTAATGTGAAACTTTTCCTTGAGTAGATTTTAGAAACCCAACTTCCTACTGCCTAATAAACTGGTAGAATTTCATTTTCTGATATAACATTGATTAAATTTTGAATCTCAGCTACAAAAACATATGGTGTAAGTAAAGCATGCACAGATTGAAACATTTCTGAGGCAAAATTGGTTAACTCATTTTTTGAGCATCAGCAACATTTAAATTTGGATTTAAATTATTAAATCTGATATAATTTTTCAGAATAAAAAATATTTTAGCTTTTTAAAATTAGATCATTACACCTTTTTTTCAACTTCAGTTTTCTTTACAATAGAAATTCAATTATTTTATATATTTATTAATTAATTTTTAAAGCTACTGGACAGGAGAATTCTCCTATGAAGATCAGATCTAGAAAGCCACCCTAGATGGAAGCATGGGTCTTAGATGTTCCTAAATGTCTTAGGGACATGGGATATTTTCCTTCAGAGACTCATTCAAAGACTTATTTGACCAAGTAAAGGCCTGTGAAAAAAACCGATTCTATGAATATCAAGGAAGTTATAAATTACCTTCATGAAAGGTTCTTAGAGGCAAAATAGTGAAATACCTTGAGTCATGTGACTTAATATTATGATTTAAATTGATCATATAATGAAAGAGGAACTTATATATCTGTGTCTATGTTTGTATCTACATGCACTTCTACTTGTCCTGAAGTTTTGTCACACAACAAAAAATGCAAACAAATGTCTCAATGATATATAGAGGAAACCTTTTATTTGTTTCTGAAAAATATATATTTTTTCTGACAACCATGGGCTGTTCTTTGTCAAAGTCAGAGCTCTTTTTAATCAATATTAAATAGCAGCAATTCCAATGCCTGCCAGTGCAAGGTTAGAGAAGATTAGTTCAGTGATCAGTCCTTTAATCTTTACCTTAACTTCGAATTCTGCAGCTCAAAGTCTTTTTTTTTCCCTTTAGTATTGGAACTAAATGAGAATTTACTGTGTGGAAGATGTAATCACTTTACCCTGTTGCAATGAAGTATTTAGATGATGATTTAGAGAACTAATTTAATCAATGTCTGACTGATGTCTCAAAATATTTATTCAGGTGAATACATGTTGTTTAAAAGGTGAATGTTTACAGGCTTGTAAGAGTAGTACATTTAAAGGTTCATTTAAAATATATATCCCCTGATTAAAACTGAAGTTAAACCATTTTTTTCTACTTTTTACAGGAGAGACTAGGCTTTCACTAAAAGACTCAAGGAATCAACATAGTTCTTAATTGTAAAAATATAACACCTTGTATAGATGCAACAGCTATTCAAAGTTTAAGTATCCTTCATTTTCCAAAATAAATTTTTGTATGGGGAAGCAAATCAATCTAAAAATCAGTATTTAGAGACTTCTTCAGTGTTCCCATATTCACTAATTCCCTCAACAAACATTTCTTGTCATAATTTTCCATTATTTAAGAAAAAATGTAAGATTATTATTATTATTATTATTATTATTATTATTATTATTATTATTATTATTATTACTGCTATAATAAAGAGTTTGACAGACTTTTGATCCCTTGAGTGCTAAGTCTTTTATAACGGTATGGTATAAACTGCTATGTTTTACAAACACAAGTTAAACAGCAGAATATGAATACCAGATTAAAACAGTTACAGTCTCATAAAAAGCAATTTCAACAATGCAAAGTGGTCTCCCATATAAACATTATTACTACTCTAAGGCAGTATTACTGCACAATTTCAATAAGAAAATATAGCAAATATGTAATAAGTAATTTGGGAAAAAATAAAAAGGAAATAGGCCAACTGATTATCAAATATATTCGGTTTTATGGGACAAAATAATTACATTGAGTGGTTATGACAATGTTCTGCGCCAATACAGAAAATTGGAACATGTGTGTTGAGTATGCAGTTGGCATCTTTGACCCCCTTATGCTCTGAACTTGCAAACACTTCCCCATTGGGCAGAAGGTCCATTTGGGTCTGTGTCACATCCTGATGGTGACATTCTCTGTCTTTCCTGGTGTTCATGCCCCTCTTTGGTATTCCCCTACTTGCTTGGGAATACATGCAGTTGGAGGGATAGGACATTAATAGCCTCAGTTTTTCCTGCTATTTGGTAGATTTTTTTTTTGACAGAAATCCAGGAGATTTTCTTCTTTATGTCTACCAGTTGTTCAGCATCTGGTGGCAGAGATAGTAGACTGCTTCAGGCCCCGTCTAGAGAAAATCAGTTTTTTTGATAAGCAAAAAGTGATATAGATCTCTGTGCAGCAGTGCTTACCAGGAAATGTTGGCTTTGGAGCAGGATGAATAAGAATAGCAGTGGGGACATTTATTTTTTTCTCTGGAATTGATAAATTGCCATTCTTTCACTCATTTTAGCTAGCTGTTGAAAAACTTCTTCCTAATAATAACTTCTAGCTGCTGAATATCTGTCTAAACAGATATTGACACATTCTTAATCTGTCACTGATGATACCAAAAAATGGTTACATTTAGGAAAAATTACCTAATTAACTTTTAATTCTTGAAATAAATTTATAATGGAAAATTGCTTCAAGTAAGACCTGCAGCTAGTCCATAAGAAAAAGAAAAATCCCAAACCAAAACCAAACCAAACTGAACCAACCAACCTATCCCCACCCCTAAAAAATACCAAAAAATCCATCAACCAAGAAAAAAAAACCAAAAAAACAAACCAAACAAGGATAAGGCCAACAGGAATTTCTAATCATTCCACAAAAACTCTCTCTTTTTTTTTTAAATTTTTTTAACTGCTTGCTATTGGTAAATGGTTTATTTTATTTTATTAAATTTGAGAGCATGCAAATTTATCCATCAGTTTACTGCTTTAATCTGCAGATAATGTATTTTGAAACATGCAGGAAAACCTGCATCAAGTGCTAAATCAAGTACCAGATCCACGAACTGAAGAATTTATTATAGGTTCTTGCTGTCAGGAACTAATTTGCTCACCTGCTGTCGAGTATCCATTTCAGTGCAGTCCTACCCCTCTGTAACCCTCCAGAAATCTTTCTGGTGCCATGTGAACCACTGTGACATTATGACATGTAGCAGGGAAAGTAACCCTTCATTTCTGACAGCAGTTGACTCACCTAAAGTTTTATGTTCTACACAAATCTCAGTAAGGTGTTTTCAACAGCTGTCAACTACCATGGCTTGTTTTCTTCACAAATGGTTGCTTTGGCCACTAGCAAAACATATAAAATATTTATCACTCCTTATGTTTGTGAAAACTACGGAAAGTCTTTAGAAGAAAATCTAAAGAAAATTCTTTAGTCCTGTCTCTAAAAGTTTTGATTTTCCTTTTATATATATATATATATATATATATATATGTTCTTATAAAATAAAAACTCTTACACTTTGTCTTTACAAGTGAAAGGAAGGATTGCTGAAAAGCTTTTCAAGAGAATATGTTGGGAAAACTAAATTTCACATAAAGCTTGTTGCAAACTAATATTGCTGAGTGAAACAGACTTTGTGCATAGTCTTGAAAAAGCATCATTGATATCTAAGGAAAACATTTAAAATCCATCTTTTGCCCAGTTTTTGTTATTGTTCATATGATACTGTTCCCTCAGAATTGCATAGGATAAAACAGTAGATGGAATAAATTGAGTACCATGTAAATGAGGTAATCCCAGTGCTGCCAGTCAGCTCAGATTTACCTTTACCTAAGGTGACAGAGGTCAAATTCTAGGCTAGCTGAACAACACTTTTAATTAAATGGATATTAAAGAATTTCCACAAGACTTTGTAATTTGACTGTCTATAAGCATTCATTTATACTTAGTCTTATTTCAAAGATTATATCTGCAGAAAGTGAGAAAATGTAGTCTTATTGCTCAGCAGTCACTTAAAAAAAAAATAAGGCTCCCCCAAAGCAACCAAAACACAGAATGAGCTCGGAATTTTTGAATAATAAATAGGAGGCTCCTTACAACCCTGACACAAAAAGCACTGCAGACACTGGTGTTACATCAGTCCTTCCTAACTGTCTTGAAAAATATGTACCATGTTACAAAGAAAACAGCTCACCAGCTGTTTATGTAAAAATTATTTGAAGAAAAACAAGCATGGCCATATGGCACTCGAGCAATGCAGTGGGAGCATGGAGAATATTTTCTGTAGATTGTAGTAGATAATAGTCATGCTGAGTGTCAAATATTGATGTCACATTGTATTAATAGTTAATCTCTCCTTTTATCTTCTAAGCGCCTACATTTCTTAGCAGCTTGTGTGTTGGAAAAAAAAATAATAACTTATTATGATGAAGAATTCAATTTTATGGAATGACAAAATATTTAATGTATTGAAGAAGTCCCAAACATTTTCCAGTTAAACGATATTCAAAAAATATTATGCCCTCATTTGAATGGCATCACGCCATTTCACATTAATAAAAAAACACTACCCTTAGAGTTACCACATATTTTTCATTTATGATTTGTTTATTTTGGGGGTATTTTTTGAACATATATGGTTCTGTATTTGTATTTTGACCTTGAAAATTTATTTTCAGAGGGAAAAAAAAAAGTCTTCCATTTACTTCTGAAAAAAGACACACAATCTGAAAATCTAATTTGTCAATATGAAGGGTCTACAAAGATTTGTCAATGCTAAATGCATGTATCAAAGATATTAACAAGGTTAAATCCTAGGCAAGCCTAGAGCTACCAGATAAAGGATTAAAATGGAGAAGGAAAAGAAAAACAAGTGCCAGTGCTAAGATGCCAAGCTGGAAAGGGAAGCGCCATGGTTGCGGGCTGGAGAGGGGTGGAGGGGTGGGCAGGGAGTTAAGACAAGCAAATTATTAGGGAATACTTTTTAACAGCTTTGTGTGTGTTTATCCTTAACTACACGCGAGCACTGACTTTGCTTCATTTTACTATTGTGTACTTTTAAATATTGATTCAGGCTGGATTCTCACTCTCACTCTCCACTGGGAAGAGACACTGACACAGATCCACCTCACACACCCCTATAGGTCATGGGATGAGAATTTTGGTGAGGTGCCTTTATTCTATTATTGTAAACTCCCTCATGTTCCCACCTCTCTCCTAAGCTAGTTCCTCTGTTTTCACAAAATCAAAACCATAACAATGTTAGGGTTTTTTTCCCCTCCAGTTGGTTAGAGAAACAATATATTCACATTCCATGCATTACAAAATTCTTTGGGTTTAGGTTTTTGTTTTTGTTTTGTTTTGGTTTTTTTTACTCTCATGAAGTATATTTACAATTGGAATAGAACAGTTGTGCACAGATAGAAATAATAAATTTCCCACAATGATATATAATCCTATAATATCAGTAAGTCTTAAAGGATGGAATGGTCAAACCTTAGAAAATGGCCTGAAGCTAAATAAACTCCAGTGGGAACTGAATTCCTGAATCAACAGTTTTCCACTGAGACACAGAATAAGTGAAGATAGACTAATTGGCTCACAGACTAGGATATTCTACTTTCTCCATGGAGTAAACCCTATTATGGTTACTATATCCATCTGTTAAATAGTTGTATTTTGACTGCTGAAAAAAAGAATGTTTGGAGTTGTACTTAGAGAATAGCTTCTGTTTTGCTTCAGTGAAGGACTCCAGAGGTAAAAGTCTTTCACTGAGGATGTCAAAAACATTACTTCTCACTGCATCAATCCAAACACTGAACTAATTGTTCTGGTCTGTGAATAATAAAGAAGACATGTCTGAAAAAAACCCCACAAGTAATATAGTACAATGGACCATTCTGAATTGATATATATTTTATATCTGCTTGCTATTACAAAGACTTAACTTTAGTGTTCAAGAGTTTCTTCTGGCCTGTATTTTCTTCTCTAATCCTGTACTGAACTGCATATACAATGTGATTGGAAGCATGTGCACACACATACAAATGAAAACTGCTTATTTTTAAGATTACTAATGATATTTCCTTTTTAAATTGAATTATTTTCCAAAACAAATGCATATTAATTTTAATAGGTTAGAGTCCAGCAAGAGTATCTGTAGCATTTATCAAACATATTTATCTCAAGCTTCTATCTATGAATTTAGAGATAGAACTGAGTTCAATCACCTGTACCTTGACACAAGTACTAAAGAGCATTAGCTTGGTCTTCCAGCCATTTCTTCCCCATTCCATCATATTCTTAATGGCAATAAACTTGACTCAAATGCTTTTTCAGATTACTATTGACATCTTGAAATCTTTGGGCACCAGTACTAAAACACCACTAGTAACAAACACGTTCATTTGCATACTCGTGACATGTCCTGACCTTTCCTTGAGCTTTCTTATCAATACAAATAGAGCTCTCCAGAAAGCTTCAACCACTGACTGCCTCTGCTCCTGTCAGGAGAAGCAAAATACAAATACAAATACAAATACAAATACAAATACAAATACAAATACAAATACCACATGCTCATTATGCATCCAGCTGTGTCTGTTGGTTTTACTTCATGGGCAGCAGTACAAGTACGTGAATATCAAATGCATCTTCATTTTAGATCAAATCCAGAGGTATAATGCTGAGTTTAGTTCTTTAACTCCCTGATCTCCTTTCACTGCATTTATTAATTTATTCACAGAATTGCTGAGGCTAGAAGGTATTTTTTGAGATCAT
Organism: Chloebia gouldiae; assembly: GCA_003676055.1. NCBI lineage: Eukaryota > Metazoa > Chordata > Aves > Passeriformes > Passeridae > Chloebia > Chloebia gouldiae. The sequence goes on from QUSF01000007.1 coordinate 9,509,754, forward strand.
CTACTCCAATCTTCTGCTCAAGCAGGGTCAGCCAGTGCCTACTGACAAAACCATTCTTGGCACTATAGTCTTCATTTTAAAAATACTGATTAAAAAGTATTTCATTTTGCAGCACTTAGCCAAAGTCTTGGAAAAGTTGAAAATTTACACCCACCGTAAATACATGACTGCATATTTTGCATGTTTTTATAATAATTCTAAAGAAATTGTGTATTTTCTTCATCCAGACTGCAACTATGTACTGATTTCTCTCCAATATTTTTCTAAAATATTTTTTAAATTAGTTCTTTTAAAATAGAAGTTTTCATTTGGAACATTCTGTTTAGTTAATTTTCTCAGTTTTATGAAAGTGTACTCATTTCTACTGTTACTGTATCAGTGACTGAAATTTATTTTTGTTAAAACCTAGCTCATACCAGAGGGAAAGATGGCAGAGGATTCCATCTTTTTGATCTTATTATCCTTCCCTCACATTCTGTTTTTATCCTCAGGGCTCTTAATGATGTTAAAAGGAAAGAACTGGAGGCTTTGTTATGCTCAAGAAACTGCATTTTGGTTCCCAGTGCTGCTGATTGTGTCAAGCTTTTGTCAGCTCTAATTAGAAGTGAACTCCCAGGTTTCAGTAAACCAGGTAGGGATGTCACCCTTTATAGCGGCTGCCCAAGTGGGAGGCAGATATTGCTTGGCTGAGTTGTCAGACAGTGCCAAACCCTCATGATGTGGCATTAGCAAGGAGCTTCTGGCTTGCAGCATGACTGGAGCCTCTTGAGGCCACTGCTAATATGTCTGTGTGGATTTCAAATGTAGGGCAAGAAGGTAAGCAAATGAAAAGGTTTTACCTTGGAAATATAAATTTCTGGGAACTGTGGAGATCTGCAATATGTTTTGTGCCTCTTTCTACTACCAATTTATAACATGATTCTTTCATTAGTTAAATAAATCTCCAAACAAGCAGGTTCCTTTATATTCCCTTAATACTTCTTCAGTACTTTCTCTTACTAAACATTTTATATTAAAAATGACAGAACTTGTTCTCTAAACCTGTTATGAATCATTTGGCAGAAAATAAGCATTTAAAAGTCATAATAAATATAGAAAAATATGTGAAAGCTGAAAGATGCCAGATTAACTAATTAAATTCTTCGTAATGTGTTTGATTGATAGAAAAAAAAACCAACTTTGCTTTTTTTGTAAACTGATGAACCATATTTTTTCTGTTTCTCAGATTTTGGGCAGTAGAGAGATATGTTTGTATATAATAAAACTTTTAACCCAAGAAAAGGCTGAGGAACAAAAGTTCTGATAAATAGGTTTTCCTCAAAATGACACTAATTTGTCTACTAGCATCTACTTTTCTTAGCACAAGAGAGAACAGACTGGAGGTAAAAGGGTGTCAGACTATTTGATGGGACCTGTCTGTATGGGAATTGCAGTGAAAGGAGATTCCATCTATTTCAGGCAGCATCACAAAATCCAAAAGAACCAGCACATCTTAAAAAGTGGACTGCTACATTATGAGATATTTGAAATTGTAATATCCCAGATAAAGAAATCAAAGTCATGGTGTGCCACAGCTGTCTACCTGATAAATACTTTGATACAGGAAAATTCATGTGCCTACACTTGAGTACTCCTCTTTTCAAATAGACAGGAACCCAAATATCAGAAAAACCACACTAAAAATATGAAAGCAATTGCAGAGGTGACTCTTCTGGAAAGATTTTCTCCCTTACACCTCCAACAATTGGTCCTCTAATTATACCAGACTGGAAAAGAATAAACTTTGAGACATCAAAATTTCTCAGTTTGATACCTCATTGGAAAATGAGAAAAAACAAATGCAATTCACAGCATTCCAGTGTTCATACACTATGTCATGTACTATAACACCTACCTCAATAAGTGGGTCTGCTATGTCCATCCCTACCATTCTTTCTGTGAAAAGGCAACTCAGATTTTCTTAAGGGAAAAAAAAATTAATAGAGAGCAAAGAACGTCAAGGAGAACAAAGTGTAGACATTGAAAAGAAACATTTTGAACTCCTGTAATTTATTACATTTTAAATCAATATTATCCTTTTGCTGTAGACTTTGGTAACTAATGGTCAACAATTGCCATTTAGTTAAAATGATGACCATTACTTTTCCTACTGAGCTACTTGGTAATAGCTTTTCTTTCGTAGCCTTTTTTTGACAGCTATGTCGTCCCCAGCCATTGAAGTCAGAGGAAACTACAGATGAAACAGTAGCACTGCAGAACAAACTCATGTTTAACACAATTCCTGCGAGCTATTCTGCCTAAATACATTGTACAAAAAGGCTGATAATTTCTTTTTTAAAGAAGCTGCTCTGCCTTGTGGAAAAGAATCTGTTCTGATTATTTCCCAGCCTCTCCAAGAGACCAAGAAAAGACAAAGTCTTGGTAAAACAGCTGTTACTCATATCAAAGCACTAAAGACTATCAGCAGTGCCTGAGAGTCGTTGACATCAAAGTTTCTCGGTAGATCAAATTAAATTCTAACTTATGTTCGACGTTTATTTTGAGGAAAATCAGAATGAGTGAAGAGTTACAGGGTGAATGTAGACAGACAAAAGTCAAGCAGATTGGAATATTTCCAGCAGACAGATTGTGTTTTGTAGTGTTTTGTTAGCAGTCTTATTCAGAAACAGAAACCTTTCCCAGATGTCAAGACTGTCAGGCAAAAAATTGGTCAGAATATTCAGGTCAAGTGATTTGTTTCCTTCCTAAGATGCACTCCAGCTGATAGAGTTCCTCAGCACATTATGAGCAGCACCTCCACCTAATGGTGCCTTTGTATTAATGGTCCTCTTATTTACACAGTGCCCATTACCAAAAGAAAAAGATTAAGACCCAGAGATAGCAGGACATTTAGGTAATATTGACCAATAAGGTGTCTCCCTTGAAAATAGCATTCATAGATAATTCTAATACCTGCAATAGGTACAGGCAATTCAGCACTTAGAAATACGTTAATAATTAGATCAGGAACTATTAAGAGTATTGAAAATGGGGAATGAAATTTCAAATATGATAGTATAAAAACAGTAGCAATATGTTAAAGCAGTGATATTTAAAACAAACAAACAAACAAAAAGTGCAGAAGAATGTATTAAGATGCCACTAAGAAAACTTGCACTCCCCATAACAATCAAAATTCTTGGAAGGACTTTTATTTAGGGATTCGTCTTTAGAAAATTATTATGTTACCCTTACCCAATAAATTTATTTGTTTATATTCTCTTAAACCTTGGATGCTAAGTTCTATAGGAAAAACAGTAGGAAAAAATGCAGCATATACTTTAAAACAAATGTCTTATATGACAGATGCTTCCTCTTCATTGTATAAAATAGAATTTACACTGTACTCTGAAAAGAAAAATTAAGCCCAGACTTCTGAACAGAACATCTGTGTTGCTTTGGCACTTTGCTATACGAATTGAAAAATAATTTCACACTCCTACTAGAAGCAAGTTTCATCAATATACAAAGCATGATGAAGTTGTCAGCAGCAACTTTGGCTTTCTTAAAAGTACACATGTTAAAAATCACAGCTCATTTTATACTTTTCCTATGTTCTGAAAAGATGAATTGGGATATGGGTCCAGAGAGAAAAGTAGAACCAAATCCAGTAGAGGTGTTTTTGTATTTTGTTCTGATCTGCTCCAGTGTGTTAGGTTAGAATAATTTTGTTAATCTCACCCCGCACATTAGAATTGAGCAATGGAATAAAAAATAATCTGCCAACAACCCCTAATAAAAGTGAAAATGTACATTATACACAATAATGTATTTAACAGTATTTTTACTTATAATAACCACTATATCATACTGATAGAGAAATGAAATGTTTCAATTATATCTGGAACACTAATTAGGAGTGGAAGCAGGGATGTGAAGACCTATCATTTAAAACCAGAACCATGTGAGGCATTATAGATGATAACATCTGCAATAACTGTTTCTTCACAGATTCACTGTTTCTTAATTAGATGAGCTGCAATCAGAAATATAAAGTTTTGAAAGTTGACACTGTTCTACTGACTTCCACATTTACTGGGCCTTTTCTCCACTTTCAAATAGGTTTTTAATTGCAAAAGGCATTACTTTTGGTACAATAAACCAAAAAACTCATCACTAGTACAGCACTTTGTGCTGTACTAATACAGCACAAAGTATTTTGTGCTTCAGGGAGCAGTTTTAAAGCAGGAATTCTGTAGGCCCTGAAGAAATCAGCAATGGAAGTGATGTGGTTAGAGAAATTCTCAAGCTGGACATCATAATTTTTTCACCTATCAAGGTATATTTTTTTAAATAAAAAATAAAAATTAATAGCTAATAAAGGAGTAATAATTTTTATGTAAAATGAGATGGAAATTAAAGGAAGAATAGAATTAATAAATACTTAGTAAAATCTGTCATATGCAAATAACAGATCAGGAGGTATCTTGGGTTCTTCTAATACTAATCAGATTTTGCAATTTTCTTCCACTATTTTGACTATAATAAATACAGAATTTGAAATTTTCAAAAATCCATTTTCCCTTACAAAACCCCCACAATTTCTGCAATATTAACTTATCAAGCTTATATGGGACAATTTAAAATTTAGCAAATATTCCATTGAAAAACTATATTCAGAAAAATTAAAGTACTAATAAATTTGGGGTATTTTGATCATTTAGTCTTCCCAATTACTGCTCCTCTTTGAGATTCAATTTTTTCTACCATTGTCTCAATTTAATTAAAACCTTTTTTTTTCCTCATTGTAAAAACAACAACTTGCAGTGGAAAAGCCAATAAGTGATAGTTAAAAGAAGTTTCCTAACAACAGCTATTAAATAAATATTAATACTGCTCAGTATGCTATTGGCATTTCAGGCAAAAAATAATTGCCTAATAACCTTTAGGCACTTCATCGGTGGTGTTTTGAGGTGTTTTTTTGAGTTTTTTTGGGATTTTTTTTGTTGTTTGTTTGGTGGTTTGGTTTGTTGTTGTTTATAAAGAAAAAAAATATATATACACTTTGATTGTTGCAGTTCTGTTTCTTTCTTTGCAAGACATCTTTTTGAATCTTGAACTCATGGAACACTTTTTAATTTTTCTCTTTAAGTTTTCCTTCCTTTCCTTCATGGCATCTATTTTGTAATTCATTCCTGCAGGATCTGTGCTTCATCATAGTTATATGAAGCAAAGCTTGATAACTGACAGAAGAATTGGTTGGTGTCACTCAAAGAACTCAGAGATCACTGAGAATTTCATTGCTGGTTCCAGCTTTGTTTTGGCCTCAATTAGCAAATGGAAAGTTTCTTCAAAGACTGCAGGAAATCTCTGTAGAAGCTGCCAGTGATCTTTTCCAAACATTTAGTGGATCCTTGCTGAATAAAGCAATTTCATTTTCTGTGGTCTATCATTGTATCCAAAGAAGAGAAATGCAGCTGGTGAAGGATCTAGAGAAGAAGTCCTGTGAGGAGTCACTGAGAGAGCTGAGGAAAGAGGGTTCGGGGGGGCTGCAATTTTTCTCTACAACTACTTAAAACGAGGCTGTTATGAGGTGGATGAAGGCCTCTTCTCCAAAGTAGCAAGAGATAGGATGAGTAAAAATGTCCCTACGTTGCACCAGGGGAGGTTTAGACAGGATATTAGGAAAAAAGTTGTTCACCAAAAGGATTAGTAAACACTAAGAGGCTGCCCAGGGAAGTGATGAGTCACCACCCCGGAGGTATTTAAAAAACCTGTAGATGTGGTACTGGTGGAGTAGGTAGTCTTTTTGTTAATCTTTTTGGATCTAAAAGGTATTTTCCAACCTAAATGATTCTAGGATTTTATAATCTCCTATAGACCTTCAAGCTTTGCATAGAAAATTAGTTCCTTCTCTTTTTGGTTGGAATGTTCTGTTCATCCAAACTTGTTTTGTGTCATTTCATGTCCATACTAATAAGTGTATCAAGGTCATCTGTAAGGCAGAACTGAACATAATTTCCCAAAAGTCCATGATGAATTTAGGTATACTTCTCTTTTATTTAAAAATACAGTACTTCTAATAGGGCTAATAGAAGATCTAAGATAGTAGGAGAAAAAAAAAACCCTATTGAAGTCATTATTATTATAGTTTCTGAGAGGATTTATACCCTTTATGGGACTGAATATGTTATTCAAATCAAATGAGTATTTTCAGTGATATCTACATGAGCAGACCACACCTCCTCTATGAATGTTATACTACACTGACAGACAAATTTGGAGAGGTGTGAAGGTCTCATTGACTTCTGTGCTCTTGTGCCTTTTGTTTAGTTTTGATGAAAATTATTAAGGATTTTTCAGAGAAAATTATGTTCCGAACTTACTGTACAAGAAGGCATTTGAGACTGATAAAGGAATGAATATATATAAGAAAGGCTTCTGGGCAATTTTCAGTTGCACTCTTGGCAATTAGACACCCACCTTTAATTAAAAGTCAGTGGAGCTTAGTGACTAAGTACCACTCAAAGTATCATTTAATTGATAGAGGAATGAATTTAAAAAAAAAGGGGAGGGGGAAACCACATTTGACTTGAAAGAAGTAGATTCTGTGAGTCTGAAATGTTTGGACTGAAAAAGTGTCATTAAAATATTTTAGTAAGGCAGATGAGGAGAAGAACATGCTAGTACAGAATAAAATAGAAAAGAATTGGAGCCGTTGAAGTTTCTGGTTGATTAGAAATCTGTCATGAGCAGCAAACTGTGCTATGACTTTTATGTGAACAGTAAGATAATGGATTTAGAGCTGCTTGTCCCCTCCCACTTCTCTGCACTGCATGAACAAAAAGAAGGATGACATGGCATTTTGGGTGCTGGGGAGAAGATGCTGCAGCTCCAGGCAATGAGAGGCCCTGCATGGGGGTTGGGGACACAGAGGTGGGGAGAGGCTGATGGCTGAGGCCTAAATCCTGGGAATAGTGGCCATTGAGCCATGTGCCAGTTGTCTCCTCCCTTTGGGGCTGGGTCCGTCTCACCAAAACTTACCCCCAGTGTAAACAGACCTTCAGTCTGAGCACCAGAGCACACAAAAGTCACAGGAAGGTAAGTGGACATTCTTTTCTAGTGCGCCCTCCCCATACCTGAAAGACAAAGGGGAAGACTAAATATAGAGAGAACAACAAATTCAATGTCAACAACTGCCAACAACTACACAAGCATATGTACATATATAAAAAATCTGTTGTTCAAATTAATTTGCTGCAGTCCCAAGCAAATTAAATCTTAGTAAACAGTAAAGGCTTTGGAAAGGATGTTGGAAATCGTTGATATAGGTCATTCCACTTCCTGGAATATTATTTCTGTTGCAAGAAATAATGCTGCTGAATTGGCTAGGAATCACCAAAAATAGGACTGGATGGAAATTCAAGGGATCATCTCATCCTACCTTCTGCTCTAAGGCAAGATAAATTTTATCTAAACTGCTCCTAACAGGTTTGTCAAAGATACTCTTAAAAACCTGCAGTGATAGAGACGCCAGATAGAGATTTGACATTCTGCTGATTTAAGTGGTGTTTAACCTTCCTTAATATTAGAAGTATTGTGTAATGGATTGGCATATATACAAGGAGAATATTATGTTATGTGAAATAGAAACAAATACATGAATAAATAACTTAGAGATATTTTCCACCCATATTGATTTTCTTTTCCATTTGACTGAATAAAATGCATAAGATTTTACAAGGGGCATAATAAGTGCTAGCATTTCTAGAATTTAATAAAATAAAGTTAATTTCTTTTACTGGATATATTCTGGTCCATTTATTAAACCCTGTTTATATTCTAGAATATCAATTAAAGAGGTATTATGGGGTAATTGATTCAGATTTGACAGGTAATAAACTTGATATGAAATAAATAACAGCAGTAAAATTAATCTGTTTAATAGCAGTTCTTTTTTGCAAAAAATATTTTGCATTTTTTAAAATCAAATATCAAATCATTTAATGGAAAAGCATTTCTTTTGATCATTGAAAACTGTTTAGAGCCGTGCATATAGGTGTTTACACAGGCAATTTTTCAACTAATGTTGCTAAGACTACATACATGAGCAATGGCTGATGAAATCCATGGAAAAAATGTAATATTTATGTTAGAGAATTCAACCTTGCATGCATTTATACTAATGAATGCAGGAATATTACTTATGAAATGTGAAATCCTTTGGTTATCTTCTGAATACTGAAGCACACTTTGGGGTCTACGTTTACTGAAGAGGGAGTTCACTTACATAGCTATTCAAATTTGTCTTTTGATTATTTCTGTGATATTGACATTTTCCAGAGTGATGTGAGTATCAGTGTTAATGCTCTAAGTTTTACCTTCTGATGGTATCTATTATTGATAACCTTGGTGGAGAGAAATAGGACAAATAGGATTTGCAACCTTTTTTAGTTTGGATTTTTGCTCAGACGTGTTAAAAAATAAAAGACAAAAATTAGAAAGAAACAAAAATTCAGAGAATCATGTGCTCAGGTAATGCTGAGATATTTATAAAAGGTCCAAAAAACTGAGAAGGTAAGTATACGATGCATTTATTTCATAGTGATTTTCCTCAGGTTTTGTCGATTTTGCACAGGAGTTGAAAGGAGAAATGGAGGTGCATAACACTTATAGAAGATGTCTTAATAGCCAGGTCAAGTATCATTTCATGTTACCTGAAATGATCATATTTCTGTCTCAAGATATACTGAAGCAAAAGCAGAAGTCCTGGTGTGAATCAGCAGTGGTGATAGGATTTCAGAATGCATATAAACAATATAATCAATATATTGATTATATAAAATGCATGTTAGCAATATAATAATAAATATTTATCTGGTCATCCATTATGGCTTAGTTTTTGAAGATGTTGGCCACTCTTAGTCCAGGTTAAAGCACAGGGAAAGAATGGGTGCATTTTTATATTTTCGAAGTGAGGCTTTTTATGCTGGAAATGTGAAATTGTGTAACAGCTTTTTCAACCCCAGCTTTTTGTATTTCACATTAGGCTCTGTCAAAAATCTCAGGAAGTCTCTGATTATTTAGGAACACAATGTTTAATCTCAATTTCCATGCATTGATGTGAATACCAGCAACACTAATATTATGATAATGCTACAGTAGCCATTAAATTATTACTAGTGTGTATTTGATTAAAAGTAAGTAGAAAGTATTTTTAAAAGCAGAAAAACATACAGAAGTCAAGTGATAAAAAGTCAAAACTATATAAAGAAACACAGTGTAATCAACTGCTGCTTGATTTGAATAAAGTGAAAGATTTACTTAGTTAATAATCAACTTAGTCTCTCTCAAGGTATTGCTAAGATAAAAATGTTTATAAAAAATCTGAGATGTTTTTATGTTAAATTAGATAGGATGAAAATGTATAAGTTATATTTTTTTTATTGAAACCTTGAAAAAAAAAGTGCTTGTGCTTAAAAATTATCTTTGTTTTACTAAGAAATTGAAAACAGGAAATAACACCTTTATTCCATAGAAGGGTGTGTGACTGATCTATTTTACATAGAAGAACAATTAAAAGAATAAGTATAATGTGAGGATAGAAAAGGTTTTCCTCAGTTGTGCAGAAGACAATATCTGATTTTTCATATTCCTTTCCAAAATTTCTATAATATATTTTTATTTGTATCCTTTTCATTCCATTTATGTACAAAACCAATTTACTTTGCCTACTATTCTTTGCATTTTTAAGAATACACAGAGTAGTGGGGCTCATGGACCAGGTTCTTAGGCCTTTGGAATTACTATAATTTAGAACACAAAAGAGAGTGTTCTTAAATATAAGTTATGCAGGTTTTTGGAGTATGTAGTCAAATACTGGGTTTGAGTATTGAGTTCAGTGCTGTATGGGGACAAGACATGGCAGAATTTAACTTTGTGAGATAACATTTCCAAAGGGGAATTTAAAACAACAGAAGATAATGGATGGCAAGTAACAATGCAAATTAAAATTTCTTAATGAAACATAAGGTAATTTAATTTCTTGGACTAGGAACACCAGCTAATTGCAGATGTACATAAAAAAAATTAAGTTGGAACAGAATTGTGTATCTTCAAACAAAAAATAAAATAGGAAGGAACCAAAGCAAATAAAAATAATTAGAAGGTTCTGATCAAATCTGATATCTTTTAAGTAAGAAGAAATGTTTTCTAAATGAAACAAAGAGATCCCCAAATACACCGATGTCAGGGGAAAAAAAAGGAAAAAACCCTTGCAAAACAGCAAAAAAGAGTGAATGTCTCTTGAAATAGTGGAGGAAGAATCAGAATAGAAATAACTGTCTAGAGACACTCAAATAATAAAGAAATCAGTGGATTATATTAGAAGCAAGAAATGTGCAAATAAGAAATAGGAGGAAAATATAGATTTTGGAGAATGTAAAATAAGTAAAATATTTTCACAGACATCACATAGCTTTTCTTCATTAATATTTATATTGATGAGGGTGCTGAAAATGTACACACCAAAATATTCATGATTCTTTTGAGCTAACACTGAAATCAGACTACAGTTAAATTACAGTATATTCAGTCAAGTACAGTCATTTGCATTTAGTGATTTGGGTTCTTACAGTAGCTCTTCCAATATCGTTCATTAAAAGCAAGAAACCCATTTTAGCAACACCTTACACCCCCACATTTAATTTAATTTCTGTCTTCAATTATAATTTGATTACTGTTTGCTAAGACTGAAATTTTTTTGAGCAAAAAAGTTTGGACTTTTAATTAAAGAAAAATTAAAATCCCTTTCTAGTACATTATTTTTTCAAGAACAAGTTCTTGTTCAGTGCTTTGGTCAAACGAAGCAATGAAATTGGTTTCTAAGTTCTGGTGCCATGGCCAATATTATAATTTATGTTGTGATGCACTCCATACATGGGTGTATGTGTGTACATAGAGCGTGTGAAGGACTCGCCTGCTGCCTCTGGTCTTGTGAATGGAAAGGCAGGGAATGGAATTGTCACTGGAATACTGCCAAGGAATATGTCCCAGACCTGAAAGTGTAATACTTCACACAGAGCTGCAGACAAGTAGCAAACAAGTGAGTTAGAGGCTTTTGGAAGGGCCTCCAGAGGTTTTCACTTAGCCTGGAAACTTGGTATGACTGACAGTGAGAATAGTTCTGGCTTTATTAAGCAGAGCAGTGCCTAAGCCCCAAACATCAATCAGTAAATCTTACCTTAGAAGAAGACTTACATAGGATTGCTAGAATTGTGTTGAATATACTACTAACAATCTAGAAAAAGAGTTGACAAAATGGCATACCACAAAAATATACATTAGTCATAGAAAGCATAGAGGACTCCTAGGGGACCAAATGGTAATCAGATATAAATAGGATGGTAGTCAAAATTCTCTAGGGGCAAAATCACAGCAGCATACGTAACAAGACATGACATAAAAAAATTGTACACATTGATCGGGTTAAATTAGCTGAATCAAATAGGGGAAATTATCAAGTCCATACTGTTATCAGTGTAAACCAGTGACCATTAGTGGTTACAAAAGAATCCATGTTAAGCTCTATAAGAAAAAAAAAAAAGAAATTATCAACCACATCTTTCTAATGATGGATGCAATTATAAGAATGCCTTTATATTGCAATGGATGAGATCAAAATCTTGGTGATAAATGTTAGAAATATAGAAAGTATCAGAGTATGTTAAAACCAATTTACACAGTTCAAAATACAGGTACATATTTTTAAAGTGGGTTATAAAATGTCTCTTTTTTCATTCTGCAGTTATGAAACCGAAGTAAAAAGAAACAGAAAAATGAAATTTGTGAAAATAAATACAACTTTTTCATTATTTTTAACTCAATGTGATATTCAAGCCAGTAGCTTACAAGCAGTTCAGACAGGACATGAACATGGTTGATAAATATTTAGGTGGAAAAAGTAATTAAAAGTCATTAAATTATGATCAGTTTAGATCAAGCTTCATATGTAAGTTAAGTTCTCTCAGTTATACTCTCCCTCCATTTGAAGCATCTTATGCTACTGCTTTAAGGATGGGAGAAAAGGGAGGCTGTACAGCAAGATCTGATTTGGAAAGATAATCCCTATGGGAAATTAAGAGGAAATATGATATCTCTTTAGATAACATCTTGAAATATCATCTACCTTTGTATTTCCTTTTTCTGATTTCAAAAGAGATATCTAGCCTCCTCTAGCTTCTACAGCAACATATAAATCCGAGTTATCAACACCAAATTGCCAAATCATCTTTGCCTGTCTACATTTTGCTAATGGTTTACTCGTTGCAACATTGTGCTGCTTTCCAAATTTAAAAGGCCAAGAATACTATTCAGTACTATTGAAATAACACTAAAGAGCACTACTGTCTCTTTCTCTTAGTTCAATGAATGACAGAGATTTGTTTTATAAATAAAAGGAAGCACCCTATGCAGGTATTTTGCTGGATCTTTGAAGCAGATGTTGTCTCCTTTAGAAAAAAAAAAAAGAAAATTAACAATTTATATATGACAATAGTTGTTTGTTCATCTGTTTGTTTGTTTGGAGACTGTAGAAGATGTTTGCCTTTAAACATTAAATTAGAGGAGATTAAAATCTGGATTTGGAAATCTGGAGAAAGGCGAAAGGCAATTTTGAGTGGAACTCCTTAAATGAAACACTTGCATTTAGAACAAAAAGTATCAGCATAAATCCACATTATTGCAAAAAAATGCACCTGCAGTGCTCCCACTAAACAAGAGGAAGCAAAATTTACTTAAGTGAGGAATATCTAGCTGAGCACTATCCGACAGCTATGAAAGTCACAGTTGCAATTTGCAACTATGATTCTTTGGGGTTTGCATTTATGTGACACATAAACAGAAAATCACACTCTGTGTCATGCTCAGGTGCATTTGATTACAGAAAAGGCAATTTAAGAATATATTTTTGGAACAGATTCTGTGTCAATTGTGTGATTTACATTTTGTTGTGTCAGTCACAATGGGAAAATATTAATATCTTGCCTTCTGAAGCAGAAAAGTAGAAACTATGGTGACAGTATCAATGCCTTGCAAATGGAACCTCATGTTGATTGCCATGATTATCCTACACATGAATCTACAAAACTTCATTATTCTTTTGCCTTATGCTGGTTAAGCAGGGTACATTGGTAAGATTATTCTCTCACAAGTAGAAAGATAATAATGCCATATAATTATTGCCACACTTTTAATAACTCTTCTTTGTCCCTCATGGATATATGGCAAGAAAAGAATGCTATTTCCATTCTATTCATTTCAGTGTTGTTTCTGATATAAGATTTTGTCTAATCCTACACAGCTATTCTTATGCAATTATGTGATGTAATGTACTTATTAAACATTCTGCTAGTACAGCCATTAGATAACTAAGAGAAAAGTTTCATATCAACTTGCTGTACTTGGAACTTTCTAAAAACTGGTGATAAACTCAAAAATCTTACAACACATTTTTTTAACATGAAACTAGTTTTAGCTCAAAGAGTCTTCAAAGCAAACACTTTGATGACTTTGCATAGGCCCTATTTAGAAAGAGGCTTGATATATCAGTGGAAAGATATGAGTCAATATATAAAACTCAAAGCCAAATGAGCACTAAAGCTGAATAAATTAATGGAAAATGAATTTGTTTTTAATTAAATCTGTTGGATCTGAAATACTTGGTCTGTGTCTGACTGGACTAGTTTTCTTTCATAGCAGCCTGTGTGATGCTTTGGATTTGTGGCTAAAACCGTGTTGGCAACACATCAATGTTTTGATGCTTGCAAACAATACTTACACAGTATCAAGACTTTCTCTTTTTCTTATTCTTCTCCCTGCCTATCAAGCATGAGTGGATAAAAGGTTGGCAGGAAACATAGCTGGGAGAAATAACCCAAACTGGCCAAAGGAACATTTAATATCATATGATGTCATCCACACAAACAAAGAGTTAGAGCAAGAATGCTTTGACTTTCAAGGAGGCCGTTGCTTGGAGACTGGCTAGATGTTGTTCTGATTTCTATTGTTTCATCTGTTTCTTTTGTTTTGTTTGGTGTCTGTACTCTTCCCTCTCCCCCTTTCCTTTCACGTATTAATCTATCTTATCTCAAATAATGAGTTTTCTCACTTTTGTTCTTCTGTTTTCTTCCCTGATCCCACTAAGGGTGAGGGACTGAGCAAATGGCTCTGTAGGAACTCAGCTACTGGTTGGCATCCACCCATCACAACACTATTGAATCATATACCATTTATAATCTACATTATTCTGTTATCCTGGTGACTAAGATTCTTTATATGAATTAATCTGAATAAATTCTAGCTACCACAGCTGTGTGGCCTCAGGAATTCAAAACAAATATTTAATAGAAACAAAAATGAGGGAACAGAGATTGACCTTAACTGCTGAAAACATATAGAGCCCCAGGTAAAAAGTATAAAATTACTGATAAAGCATATCTGGCTAAATTAATATAAATTATTAACATGCAATGACTAATATATCATAGCTAAAGAATAATAAGAAAAAATATAATTTGCTTTTTAAAAATACATTTTTTCTTTTTGGGTAAGCTCCTGAAGTCACAGTGCTATATCTGAAATCAGAATTTGGTGGCCTGAAATAAGTAAAATATTTGAACAACAAAAAAAAAAAAGTTTTCTGGATCCTGGTGTAATGATGCTATTCTTGTTATATTTACCAGGTAATTAAAATATGCACATTTACTATAATTCCACTTTGTCTTTCTCCTTTTGAAAAAAACCACCAATGTTCCAGATTTGAAATATTACTGATTAACTGAAGATGGCATTACAATATCTTACTTAAAATCTTTTCTTGCCTCTTAACTTGGTTTTGCTTCCCATTTATCACTATTATCTTTTATTCCATAAATAAATTAACATGTTTGGCATAAGAATTTTGCTTAAATTTATGTGACATCAAGATCCAAATGATCTGGTAACATTTTTTGTTAATTACCTCTTTTGTGCCATTAGCTCTTCCTCTCAATATCTCTAAATGCTTGATCCTGTCTTTCATTTACCCTAATTTTTAGAAGTGAAGTCACAAGTCAACTAGATCTGGTTAGCAATCATTTGAAAGTCTCCTTGAGGCAGCACCAGTGGCGACATCTAACCTGAGCTTCCTACATGAGTACTTGGAGCACACTTTTCCATCATTCTTAAACCAGGACAGGAAAACTGCTCCAGGTTTCTGGAAGTGGTTGTTCACCATGCTGGGCTTTTCTGAAAAGCTGTGAGTTTTCTGCAGTTGAACTTAGATGTTACACTTGGAAAGTATCAATAGTACAATATAACTGATACATTGCAAGGAGGAAATAATAATAATCTGTCTATTTGTCTCCTTCTACTTCCTTCTGCCTCTGTCATCTGCGTGTTTATGTACATACACATTCAAAAGTGTGCTACAAAGGCAAGCTCTGGCTTAAACAATTTTAAAGCTTTACCATAAGAGGGTGTCTCAGTGCTCTTGGTTTCATCATATTCTGGTACAGACAATATATTGTTATAAGCAGACCACCTTCTCACAGTGGAAACGCCACAGGGGTAGACAGCCACCTATTATCAATTCCATCTTCCATCTCAGTCGATGTGCCTGTGTGATTGAACATCTGTTTTAAAAATCAGTGTGGTGCCTAACACTTCCCAAGTGAAGTCTGACTCACTGATAAGGTCACTTGCACCTCAGCAACTTCTGGACATTGGATACGAGTGCCTCCTCAGAGCCCCACACCAGTGGAGGTGTTTTGAGAATAAACAGCCAAAGCTGAAAGGGATGGCAACACAAGGAAAAACAGCAGTGATGTTCCTGACAAGGATATTAATCATGAGGATCAATGTCAGGAAATATCTGGAAAAAGTCAAAGGAGATCAGGCATAAAGGAACAATTTGATAGATTTATCTCCTCCTTTAGAAAAAAAGAACAGAGAATTTAAAAAAAAAGATAATGTATTTTATGAAAACTGAACATTCCATCAGAGCTAAATTAAATATATATATATATATATATACCCCAAAGGAATATTCAAGTTTTATTTAAAATTTTAAAAATATACTTAATTTTCTTCTGGCATCCCCTGTGAAATGGACATTTTTACCTATCTTATTTTGTAGTTTAACCCCAAGTGGGCAGCTCAGCCCCACAGAGGAGCTGCTCAATGCTTGCTTTTCAGTGGGATGAGGAGAGAAAAGTTTAAAGTGAGAAAATTCATCAGTAGCATTAAAGACAGATTAATAGGTAAAGCAAAAGCTGTGCACACAAGCAAAATAAAATCAGCAATTCATTCACCACTTCCCAAAGGCAGGCAGTTCAACGGTCTCCAGGAAAAATGGGCTCCATACTGCATAACAGTGAGTTGGCAACACAAACACCATCATTCCAAATGTGTCTCCCTCTTTCTTCTCCTTCACCCCACTTTTCTTGTTGGGCATGATGCTGTATGGTCTGGGATATCCTGCTGGGCGGCTGGGGTCAGGTGTTCTGGCTCTGTGCCCTCACAACTTCTTGGGCGCTCCCAGATCACTTGTGGGTGGTATAAAAAGTGAAAAATCTTTGACTCTATATGAGCACTGCTCAGCAGAACCTAAAACATCCATGTTATCAAATTATAAACACTGAATCACAGCATGACTAGGCTGGGAGAGACCTTCAAGGTCATCAAGTCAAACCCATGCCTGACACCTCAACTAGACTGTGGCAGAGAGTGCCACATCCAGTCTTTTTTTAAACACATCCAGGGATGGTGACTCCACCACCTCCCTGGGCAGACCATTCCAGTGCTTTATCACTTTTTCTGTAAAAAACTTTTCCCCAATATCCAACCTATATTTCCCTTGATGCAGCTTGGGACTGTGTCCTCTCATTACCAGGATCCTCCTTCCCACCTTTTTTGTGAACTGGTGTCACATTGGCCAGCTTCCAGTCATCTGGAACCTCACAAGTGAGCCAAGACTGCTGGTGAGGGAGAGTGGCTTCCCAAGCTCATCTGCCAGCTCCCTCATCATCCTGGGATAGATCCCGTTGTGGCAGCAGCTCTCTGGCCACAGAGAGAAACAGACAACTTTCCCAGGCATTGTTCCAGGAAAAGTCTGTGAGAAGATCAGAGAAAAGAATTAGAAACAATTAGCTTAACTTGCTTTACCTGGTATTGTGAACAAGTAGAATGTGTTATGGAGATTTGTTTACCAAAAGGTGGTTTCTTTATTAGCCAATGGTGATGTTGTTTTAATTAGAGGACCAATTAGGTCTACCTGTAGTGAACTAGGGTATAAAAAGGATGGGTTTCTAATGAAAAGAAATGATCAGCCTTCTGTAAATGCATGGGTCTAACTTATTACTGTGTGATTGGGGACCCTTGTGATGATATCCCATCTGGTCCCATAGATTTATGAACGTCCAAGCAGCTCAGCAGTTCTCTGACTGCCTCCTCCTGGATAACAGAGGGACCATTCTGCTCCTGACACCATCTGCCAAGCCAGGAGGACAGTTGTCCTGAGGACAGGCTTCCCACTAAAGACCAAGGCAAAGATGATGTTAAGCACTTCAGCCTTCTCATCTGCAGTTACTCAGTTCTCTCTCACATCCAGTAGAGAACAAAGGTTGGTCTTACCCTTCCTTTTGCCATTAATGTATTTGTAAAAATATCTTTTATTATCCTTTACAAAAGTTTCCACATTAAGTTTGAACTAAGCTTTGGCCTCTCTAATTTTTTTCCTACATGCCATAGCAACCCCCTTAAATACTTCCTGAGAGACCTGACCCTCCTTCCAAAGATGATGCATCCTGTTTTTATTCCCAAGTTCCCTCAGAACCCCGTTGCCCATCCAGGCTGGACATTTGCCTTGTCAACTCATCTTTTGGCACACAGGGACAGTCTGTTCCCATGCCCTCAAGATCTCTGTTTTGAAGCACACCCACCTTCCCTGGACTCCTTTGTTTTTCAGGTCTGCTTCCCAAGGAAGTCTTTGAATAAGTCTCCTAAATAGGCCAAAGTCTGCTCTCTGGAAGTCCAGAGTAAGAGTTTTATTGATGTTCCTTCAGATTTCACAAAACACAGCACAAAAGCAGCTACCATTAAAAAAATTAACTTTCTCACTACTAAAGACAAATACAAAATATTTTTTGTATTATTCTGATTTTTTCCACAGAGCTTTATATACAATTCTATGACCTGAGGAGCATCTGCAAATCTCGTAGATGGCAATGGTGGGACACTTTGGAAAGGAAATATGGTATTTTTTTTTTAATTATTTAAATATTATTCAACATGCCTCATGGACAAATTGCAAATAAGTCTTGCTTAACACAGTGGAGGAAGGAAAACTAGAACACAAAATAGAACCATAAACCTTTCCTTCAAAATTAAATGTACATACTTCATACCTGCTCACTCAAATCCTGAACATCCTTCATTCACCCAAAATTCTTTAGCAACTGAGTATGCTGAGAACCATTCCATAAAGGATTCCACTCTATACCATTTTTGTGCTCATCCTCAAAATTTCTTTTAAAAAAAATCTTTTCTTAAGAAAATGTGCAATTTTTTTTTGTGCAAATAGAAAATGATAAATTGAATGTTTTCAGCTACAATTTTGAAAACATTCCTTTTGTATCTCAGCAGGCTGACAGTAGTGTTTCATGTATTTGCACATCTTTGCAAATCTTTACTTGTTTCTTCTCATTATCCACTTATAAAACAGAAATATATAAATGGTTTGATGAAAGGAGAACAACTCAAACAAGAAATTCATGTCATTATCACAAATTATTCTCAGCATTATAAAGGAAATAATGATGAGAAAAAGAAGAAAAAGCAAATAACAGACCTAATAAACTGTACTCTATTTCTGGTTCATTTGTTATAGTAAAATAAAAAGTAAAATATACATTAAATATCACATATTTGTTTATTTGGTAAAGATAAAATAAGATTAGTATTTTTGAAAGTATTTTAACTTACAGAGATGAAAACCTTCTTTAAATGCTTTCTCTGTTTTTCTAACATAAAAATTATGCATATTTTGATATTCAATTTGAAATAAAATATTGATGTAAAAAGGCATTTAATCTAGGCAATTATTGAATTACAATTAAATCAGAAAGTAAGCAGTCATGCTTTTTTCTCCACAAATCTCAGAGTAACAAAAACTGGTAAAGGGTAGGTTCAAGTTAAAATCATAGAAAGTAGTCCTTAGTACTTGTGTTCGGCACACATTTTCCATTTGATGATTTCAACTTTAAAAAAAAAAAAATTAAATTTTTAATCTACTGTAAGAATGTTAATTGTTATTATCTCATGAGGGCCGAATGACTTTGGAAGCATCTATCTGCAGGGTGAGTAAACAGCAGCTAATAAGTAAACATTATCATGTTTGGATTTCATTTAAAGATTTTTTTTCTTTTCTTTCTGTCTCTACAGGTGGAGAAGAAACACCTGCCTAGGAAGAAGCATTCACAGCAACTGCTTCTCTAAAAATTCTCTACTTAATTCTGAAAACATTGTTATGAGGCATTTTTATGCTAAGATGTTTCAGAGCTGTAAACTGGGAGGGGATCGCATCTCAGAATTTTGCTTTACTTCTCTTAACAGAAAATGTCTTCATTATGTGTACAAAAGTAACTGTTAAAATGAAGATGCATCTGTACGGAGTCTGTCTGAGATGGACTTAGTTTTCCCCACAGCAGGCCTCAGAGTGCTGCCATTGGTGGCTAGAAAGGTGCTGATAACACACAGAGCTTCGGCTGCTGCCGAGAAGGGCTCACAGAGCACCACGAATGAGTCCCCAGCATTGCCCCTCATCAGTAACCCGAGTGGGAAAGGTCCTAGGAGAGGACACAGCCAGGGAAACTGGCCCAATCTCACCAAAGAGTTATTCCATACCATGTGATGTCTGCTCAGACATGAATGCTGAGAAAAGAGGAGGAGAGGGGTGCAAATTTGCTGTAATGATATTTGCCTTCTCTAGCAACCACTACACAGCTGAAGTCCTGCTTCTCAGGAGGTGGCTGGGCATTGCCTGCTGATGGGAGGTTCAGAATTTTTCTTTCCTTCTGTGCATGACCTTTTCTTTTGCTTTTCACCTATGAGGTTTGCATCTTCACCTATGAGGTTTTGGGTTTTTTTTGTTTTTATTTTCTTCCCCCTCCATTAGTCTGCTGAATAATAGAATAGTTTGATGGACACCTGATAGCCAGTCAATATCAGCCCACCACACCATCAAACTCCTTTATTTTTTTTGACAATTTCCCACCTCCCATGTTTATAAAAATGTAGGATTCAATTTTAAAGGATATTTTTTTATCACAAGAAGAGATTATTTTATAAGTATATTCTTATTTTTTATATTAGTAATTTTGACTTTGAATGATCATAGCCCTGCTCTGGCTAACTTCCTATTGATTAACATTGTCTGCACTGTATCCAATTTCTATTTTGGTCATCCATCTGACTTTAGAAAAATGCCCTAAATGTGGGTATTTTTATTGCTAATGTATTAGTTTAACCTATCTCAGATCAGTTATCAACATTTATGTGTTATATTAATGATGGCGCACTTTCATCTTTTTATTATTAAGCAATTAAAAAAATCTCAAAAAAACAAAACAAACACAAAACTAACAAAGAAAGTTTAAGTTTTCGCATCTGAAAAGTTTAATATGTTGTACAGACATCACCTCATTGGCTAAGGATAAGAAAATTTCAAGCTTCAGCTAACCAATGGGGAACTCAGTCAAGAGGTGGTAGTGATACCTGGGAATGTCCTTTTTCTACACATGATGTCTACGATTTTCCATAATTAATGTACATGTGATCTTGGCTTACAATTATAAAATTCCTACTTTTTTAATATATATTTATTAAAATCTTAGAATACTTGCTCCCTAATAAACGCACACATAATTCCCTCTAATAGTGATTACTTGCTTGATATTGATAGGAGTCACTATTAGACTTGATCATTGTTCACAATGATTTTGTTGCAAACATATCTGAAGGCAAATTGAGAAGGCTGTGCTCCCTCTAGCAATTTTAGCAGCCTTTTATGTGAAATATGTAGCAGATGAATAAGGAACCAACTGACTACATGTGGAGAATATGGAAACTACAAACTATGAGAAGATCTGTAAAGCAGTTCCACACCATAAAGAATCTGGGATTATATAAAAATGAAGATGTTCTGGTCTGTCATATGCACAGGCACACATGGACATTTATGACAAAGGTATATGGAAGAGAATAGCAAGATTATCAGGATATTCTACAGAACTGAAAGATTTACCAAGTGACAGATTACACTTAAAGTGCACTAGCTTAAAAATATGGATGAGAAAACTGTTTGTACAATTTCTCAATAAACTGCTAGTCTAATTATATATAGGATAGTATGAGCTAGCACACTTTTATCACACTTAGCAATGAAAATTCAGCAATCAAATGTTAACTGCATCTAAAACTGCATTTAGATTGTCCTTTAAAATCCATTTTCTACATCATTGATTTTGCAACTAATATTTTTTTCTCTTTTGTTACCAGCTCACCATAATTAGAGGCAATAGAATTAAAAATGAAAATTAAATGTAAACGTTGAAGTAGTGCTTTGCTGCCAACACTCATACTAAGAAGGCCAATTTACTAACTGTAACCCTGAAAAATAATTATTTGTGCATTATCAAACAATATCTTAAGATGTTTTAAGGGTTAGAAAGTATTGTCAATTAGTTTCTTGAGCATTTCCTTTCAATGTTGGAAAAATATAAATCAATCTCAGGCCTACTTTCCAAGGTGGGAAAATAAACAGCCTGGCAGCAGATTGTCCTATCTGAACAGAGATTTTTAGAGAGGTGATCTCAGAAAGTACAGAAAGACAGCAGACATGTACACTGGCCTCAGCCTTGAAGTGTCCCAAAATCCATTGGTCTGTAGAGGCTCTTCAATGAGTTTTTGTACTGCAGTGACTCCCTGTGGTCTAAGTCACAGCAAAGCAACATTGCTGAACAGTCATTACAATTTAACTAAAACCTGTTGTTTGATGTGGACTATAATAGAGTTAATTTTCTTTGTAGTAGTTTGCATGGGGCTATGGTTTGGGTTTGTGACAAAAACAGCATTGGTAACACAGTTTTAGTTATTGCCAAGCAGTGCTGATACAGACTAAAATATAGAGATGAAAACAAAAAAAATAGATGCATATGCACATTTTCCGTGTGAAGTTTTAGGTCCTTATACATGAATATGTCACCAAAGAGCAATGTAAAACATTACTTGGTTTTAACTTAGTAAATTTTTTGTTCTTTCAGAATGCATACCCATCTCTTGCTGTATTTAGGATGCAAAATGAGGAAAAGAATATATACAAGGTAGAATGCTAACAAAAGTATCCTGTGTTACTGTAACCCTTTACAACATTTTTACATATGCTCTGGTTGTCTGAAATAGGTGAGCATGAAAGCAGGAAGAGAAGAACAAGGTTTATTTTTTGTATGCACAGGGCTAATAGCATGTTGCCAAACGTTTACCAGTTTTAAGGACATGAAGGTGTTACATGCCAGTGTTTTAAAGATCCATCAGAAAATGCTCTGTGATAGACAGAAACTGAGTGTGTTTATCTGTTTTGTGTTAAAGGTGTTGACCCCTAGTGAAAGGCATTTTATTGCCTTTCTTTCTCGTGGATGAGGATGTTGTAGTATGCTTGCAGCATCAGTAGACAAGTTCCCCATTGAATTTGTTTTCTGATTATTACTGGAGCAAACAGAAGCCTTTTTTTCTGTTCTTCGTAGCAGAAAATTAAACAATGTCATAATTTTGAATGAGTATGAACAAACATTTTCCCAATAGCTTTTAGAATGTAATCATTTAGGCAAAAATACTGCTAACATTTTTCATAAAATTTACTAAAATAAAACTGCACTGAAATCTTGGAACTGGATTCTACATATCAATAAAAGTACATCTAGCAAGAAAAATATTAATTCAAAAATAAGTTTATGCTTTTCTACCATTTACTGTAATGACAGAAAACAGTGACTTAGTTATATACCTTTTATGTTTTGTTAATATATAGCTCTCAGACATTTTCTTGCAATCCCTGCACCAAGCCATTATTGCTTGGCAAATTTCTTGCAGGTGTCACAGAAACATTGATGGAGGCTGGATTTCCCATTATATAGAGATAATGACTTTTTTTAAATACAAAACTGAGGAAAATTTCTCTTATATTTTCTGTTCAGTTTTCTGAGTCAAATCCTAAAATCATCATATCCACTTCAGAGATTTGCACTTTCTCACTTAGCCTAATTTTTAATCATCAAGGTCTTCTAAATGGACTCATGGTTGCTAGCATTAAAGCACCAGTACAACTTTCCATCCACCAGTTTATAATTTTGACCTATAATGAACAATTGGACTGGCCAGGAAGGTAACAGTTTAAATGGAATTGAACATTCTAGGCAAAGAATCAGACAATAAAAAGACACAAGATCAAACTGAGGAACATTTAGAAGGACAAGCCTGAGTGCTGGAGAACAAAAGGAAGTGTATTGAAAACAAATCTGATCAGAGGTGAGAAGCTGAGACTTTGTTGTGGAAAGTAGGAAGTTTGGAAGAAGAAACTGAAAGACAAACAATCTTGTAGGATGGCAAAAGAATCCAACAAATCAATCAACCAAACAAATCCCAAAAAACATTATAAAAGGATTCATAACAAAATTGTGGTCAGGAGGTAATAAAATTAAGATCTATTTAATCTTTATTAAACCTGACACAAGTGGAAGAGACACTAGAAGACAGAGAAAGAGACACTAGAATTCTGACATTCTGACAGTACCATGATAATTCCATATACATCAATCAGATTTAACTTTTGTTTTAGGTTAGAAATATTAAAGTACAAGTTCTTACAGAATCAACTGCTATTATCCAAATACACTGAAGTATTTAGATTGCTCTTTTTTATTTGTAAAACACCTGTGTATCTTTCAGAATTTAAATTTATGAGGACACCTCTTACACACAGCTTTGTACAAGTCAGTTCCTTTAAGTTCCTTAACCACTGATCATTAAATCATAGGATGATTTGGGATAAACGGGATCTTAAAGATCTTCTAGTTCAAACCCCTCTGCCATGGGTAGAGGCACCTTCCACTAGGTCAGTTTGCTCAAAATTCCATCCAATCTGGCGTTGAAAATTTCCAGGGATCTCCATGCATTACTTTGTAAATCCTCTCCACAAGAAGGATTTTTTTCCCTGTCTCTCCTGAGTAGATGGTGTATAAAAAGGAAGGCATGTCAACATATTTTGTGTTGTCCTTCTGGGACATAGACTTGATCTATTTTGTATGGAAAGTTGCTTATATTTTGTGTTTCTTAAGGTAAAATTGTGGGATACCAATATACGCTCAGAATCTAGGACTAGAAGATTGGTTATAAAGAAATTGTTGACATTTTCTTCCTTATTTGTTTTGGAGAAAATGTCTCACTTACTTGGATTAATACCTCAAAATAGATTCTTCAAATAACTTATGCAGAAGAAAGGAAATTGTATCTTACATTTGATATGTAAACTGGGAGAGCACATTGGTAAAAATTTTCTGCAATATAACTTGACCACTTTTGACTGCATAAAGAAATTTGGAGGCAAGGGAATTTCCACAGGGAAAGACAAAAGGGTTTAATATTTACAAGAGAAGTTCAACAAAACATGGAAAGTGTTTGGAGTGACCGATATTGTTATTATGCTTGTTTCAATGTGAACAAAATGAAGAGATGGAAAGAGAGGGAGGGAGAGTGAGAGAAGTGACAACTCTTGAAAATTGCAGTTAATTTCATTCATTAAAGGCAAAAGAACGCCATGGTCATTATGCAGTGTCCAAATAGGGTCACATAGTGTGTGTCCAGCAAAGGGAGATTGATTAGTTACTAAACCTCTCCCTTTAAAAAAAAAATTTCTGTGTCTGCATATGTTAGGATGCCCTTGAATTCAGTCAGCTGTGAAAGCTTTTCAAGATCCATCCAGCTGTGAATGCCAAAAAGGCAAATTTTGATTCTAGTATATAATTTTGACTCTCCTTTGGAGTTGTCCCCATCCTCAATCTGGAATAACACTCTATAGTATAACATAAGATTTTTTGCTGCAATCCATGTCAAATTATATTAGAGTAAGAGAAAAAATGAATGGTGAATATTAATAATTTTGGTAAATATGGTGAATATTAATAATTTTTTGTGGTGGAGAATATGTAACAGTCACCTTATTCTAATTTTAAAAAGTTAATTATTTTGCTTATGTTCAACAGGAAACTTTCTTCTTCCTGGGAAAAAGATTGTTTAAACTAGAATAATGAAATATTTTCTGTATTCACAGAAAAATGTGGAAATCAGTGAGGCTTTACAGAAATTGAGGGTGCATGCCAAACTCCTGCTCCTTGGACTGGGTGATAAGTTGATCTGAAAAAAACCCAAACCCCTCCCTTTTTCTTTCCTATAATTTCCTTGCTGTACTGTCATTACACAAGTATTAATGGGAATGGAGGACAATATTAAAACTATTTATATACACTGAAATGCATTTAAATAAATGTATTTAAATATATTAAATCATTAAAAGCTGAAGAAGAAATTTAAATATTTTGGTTTGATAGATTTTTTTTGAGAAATGTGCAAATGAAAAATATAGTTTGTTGGGATGAATGTGTAAAGCCTTGAATAAGAACTCATTACTTAAAGGCAAATAAATGTATCTTTCATCTTTTAACGCAATTCAGACTACCTATTTTCAGTTAGTTGTTCTGCAGTAGTTTCTTTATGTGAAGCCTTAATAAGCTGTAAAAATGTGGTTTCATGCAAGTGACTCATAGGGCTTTCTTTGAAATATAAGGAAAAAAACCTGAGTTTTGTAATAGCATCAAGGGATGCTTTTCTTGCTTTAGAGAATAATTTATTCAAGATGAATAATAACAACTTAGCAGACTATAAGCAACTTGGCTTCTTGATAGAACTATGTAAAAATTTTCTTCTTAGGACAACAACGACTCTTCTTCCCCTAGATAACATTCCCCACGTAAGCCACTTGTGGTCTCCAGAGAAAAGGAACCCTTTATGCCAATGGAAGCATTTTTGTCTATCACTTCCTCAGCCACTTCCTTCACACCATTCTCTAGCTAGATCTGCCAACCATATGAAAAAATAAACTTTTTTTTTATAAGAGATTTCTATATTTTTTTCTTCTTTTTTTATTCTACGTACATGGCAAATTTAAAAACACAATGACCCATTAAAATCACAATTAAGCAGCTTAAGGCAGTATTTCAGCTTCAAGCTTTTTTATGACCTACTGCTCTAAAAAGTTGAAGAGTAAGCATGAAAAGAGATTGAAGGTTAAAGAATGACAATGCTTAACAGTCTGCTGTGAAAAATGCCTTAATCCTTGAGGCAGCATTTATCTGTGCTGTGAAGGCCAGAGTGAGGACCTCTGTACCCACTGAGCCCTGTGGTAAAATTACATGAAGAAGATGAAGGCATCATTTAAAGAGACTTGGGTTGGGACAAAGAAAGGATCATGGCATGTGGGGCTGTAGAGGGTCCAGTAGTGCATTGATGCTACTGGTTAAACTGGCAAATAATGAGCTCAGAATGTTTTGAGCAGCTGTTGGTGTCAGAGATCGGATTCATCCTCAGCAGGAAAGAACAAAGGTAACAGAGTTTAAAGTGCTCTGGAACAGACCTGAGTCCCAAAGGATTACACTCCAAACAGTCTTGAACTGTAATCTAGCTTGTGCTGATTTGTTTTGGTTTTGGTTAGACTTGATTTCAAAATGTTAATTATTCATAGCAGACAGTTTGTATAAATACTGTTGAGATAATGCTGTTTTTATTAATCTGTTTGCTTCAATCTAATCTCTGTTTTTTGTCCTGTGATTTTGGCCATGAAAATGATAATTAAGCACAAATTCAAGAACAGATTTGCAGGATATGAAAACAGACCTGTGGCCTCAGGTTGCTTATTGGAGAACCAATCTGTTAAATACAATGGGGGCATTTGCCCAAGGGTCATCAACACAATTAAGATGAGAGACTACTGAGCTGTCATGGAGAGAAACATGCTAAAGATAAAATGCCATTCTGAAAAATGGTTCTGCTATTCTATGGATCATTTACAATCTTACTGTTGTTTTATTATGCACATGCAGGCAGGTCACTTTTGTAAAAAGAAGCATCACTGACATGTCTCCGTTGGCCTGCCAGTATACCTTTTGAATTGATCAGTCAGGTGTTGCAATCTCTTCTCCAGTGCTGTAATTGGAATTAGCCTGTAAGCTGGGTGGAAGGAAAAGCAGAAATTAGGTGTGAACATTCTTTCTGAGAAAGCAGTCCAAGTTTTCACATGTGTGGCTGACACCTTAGTTATCCCTGCTTAATGTGGATTTCTCTGTAACATAGCAGAAGGAAGGAGTTGGGACATGATGATGTCAGAACTCATATTTCTAATTTTAGCTGGTTTAAGATGGATTTAGAAAAAGAAATGAGGAAAAATGGAGACATCCAAAGTTAGCAGTTATTTAGGCATGTATTTTCCACAGAAAGCATCCTGAAATTATGTAAGTCTGTCAAAATCTGTTGGTACTTTAAAGGCCAAAAATATTTACTTAGTGCCCTATAATTGTAAATTGATTAAAGGAAAAAAACCCCACAATTAATATTTGTTTGAGCTATAATTATTCTTCAACTTTTCTTAGGATTTGAAATCTCTTTTACTATTATATTTAACAATTTTCTGTTATTGAATAATTTGCTATTATTTTCCAAAAAAAAGTCTATGGAAACTTTAAATATTAAACTTTAAATAATTCACTGTTGTGAAATATTTAATGAATGCTGACATACTGCAAAAAATTGCTGGCTATTGCTTTAGTTTTATTTTTATATTATAATAATTTTGAAAATCAGTTTCTAGTAGCAATGCAATTGTGAATGTAGTTTAAAATCAGTTTCTAGTAGCAATGCAATTGTGAATGTAGTTTTTATTTTCATGGTTATTATTCTGTAGCTAAATGTCATATTTTCTTTCTGAACATTTCTTGCATACAATAGAATTCCTTATTGTCAGAGCATTGCCTCTCTGCCAACACGCATGAGAATGAAAAGAGTTTTCTGCTTTATTCAAGTGCTCGTTAAACTTGTTGCAAGAGAGACTTTTTGCTGCATTTGGGGAGTAGAATGTGGTATGATGTGCATTTTGATAAAAGGAAATTAATATGATGTATGTATATTATCTGCTTTAAAAAACTGGTGTTGATTTCTGACAAAAGCATTCTTTTGCTGTTTTAGCTGCATTACAGAGGCTTTTGCCATAAAAGAAGAACAAGCAAGTATATTTGTTTTCATGATAAGTTTTTTCCAAGATTTGATTTTCAGTAAAAATACTAGCTTTAAACTGAGACAACCTCCTGGAGTCTCAAAGATGTTTTTAGTTTCTACGATTTGTGTGCCTTCACAGCAAGAAAGGGACTGAAAACTCATCAGTGAAGTTTACACTGAGAAATAAGTAGTCCCCAGAAAAAAAATACTGATCCAGATCAGGACTGAGCAGCACTCCAGGTATGCAGTATTTTATGTATTTTCAGTCTGAAAAACCCAGAAGAGAACAGAATGGGACAGAAAGGATGGAATAAAATAGAATGGGACTGAATGAGATGGCATCTTAAAAGAGGGGCCACAAATCAACTGTTGAGGTAACTACCACAATTATTCCATGATATTCTATAGCTTGTACTGTTCCGAAGACCTTTTTTAGCATATTGCCTTTTCTGATTACAAAAAGCATGGATTTGCAGCATCTATAAATCCTTATATAACCACTGTCACGAGTGCTTTACCTTGACTTATGCTGAGCAAAGTTCTGATTTGAGTAAACTAAAAGGTGTCTATGCTATTACAAGCCTCAAACCAGTCACTTTTTGACCCTGTGCCCATTTCAGAACTTCTTGCAGTAAGAAATTACTTTTAATAATAACAACACATTTTAATAGCTTATCCTGGCTATGCTGTGTCCTGCCTTCTTGTGCACCTGCATGGGCAGAGCATGGGAAACTGAGACTGATTAAGATTAAGCATTGCTCAGCTACAACTAAAGTATCAATAAGTTATTGATATTGTTCTTGTATTAAATTCAAAACCCAGCACTGCATCAGCTGATAAAAAAAAAATAAAAAAAAACAAACTAGGAAAAAGCTATGTAGCACTCATTTTATTTTAAGGACTATTGACTAATTCTGTGAGGTTTTATTAATTGTCAGGCAGTTTTAAATAAATGGATTTTAGCTTAATGAAACATAGATTGGGCAAAGGCATTTTTGGTGTATGACCCAGTATTGATGGAAGTTAATAGCATATCACATTTTGTTACATGATGTGTCTATTAAGTTATAGTATGTCAAAAAATAAAAAAAGCCAGTTTACAATCTGTCAGTCACTTCCCTGAGAGGTGCACAAGTCTTCACAAAATGCTGACTTCTACTAATATTATAATATTATATGTATGGTACCTGGGTTACAGCTACCCAAGTTCTTATCTGTCAGAAATATAATATAGGTAAATTATTATTATTATATTTCTCAGTTTTCTACTATATATGTATATATTTATGTGTTTGGAAAACAAATAGTCAAAAGGAGGTATATGTATCAATTCTTGTCAGGAACTATGTAACTACACACTATAAAATTAAATAACAAGACTGTCAAGATGAAATATATGGTAGACAGAAATTATATAAGTAGAAACTATCTTTATGCATAGACATTGCTTAAAAACTGTTCATAGTTTTTAGCAAGATAGAATTGTATGTATGGTCAGATTACATTTATTAATTCACCACATATGTACACAACTTTGTAGGGAATAAGGGACTGTGAGCTGGTCTTGTAGCAAAGATCACAACTGAGCAAATGGTGTGCAACCTGATTTTTATTAATTCTCTAGAGCGAAAAATTGCAATAAATAAATTTCAAGTCTCCCTTCTGATTTGCATCAAAATTTCTTCCAAAGGAAAAAATTCCAGCGAGCTGTTCATCACACACTCAAACTTATTTAAAAGGCCTCATTCAAATCTGTAATTGGAGGCGTTAACCTCCCTCACCTTCACTGGTCTGGCATTTGTAAGAAAGGCAATGTCTGGTGCTGCTCTTGTAGTTCATATGACTTTGCTTTATCTGCTGGAGCTCAGACTGGAGTGACAGGAAGGATCAGGACACAATAAAGAGCATAGGAGTTCTTCAGGAAATGCAGCCAAGTCAAATTCATAAAGGTCATGCTCATTTATTATTTAGCTTATCACTAGGAAGCTCATATGAGAAAAGCTCCTTAGAATTTGTAAACACTACACTACCTTTATTAGTCTGATCCTAAGGGAGCAATGCAGTGGAACTGATGTGGAAGAAATATGTACATAACTAGAAATACAGGTGTTAATAATATTCTGCACTGATATGGGGGTGGATGGAGCAGTTAAAAACACATTACTGACTTCACTGGCCATGAATAAATGTCTACAAGATTATTCCATGGAAACACTAAAATAAATCATTGGGGCATAAGAACAGGAATTATTTCCTGGGGGAAGAGGTAGTTAAATCTGCAGAAAGCTTATTAAAAATGCGGATGCTTTAATAAAATAGAGAGAGAGGGAGAGAGAAATAGGGAGAAAATGTTGGCATAGCTTTAAAAAGTAGAAATATTAAAAAGCATTTGGTGAAAAAAAAAGTATGTGTCTTGGACAAACTGTAACTATCCATTACATTGATGAAAATAGGGTATAATCACAAAGAAATTCATATTAAGAGAAAAAAATATTGCATTATAATAGAGTAAAAGGACAGATTAGTCATTATTTTAGTCATTCATCCTGTAGAAACCAAATTAATCTCAAAAAGGAAAGTACATAGTGTGACTAGATATTTCACTATATTTTACTGGGATACACAGATCTCAAATAATGAGAAGGTTGAAATAGCAGTGATGGGACACAAATTATCAGTACAGTGATATACATATGGATTTTCTGAAATTCGTTTTGAAACAATCACAAAGTCTGTGCTGCTGTTAAAAAGCTGCTCAGGTTGCATCTGCTCTTCTCAGGTAAATCTGCATGTCTAAAATAATTCAGAAGGTTTTCAGGACTGTGATGTTTAAATGTCAGAATGGTGAAAATCCATCTTTCTTGGAGATACTCCAAGTTTTAGCAAACAGCAATAATTTATTGCAAATCACAGAAAGTGAGGTTTCCTAGCCTTATCACAATCATTTGCTGTGAAATCCCCCCACAGAATTATGTGTTGATGAAGTCTGCAGCATTCAATGGACTTTTGTATTCCTGATACTGTGCAGTTATGGTTTGAGGTAAGTAAATCTTGTGTGATACAACCCAGCCATCCAAAGGGACTGCAAGGAAACCATAGGACATCCTTTCCCTTTGCACCAATTAAAGAAGGAATTTTTAATAGGAATTTGCATTGTTCTAGGAGAAATCTGCCAGGGCTGCTTGAGCATGCAGCTCTAGTATTGCACAGGGAGATGCCTCAAAGGGAGCATTCCAATTGAAAGTTTGCTGGATTCCATCAAATCAGAAAGATAAGCCACAAGAAATTCCATTGGAGCAGTTTTAGTGTTCACAAACATTTTATTTTTCTTCTTTTAGATATTTTATTCTCTAACTTAAATTTTCAATAATGGCCTTCCTTGTCTAAAAGAAGTTCCTGTAAAGATTTGTAGCCACCAAAGCCCTAATTCTGTGAAAGGCTGTGGCAAAAACTCAACAAATAATATTTTTTTTTCTTTTTCACTCACACTGTGATTTTTATTTTCTAATGATTGCACATGGTTTCTGTCCTCAGGGAACATTATTTCCAAGTTTGAAGATAATAGGACATGATGCCTTGAATATGGGAGAACATTTTTGCTTTTGGGAATATCTCCTCTTCTGTTTAGAACTGATTGTCCTAAATTCATCCTGGTCTCTAAACTTTTTAAAAAGGAAAATCTGTGTTCTATGTACCTTCAAAACTTTGCTATCTAATATAGCAAGTCAGTTAATAATTTTTCATATTCTCTCAGTGGGTTCATTGATTAACATATGAAGAATCTTTCTCTACACATGGGGTAAATAGCTCTGGGAAGTTTATATAATATTAAACTGTGCATATTTGGACACAGGTATTCAAGGCTTTTTGTAAAAAAATGTGTGTCCAATAAGACACAATTGCTATAGCCTGAACATCCAAAGTCAGTCAGTTCATGATCTTGTTCCCTCTTCTAGCAGCATTTTCCACTGTGTTCTTCAGCTAGCTGTTTGACATTTTAATGGCTTTTTTCCCCATCAATGAAAAAGAAGGGAGTTACTTGTAAACATAAGTGGGAAGATGTATCTCTAAGTGCTAATCAGATCAAAGGAATTGCTATTCCATCATCAGCTGATTGAGCTCTCAATGCTGAGTAGTAGTGTCAGTGGTGCTATTCAGAGTATTTTAGAATAACATCCTGCAATAATATCTCTTAGACAAGTATTAGTCATATGCAGGCATTATTACTGAATTTCGCTTTTTCTTGACATGTTATTAAAAATGAATCAGCTTCATTTGGAGGCTGCTGTGTCTGTTCTTTTGTTGAGCAAAATAGATTATCAGCTGTTTAAATAAACATCCATATCAGATTCTAAGGAAGTTGCTTTTGGAAAATACATGCAGGCAACTTAAGAGCATCAAAATATGAAAACCATATTACACACACTGCAATTATCAAGCTTTTGCTATATGTTTGTCTTGCATGATTATCTGTTTCACTCTAATCTAAACCCCTGATGATCAAACCTACCAGGTTTAGGGTTTAGGATCTCGAACTGACTTGTTTCTAGCAAATTTGAATAGATAGTTATTCAGAAAATCAAAACTGATCTTTGTAGTTGAAAATCAAAACTCAGTCTCTTGTAGTTGGCACTGGTAAGGCCACACCTCAAATCTGTTCAGTTTTGTGTCCCTCACTACAAGAAAGGCATTGAGGGGCTGGAGTGAGTCCAGAGGAGGACAATGGAGCTGGAGAAGTGTCTAGAGCAGAAGCCCTAAGAGGAGCAGCTGATGGAGCTGGGAATGTTTAACCAAGAGAAAAGGAGGATGAGAAGAGACCTCATCATTCTCTACAATTACCTGAAAGGAGGGTGTGTCCAGGTGGGGATCAGTCTCTTCTCCCAGGTAACAGTGACAGGGAAGGTTAGATTGGATCTAAGGAAGCATTCCTTCACTGAAGGGATGGTCCATGAAATAGGCTGTCCAGGGAAGTGGTAGATTCACCATTCCTGGAAGCATTCAAAAGATATGTGGATGTAAAACTTGGGGATTTGGTTTAGTAGTGAAGAGGGTAGTGCTGGATTAACAGTCGTACTACATTATCTTAAAAAATTTTTCCAACCTCAATGATTCTATAATTCTTTGAATAAGTGGATCCTCAACAAACAGGTAAAGTCTTCATTCACTAAAATTATTTAGTGAAGCTCATTGAACTATAAAGTTCAGGTATTTGCCTCTTTTTCTTTTTTTTTTCTTTTTTTTCTTTTTTTTTATTGTTTCAAGTAACATAGAAGACACCTTAGTCTTTCCAACAGCCTATATCAATATTACAGCTCTCATTTCTTAGTGTCAGTCAGGGAGAAAAGCTAGCAGGGTGAATTATGTTTTTCTGCTGTTCATGCTGAACTATTCTTCATTAATATTTATATATGGCATTTATTTCTATAAACACATTCTCTATATCAGTGCTCAATATCAAATTTACAAGTGAAAATAGTACTATCAGTTCAGACCC
Organism: Chloebia gouldiae; assembly: GCA_003676055.1. NCBI lineage: Eukaryota > Metazoa > Chordata > Aves > Passeriformes > Passeridae > Chloebia > Chloebia gouldiae. The sequence continues at coordinate 9,543,640 of QUSF01000007.1, forward strand.
AGATAGACCTATATTCTCTTTGCCACTCATTAACATGCTAGTTATTATGACAATTACATACATATGAAAGAACAGAAGGCCAGAAGGCAAATTTTCCTCATTCACAAAGGTATTTGTGTTGCTACTCATTAAGCAGATAAGGAATTGAATTAATTAAGAGATAAAATAATTTTAGAAAATTATGTAATTTAGAGACTAAAACAGTTTTATTTTGTACATTTGTACTGAACTCCTGTGTAAGGGATACTTATATATGAATAGCTTTACAACAGTCTTTGAAAATCTCTTTGAAACACAAAACCTGTATGAAACTTTGTGTGGTACATTTCAGATCTAAAATTCTACCTTTCTTGCATGGCTAGAAATCTGTAGATCAAAGGTGAGAGCAACTGGCATCGTCATTTTATATTTGTGCCATAAAGAAGCAGAAAGAACTATCTGATTCTCGAACTGTAAGAGGAAAACTGTCAATGAAACTACAGGCTGAAATAGAGAATGTTACATGAAAATGCATCACTCTTTTAGCTCAGAAAGATTCTTGTCATAATTATCATTCATTTTTTTAACTACAAATGTCAGACAAAAAATATTAGAGTTGTGCACAAAGACCTGCTCACTCTTCAGAGCTTCAGTTTGCAGAGACCCTTTACAAAGCAAAATCAATTTTCACAGGAGCAAAGGTACTTCTCAATGAAGGTCAAATTTCAACTTTCTGCTTATAATTGTTTTGGCACTAGAGATATTTAAAAACATAAATAGAAAGAAAGCAAAATCAAACAACATACAATTGGAGGATTTCTTCTTTTATAACTGAAAATAAATGTAGGCAAGAGATATAGAAGTGAGTTCATTCTCAGTAAACTTTAACTCCAGTATAAAATACTGGGTTATGACTGAGTATCACTGGAGGTCTCCAAATGTGCCTTGAAAAAACATGAAACACTTTATATTTAAGTGAATTATCAACTCTTGTCAGATTTTACTTATTTTTTGGAACAAGCTAAATAATTTTTCCAAAAGGCAGTGGTCTCCTAAAACTTATCGATGGAGGTAATATAACTTCAGTTTTAGTAAAAAAATCTCCTATGTTAGTTCCAGGTGTGAAGTATCTTTTTTGTATACACACTTTTACTTTTTTCAGCATGGACAGAAATCTATATGATATGCTGAAGAGTCATTAAACAGAAAACCAGTTTCTTATGGATGAGGATGCACTGGGAGATGAACAGATGGAAAACAGCCCTGGAAGAATGACTTGGGAGAGCTGGTGGATGAGAGGCTGAATATGAGATGGCCCCTTGAATCCTGGTGGTGCTCAAAGTCAGGCTGGACAAAGCTTTGAGAAACCTGATCTAGGGAAATCTGTCCTTGACGGTGACAGGAGGAGCTTGACTAAAGAGACTTTTAAGGTCCCTCCTAACACAAACCATTATATGATTCCATGAAATCATGCTTCTCAAGAGGTTTTTTCCAACTCTTCAGATTTTCTGTCTGGGTTTGTGTCTGTTGATTTTGGGCAAGATGTGATGTAATAAAAACATTTACAACCAGATAGTGATTGCTCTGCAAGTTCCTATAAACATTCTCTAAAACCCTTTAGCAAATAATCTTCATCTAAACCTGGATGATTTGCATTTCTTGTTTTTTAAATATATTATGATAATTATACAGCTATTATGCAATTTAATTATCCTATTAGGCCAATATATAAACAATTTCTGAACCTGCATTTACTGTTACTTAAAAGCATCATGTCTGAATAGATTGGCTTAAATCAGTAGATCAGTAAATTTTGACAAAATGCCTCTGAGTATGGGCAAATATTGTAAAAAGATGGCTGAGATCTTCACTGAAAAGATTCAAGATAAATCTGTGGGTAATATGAAACTGTTCCACTTGTATGAATCTTTGAGATTTTAAATATTAATAGGACCTTTAGTTAAGTAAATGTGAATATAAAATATCAAACTAAAATGCAAATGGCATAGATCTTTCAAATATTTATAATATATGCTAACCAGACATCAGAGGAGCAAAGAGCAATCTGGGTTTCAAAGTCATATGTAAGCAAAACAGAATAGTCAGAAAATCATGTAATGGGACACAAGACTTGAATAGTAAAGACAAGCATTACATGTTTCTCAAACAAAGGAGCCATTTTAGAAAGATAAAGAATCAATAATATATGTGATAAAAATATCAGTGTAGAAAAAAAATATCAACCATGTTCTTTTCATTACAGTGCAGCCACTCTCTCTGCTGTCTCTTGAATAACAGGAGTAAAATATATAATGAAAAATTTCCAAATTCTTTAAAATCAGACTATTTTATGGTAGTATCTACAAAAATGTGCAAAAATTCCACTTCTCCAAGTGTCATGAAGAATTCTTGCTGACGCAGACAGAGCTTTTATAGCAGCTATGTATCAGTCATTCTGTCCTGAACTTTTCTGCTGTCATCTACAAACAATATATGTGAGGATTTTCATGAGAAAGTAAATGGCAACAGCAAACTTTCCTCTGAGACTTTATGAAGTCACTGGCGCTGTTTCCTTTTATGACACGTTTGAGAAGGGTGAGAAAAAAAAGAAGATGCAATTTCTGCTTTCTGAAAGGCCATTGACTGTTGTTTCAGTTCCACAGGTCACTGAAAGAAGGGAATATGCTCATGACCCCATCTCATTTTTTTATCTGAAACACCAAATGGAAACAGTAATTTGAGGTCTGACTCCAGCAGAGTCTGATTGCCTGAACTGCTTTTTAAATGGACATGAGGGCACTGATTCCTCCACAGGATGATGCCAATGTAACCATCTGTTCTTAGGGAAGGGACCAGCCCTTCCTCTTCAGCAGTGGAATATAAAGAAGATCCATCCAGGTTTGGGACACAATTCCTCATGTTTTCCTAGTGTTGAATAAGATTTAGTCTTTTTATTTTTTTTCTCAGCATAAGTCCATAGTTTGAAATGTAGCTCAGTTTTGCTGCTAAACCTGAAGCTTTCTCACATACCCTTTTTTACACTCTCTGCAGAATGATATTCCTGCAGATGTACAAAAATTCACATTACTTTTTTGTAATGCATTTGCATGTTTATGTACATAACATAACACTTCATTCAAAATAATTGTGGCTTGGATAGGAGCCTACTGCAATGCCTAGTGTTCTAAGGATCCTCTATAATGATATTCAAATGTCTTAAATGTTTGGTATTTTGGTTTTATTTGTTGGGAGGGAGGGGTGGGGATGAACAGTTCAACAGGACCTGAAAATCCACATTTAAAAAATAGGTGAAAAGTTCAATTTCATCCTTTCTTTTTCTTGCCTTTTGTTTTTTAACATTTAACATTTTTGATCCTGCCTTTTCTCATGATTGTACCATATACTGATCACAGGAGAAATGTGATCTATCAATTGTGATAGGATTAAGGTGTACTCAGGTCCTCTGGATCTGAGACACAGACAAGCCATTTCAGGAGTGTTAATTAACATTTTCAATTAGGGCCATAAATCAAAGTTTAGTGTGATCCATAGGGAAATCATCTCCTTTCCCTTTTTTGGGGTATATAATATATAAGTGGAATAAAATCTGCTGTGTTCAAATGCAATTAAATGTGTATAGTCTTGAATAGGGATATAACCCGTAGTTTGGATTACACAGTGTAGATCAAATGTAAGCAGCCAAATAATATTTCTGGTAACTACTTAATTAGCCTTTCAGTCACATTTTCTTTTCTTTTCTTTTCTTTTCTTTTCTTTTCTTTTCTTTTCTTTT
>QUSF01000007.1:9547421-9571484 GCA_003676055.1 Chloebia gouldiae
TCTTTTCTTTTCTTTTCTTTTCTTTTCTTTTCTTTTCTTTTCTTTTCATCTTCCAGCAGAAATGATGGAAAGAACAAAAATAAGCCAAGAATCTGTATTCCACTCCAAAACAAAATAAATTTGTAACAATCTACTTGTTAATTTGAAATTTTTTTCTCTTTTCTGAAGATTTTGCTTTTCACTAATTCATAAATTAAAAGTTTGGTGGCAGATATCAGAAATTTTGAGTACAAACAGGGAAAAAACCCTCAGAAAATATAGGAAATGATACATTAATGCTGATATTGTATCACCTTTTTACTGTCTATAATGGATAAATATTTTGCACAAAGGAAGAATATCTCCTGAGAAAAAGCTTGCAGTAATTATTTTTTCTGATTTTTTTTTCTTGTGTAGGTGTGGTTTTGGGAGGTTTTGTGGTTTTTTCTTGGTTTTAGTTTTTTGAGGGTTTGGAGTTTTAGGTTTTGGGCTGTTTTTGCTTTTTGGATTTTTTCGTCTCTTTTTGTTTTGTTCTGTTTTGGGAGGTAGGACACACGGAACAAAAGTAGTATTTGTGAATTATCCTTGAACATTGCTGTTTCATGTGATAGCCCAGCAAAGAGACCAATTGTAAAGCAAACTGGGTCTTCCTATTTAATCAATTTATCAAAATATTTTTTGTTTTGGCTTGTTATTACTCAGTTCTCAGACAGACTTCCATGCTTTATTAAAACTTATACCTGAATTACTTGTAAAATTTCTACCATTGTCTCCCAAAAATAAAACAAGTTTTAAATTACAGAATTTTTTATGATTGTGAAGCATGTAAAATAAAATTCGTCTCTTTTATTAAGGATTTATTTTTACTTATTCCATATAAATTTCTCCCTCATCTAAGTCATCAAATAAGTATCATAAAGGCAATCTTCCAAAATTTCAGATATTATTTAACTACTAACTCCTACTACACTGCTACATAGTATAGGTTTTCTTGGCAATAAGAAAAAAAACACCACTAAAAGACAATTTCAGAGACTTGTTCCTTGAGCATGATGATAAAAAGGTTATAGTTCATTACTGCTGTTATTTTTTGCATTTATTTATTTATTTAGCAAGCAGTATACTATCTGGCCTTAGGCTCGTAATCAGCAGTTACACACACACACACACAAAAATAGTGCCATTTCAAATGAAAACATGGCCCCTTATTCATATCGTTCATTTTAGGCAGGATAATATGAGAAAAAATGGCTAAGGAATACATTAGATAATTAAGCAATAAACCCCATACAATGATATTTAAATGTCTTTGAAATTATCTTACTTCCTTTAAACTAGAGAGTATGCTAAAATTGTGATAACTACTCTTTATAAAAGATAGTGTCCCTTGGGGATTGTTTGAGAGTCATGAAAATGTGTGACAAGCTACATTCCTACAGGTCTCTCATTTATGAGAAGATACACAACAAGTACGCCATGAAATGTCCTATGTTTTCCAAAGAGCTACATCCCATTTTGTGAGAAAACAATTTTTAATTACCACATGGTGCACACAGGACAGCAAGGGGACCAGGCACAGTCAACATGGGTTTACAAAAGGCAGGTCCTGCTTGACCAACCTGACCTCCTTCTATGCCAAAGTGACCCTCTTAATGGATGAGGAAAGGCTGTGGATGGTGTCTACGTGGACTTCAGTAAAGCCTTTGACATCATTTCCTGCAGGATTCTCCTGGAGAAACTGACTGTTCACAGCTTGAACAGGTGCACAGTTTGCTGGGTAAAAACTGCATGGCTGGGCCTAGAGAGTGGTGGGGAATGAAGTTAAATCCAGCTGGCTGGTCACAGGCGATGTTTATTTATGTCTTTATTTTGCTGCTTAGATCAATTTATTTGCTGGAAGCAGTGGAATATAGATCTTCAAGGCTGCTGGCATTATATATGAGAGTTTTCTTTTACGGTTCAGCTTACCATATGTTTCTCTCTTCTGAGTTTTAAGGTTCATTCTTTGCCTTTTTTTCCACTGTTTAAAATATATAATACAAGTACAAAATATATTGGTAAATACATAAAAGTCTGAAAACAGTGTATTACAATAAGAAGAGCTAGAAAACTTTAATTATAGCTACTATATTACATCTAATAAATCAGCAGACATTGTGAAAAGCCAGTGCACATCTATGCATGTCTCAATCAAACACTTTTCACCAGCTCCCTTGCTTGCTAATTTTCTGTACAAACTCTGCTGCCCAATGTCTCCTGGGGGTTTCAGTTTGTTGTCTTTTAACTTCCGTCTTGAACTGGGAACCCAAGGGATGGGAGCAGATGGCTAACAATGCAGAGCAATCAAAATTTGTTAGCCTGAAGGATGTGTAATTCAAAAAGAAGTATGCTGTCACAGTGAGCTAGGAGATGAAAATCCCAACAGGCCTTTCTCCCAGATGCACTTGCATGCAAGGGTTGGGGCTCTTTAATGGATATGAAGTCAGTAGGAAAATTTATCTGAAACTGGGTCTGTGGAGGGAACTTTAGGAAACACAGATTTGTAAAGTCCTCTTTCATGCAATTAACATAGGTAAGTGCACTTGGCACTTGCGCTTGTGGATTTGACTTTTCTGAAAAACCTGATAAAACCCTGATAGGATTTTATGCCCCCTTCCTGTAAGCTTCTCTTTTCACTCCGAGTTTGCACAGCAGCTCCTTATCCATCCATGGAGACTTTCTGGCATTTTTGCCTGATTTCCTCCTGGTTGGTATACATTGCTCCTGAGCTTGGAGTAGATGATCCCTGCAATTCAACCAGCCTTCTGTCTTCAACCAGGCCTTTCTCCCATGGGACTCTCCAAGCAAGTCTCTCCAAGCTAGTCCTTGGAGACCCCAAATCCTGCTCTCCTGAATTCCAGGGCAATGAACTTATTGTGGGTGCTCCTCGCTGTCCCGAGGAACTCCAACTCCACCATCTCACAATCACTGCAGCCCCTGCTGCCTTGGAGCAGTACATTCCCTCCAGATCTTCCCTGCTGGTGAGCATGAGGTCCCATATTGCATCTCTTGATGGCTCATCAATCACTTGAAAGAAAGTTGTTGACACATTCAAAAACCCTTCCCAATTGCTTGTGCCAGACATGGAGATGTGCACCAGCCCAGCCAGCACATGTTTGTGAAAGGTAGGTCCTGCTTGACCAATTTTATGTCCTTTTTTGACAGGGTAACAGTTACAAGGAATAAGGCAAGACAAAATAGCTCAAGTTGTGCTGGGAGAGGTTTAGATTGAATCTAAGAAAAAAAATATTCTCTGAATGGATGGTCAGGTATTGGAACAGGCTGCCCGGGGAAATGGTGGAATCATCATCCTTGGAAGTGTTCAAAAAACCGGCAAATGCAGTGCTTAGAGACCTAATTTAGTGATAGACCTGTCACTGTTAGGTTAATGGTTGAACTCGTTGATCTTGGAAAATACCTCTAACTTTAATGATTCTGTGTTCTAAGTTGTGAAAGCTGGTAGCAACTGTTTCTTGATTACAAGTGTTGTTCTTATCCTATATTCCATGCTTTTTTTTTTTTTCTGATGTAAAGTATTATAGCATGGTTACAGCGAAAATAAAGGGAAAAAAAATTAATCTAAAGCCCCATAACATCAGTTACAGTTTAAGGGAACTGTGGCAGTACTTTCACATTGTTAATGACTGGAAACCAAAAAAGGCTCTTTTCAGTGAGCTGTTCCACCAAACCTGAAAATCATATCAATACAAGCATCAGAAAATTCACTGACATAGAGGATTGATACGAAGGATAATTAAACAGATAATGTCAATAAATTAAAAATCTCTGCAGTAATATCTAAAGTATATTTGTGACAAAGTGATGAGACTTCAAAGTAGGTCACTGAGCTTTCACAGATCTCATTGACACATGGGAGGATCTCACATGACACTTACTGTATAGCCCAACAGGTGGAGTGGAACCCAATCCACCTCATGAAGAAGTTTATTTCCACTAAATGTGGACAATGCCTTTTGACTGACAAGTTACAAAATGTAATGCTAGTTACTGGTATCAAGGGAACAAAGATGTCTTATTGAGATCCTTTTTGAGTTGGCTAAGGACACACTTCACACTGGTCACATCCTTGGAACACTGCAACAAGATAACAGCAATCTCATAATGCCTTTCTCAATTGTTTTGACTGCACATATGTGAAAATATTTTTATAACTGTTAAAAAAAGATTGTTAAAGTATTTTTACTTTACTGGGACAAGCACTGAAGTGGGTTTTATCCAAATGTAATCTCATCATGGCCCATGTTTCAGAGGAATCTTAATTGTAAAAGTAACTGGTGAAAAGTTTTACAGTCACAACCTTGTAGAAGAAGGATCATTCAGGAAATCAGGGAGTCTGCATAGGTAACCAACCTCCAAGCCAAATTCCTAACAAATTGTAGTGTTATCTTTTCAAGTGAATTTACTATTGGAGTGTTTTTTTCTTCAAATTAAAACAGCCCAACTGAATCTAGGTTTAGTAAAATGAGTTTCCAATAAAACCACAGGAAGAAAGCACCACAGATAGCACAATGCTGGTAGATCTGGTATTATATTTGCTTAGATTCTCCTGACTGTAAGCAGATTTCAAGCACTGAAAGTTGCTGAAATGTTAGACAACCTGGTGAAGTGAGCAGAGCTGCTGTTCAGCTCATAGTTTCTTGATGTCTTATATTGGTCGTGTCATGTGTTCCTCACCAGAATTAATTCTATTTATTTATAACTGAGTGCCCTGGCTGATTGGCAAAGATGGGATGCTAAATAAAACAGTGTGTTGTCCTTCAAAACCTGGCAAAAGTATTGAAGGAGGCCACTTTTGTGTGCAAAATATGACACTTCCATCTAATTCAAATTAAATATTATGCTATTTCACTAAAAGTGTTACTTTCTGACCCCATTGTATTTCATTGCATTACATTAAATTCATCCATGTTAGAATGCAAAACTCTAAATACAGGATAAGTCCAAACCTGCAGAAATTTCTGAAGAAATCACAGAGATAATTGCAATTTTTCATTGAATCATGATAAAAGATGGAGAAATGTTGGCTGTGATCTGAATATGCCTAGCAATTACTGTTCAGTGAAATATAATATGATTTATTGAGGAACAATATTTTACACTTTAGAACTCTCAGATTCTTGTATATGAGTATGCTAACACATTAGATATATTTAATATTTTTTATGAGGAGCAGTTTTCTTCTTTGTTTACTCTTAATTTGAACAGGCATTCCATAGGGAATGCGAACAAATTAATAGCCATTAATTCTACTTAATAACTGGAAAAGCTTTCTTGAAAGTGGGTAAAAGAGTCTAGTTCCATAGTTCATAAACCTGAACACATCATTAGTCTTGCATGCTGATTTCTGAGCTGATTATCAAAAAAATCAGTAAGGGACAATATATTACAGAAAAGACTGTAACAGTTTCAATACCACATCATTACTGTTGTTAATAGCAGATAATGAAATAGTAAAGTAATGTGTAAATATTTAATTATTTTAAATAGAAAGTTATTTAAATTATATTTATAATGTTATAAAATTATAAAAGATAAATTTAAAAGTTATGTTTAAAAAGACATTTTTATTTTGTTTAAGAACGAGGAATTAAGATAAATAGGAAAATAAAGTCCTTAAAAAAAAGAAAATCAACCTTTAGAGCTATAACAGAAATGAATGAAAGAAAACAAGAAAGAACAAGGAAAAAGTAAGTTAGGAGACTATTTAATAAATAGTGACTCATTCAGAATACTGATTTTAATGAGAGAGAATGGGAGAGGAATCCTCAATATAGATTTAGGGACAAATTCTTCAGGCTTTGTACCTGAAAAAGCAAGAAAGAGAAAAGGCATGAAGTAGCCAAGAAAAAAGAGGGCATGTAATTGATTGTTAGAGGTAACACAAAGGGACAATAATCGACCAGGGAGTCTACAGGTCATGTTGCCAAACCAAAGGTTAGCTTAGGAATGGGAACCAAACAGGAAGTTTGAGAATGACACTTCTGACTAATGTCTTAACAATGATAATGAGAAATAAACCAAATTATTAAGATATTCTGAAAAGAAGAATGTAAGTCTCACCAGCACTATAATTCTGGAAATGTGAAGACAAATACAGAAGATTTAAACAGTTATTTAAACAGTAACTTCAAGAAATGAATGAAAGTAAAGGAGAAGGTAGTCAGAAGTAAGCTTCAATCCTGAAAATAGCTGGCTCTGAAGCCCTTGATGTTTTTTAAAAAGGTACAGTTGCATCAGGCAGAGAAAGCTAGCCATGAAATTTCATGTACAGAAATATGAAGTGCAGCACCCAATGCAAAAAAATTGAGGTTGCATTTAAAAAAAAAAATACATGTTGCAGAAAGGGAAAGAAACAGAAAGTCTTCAGATTGATCTTCCAGTTTTGGATGTAAGAGATCTATTGTGAATGAGATAATGTAAAACTTAAATCCTGAAAATGATCAAGAAGTTGAGGTGTAACATTTAACAAAGAATAAAATTTGACATGCAAAGGCATAGCATATTGAAGTGTGTTAAGGATGGGCCATACTTAGATTGTCTTACTAGAGTGAAGAGCCTAAAATTTCTTAGGAGGAGATACCTTGAATAGAAAGATTTTTTCAGGACCTGTCTTGCAGTACACAAACAGAATAAAATGTACTTTACAGGTTAAGATTAAATAACAAGAATGAAGACAAAATACAGTGTTTGGGAAAAACATGCAAGAATTATTCTGCACTACAACATTCTGCAGTCATCAGTACTAACAGATTATAGGACGACCACTAGCTCTGAAGATCCTTTATATAACTCACCGAAACTCATCAAAGTTGGATATTATCTTATTCTCCATCCAAAAGAAAAAAATAAAACAGCTTGTATTTCTGTTTCTAGTTCATAAAGGTACCTGGTGTTCTCACCTACTCCTGAACATTTATTAACCCTTTAAAACCTATGTTTTGTGAGCTTCCCTCACTCATGACTGATTAAGACCATCACTTCAACCAATAGACATTGAATATATAGCATCAAGCCTTACTGCTTTCTTTTCTTTATATATTTTCATAAGTGATATCTTTATACTTTTTTATTGCTGTATTACTGTAGATGATAATAACTGAAATGGCTACATATATCCTTTCCATTGCAAGCAAATTGTTCTAGAATAAACTCTACCTATATATATATATATATATATATATCTCCATAAAAGCAGTGAGCATTCAGTGTCATTTCACTCTAATCCTCCCTAAGGCATCTATTAACAAGTACCTGAATTGCCCTTGCCTTTAGGGGTAATTTGAAAGACGAATGCATCAAACAGGTAATTAAAGAGCTGATTATCCTGCTCTGTTCAGTGTTTGTGAAGCCTCACCTTTAGTATTGTGCAGTTCTGGGACCCTCCATTTAAGATATAAAAGTCCTTGAATGCATCATACCTGCCACAGCAGCTGTAGCAGTGGCTGACAGTTTAGCAGGAACTCAGCTGCAACTTTGCTAAAACAATTGAGTCATCCTGTGATACTCAAGCTAACTTTTTGTTAGAAAAATGTTGTCAAAATAACATAGAGAGGAATATATGCAATGAACTCCATTTGCAGAAGTCAATATTTTAATTCCCTCTGCAGTCAAGGGAGGGGAAAAAAGTTACAGGACATGATTCATCTTATTCTTAAGTAGATATCTAAATAGGTCAGATGAATCATTCTCTAAAGGGCCTTTTCTCTCTGATAGCTATAAAGAGAACCCAAAGTGACTAATTGAGATGTAGACGACTAAACTATAGGTGTCTAAAGTTAGCTGCAGTGAATCCCACACAGAGTGGCTTGTACCCTCTTAGTGCATGAAAAAGGCTGGGGAGTAAATTCACTTTCATCGCTGGCATGGTTGTAATATACTGCCACAGACAAATTTGATTTGTCCTAAGCTGACATTTCTCCAACAGAAAGCTGAAATAAGAACTCTTTAAGTAGCAAACCAGTAAATTTACTTTGTAGTTTGCAAATACATAAAGTTAACAAACATCAAAATATAACTAGGGATTCCCAGGAAGTGTCTTAGTTTACCAAAAATTTTGCTGTAATAACAGTATTGCTTGCAGTGAAGTAGTATCTAAATCTGAAATTAATAAAGTGCAAAAAATCGTGACTAAAATGTCATGTGGATGGAGCAAATGCCTCACAAAGTGACCCAGTGACTTACAAAGTGACTTTCAGGGATGGGAGTGTTCAGTTTATATAGGACAAAAGTGAGAAGCAATATAGTGGAGGTTTACAAGCTTTTCCTGGACCATTCATTCGTCAATTCTCACAATACTTGAGCTGAAAGCACCTGCTGAAACTGGCAGAAATTCAGGTTCAGACATGGAAAAGATGACATTTCTTTTCACAGCATGCAATAAATCTCTGTTATTTGGTGCTGTAGGCTGCTGCAAAGGCAAACATCACTAGTTGCAAAAGGGATTAAACATTGAAAGACAGAGCAATAAATAGGCAGTAAAGGGACTAGACAGGGAACTACTATTTAAAACCCCTAAAATAACTCTAGATGTAGAATGCTATGAGAAATGGAATGCAGACACAATCAGAACAGGCAGGATGTGCTCTTCCCACCCTTTTTCTCCTTCTGCCATTGCCAGAAGCATTGAGAATACAGGGCTCTGCTGATCCAGCTTGATGGGGCTCTTCTTAACTTCTTACAGATATAAAACCTTACTCATATAAACTTCTCTGATCATGTCACTCCTTTTAAGCAGATACTTAGAAAGGATGAGCAAAATTTCCTCTAAGTCCAAGAAAGCAGCAAAACTTTATGTACAGACCAATCCATTTCTGAGTAGCTCTAAGATGGGCAGCAGGAGCAGCTTGAGATGACTGAGCCTCAGGACAAAAAGCCCTAGAACATATTAATTTAGTTTAAATTAAACTTCTGATTAAATTCCAGAGAGACTCTCAGCACCTCAAAGAATAATGTTAATAACTTCAGTAACAATCTTGGGTAAAGCATTCCACAATTTTCTGTGGTGAAAATGCTGGATATTAAATTTTGTGATGCCCTCTGGAATGGAAAATGTGAGGAATCTGAACTTGCAAAGACTTGGCCATCAAACCTACAGGACTCTTCTGTGTGTTGGGAAGAGGCTTGTGCTCCACAGCTGGCAAATGAGACCTTACACCCTCATTGAAACTCTTCTCCATTAAACTACACAGCTCTTAGTGCCTGCTCATCAACAAATCCCTTTTCAGCAAACAGCTTTGCAGCCTGAATTGCATATAAAATGAGTTTTCTATTTAAGGCAGGTGCTGGCTGGGGTCTCCATGTTTATATAGGGGCTGAGATAGCTCCTTCTTGCATTAGAATGGCACAATTGGTGCCCAGCATAGTGCTGATGTCTCTCATCACATATCTTCTTCTGAGATACTCAGTGTCCTTCCAGAGAATTCCTCTAAATAAGCCTTAGTAATTTGCAAAGTTATCTGAGGGAATGAATTGTGAACAGTGTGACCCTGAATTTACATGTGTCCCTCCCAAGCACCACAGAAATGACAGCTTAGTCAGACATAAAGAAAATTATATTTCAATTTTTTAAAAGACCTCTTTTGAGGTCTTGGCTTTCTTTTTCATCTGTGTGTAAAAATGTTCCTCTATTAGAGATCAAGTATATTTTTTATCTTTTTCATGTTAAATTCTGAAATATATCCAGTGAAGTTAAAAGTCTAATTAATTTTATGGTAGAATAGAAATAGGTTCTGAGAAAAGTTTTAGATATATGTCCTTTGAAGGTAACATTTTGAAAACAGAACTACCTGCTAATCTGATAAACAATGATTAAGATTTCCTGCTGTGAGCATGCATTCTTTGCTAGACTGAGTAAAAAGGGATGTTGTAACATGCTATTATGCATACCTAGTAACCCTTAAGACATAAGCATCAGTCTTCAATCATTGAAGATCTTTGGTTTTCTCACTAAAAATTTTGTAGTGACCCTTGTTAATGTAAAAACTTCCTTAAATTAGTCATGTTATCATATATGTGTTGTAGATTAAGTCACTAGTTTTTTTAATGAAAAAAGAGAGGAACTGGTAACAGTGGAAAAAGAAAAATACAAGTGTTCACAAATAAGTGTTGAATTCAAATGGGAAAATCTGGTTTATTTCTGTGTTCTTTGCCCTTCAACTTGTCTGCTGCCTCTACATTAGCTTTCAGAGAGCAGTATTGCCATTCCTGGTGATTCACTAAGGTATTATGAATATGCAAAATATCAGAAGCTTTTTATGTCTATGGTTTGTCTTTCTTAGATGTTCAAAAGAATTATTGAAGCCAATCAATTCCTGAAAACTTACATCGAGGTGAATTCCATTATGGAAGAAAAAAGAGATTTAATAATTCTCACAACATACCAAAATATCGACTTCTGTTTTCTAAAGAAAATACCTCTTGTTTATTTTTCCTCACAACAAGACTAATTGATTTACAGGTTAGTATGCTATGCTATTTTTGTTTCTCAGTTTATTATTAGGTAACAGGTTAATGGGCTGTGTATTCAGTGAAGTATTTGGTAAGTTATAATTTCTTTCTCTTCTTTTTAATACCTTCTGACCTTCTGAACAAAACACAAATACAGTTTTACAAGCAATTCTCAGCAAGTTCTATTTTATTTATACATTCAAATAAATCCATCAAAATCAGATGACAATTACAGTATGTGATCTGGGATCATTCTTCTTACCCTTTTCTTTTAATCAATAATGATTTTTCTTCTAAAAATAGTTAAATAGCAAAGAGCTATCAGTGTTTGAAGGGTGATACTTTTAGTTTCTGAGGGGTTTCTAGGTTTTAATTTTCTAGTTGGTGTAAAAGCTACACAAAGCTCCCCCTTTGTAATATTCCTGGAAAGCAACAACATCTCAGAACTGAAGTGTGCATGCAAGGGAGAACAGCCACTCATTCACTGAAGCAAGAATGATTTACAGTGGACAAGGGATGGAGTATTGCCTAAAGAACTAAATAAGGACGGTATGTTTCTTTCTCCCACATCTCTTTCCTGCCTCTTTGAAGCCTCAGATTTTCACATTTGACCTTGTATTTATTTTCAGGTAGTTTTCTTAAGTGTCTTGTGCCAATGCTCAGCTATGTGGGAAGTATCAGTCTCCCCAGTTTAGCTCTCACCTGGCTGTGACTTCTAGATGCTTGTGAGGATGTGACAATTCTGGCCTTTTACCTGCAGCCAGGAGCACTAGTGGGCTGAAGAAGAATTTGAAATGGGTGAAATGAAGTAAGAAACAGCTTGAAAGAGTGACCCATAAGTTTGACCTTTAAGACTGTAGCAAAACCCTAATATTAAAATGTTCTGGGAGAATATTAAATTTGACTGTTCACCCCGATTGACTAAGACAGAAGTAATATCCAGCTTTCCTCAGCTGGCTGTAGAAGAGCAACACCTGCAACTCTCTAGTCAATGTGCATGTTGAGCTGCTGGCCTGGGACCATTCACCAGAATAAAGTCTGAAGTTCACTTTCAGCATTATGCATCAACCTGGAGTCTGAAACCTCTGTGACTTTCTTTTAAGCTCTTCGAGTTCTGAGTAATGAGGCCAGCTCTCACACAGGGCTTTTCAAACTGCTGCAGCTCAGTGTGAAGCAGCTGAGACAGTTTTGTATTTTCATATGAGAAAACTACCTGGCTGCATCAAATCCTTCAAGGGACTATGATAAAAATTAATCAATGAACAAATGATGGGGGGAAGAGAGAGAAGTAGGAAGGGGGAAAGGAGACAGGGAAAGGAAAAGAGAGAAAGAAAGAAGGAAAGGAGAAAAAGAGAAAAGAGAGAAAGAGGAAAGAGAGGAAGGAAGGAAGGAAGGAAGGAAGGAAGGAAGGAAGGAGGGAAGGAAGGAGGGAGGGAAGGAGGGAGGGAAGGAGGGAAGGAGGGAGGGAAGGAGGGAAGGAAGGAGGGAAGGAAGGAAGGAAGGAAGGAAGGAAGGAAGGAAGGAAGGAAGGAAGGAAGGAAGGAAGGAAGGAAGGAAGGATATATCTTCTCAAACTTTTTTCTTTAATAACTTTTGGAAATAGAAAAAAAGTGGAGGAGTTTATAATAGCAGTTATAAAAGGAAGACAGACAGAGGAGAGTGTTGCATCCCCCTGAATACTGATGAATCCAAAAATATCTTGATACTCATTAGTTTAGATGCACTAGAAGTAATGTCATTTCAGGTTCTCTGATGTACTTCAGCAGGAGGAAAGCAAGATTTCTAGGTGTGTGAAGGATTATTAATTAGCATTAAATACAGTAATTATTTACAAAAAAACTCTACAGAACAAGCCAGTCATAATAGGATTCTACTATCCACTATATCCATGACTTTTTTCAAATTTCTACTAATACTTTCATTTCTTTTAATTTTAAGGAGATTATTTAAAACAGAGCTTTTTATCTGACAAATAAGTATTGAAACTTAAATTATGGGAGTGGTTCTATAATGTTTAGAAAGGAATACTCTGATATCACATTTAAAGAATCTCTGTTTCTACTCAACTTACTTGCAGAGATATGGATATGAGGAGAAGTCATATAGCTCAAACATTGAAATAGAACCATAGAATTATAGAATTTTACAATGGTTTGGTTTGGAAGGGATCTTAAATGTCATCTACTTCCAACCATGGGCAGGGGCAGTTTTTGCTAGACCAGCTTGCTCAAAGGTCCTTTGAACATGGCCTTGAACATTTCCAGGGATGGAGCATCCACAGTCTCTCTGAGTAACCTGTTTCAGTGCCTCACCACCCTCACAGTAAAAAATTTCTTCCTAATATCTAATCTAAACACATTGTCTTTCAATTTGAACCCATTCCCCCTTGTACTGCCACTCTTGTAAAGAGTTTTGCCCCATTTCTCTTGTAGGCCCCCTTCAGATACTGGAAGGCCACAATTAGGTCATCCATAAGCCTTTTCTTCTCCAGGCTGAGCAATCTCAATTATCTCAGACTTTTCTCCAAGATATGATCCATCCCTCTGATCATCTTGCTGGCCTCCTCTGGACTGGCTCTGACAGCTCCATGTCCTTCCTGTGTTGGAGGCCACAGAGCTGGAGGCAGCTCTGCAGGTGGAATCCCAACAGAGCAGAGGGGGAGAATCCCCTTCCTCACCCTGCTGCCCTCAGTGCTTTGGATGCAGCAAAGATGGTTTTGGTTTTCTGGGCTGCAGGTGCCCATCCCCAGCTCATGTGCATCCTCTCATCCACCAGCACCCCCAAGTCCTTCTGGGCAGGCCTTGATCTGTTCATCCTGAGTTTACACTGGGGGTTGCCCCGATGCAGGTGCAGCCCCTTACACTTTATCTTGTGTACAACATGAGATTCCCATGGGCCAGTTCTCAAGCTTGTCCAGGCCCTCCAGATTGCATCCCACCATCCAGGTGTGTCAACAGCTCCCTCAGTTTGATGTCATTTGCAAACTTGCTGAGGGTGCACTTAATACCCCCACATATACCATTAATGAGGATAGCAAATGGCACAGGTCCCAATACAGACCCCTGAAGGACACCACTGGTCACTAATGTCCATTGGCATGCTGAGCAGTTGACCATGACCCTCTGGATGTGATGGTCCAACCGTTTTCCTATTCATCAAACAGTCCACTCATTGAACCCATCCAGTTTAGAGAGAAGGATGTTGAATATCTGATCATATCTGAGGCTTTAAAGAAGCCCAGATAAATGACATCTCTGGCTCTTCCATCTTCCCTGTGACATCTTCCCTGTCAAGGACAGTGTCACTACAGAAGTCATACAGAGGCCCTTCTTTTTGCTTTATCTTTACCCTCTCCCAGGAAACTGAGTCTAAAAAGAGGGTTATTACTAGTGGAATTCCTATCATATGAAATGACAGAAAATATTTATGTAAAATTATCTTTTAAAATGCAAACAAACACCACAAATAATCCCAGCCAGAACCCTCCAAGGAAATTCACTTCTATCAAGAGAAGACTGACTGACTGACTGGCATGTTACTGCACTGAGTACTAAACTAGTCCCTTAAGAAATCACATGTGCTTTCTACTCCCCCACTGAAATATGCTAATCCCACCAGGAAAAAAACCATATTTCTGAATATTTCTGGTGGTTACAATTTTCTTACCCTTCATCCTGACATATAAGCACTGATGCTGATTACATCAAGATTGGACATCAACATTCTGATTGGACATCCAGACATTAGGTGCTGGAATAGCCCAATCCCACCTGGCCTCCAAGGAACATTAAAGATGTTTATGGTCACCCAAATTGTGGGAAGTATTAGGTGTCTCAAAAAGGTGAAAGAGAAAAAAGAGAAGTCACTGAAGTTACCTAGTAGGAAGCCTTCAACTCTTAATCCTATCTTTATACAAATGTCTGCCTCCTCTGTAGCACAGACCCCCACAACAGCATTGCTGAGCAGTTGTGTTGGAGACCAGAATAAGAAGCAGCAAGCAACAGTGACATCCACATCCACCTGCTTAGTAAGACCTAGCAGGTGGTAAATCTGAAACTCCTCCAAAATGAACTTATATAGAAAGTCTACTATAAAAAATAGCATCTGCCTATGGTGTAATTTGTCCCAGAAAAGTCTATCCTTGTCTCTCTAGACTTCAAAGGAGCCTAGAGCTACTAACCTCTTAATTAAGATGCTTTAGTTAGGGCACTTAGAGTTAGGGGGGCAGAACAAAGTCCATAGCCAAAAGTGCTGGAAGAATGTAGATGTCATTTGCATTTAGCATTGTTTTTGAATAATAATGTCAGATTTAGTTAACCGAAATCCTCTTAAGTCTTGTTTAAGGCAAGCTGCAAGTCTTCAGCATTATTAGGGAAAATTTAAACTTTTTAAATTTTATTTTTTACATGCTTCCATTTTCTCTGGCATAGAATACTCACAACAGTTTCTCTGCATGTCTAACGTCAAGGATGAATTTTGATTACTTTTGCTATTTCTTTAGTCTTTTCTAAATTTTTTCCAAAGCACAAAATTTTTCTTAGTGTTTTTCAACATAAGGAAAGTATGTGTGCAATAAATTTTACTGGACTACATTAAAATTGTAATGTGATTTTTAAAATTGAAAGAAATTATCTTTCTCTGACAAATAGCAAAAGCCAAAATGGAAGAAAAGCTGAACAGAGAGAAAGCAGGCAGTTTTAACTGACAGCCAGTCTTCTGCTGATTTTTTCTCAATAAAAACTGAAATTCCTATACCAGGGACTTTTGTGTGTAAGCTATGTAAGATTTCTTCCCACCCCAAAAGAGGAAAATCCCAAAGAAACTAAGGCAGTTAAATTTAATGGGACACTAAAATACAACATCAAGAATTGATGTCTCTTACTGATACAGAAATTGTATCTTTAGACATATTTGCCAATATTACGTATGGTTCCATCAAACCCTGCTGGGTGTGTGCTCCAGCTGTCACAGAGTTGGAAGTTAATGCTGGCATGGCTGGTTCTGGCCAGGAAAGTGGCTTGGTGGCTGGGGTTTGAGAAACACAGAGAAAGGGCCCTGGTAAGACACTCTGTGAATAACTTGCTATAAATACCCAATGAACAGCAAGACTCCTGCGCTGCTGTCTTGTTTGCAGAACAGGTATTTTTGAGGATCTCTGTTCTTAGCAACATTATCTTCACAGGCCTTATCCAAATCAATCTGTTTTCTTGTTTGGTACTTATATGCATACTTACCCTGCAAATATAAGATACTAAGTCAAATACAGGAAGCTAAATAATCTTAAGAATATTTAAAGAGAAACAAAAAGCTTATGTTGGTCAAATCCAGTCCTTATGGAAAACTCAGAGGAACAGCTATGCAGAAAATGTGACAGATGTCAGCTCAAAAGACTACTATTAGCTATTATTACTATCCTGTCACCAATTTATGGTGACACTAAGAAGACAAAAAGAAAGATCATCATTCTAGGAGCTTAAAGTGACATATGACTATTTTTGGTGGGAAAATGCAACATGCTCTGCACCTAATGGTAGTTCCACCAGCAACCACCTTATTTCTGATTGTAGTAATATAATGAATATCTTCCCAATCAAAAGTGTACAAAGAGGCAAATGGCTTCATATGCTTCTAAGGAGTGCATGTTTTATCCTGATTAAGTATATACAGGTAGCATTCTTTTAATGTTTTGGTTATAAAAATATCTTTTTTTTCTGTGACAGGTGATGAAATACTTAAACAAATCACTGTTTTGTGGCTTTGGTGATAAGTTTGGGTAGATATTAATCTTTTCTTGAAATGTTTTTAATGTGCCTTATAATATCTGCTCTTCGTGCTGAAGTAATATATTTTAGCTCTATTTTTCTAAAGAAAAGACTTAAAAAAAATTATGTTGATTGATGTTCCTGATATTTCCTAAATCTATACAGTCTTCACAGTGTTCAGTCCTGTGAGTAATGTAAACTGCTTCTTACATTGCATATGTCAATGAAATGATCTAGCCCTGTGAAACTTTGCCTACATTTTTTTTAATTTGAAGAATGTAAATGCATTACCATTTTCACATTTATATGCACATGATGCATAAATCGTGCTTTTCCATAAATACTTAGATTGCAAATTGACAAAAATAATGCAATATGAGAATCCTTTCTCTGTGACTATATTCCTGAAATACTGCAGCATCAAAGATAATGCATTTAAACAAGATAACTTGCTTTTATAGCAGAAAGGATTTGTTCAGCATTTGTAGAGTAGGGCTCTGGGAGACTATCTGTGCTATCATAATTCAGTGACTAAATTCCTTGATTTTCCCTACTTAGGTAGCAAAAAACTAGTGTAGACACATCATATAGAAAGCAATAAAATAATGCCTTCATGACAATAAAATTCTTGCTGTAAGTATGGATCTGTAGAGTTTGCTCTAAAGAAGACAGTGTCAGCATATAAGAGCATCATGTCTTTATTAATTTTTATTTATTTTATCAGGCTTTGTGGATTTTTTTTTAACTAGGAAGATCCCTTGCCCCTGTTAGTCTTTGTCATTTGTTGTGAGCCCTGCTGGTGTCAGAGAACCTGGTGCTTAAATGATTAGAAAGATTAGATTAAATTTGGCCCTCAGACTGCAAAATGCTCTTTGGAGTCAGGATCAATGTCTTATTTGAGATTTCACACTTAAAGCACACTGAGAAAGTATTACACGTTTGACCTCTGAAGTTATTAATGCTCCCTCTTGCAGTAAGTGAGGGGCATTGCTGTGATACGGAGCCATTCCCACCAAGCTGGGAAGGTTCTGCATGGAGGAGGAGAGAGAGGAGCGGAGCAGAGCTGTCTGAAGGCTGAACTCAGTAATCGACTGTAAAGTTATTTTACAAGAGACAGTGTAATTATTAAAACACAGACAGATCGTGCTTTGATATACTAAGCATACTGTCTGCACCTTCTCTGAGGCACTAGACAAGTAAATGAGAAATAAAAATAGATGCCTTGAGGGGGAAGAAAAGAAGTTTCAAACTCCACAGCCTTTATTCATGGCCTGATTGCTCCCCCCAGCCTCTCTGCCCCATTTGTGCCTCAGACTCCACAGAAAGACAACTCCACAGCCAGAAGAGGAAGGTATTTATTACAGCAGCACTGCCAGCCAAATTTCTGCATTTCAAGAAAGTAACACAGTAGTTTTCTATTGTACATCTTTTGTTCTAAAGTGCTTAATTTAGCCTACACAAATATGGATTACTTCAGTTGATTTAAGTTATCTTAGTTTTCTCATTTATTTAAGGTTCCTTCTATACCTGGTTTCTTGGAAGATTTTTTTTTTCTTCACACAGGGACTTTACACTGGTACCCAATAGGAATAGAAACAAATACTTCTCTTTCCCTTCTCCATGCTAGTTATATTGTTGGAAAGAGTAGCTGATGCTAGTGAATATCCTCTTAAACATCATTAATAAAGGTTTTGATCAGTCCTTGTCCCTTGCATTTTGTGCCATGTAGCTTCATTATTTTAATACCTTTTTTCTTTCTCTTATCTAATAGCGTAGACTTTCCTTCACTTTTCAGTCTCTGCAAGACTACTTGTGTGTATGTGAATCTCAATTAATTTTAAACCCATGCTCAAAGGAACATTGTATGAAAAAATTCAAAAGTGCAGATATATTGCTTCAGCTGTAATAAAATATAATTGAGTTTAACAGAACTGTGAAGGACCAGGCCTTACCAAGACTCTTCAAAGATAAAAGCATTGCTCCCTCCAACTAAGTAAGAATTGATCCCATAGTAATTACTAACACATCCTAGACAAGGTTATCATATTCCATATTTATAATAAATCTAAATTAGCATTAACCTCTTGATTATTTGCATAGAAAATGTAATAATTTTTCCATTTCAGATTGTTTTCAGACATTTTTATCCTACTTGTTTTCATTTGATTTTTTTTCCGCATCCGCTTAGAACCCCAAAGTACTTTGTTTCCCTTTTTAGTACTGTCCTTCCTAATATACATTTCTAATAACACAGGAATTAATTTCTGAATGTACTGTTCACATGCACAAAAGCTGGCAGCTGTGCTTATCTTCAAATCAACATCTCTTGCACAGAAATTGGTGTGTTCATTCAGGCTTTTATCCATCATACACATATTTTTTTTGTTTCACCCCACAACAGGTTTCTCAAAGACTGTCCCACCCCTGTGGGGACCACCTCCTGTTTCTATCTCAGCTTGTGTCATGCCCAAACCTTTGAAGTCTTTAAACTTTTTCCTGCCATGAAAGCCCACACACTTCTGTCTCCTAGGTCCTTTCTGCCTGTCTGCTGTGAGCTTTCATCTTGATTCTAGGAGCCTGAAGAGCAATATATGTACTCCAGCATAAGATCTGATAAGATTCTGTGGGTTTGCCCACCTTTTAATTATTACCTGTTTCTAACCAGGAAGTTTCCCTGGTTCTGTCAGATGTAGCTCTTGAAAGATCTGCTTGTTTTTTACTTCTTGTCATTTGGCATGATCTGGAAGAAGATTATAGAACTTTCTCCACCATTTACAAAGTTACTGTTTTAAATACTACTGATCCCTATGCTCCTGTTTATTGTCTAAATCATGTCCGAAAAAAGTTAAATAGTTCTTCTGTAAAAGAATAAATAAATCCATAATCTTTCCTCTGACTGCAACAGTCTCTTCTCTGAGATCCTACTCCTTCTCCAATTTATTCCTTCAGGAGTTTGTAAGATTGCAAATTCTCAGTCCAGAAATATCAGTGGCAGCACCAACATCACCAGTAACCTCTTTAAGCATCATTCCTTACTTTTGCTCAGTAGGTGCATAAGTATTACAATAGGTTTTACAATAAAACTATTGTAAATAGAGAATAACTCTCTTTCTGTCATCAGCAGTTGGAATCCAACAGACCAAGCTGCACAAACTCTCTGCAGATTCAAGAAAATTTCCAAGTTTGAAAGATGAGTAAAAGCAAATGTTGGTTTTTATGTAAACAGCAATTAGTATTTCCTGTAGCTTACTACAGTGAAGGTCAGACAAAAAGAAGGAACAAATCAAATAAAGCAGTCAGGTAATCGTGCTAGTTTAAGGTAGGTAAAAGCAGAAACAATGTGTAGGTTACACAATACTTTTATTAGAAAATGGCAAAAGGACAAGTCTTTCTGCTTCTGGGATTCACGTTGACGAGGCTCAGTTCATGACCCCAAGTCTGGAAGAACAGAGTAAGAAAAGAGAACAAATTATCCTTATGTATCTGGACAGACACTATCAGATTGACTAACAATTTAATTGAAGTCTGTTTATATTTGCTAGAAAAGTTAACAGCTGGATAATTAAAGTGTCTGCCTGACCCAGAGGGAGTAGAGCACACTTAAAATGTTACTGCCCACAGAAATTATTCCAGTGAGTATGCTCCAGTTTTACTAAGAGATACCTTTATAAATGCCAATTTACCTCCTCTAAGTACAAATATACAACCTCCTTGGTACTAAAACTGTCACACTAACAGCATGAACTTAAGTATTCAAAACATTTAAACCTTTGTCAACATTTAAACCATGGTATACTGATCAATACATGCCGTACTGCTCCTTCTGAAGAACTCAGAATCTCTGTTTTTCCTATTAGTAGCAGAACAGACATACCATATATAAGAAATCCATTTCCTTCTGTAGGTCAGATGGACACAAATTATTGTTAATGTGTTACTGTGGATGTGCAGCATTTCCTTGTTTGCAATTAGTGTCTGTTTTAGTGAGCTGCTATATATAGGCTTAAATAGTAGTAGCAGTAGCAGTACCAGTGGTTATAACAAAAACAAAAATAATTAGTATCAAAAATAATAACAGAGGTCTCATTATTAACCTTTTATTTCACCATTTATTTGGAGGGAAAAAAGGATTTTGCAATTCTCAACAAAGTACATTGTAGCAGTATTTCACAGGTTATTTTCTATTTTATAGTGTGAGTATAACCTTTGTGGAAAGGACTGACCTTTCTTTCTGTGCTTGTATTGGACTTGACACATTGTTTATGTCAATAGCAACTAGTAGGTGCTACTATTTAGACAGGGAAAAAAAATTATCCTTGTCCTTCAGACATATTATGTTGATACCAATAAATGAAAGAAAATTAAAGGTAAGATTTTTACATAGAACAGAGACATGTACTGATAAAATATCTTTCATAAATCATTTTTTCAATGTGTGTATTGTGTCCAAACTCTTTTTCTCTTGTCCAAAGGTGAGATATCTCTACCCTGCAGTGTTTCACAAACATGCCTACTCTATAACACGTTACAACATATATGATGAACAGTGCTCTTCACACATTTTTTTATACATATGACCTATAGGAGGTAAAAAGATAAAATGCTGATTTTCATGTTTTACAGTAAAATTTTGGTTTCTTATGTTTCCATCTTACTTCATTTTGCATGGTGACATTTGTTAGTGATTTGGGGAGCTGATATTTCTAAATCTCCTAGAAGGCTAATAACTGGAAATAGGAACAACTGAGGAAAATTTTTTTTGTTTTAATTTCAAAGCAACTGAAAATAACTTCTCCAAGAATTAAAAAACTCTTAATACTAATGAAAATAACTTAAACACTGTATAGTATGAGATTAGAATATTACGTACAAAACAATCTAATATCTAATACTAGCTCTAAAATGAGAAGTTGAAGCACAGAAATAAAATGTTTATATAAATGCTCTCAGATTTTCTGTTAAAATTGACAATTCTTGATGAGCAAATTACTAACAGAGTTTATTAGATTTATGCAATATATTTACCTAAAAACTTCCAAGGTCAGCCAAATTATTCTAATCTCATACAAGGTGTTAAAAAATATTCTAATCCTAAATTGGTTAAATGCACTTTACTTTAAAAAAATGGGAATTTATTCCCTATTTATTCACATTTTAAACCCAAAATAAAGTAAACATTATTTATTACTGAAAGCAATATCAGTAAACATTATTTATTATTGGAAGCAATATCAACTTGTCTTTCAAAATAGAATTTTTGAATGTGTAAATTAGAGTCTAATTTAGCTTGCATGAGCTCTTTCTTAATAGCAATAAAATTAGAGAATGAAGGACTAGACATAAAGAAAAAAAATATATTTGACTCTGCAGAGATTATAAGACTTATAATTTGGGAGAAAATGCAGGTTATATCCATAAGCTGAGCTTATTTATTGTGATTAACTCTAATGGTGAAAAATTTGTTCCTTTTTATTTTATCTTCAATGAGAATGTTGCAGCAGTTGAAGAATTCAAAAAAAAGAGAGAAAAGAAAAAGAATAATTTATTGGGAATTCCTGAAACATTCTTGTCAAGGTGTTGTGAGAAAGGACAACAAGATAAGGAATATCTAAATCACAGCAATGAAGTAGAGAAATATTTAATTCCCATTTAGAAATAAAGAGATTTTTATCATTATTTTGGCCACTGGTTTTTATTTTGCTAGTCTAACTTAATGAACACCACAGTGAATATTATAGCAAATATGAAGAGGGAGATATAACTATTTCTATTTATATAGTTAAATATTGTTGAGATTTAACAATAGAAAAATAAAAATTATTTTCCCCAAATCTGTTGATTTGGAAATGAAGAACATCTTGAATCAGTCTTACTTTGGGCCATCAAAAATTTTAGAGAAGTACTGTTCTGGTTAATATGCCTTCCTTATGACTTAAGACTGTGGGAGGAGACTAAGTCTAACTTTACTAAGAAATTTGAAGACACTGAGACATATCTATGCACATTGCAATTTTAAAGCCTGTCTTAAAACAGTATCAATCAGCCTATATCAGAAAGTATATTAATACAAAAATATTAATTAGAGGACATTATTTTTCAATGCTACTCTATATTTTAAAGGTTGCAGTTCATGTTTTATTCCTGATGCTCAGCCTATGCAAGGTGACTTTCATAGATCTGACTTGGTTTAAATGTTATTCATGTTCCATAAGGCACTACAAAGTTGTAAGGTTTGCTTCCTTTATAATTTAATATTCTCTTCTGATCTCTGTGTCATTTGCCCAGAGTTAATTAGCAAAAGATTGGAATGGGGAATTCATAGAAGTTTTTATTAAAATTATGTTAAAGAGTTTGAAATTCAGTGGAGACCTCCTAACGTGCACAGTAGTAGTGTACAGTAAATATATTTTTCTGTCATGTTTTCCTATTAAAATTTTTTGTATGTAAAACATTGATTATCTATATGTTCAACTGGTAAACAGAAAAATTCTTTTGGTGTATTATTTATATGTGATCTATAGTGGTCCTGTAATATGCATTTAAGACTCTTAAGCCTTAATATAACATGCCAGTTTTGAGCAAATTTTGTGGAAGACTTTTTCTGTTCACAGTACCCAAAAACACAAAAGAAAATAAAAAGTTTCCCAGTGCAGGACAAGTCTTAGGCAGAGTGTTACTAATCTGAGTGTGACTCATTTTCTGAGTGAGCCCTTTCAGTTTACGTCCTGTCCCATAAGGAAAAAGAGCCATTTATGGAGGTAGAATTTGATTATTTTGTCAGATAGTAAAGAATTTCTAGAGGTTCAATTTGATTAATTTAAATGCACATTACTTATGAATATTTGGTTAATTTTATATTCATAAGATATCTATCAGATTTAAAACTCCAATAAAACCTTCTCACATTGCTCTCAGAATTATGAAGGACTGAAATTTCCAAGATGACCAATTCCTCAGTTTGGATACTGTGGGTAACACCAACCTTTTCCTTTCTTCTTGTCTTATGTTTTTGTTCTATAGTAATCTTTCTATTACAATAAGACTATTTTTTAAATTCTTATAACTGAGAAATGAATATTTGGTTAACTGTGTTTTTTTGGATTCCTAGGTCACTAACTCTCTATAAATATTTTCAGTTTAAGAAATAAATTTTGAAATCACTGTAATAAAAAGAGAAGGACAGGTAAAGATGATGATATCATCCAGAAGACAAAGTAGGTTTAAAGGATGCAGTCTACAGTTTGCAATTTCTGTATTGCATAGATAATCCAGTGATATGTGCGTGCTCTTCTTCCAGGCTTTGAGTAAGATGGAAGCTCTCAAATAACCTCTAATTAGAACTGGGAGAAAATTACACTGCTAGTATATGGTACCCTTCCCTTCACCCTTTTATTTTTTTTTCCAACAAAATAAGTGTTTAGAGATACAACTGAAATGCACTGGTTTGTGAGAATATAACTCCAAAACTGCATGTACGGCAGTGCAAAGGCTATTTAATTAATTCTGGGCTGATTGCAAAGTTTAATGTTCCTTCCAGACTTTTATTCAGGAAAACACTCCCTGGTGAATCTGAATAGCAATAAGCTTTCCCCCTTCTGACTGACACCTGAAATATCTCTGACTGGGTAAGACTCAAGGCTGTACTGTCCCTGTCAGTCCAATATAGATGCTTAGGGAACAGTATAAATACAGATGCAAATTATTTCTGTTGTATTTCTAATTGTTCCTCCTTTCCTTTCCTTTCTTTCCTTTCCTTTCCTTTCCTTCCCTTTCCTTTCCTTTCCTTTCCTCCTTTCCTTTCCTTTCCTTTCCTTTC
>QUSF01000007.1:9571584-9655693 GCA_003676055.1 Chloebia gouldiae
CTTTCCTTTCCTTTCCTTTCCTTTCCTTTCCTTTCCTTTCCTTTCCTTTCCTTTCCTTTCCCTTTCCTTTCCTTTCCCTTTCCTTTCCTTTCCTTTCTTTCCTTTCCCTTTCCTTTCCCTTTCCTTTCCCTTTCCTTTCCCTTTCCTTCTTTCCCTTTCCTTTCCCTTTCCTTTCCCTTTCCTTTCCCTTTCCTTTTTTCCTTCCCTCCCACACTTTCTCCCTAGTCCCGGTCTCCCAATTCTATTCAGTTTCTGTTACAGGTCTTACTGTAGAAAACCATTGCATAAATGTTTAGAATTCATGGTTAACAGGAATATATTACAAAGGATGTATATAACTAATATACTTCCACACATGAAATCATATTCAGCCTTGTGTGAGATGCAGGCTTGGAAATAACACTTATGTTTAAATTTCTTGAAAATTTTCAGTATTTATGCTTGCCATAAACTAACCAAAATTTAGCATTAACCTGAACTGTTCTATATTCAGTTATTTGAAATTTATCCATCAAAACCTGTGCATTTTTTTCTGAGAAAAAGCCTGAAGCACTGATACATTTTTTACAAAGTATTACTGCTTACCTGAGGAATTCTGCTTTTCCTTGTAGCAATGGGTTTGAGTTTTACTGGATGTCTGGAAGCAGTCTGAGCCTGAAAGAAGTAAGGCTGCATAAGGCACCAGGCTACAAGTGAGTCTTGAGACATGGGAGTACTCACAGTATGTGTTTGTACCAATGCTAATTTGGGAACACCTTCCCTCATCCAGCAGATTATGTCTTTTGCTGTCCTCATTTTTTTTTTCCTGATTTTCTCACTTCCTAAAATTGCCTTATGCGTGTTTAAAAAAACCGTAGAGGTCTGTTAAAATTTGCCAACGAAATTCGCTGAAAATGGTATCTGTTTCACATTGCAGAATTTGGCCAAGACTTTGCTTCCAAATATGAATCTGGCTTTCAAGATGCCATGACAGAAGAAAACATTCACAAAGACAACCAAGAGAGCTACTGTGCTGACAGTGAGGAGTGTCTGTGGGATGGGGAAGCGAGCAGCAAACACAAGAGAGCTGTGTGGCCTGGAGTGGAAGAAGGAAAGGAGCTGACACTCAGAGAGTAAGGAATGGAGAAGAAGTAGCATGAGAGTGCCCTGCGGTGAGGAGGGAGATAAGAAAACTGGAGCAGAAGGGAGTAAGTACTGGGGAGAATCCGAGCAAAAAAGCTGGGATGGCTGGCCAGGACAAGAAGGTAAGGGACAAAATGAGATGGATGCACCCAGAAAAATTTGTAAAAATGTTGTTGTGAAGACAACTGATTAATGCTTTTTAAGTACCAGCTGTTCTAG
Organism: Chloebia gouldiae; assembly: GCA_003676055.1. NCBI lineage: Eukaryota > Metazoa > Chordata > Aves > Passeriformes > Passeridae > Chloebia > Chloebia gouldiae. The sequence continues at coordinate 9,572,926 of QUSF01000007.1, forward strand.
TAATGAAATCCATAAAAAAAATCAAGATGCCAATAATCATGTTTCAGTTGATTAAGAGTTAAGATAACATGTGGTAAATAAACTCCAGAGCCACATATTGAGTGATAAGAGAAAAGAGAAATATTATAAGCATGTGCCCTGAGTGAGGCAGGTGTCCTGCAGAAGAATTAAAGATTGTAACAAAAAACTAAAGATTATATCATAATATATGCTCATAAAGCCTAGCAAATAAAATTTGCATGGGCAATCTTAATTCTGACATTTCCTAAATCTGAGGGTTTCATTTTGCAACCTTAATGTTCTTACTGGTATTAAAATTAGAAAACAGTTAAGCTGGGTTAAACATAGAATCAATGAAATCTTAGCTGCAAGTGCTTCTGCTTCCCAGATGGTTTAAAGCTATTGGTAAACCTACCTCAAACAAACAAATAAAAAAAGATATTGTTTTATTGCTTAGATGTAAAACACTGATGCTTTAAAAATAAGCACAGCATGTGAAGTTCTACTGAAGATCTAATTAGTCTCTGAAGTTTTAAATCTGTCTTATGGTGCCTCATATTTCTGTGCAGAAATTCAAGAAATAATAGCATTGCACTGTGTTTGCTTCACTGCCTTCAGAAATCTTTATTTCATACTGCAGATTTAAACTGTCATTAATTTGATTCACATCATGTAACTACACTTCAGGAAGAATAATACAAACTTGATCTGACATTCTTATTTTCTTTTCCAGCAACTTTCTTCATTTTTCTAGCTTTTATAGTCCTCTGGGCTCCTGTTCTACAGAATATTCTATCAGTTCTTTAACTCTTTCAGCTTTCAACCTGACTTCCTTAAGACATTTAAATAGCGGGTCTATAGGGGAAATTAGCTAATTTTTGCTGTCTTTCTTAGGTTCTGATTTTACCCTCTGCTTCCATTCTTTCATGAAGGAAAAAAAAATCCATTCTTAAGAAAAGCAATGAAAAATGGAGTTTCAGAGAAAATTTATAATGACCTCCCTGACATAATGTAATTTAACTTTGTAACTAAATAGGGAACAAACTTTTTAACCGCTACAGCAGAAAAGTAGAAAAAAGCGAAAATGGTCTTTGAATAATTTGATTTGATGCCTTGAAATGTTGAACTAGGGAAAGCAACTAGTGGATTTGGAGATGAATAACTTTTTAAATTATTTCTTGAATCTCAAAAAAATTCCCCAGCTAATCCCTAAGAGAGTCCTTAAAACAACTTGCAAACAACATATTTCTGAAACACATTTTCTTGTCTGTCTTTCACAGTAGTACACTCTTTCAGCGTGCATCATGTGCATTATTTAATGTAATATGAATATTTCACCATATTTTGCAACACAACACAAAAAAAATTACTATCTCTCAATAAGTAACAGAAGTCATTGTACTTTCAATTCTTAAATTCCAAAATGCCCTTTTATCTTAGTTAAGTAAATTATGTGGTTGAAAATACAACTCTTCAGTCCAACTGTTCATTTGTATCACCTCCAAGAAATCTCTTTCTCTAACTCCACCAGTCTACTTGGTTAGAATTCTCAGTGTGCAGAACGAGATGTGACTGAGAGAGATAGAAACTTTATATTACAAGATATATTTTTCTAATGAACTAGTTATTAAATTTCCATGGCCTAGGAAACATTTTGAGCCAAGTGTTAAATGGAAATCCCCTTAGGTTTTGGAAAGAGAAAAAGCCCTAGGGTTTGTGGTAAATTATATTCTTTTTTATGGATAAACTGTTATGCATCATTCCAATAAATAAAGGCTTAAATGAAGAGGTTTTCTTAATGCTGTTTCAAATTAAAATATATTAGCAATAATCATAGGAAAATAATACAATGAAACAACTACTAATACAAAATTTGAATAAATTAAGAATGAATTCAAGATAGTTACTGAGGTAGTGAAGAAATTTTCATTGAAATATTGATGTCTGATATGGCAAATGTCAATTGCAATAATTTCACTTTTATGCACTTACATGCATTGTTGAATGTCTTGTCAATGGAAATTGCTGTGTTAGCAGATGCCAACAGAATGGAATTAAGATGAAAAGGAAAAGAAAATCAAAACCAGTATTTGTATAATGAGACTCATAAAAATAAATAGGATATAATATACTTTAAATTAGCATTAGGCCAAACCTAATAGCTATGACATCTTGAAGAAAAGAAAATTTGTGCTGGATGTTTAAAGAGCAGACAAAATTAGTGAAAATTAAAACTCACAGGCAGGTGCTTGTTTTCTATTGGCTTTTTCACATCAAATAAATACATCCTAAAATCCCTTAGGCTTTCTTATTTATTGCCCTAAGAAGAAATGTAATAAAAATAACAAACAAGTACTATATGTGTGTTTTTACTTTTTCTAACAGGAGCCAATGAAACCTATTATGAACAAAATGAAAATGGCTATATGACAAAGACAGAAAAGAAGTTTATGAGAAGGATTACATGACATGGCTACGTGGTTATCTGTGCTAAGAGTCTTTGGGTTCCAAGATATCTCTTTCAGGAGGGTGATCTTACACTGTCAAATACAAATCTGGATGACAGTTAGCAAAATTCTTGCACAAAACAGATTAGAAAATCAATAATGACAATATTGAACTGTCCAATTAAAAAAAATAATTTAAAAAAAGCTTTTCCAACTATCCCAGATACAGGTCAAGCTCCTACAATCAAATAGAATTAGCTTTGTTGCATAAATCGCTGTGGTAGTTTAAATGAAAATGCAGATATGAGAAACCAGGAGATGGGCAAAGTAAAGATTCACAGAAAGTGTTGATAAGGATTCACAGATTATTCTGAGTTGGAAGAGATCCACAGGGATTATCAAATTCAACCCTTAAATAAGTGGCCTGTAACAGGAATTGAACCCACCACCTTGATATTATTAGCACCATATTCTAACCAACTGAGCTAATCTAAGGGCAGCACTTAAAGGGAAAATAAATAGGAAAGAGACCAAAATAAATAATGAAAAATGAAAACGAAATACAAGAAAATCAAAACAGAGTAAGACTTTGTTTCATATAAAAATTAGACAAGTTCATTTTTGTCTCATATATAAGAAGAAAATCTATATAGAAAATGGTACAGAAAAAAAAAACAAAGTCTCTTAACCAAGCTACTAAATCAGAATTCAAGGTGTTTTGTTTGGGACCTTTTGGAAGGAGGTGAATATGATACAATGGAACATGTAAGAAAGCAAAAGTACAGGTTTAACTTATTAATGGTTGCTCAATTCAGAATTCAGAAGCAGTATTCAGACTGCCTTATAAAGGAAGTCAGCTACATCAATTGTTGATGGCTATATTCATTGGAAGAATATTGAAAGTTTTAAATCTTATCTTCTGCATTTGCGGCGTACCCCGGGATCTGTGCCCCACCGGAGACACCGCGGAGGGTTCGCGGAGGGTGTGCGATCAACCGGTGCCGGATAGCGTAAAATAAAGCTTCCACCAAGGCGGAATCGTCTCTCAGATCGCTTTATTCCTGAGGGTTCGTGGAAGGAAAGGCACAGTGGGGACAAAGGGACACAACCTCTCAGGAGGGCTGCGAGCTCTGAGAGAGCCCCGACCAAAGGGCAGGGCAGAGTATATAATGGTCACAAGGAAGGAGCGGCTAGGATCTGCGGGTCCAACCAGGTGATAGCTGGGGAGGAGAAAGGATGGGGTGATATGACATAAACTAATAGAATAAGGAGAGGGAGTGGTTCTGGGGAGAGAACCAATAGGGATACATATAACGCAGAACATTCTAGAACAAAGGGTTGGGGTACAAACTGATTGACAGAAACCGTTAACAGGGATAACAGAGATGGACATTTGGGGAAGGCGGGAAGCTACACTTCTGTAGCCTCTCATGGCAGGGCGGGAGGTCCCTCTTCTGACCCCCCTCCCACATGCATTCTTTAGGTACATCATGTAAGCAGCATTATTAATTTAATTGTCCTCTTGAACTGATTTTCTCTGCAGATTGAGTACTGTTGATTGTGTCTACCCCTTAGGGCTTTCATACTATTTGTTCATGTCACTGAACAATAACAAAACAAGAACAAGAGAACAAAGAACAAGAGCAACAAAAACAGGCTTCCTTTTTGAGGTCCTGTCCTCCCTGGTAGAGCAGAGTGGTGAAAAGAAATAAACTGCTTCTTCAAAGATGTACAATGCTATTGAGAAAAGGTGCTCTGATTATTCCATTCAAAAGTATCCAAGAAGATAAGTGCAAAACTATCAGCAAGTGACACCCAAAAGAACATATCATGGTGATAAAAAGGAAGTTATTTGTTGATAGAACTACTATAAAAAGGGTGTCACTGAGTCCTGCCAAGGATATAAAAAAGTGACAGTGACATTTTAAGTTACCTAAAAGGTAACTAAAATCACAGCTAATACTTACTGCATTTTTAAGAAATAGGCAGTCAAATACCTCTGAGAGAAGCTTTGAAGGACAAGTGATGAAATTTTATGTTTCATAATGTAGCTGGATGCCTTTTAGGCTTAAATCGTCTCCCTGACAGAGGGTCATTACTCTGTTTCCAAAGCTAGCAGGTTTAGTGTAGCAAAAGCTTTGAGATTTATAAGCTTTGAGTGTTAAGAGAGATTTAAGTATGGAAATCAAGTCATTCTACAGTTAGAACTGTAGTGTAGCTCTTTATCAGAGTTATGCCTATATTCATACCCAATGTATCAAGTCATTAGTTCCCTAGGTAGTCTGGGAATGTGCCAAAGATTCTGTGCAGATGTGAAAATGGACTGGCTTGAAACATCTGAGAGATGTGAAACTCCAAGACACATGCAAAATTAAGTATTTGACTGATTATTTCAAGAAGCTCTTCATCTGGGAATTTTGAAGAGTCTAGAGAATCTCCCAAGACTTTCCATAGTCCAGTCCGTGGGCTTAAATGCATTGTTTAGCAACCTGAATAATGAGTATGGAAATTCCCTTTAGACACTCTCCCAGTTATTTCCTCTTGTAAAATTGATCAAACTGTATAGAAATAAGACTCAGATAGTGATCCAATAAAACCTTGTAGATTGTGGCTGGATGACAGGTGCCTACCCAAGCTATTCTGTCACTGTCATCATATGGCATAGGGAGTTAAAAAGCAAAAGGCTTATGGATAAGGATAGTGGGAAGTCAGTCCCCAGTTACCACCACAAGCAGAATAAACTTCACTCAGGAAAATTAATTGAATTTGTTACCAATCAAATCAGGGTAGGATAATGAGAAATAAAACCAAATTGAAGAAACACTTTCTCTCCATCTCTCTCTTCTTCTGAGCTTAGTTTCACTCATGATTTCCCTACTGACTCCTTCACAGCAGTACAGAGGGATGGGGAATGGGAGATGTGATCCATTCATCATAAAATTCCGCTCCTGTCCCTGAGGAGAGGATCCTCAAATCTTTCCATATTCTATTGTAGGGTTTCTCCCATAGGGGACAGTCCTCCACAAACATCTCCAACATGAATCTTTCTCCTGAGCAGCAGTTCCTCTTTAACAGCTTGTGTGGATCCCTTTCATGTGGTGCAGTCTTTCAGGAACAGCCTGCTCCAGCATGGGCCTCCTGGGATCACAAGTCCTGCCAGCAAACCCACTCCAGTGTGGGCTCCTCTTTCTGTTAATCCACAGGTCCTGCCGGGAGCCTGCTCCAGGACAGCTCTCCCATGGGGCCACAGGTTCTTTTGTGTACCACCTGCTCTGGCACTGGGTCCTCCCCAGGCTGCAGGTGGATCCTTTCTCCTCCAGCAGGGATCCCCATGGGATGCAGGGAGACAGCCATTCTCACCATGGTCTGCACCATCTCAGCTCCTGCTCCTGGAGCACCTCCTGCTCTTTCTTCTTCTCTGACCCTGGTGTTTGCAGGGCTTTTGCTCTCACACATTCTCACTCCTCTCTTCTCTGGCTGCAATTTTTGTGCAGAAATGTTTTACCTTTCTTAAACACATCATGTTTTGCTGATGGGTTCAATTCTGGCCAGCAGTAGTTCCATCTTGCTGCCAGTTGGCATTGCGTCTGTTGGATATGGGGGAAAATTTCAGCAGCTTCTTACAGAAGCCACCCTTGTAGCCCTCTCTCCCCCCTAGACTTTTCCATGGAAACCCATTCCTGAAGAGGCACTAAAGGTCACATCTTTTTCGGATAGTTAAGGGACAATTAAGAAGCATTTTGTATTTAGTTCAGATAATCAGTAGAAATAAATATTGCATGTGCTGGAGTATCATGGGTCAACTGGATTGTAACAACTTATCAGAAGAGCAGCTTGGAGAATGTCATACAAACCAGATGAAGCTGCAGACTTCTATTGTGATCTGGGCACTAATTAACCATCCTGTTAAAGAAAATTGATTTGATCTCAAGATTTTTTTTTTTATTTTAACAACTGCTATTTGTGAATGTCTATCTAATATAAGCGTGAAACAGGTTAGTAAAAAATATGGTGATATCACAGCTTACTCAATTGTTTGAATTATGCAAGTCCTTGAAGAGTCATTCTCTTCACTGTCTTATAGGAGTGTCTTCCAATCACAGGTAATGAGCATTCCCTTGGGGCTTGTTGTTCTAGGGTTTTATTATCCCAGCAGCTTATTTTATGTTGTTTAGAGGGGTGGTGGTTGATTCCAAGTGATGAAGAGAATACTTTAAGCACTAAGTTATTGCTCTTCTGAGGTGTGTGTCCCTTTCATTCTTCAGTTTCATGACAGAGTTGATGAAATTGTACTCTCCATATTTCCTGTTTGAGCAATTTATATCTAGCAAAAAGTAATCACAAATGTTCGCAATAAGTACTAGAAACCCTCTCTACTCCATTATAAGTAAATGCCCTAACCACCAGAGAGTAGAAATCTTCCTTCCCCTCATCCCACCCTTGCCCCAAATGTACAATTTTTCCCTTTCTTTGTCTTTCTGAGTTAGTTACATAGGAAAATTAAACAGCTCCCACTGGAGGGTCTCAGAAAAACAGAAAGCAAGCTTTACAATCCAGTGGGATCTGACTAGCAAATATAGAAATGTGAGTTAGAATCCTCTCTCTGTACCTGTAGGAGATTCATGAACCTAGGTATTTCCTTCAAAAAGTTAGAAAGCAAACTGAAAGACACAGTTGTCTCATTTCTCTGTCTAAAAAGGCAAAAGGCTGTTGTGCTCAGCTCTCAGAAAGCTTTGCAAAAAGTTCTTTGAAATCTTCCATGTAAAAATTATGGCAAAATCAACAAAATTAAAAATAACATTTAGCTAGTTCTTCCATATTACCTAGAAGCTATCATAAAAATACATTATAACTGTGAATGGTAAACATGAAGTGAAAGAAACCAAAGGTCACTGAATCACAGAATCATTAGGTTGGAAGAGACTTTCAAGACAAGTCCAACCCATGCCCCAACACCTCAACTAAACCATGGCACTGAGTGCCACATCCAATCTTTTTTTAAACACATCCAGGGATGGTGACTCCACCACCTCCCTGGTCAGACCATTCCAATATTTTATCAGTCTTCCATAAAAACTTTCTCCCAATATCCAACCTATATTTCCCTTGGTACAGCTTGAGACTGTGTCCTCTTCTTCTGTCAGTTGCTGCCTGGAGAAAGAGACCAGCCCCTCCTGACTGCAACCACCTTTCAGGAAGTTGTAGAGAGGGAAAAAGTCACCCTGAGACTCCTTTTCTCCAGGCTAAATGCACCCAGCTCCCTCAGTCGTTCCTCACAGGGCTTGTGCTCCAAGCCCCTCACCAGCCTTGTTGCCTCCTCTGGACCTGCTCAAGTGTCCCAATGTCCTTCCCAAACTGAGGGGCCAGAACTGGACACAGCACTCAAGGTGTGGCCTCACCAGTGCCAAGTACAGGGGGAGAATGAGCTCCCTGCTCCTGCTGGCCACACCATTCCTGATCCAGGCCAGGAGCCATTGGCCTCCTTGGCCAGCAGGGCACACTGCTGGCTCATGTCCAGCCGGCTGTCGACCAGAACCCCCAGGTCCCTTTCTGCCTGGGCACTGTCCAGCCACACTGTCCCCAGCCTGTAACACTGCAGGTGGTTATTGTGGCCAAAATGCAGGACGCAGCAGTTGGACTTGTTAAACTTCATCTTACTGGACACTGCCCCTCCATCCAAACATTCCCGGTCTCTCTGCAGAGTCCTCCTACCTTCCAACAGATGGACACATGCTCCCAGCTTAGTGTCATCTGCAAATTTACTAATGAAAGACTCAGTCCCGTCATCCATGTCATCAATAAAAATATTGAACAGAACTCGTCCTAGTACAGATGCCTGAGGGACACCACTGGTGCCTGTCCCCAGCTGGATGCAGCACCGCTCACCAGCACTCTCTGGGCTGGCCATCCAGCCAATTCCCAACCCAGCACAGAGTGCTCCTGTGCCAGCCGTGGGCTGCAGCTTTTCCAGGAGTGTGCTGTGGGAGACAGTGCTAAAGGCCTTGCTGGAGTCCAAATAGACAACATCCACAGCCCTTCAAGGAAACTGATAAGAAAACAGATGACTTGTGTCAAATGGGCATCCTAAAAAGGTGAACTTACATCCTTCCCCCTGAAACTCCAGGTTCAACATGTCACCATTGTTACTTGTCTCCTCTTGTTGAAACAAAATTGATATCAAGTTCTTGTTTGAAACCAAGACACTGAATAGCCCTCCCTTGGCCAGGGAGATGTTAACTGGGCTATTTCAGGGGCAGCCAGGTTGCCCATTCACCTACAATGTGGTTTTGTATACACAGAAGAACTTTGTGCAGAAATTCACATAATTTTTTGACTAAACTTAAGACCTAGTGACTTACAATGCCAAGGGCAGAACAGTAATAGATACCAATACTTAAAATGGAATCTTTATCTCCCATTAAAGGAATTCATACAGGGGAAGTAGAGCATGAATGTCAGTACATCAGGGAGACATGGGTAAATTCAAGTAGATATTATTTTAGTCATGAAAATCAGGCATATTTAATAAATAAATGGGGTCAGGACACATCAGCAGTGGGAACAGAGAAAGTGAAGAATGAAGAGAAAAATCAATAAAGAAACCTCAAGGACTCTGTAGGTTTTAATCACTAATTTAATTTTATTTTAGTTCCTGCAGGGTATAGTATAAATTCAGGCTTAATTGCAGAGAAACACTGAAGTACTACTGGGCTATGAAGTGCATTTAGGAGGAAATAGAAGGTCATGGCTCTTAAATGGCAAACTTGACAGGCCAGCAACATGCATGCTGTAAGCTGTGGCCATCCTAACCATACTCAGCCAGTAACAACATTTTTAAAGCCACACTTCCATCTGGAAACAACAACAACAACAACAACAAAAACAAAAACATAAACAACAAAGCAAGCAGAAACCCTCAGATCTGTTAATAACAACACAATTATACAGGCTACAGTTTTCTTTCAGAAGTAATGACTCAAAGTGCAATGTACCCAGTGTTCAGGTGGTGAATATAGAGCATGTTCCACAAAGCTGGCACACTATAATTTTGCTGAAAGAAAATTATCAAGTTTTTCTGATTTCTCTTCTGTATGAGTTTATTCCCACTGTTCTTTGCCTTTCCAGATGCCTGTATACGTACACTGCCAGAAGAATGTAGGACTGTGTTAAGGTGTTCTGTGTGAGGAAATTAAATGACCACTTCTAGCATTTTCTGGAACATTTAAAAAAGTCTGTCTCAGAGTATTCAGACAAATAATATACACAAATGTGATCTAGTTTATAAACCAGTTCAACCAGATAAACTGGTTAAAGCTCTGCCAGCAACTGACTGTGAATTCATGATGACAAATGGAATTGATACTGCCCAACTGATTTAACAATTCCCAAGGTTTCAGAAAGTGCAAGCCAGAATGCACAGTCACTCACCCAGTCAGGTGAGGGCTCTCCAGGAGCTGTCTTAGGCAGCATCCAGCCCATGGGGAGAGACCCCAGCTTCTGACCCACTGTTCTGAGGAGGCAGACCCAGGTGCCCCCTGCTCCAGCAGGGCCCCAGCAGTACCACACCTGATCATTGCTCACACAGGGTCATGTCACTGTCACACTGTCACTGCCTGGGCTCTGGTCTCATGCCCCACAGCGGACACCTTGTAAATGTGATGGACATTGGCCTGCCCGAGGTCGGTCACAGGTCACTCCCTGCAGTATTTGGCACGCTGACACGGTTACATTGCTTCTGATTACAGAGCTGCCATGACTAAGCAAGGTCTCAAGGTGCTGTGATTCATCCTTTGTGTTCTGACATGCCCAGGGCAAATGGAAACACTTTGCTCCAGAACTCTTTTGTGCTACAACACCAGCTCTTATGCAAGTCCTTCAGACCAAAAAGACAGAGAACTTTGTATGTAACCTCCAGACCAGGGCTGCATCTACTGAGAAATGTTACAGTTAAAACTCCTTCATTACATTAGTGGTTCAAATTCACAGTCGATTTTTGATAAGATATATTTTTATGAATATACTAATCACTGGAAAAAAAAGGTTAACTTCCACTGTGAAAACATTTTTCTGTAAGAGCTGAAAATATGTGAACAGTGAAAAACCAGTTTAGCTTCATTGCCAAATAAATAACACATGAGCTATTGAACTATCTTCATTCTTGATTTTTCACTGAAATAATTTAAAAGACATCACTAAAATTACTATTTTGATCACACCTCCACAAAAATTCAGATGCTGAAATGATTTTTACAATCCAAGAGCTAAGTGAAGGGTTAGGGTCCAAACTGAAACTGAAAAGTGGCAGTACATTTTACATATGCTGTTGATTTGTTTATCATATAAAATGTAGACAACATAATCATGATGGAGTCTGAAAACTGCAAATGGCAATTCTCAAGTCCAATAACAAATGGACCACCAGGAGAAAAAGTTATTGAAGTTTCTGTAGAGTACTGTTAAGGATGTATGGAATGAAACTGGATTTGCTGCTGGCTATTCTTTGTCATTCCTAAGCTCTGATTCATTAAAAAGATATTTTAAAGCAACAAACAAGCAGAGCTGTGGCCAATGAGCATTTTAACCTAAAAACCAATATCCTCCCAATAAAGTAGTTAAAAAAGGCTCCCCCAACTACCAATTGCTGAAAAAAAGATATATGTATCTTCTAAAATACCAGTGATCCTGGAGTTTTTTTCATCATATAATATTTGTTTACACACAGTCTAGATAAAAGCAAAGGTGATGTTTCTGTCATTATGGCAGGCACAGAATGTTTCTGAGGCCTTGCATAAATTATCAAAATACTTTCACTCTATTTCTCTTCTGACAAATATATTCTGTAAATGTCAATATATGATAAAATAAATTAAATTATATATATATAAATAATATTTAGTTCTGGGAGAAAATGGGTTTTTTTATGAATGTACAAGCAAATAGAAAGCTGATTTGGAAATGAACATGACAGGCACATATTTTAAGCATGGACAAGCTTTTCTTAAGGAACCTGAACATTTTAAATGAAGTTAATATAATTAAATGGTGACTGCAAAATGCTCTGAATATTGTGGTCTTCATTATCAATATTAAATGCCTGGTTCCACTCACATGGAAACCTTCCTGTTTATACTTTTGCTGAGTACACAGACCAAAATCTGGAAAAAAACAATCCGAGAAAGGTGAGAGAGGTGGTTTGGTTTGGTGTGGTTTAGTTTGGTGTGGTTTAGGGGGTGTGTGTATCTGTTTGGGGTTTTTTTAACAGGACCATTGGACCACAATCTTGAACTGACAATAAAAAATGGGGTCTGGTTTCAGCAGCCAGAGGAAGAGGGATTGTTTATCTGCTAGGCACAAAGGAGCCCTCTGATCAGTCACGCACATTCCTGTCACACCTGGGACCATGCCTCCACCACAGAGCAGCTGAGCCCCGTCCTTAGAGATTCTACCATTCCTTCTTCTACACAAATATGTTTTAGTTGACTTTGGGTTGAACAAATGCATTCCTGTACTTATATTAACTGCAGTTGACTTTGTTGGCCTGAAATCTCTAAACGTGCATTTTTTATAGGAAGCAGATAGTTCCTGTACCATGTGTATATAAAAATGGTAATTATTGAGTAAAATCTGTATGTTGCATTTATCTTCTTAAACAGTCTTCTGCATATTTCTGCTTTCTCTCAGTAGGTGAGTGCCAAAGACTACTTTTGACCAAATTAATGTCTTCCTAAAAAAGGTAATGTTGTTCTTAAGTAAGGTTTGTAAGTCCCTTTAAAAGTTTTGGAAAATATGGAAAATCTTCAAAAGAAATGCATCAAGAGACTGTCCTGGTTATTCTGGATTCATGAAATATCACAAAGTAATATTCATTAGCATGTAGTCTTAAAATAAATTGCATGGGAGAATGATACCCTGAAAACCTTGAGTTTATATATAAGTTTTGAGATAATTACAGCATACTGCCTATGGTTTGGGCTTTTTTTCTATTTTTCTCCTCACAGCTCTTCCTGCCTTCTCCAGCCTAGATCTTTTAGTGGATGTGGGTATCTCTGCTCTCACAGAAACTAAGGAATACTATTTATGTCTTCCTAGCACAGAATTCCTTGAATAGATGTGAGCTGGGGTGCCATATGAGTAAATTACAACTTCCTTTGAGAGCTTGATGAATTTACTGAAAGATGAAGACTGCATGGGTTTAAAATTATGACGTTTTCACCCATTAGTGGATTCTGTATGTTTCCACAAGACAGCTGAGATAGACAAAATAACAGAACTTATGATATTTGTTCATTAAAATTATTTTTTTCAGCAATAAAATGCTATTTTCATAGTCTCATAAAAATTTAGTCAACACGCATTCTTTTTATTCTTACTATACTTCTGAACATAATACAGTCTTATGAAGGTATGCTATTAAAGGTATGCTTTTTTTTTAACCCAAACAGTTGCTGAAAATTTCTTTAAAACACTTATTTTAACGTGAGAAAATGATTCTTGTTTCTCAGAAAGGGCTGAACTACTTTTCCAACACCTGCAAGAGAGTTTCCTTTCAAAGAGAGCAAAACCTTGGTGTATTTTAAAAGAAAAGGTAAAAGTTGTGTAAGACTAGAAGCCACTGAAAAGTGATTATTGGAGTGAGAACTTGTATGCAACCTTAACTACAGATGTTGTTTCCCTGCATAGGAAATCACATGGAATTGATTAATTGGAGAAAAGAAACCACACCATCTCTTTCCTTCTAAACAAAATCAGATTGAAAAATATACGCCTGGATTTTTCTTTATTTTTGTTCATATTTTGCAGTAGAAAAGTTGTTAAGGTATAGAAAGTAGCAGCACTGACACTTTTTCATTGATCATGGTCGTACATAACTTGCAGAACTCTAAATCTGTACCTGGATGATACCCAGCATGCAAATGGATACTGTGTAAAAAGGTAAAAAAGGGATTTTCCAGACACATTTTCAATATCAGCAAACAATATTAAATGCTTAGGACAATATCTTTATGTAGGCGTCAATAAGAAAGAACATTATAAGGCTCTGTAATCTATACAGTCCTCTTTCTATTCCAAGACTGATGTGGTCACTGCTAAAGAGTTGAATTTGTCAAGCACAAGACAAAATAATGCATTCAATTTTTTTTTCCTAGCAGTGGCAGCTGGATTTTGTGCTGACTTTCTGGCTGATTCTGCTTTCAATTGTTATGACAGATACAAATAGTTACTGGCTGCTGAGAGTTTATACCATTTGAAGAACACTTTTCACATCTCAATCAATACATTTTGCTACAATGTTCACATAAGGGATTTGCTGTAGATAATCTCAGTATTCCTAAAATATTCTAGAATAAGCACAAGAGAGCTGGTTTGTGTTACCTATTACTGTTTCCTGCAAGAGTACTAATGCTGGTTGCCCAGTTATTTTTCTAGTCATATTTTTTTATTCCTCTAAATTTCTTTGGAATTAAAATGTCTGGTTACTTATATAATTTGATTTGCATTAATATGTAGGTTTTGTTTTTTGTTCATACTTTGGTTTGGGTTTATTTTTCTGTTTATGTATAACCATAGTTTCAAAATTATTTGAAAATAAATGTAAATTAAAATTACTTCTATTTTAAAATGTTCTTTTTAAAATATATGTATCTTTCTTTTTTTGGGTAAAAATAGTTTTAGTAGACAACTGAAAAAAAATTCCACTAATACATAAAGGATATGGTTTGCTCCCACATACTTTTGTTAGGCAGTTTCCACTACTAGTAGTGTGATCAGCCAGATCATACTATTAGTATTATAGAACCATAGAATAATTTAGGTTGGAAGGGACTTTTAAAGGTCATATAGTCAAACCTCCTCTGGTAGTGGCTGCACAGAGAATATTAGGGCCATCTGATACAATGAATGACAATCAGCAAGACCTCTCTCTCTCTATTATATTTAGTTTTATACTTACTGCTGCAAAAATTTATAATTCCAAAGTGTTTTATATGCCTGTGTCCAGGAGCTGAAAATCCCAGTTTGTGAGTCCAAAGTATACCTATTAGGCTGAGTTAGAATGGATAACTTTAACCAAAGGTATTTAAGTTAAAATGGGATGCTAGGTCATCAATGATTAATCACAGAAGAGACCTAAGTCCAAAGGGCTACATTATTTTAAGGACAAAGGATATCTATAAGGAAACCTTACCATCACTGACATTGATACAGAATGAGAAAACTTATGACAGCTATGAAATTCCTTATCAGGAGCTGTCGGAAGTTGTCATTTTCCCATCCACTCTTTCATGCCTCTGGAGCTGCCATAGCTCAGGCTTTGCACCATTCTGCCTTCTCCTCCTGGGTTGGCTCCAGGTGGCAGCCAAAGCCCCACCCAGCCACTCATTCTCTCTGGCTGACCTCAGAAGGTTTAGGGCAGGAAATAGAAAGAGCAGTAAAAAGAAAATCCAGCGATCAAGATGTGAAATAGTGCATAAATTACCTGATTTTTTAAAAAATAATATTTATTGAAAAAAAACCAAAACTACCAAAATATTAAAAAGTATGGGAAACACATTTTCTTCCCATCACATACTTAACCTAATTCCAGACTCTTCCTTCCTCTTGCTGTTGTGTTTTGAAGCCAGCTGGAAACATCTGTGTCCAGAGAAGAACAGTCCATGCCTTCTCCTTGCAGAGGCCACCCCTGCAACCCTCTGTTACCAACAGCCTGACTGATGCACCCAATACACAATCATACCCCTTTTTTAGTTCAAATGCCCTCAGAAGAAGTAGAATTATCAGTGATACTGAAAGTTCTGCTCTAGTCAAAACAGTGGAATATATACACAGCTTTGAAAAAGAGATCCCTTATTGAATTGTTTAAATCTGGTATTCCTAATCTATTTTCAAAAACCTTGGGAATCTGATAATATTAAAGGCAGCAGCTGAACAGAATGCCTCAAATGCAATTGTGTGATTATAGACGTATTTGTGAGCATCTTCTTGGATAAATAATGCATCAATATTAGATCTACTTTTGTTTAGCTAATTACTAAAAGTTCTAGATTATTTTTACTTACTTTAAGTAACATAAAGTTCTTCAGTATTATGAATTTCTATAATAATTTTACAATCAATGAAAATATTATTATATATACAATATTTCTTTAAATGTATGTATATATATATATAAATTGTTCCTTACCTGTAGCTTATGAAATTGTCCCTTCTTTTATTGACTTTAGTTTTTGAAAGAAAATATTTTCAAATTGACTATTTATAATAAGGCAATGATCACGCTATAGAAGGGCTGCATCTACTACCTTTGTAGTGCCCTTGTTACTGCCTACAAAACAGCCAGTTCTCTGCTAACTGTGACAGAGCTTACAGGAAACAACTCTGGAAACCTATTTCTCTTGCATTTTTAAATGTTGCACCCATTGTCTCTAAATAGAAGACAATATATTTCAAAGTATGTAACATGAGGTAATGCATTGAATTATACTACTATGCCACCTACAGCCACATGTATGCATTTCTGCCAGAAAAGCTTTTTCCTTAGGTAAAAATAATTACACAAAAAGCAATCTGATCTAAACATGCAGTGTCTTCTGTTTGAGTTCCCTCTCTTCCATGCAAACATAGCACTGATGAAAACATACTGAGCTCTCTGTAGTTTATAGAGGAAAAAGTATTGATTGGTATAATTATCTTTTCAGTCAATAAAAGCCTGAAGGAAAAATTAAAACAAAAACTCCCTAAATATAATAAAGACTGCTTCTACATTTTTTTATGCAATGAATAAAGTTTTAAGGTTTTAATGTTGTTGTCTTAAAATTGGTTATCTTTGCAGTGCTCATTTACCCGTTGCTTGAGACTGATAGAAAAAAATAGAAAACTTCAAAGGTTTATACACTGTGTGCCATGCACACTTTAAATGAGTGATGTCTAAATAAATATTTGGAGTAGCTGATATATCAGAATTTTTTTCACATTTACCATCTTTTCCCTGTTGGATATAACATTAAATGTTATGTAAAGGATTTGCTATAGCAATTTTGTAGCCAATTACTTTTAAGACATTTTCTCCCCTTAAAATATAATTGCCTGAAGAAATGTGCATCCTAGAATAATATAAACTAGAAGTGGCGTGCTTTACAATTTCACAAAGATGGTCAGCCTCTACCTAGCAACGAGACAGAGCTCTAGCTATCCTAGCATTACTGCCTGTTGTGATTCTCATAAGCTGCTGCTTGTGCTGTAATTTCTCTTCCCCAAATGCCCTGAAAAACACTCTCAAGCTTGAAAGTACAGTTCCTTAAAAATATATTTGTTTCCTTTACAAAAAAAGATGTGTCTCTGAATATGAAAGGTTTAAAATTTTGCAAGCAGTGGAATTTACAAAGGAACATTTTTTTTTGGCTCAAATAAGCTTGGTTTGCAGCACTGCAAAGATGCAGCCCTTAACCAAAGTAGGGTTTGATGCTTCTGATTTTCATTCTATTAAAATTTCCAGGATGTAATTTCACAGTATGCTGTAAAAATATAAAATCCATTTTTTTCCCTCCCTTCCCTCCTCTCTTCCTTCTGCCTTTTTAACTCAATGCATAGAGCATGAGAGCATCTTTAATACTCTCTGCTTACAATACAGATTTAGAGCTGCTGTGTAAGGAAATCCTGAATCTCCACATCAAAGAGCGAAGCCCGACAGCTTTAAGGAAATGTCAGTGTAGCAGTGATGTACTTAAAAGAAGATCTGCTACCACACCTGTGTGCGAGGTCGCAGAGGGCTGGGAGGTGTCACTCAGGGTGGGACCTGCACCCCAACAGGAGTCCAATGTCAGTGCTGTTGGTACCCTGCTGCCAGGGCAGCCAGGGGAGCGGTGCTGCAGCATTGCTTAAGGCCATTCTGTACCAGGGGTAGAAACTGTCCGGGGAGTTACTTTCACATCACTGCAAATTATACCTGTTGAATGAAAAGATTCTGTTACAAATATTTTTAATAAGGATATGGTGGCAATGATTCCCTGTTAAAAAGTTTTGCAGACTACTCCAAACTGAAAGGACATCTGCTTAAGGAAGACATCTGCTTAAGGAAGACCAAAATAGGAGTTCCAAAAGGAACTCCAAGCAAGTCGCCAAGGGCAATGAAGAGACTCCCTGACAGTGCTGCAGGTTGGGCACTGAGTTACTGGGAATCCAGAAAAGGCCCTGGGTCACCACTGAGGTGACCAACAGTAATAAGAGCAGTGTGGCCAGGAGACCAAACAAAGGGATTGAATCACCCTATTCAGCATTCCCGAGATTTCATCTGACTGTTGCATCTGGTTTAAGTCCCCCAGTACAGGAACTGCACCATTAAACCAGAGTGAGTTCTGTGGAGACCACAGAGGTAGATGGGGCTGGAGCACTTGCAGGTGATGTATACCATCCCAGGCTGCAAGGCAAGATGTATTCCATGTCCCATCTGTATGGCAGTTGTCTTCTGTTAGTGGGCTGATTTCCTTATCTCTTCCACAACCAATTCTCCCTCCGGGGAGACATTTGCTGTTAATGGGCTATTGAATGCCACTGCGTGACTGATAAAAGTTACAGCATCCCATTGTGAGATACTCCACCCAGAGGGAGGAGCCAAGCATTCCTAACTGGATATAATCTGGGTTTTGGGACACCAGACTCGGGTTTTTCGCTGGATTTCCAGGAGAACTGCAGCCATTCCAATTTGGATTACTACCAACACCCTGACAAAAAGGGTGCCAGATTGTATTCTGACTTTGTCAGGGATTTTTCTTTTGTATTATTGCCTGTATTTTGTTTTCTTTTTCCCTTTTCCTAATAAATAGTATTTCTGATTTGGAGTCTCTCACTGGTTTTGCTTTCAAACCAGAACATATATGTTGCAATAATAATCAGGAAGTAGAGTAACTTTGTCCAGAAATATTACAAGACCAGTCATTGTCATTGTCATTGTAGGGTTTGGCAAGCAAGTCAGAATCATCAATAAAGCTATTTCCAGCCCTTCAGATTCCAAGATAATGAAAAAACTGGGAGATGAAGACAAAGAGATGTACCACCCTCTTTTAGGAACAAATGTTCACAGCTTAATCTTTGAAGCTGAATAAATATTTAGCTTTCAAGAGCAATTTCTTGGACACATAATCTTAATTTGAGATAGCAAACTCATTGAAAAAATTATCTTTTACTTCAAATGATAACACTTTTGATATCCTGACTTTATAAACTCTTCTAATCACTTTATTTCCCTTAGAGGACATGAAAATCTTAAGTAAAGGATAGAGTATGGAGTGTGTCTGTGGAATAGCTCTTATAGCAAGATAAGGTTAGGAACAGGAGGAACAATGGGTAGAAATTTTATTCCAGTAGAATTAGATTATATATAATGGCTTTTTTTTTTTTTTTTCATCGTGTTTCCTTCTTTCTTTGACTTAAATCATAGTTTCTGGCTGCCTGTGGGTAAATTTGAAAACTCATAAGCCCTTTTTTTCCTTTCATGCCAGGAAAAAAAATTCATAGGCTAACTTATCCTATTACAAAACCTATGTCTGTCTTCAATGTCTTTCATAACTTTCTCTTGGGCAAGATTCAGAATCAATATTCTACCCTTGCGTTCTGTAGTCTATTAGATGACCCTGAGCCCATGAGAGAGTATTTTATTGTTAATTTTGTCTTTCTATAAGGTTCTATAGTTTTGTCCTATCCTAAATATGCTTTCAAGTACATCTTTAAGTTCTACTCAAGGTATCCCCAAAATGTCTGCAATAGGTCACCAAGATTTTTTTCTGGAATTCCGGATTCCTTTCCATCATCCTTTTCACTTGAAAAAATTCATTCAGTTCCTCTCTTTTTCTGGGTCTGACTCACTGTGTCTGAGATTAAATTTGCATGTATGGTCAAATCAAATTCCTAAATTTCATTTGAAGAAAGCTCTTCTCCCTCATTTCTCCTCATCTGTTCACAGATACTGTGAACACCATCAACATCTTGTCAATCTGAGATTACTGCTGAGATGTTATGTGCTATTTCTTCAGGGACTGCAGTTTTCCTACATATCATTAATAATATCTGCATTTTCATTGTCGTCACTCTTGCCTTTTCAGGCATTTATTATCGTGTATTTCAATTTACATTCTCTCTGCTCTTGCCTGAGAAAAGTTTAATTGTACCTGAAGCAATATATCAATTGTGAGCAGTCGATCAATGCCCAGCTGTTTTCCTTCCTTTTGGATATTCAGACAAGTATATTAGTGAAATTTTCCTTTTAAATATTCAGATAATCACTTTCTTGACTTTTATTGTGTCTAAATTCTCTCTCTTGCTGTGATATCTATATGGACTGTTCCATGATAACTGCCACACACAGAGAATAGTGAGATCCTACTCTGACAATTTAATTTATTATACTTTGCCATATTTTAATTTCTTTGATATAGCAAATTGTTGCCTGTCCCTTCATACTGAAATTGTCAGTTAGTCTTTTCCTGAGTTGCTGGCAAATATTTGAACTATGTCTAACACAGTCAACATTTTTGTAGGCTAAATAACAAGTAAACTACTACTGCTGTTACCATTAATAACACTATTAGAATCTATGGTAAAGATGGACAGAAGAGGAGAAAAATATTTTTAAGAGCAACTTATCACATTGTGGCTTTGTTTTAGAATAGATTAGAGTGTGTTCTTTTCTTACCTTGCCATAGAGCAGGAAAAAATTATCTATATTTATCATAAGCTCCTATCTACAAGCAACAGAAGGTGGTGAAAAATAAAATAGAGTAGACGTGGAACAAGAAAAGGAAAGAGTTGGGAGAAAAGAAGAAAGAGGATCAGAGAGAATATCTTGACAAGTTTTTCTGATATGTTCTAGTCATTCCTAGGTGCAGATGGCATTTGATCCCTTATCTATGCCTACATTATTAATTCTGAGCAGACATATTTGCACTCAACAGCAGAAAAGCAGAAATGCCATCCTGAGAAATTTTTTCCTTATGTTCATTTCATTCTAGCAAACGCATTTTTTTTCAATTTATATTCTACTTCTCCAGCTCTTAAGAGAACACAAAATAACAACATCACTGAGAATTAATAACACATTATCTTGAAGTAAGCCCACAAATGTCTAATGTCTGAAAGAAGCACAAATTCCAATGTGTTTTCTAGATCGATTTAAATATGGATTCATAGATCATCCACAGCAGGCTTTCCAATGATAACTACTGGGAAGAATTTCTTTCTTTCATGGCTTTGGTGATGATCTTCACTTTCTTCTCCATTTCTAATCATTCCTGCATGAATGTCCTATATGATGGTGGCAATTGTCAAAATATTTGCTGATAGAGTTAGCCTGAAGTGTGTTTCAGTAAAGGTGAAATCATGAATTATAACATTCTTCATTGTGTTCATTGTAATTTATTGTGTAGATTTTCTTATGTTATTGCTTTTTTACCTGTGATTTAATAGCTTGATATGGATTATGTATTTGTTATTTAACTGTTGCATGAAAGCAATGTCAAGGGATTGAATCTGCAAAAGAAGTATTCAGTTAAAAGACATCTCTGAAACTAAAATGCCCTTTTGTCAGGGGACATATTAGTAAATCAGTATATCTACTGGATGTTCTTCAGGGATAGAACAAGACATTTATGGTCTCCTAGGGATTATATGAATTCACTAAATAGTCTAACACTATGTATTTACATGTGAATAAAATGAGGGTATGAGAAATTATTTACAACACAGAAGTCACTTACACCACAGCAATTTTATGAGATTTGTCTTAGCAGATCATGGTAAAAATATATGCTAACAAAAAAAATTCTGTTGCTAATGTGAAGAACACACTCGAAAAGCAAAGTTAAAAATAAAGAGAATATTAACCCACCCTTTCTGTCTGTTCACCCTAAGATGCTGATCTGTTTGTTTTGGTCCACAAACACCAGTTTCCCTGTGTGCTGAAACACACAGCTGAGCCCCGGCGAGGAAGTGAATGACTTTACTTCTCAGCCTGTCGCTGGCAGTTACAGAAGGATGGTGTCAAATCAGGGAGAAAATTGAACAGCACCTTATTTTCAAAGAAGAAACTACATCTGCACCAAGGCAGCCACAGGTATGGCTTCAGCTGGACTTCAGCACTTCAGCTGGATTGCATAAAAAGCCTCAGGGGAGTAACAAACACTGACTCCAGAGAAGCAGAAGGGTAGGGGCTGCTCTTTGGAAAGTCCTGGTGTATTATTGAGCCTTTTGCACAAGGCCCTCTGAGTGGCAGATGCAGACAGATCAGACTGCCCACACAATCAGGCATTGCTTATCTTTCAAAGTTTCAAAGCAGTACTGTGAGGGAATAGTGTCAAGGAGGACCTTACCTCTGGTGCTGAAATGCCTCTGGCCAAGTGGCAGAAAGCTTCCTGAGAGGTGTGGATCAGGGTTGACAGCTTTTCATGCACACCTGCAGACCCTTAACCATTTTTGTGGAGATGCTGGATAGTGCTGCTCTTAGAGAGAAAATGGAACTCTTATGTAAGAACATGAAACAACTATTCTAGCGTCTATATTCCTTGAATTCAGGGGTTACTTTATTTTCAAAATCAGGATATTTCCTTTTCCTTCCACGCAGTATACCAGTTACTTTCTTTTATTTTGGAGGTATTTCATAAAAAAAAAAAATCTGTTACGGGGCCTTCAGCTTGTGAGCAAGATTTTCTGTGTCACAAGGGAGGTTTATGCTTTTGTGAAAATGGGAAATTAAATCCACTTACCCTTTCCAAAGAGAAGCTACTATGGGAGATATTTAAGATGGCTTAAATAGTTTGGCTTTTTCAGTGAATATCATCAACAAAGACATTAAGACACCATTTGCAAGCTTTATTTTTAATGTAAAATGGCAGCAATTGATATTCTAAACTGTCTGATAAAAAACCCTGCAGGAGAGGAGCAGAAGCCACAAGAATCTCTTAGGTGGAATGAAAACTTATTCTTTCAACTTAAACTAAAAAGGGTTTAAGAAATATGCTCATTCTCTTAGCTTGAATTTTGAAAACAGTTGCTTAGGGCTTAGGTGTTTCATATTTTTTATTGTATTTTATGAGACAAAAGGGTGTTGAACACAGGGTAAGATGCTCCCTGCCCCAGTTTATTATTCAATAGAGGCTTTTCTTATAGTGTAGAAAACTTATAGCAAAAGGTTTTAAAATTACTCACCAATTAATTTGCCTTTATATGGATTAGATTTCTTTTATATGAGTCATTACTGTTTCCAGCATGAGCTGTCAGTATGGCCAAAGAAAATCCAGGCAAGTGAGTTTCTTGTTTGGTTTTTATAAACTTAATCTCATAATGGTCATGTTTACAGTTAATACTTAACAAGTACAGGTAAGAAAATATTCATCAGTGATCACAATTCTCTTTAAAAAAAAAATAGTGATAGTTAAGCTGTTGTAGTGCATCTTTTTTCTCTTCATGATTAAGACCAAAATGCAGCTGTAAGTGCTCTTTTTTTCCTTTTCTTTTTGACTTGTGCATTCCCCTCCTTAAT
This sequence comes from Chloebia gouldiae, assembly GCA_003676055.1. Taxonomy (NCBI): domain Eukaryota; kingdom Metazoa; phylum Chordata; class Aves; order Passeriformes; family Passeridae; genus Chloebia; species Chloebia gouldiae. Next base: position 9,595,897 of record QUSF01000007.1, read on the forward strand.
TTACTGCTTCATCTTGATGTTTCATGAGCTTATCTGTGTGCATGTGTGTGCCTGTGTCAGCTGTTTGGAACACAGGACTGATAACAGCAGCTGCTCAAAGAGAGTATTCCACTGCATCAATTAATGTTCCATACTAAGTAAGAAACCTACATCCTCCACACCAACCTTGTTATAAAATAATTAATTTGATTCAAATGCTAAATTAAGTATGGCAAGGAGGTTTTTGGAATACTGTTAAGGAGGAAATAGGCTGCAGCCTTGGGAAGCCTAGAGCATGTTTTGCACTGCACCTTGAAACAAACAGCTTGACTAAAGAGTAAGTTAGTCTATCTCTTTGATGGCTGCATTACCAAGTCAAAGTCTTCAGGGCCTCGTGAGGGTTCAATGACAGAGAATATTGTAGCAGCTAGATGTAGGACACATAGAATTTAGGCTTTTTGATCAAGTTGTAATAAACAGCTTTAATTAACTGGGCTTCCCAGAGGGGATTAAAGAGCAGTGAAAAACTCTTTGTTTTATTATTTAAGATTCAAACTATTGCTTCCATTAGGCATATTCAGAGTTTACAGCCAGGATCCATAATGGGTTCATTGCAGTGGAGATTGCACATGCAGTATACCTGACATGTTTTCCTTCTCTGGCTTGGTAAAAATAAAAACCTTCAGGTTCCATCTGTGTTTCAGAACAGTTATTAAGTAGTTATTCTCTTTTTTCCCTTCAGACACACATCTGTTGACTCACAAGTGAAGACAAGGGAAAAAGAAAGAGAATATAAGAATTTCATACTGGTGGTATGCTGTATTCCCATTCTGAAATCTGTTTTAATTTGAATCTCTCTTCTGCTGGGTAACCAACCACTGGTCAAAAGCAGCACAGGAGTCTGATTAGAAATGACCCCATGAGTTACTAGAGCAAACAGAACCCATCATTCTCCCAGTGAACATGTAAAAGGCAATGCAGGGCTATGTCCTTAGCTAATCAATGTTTTGAGATAGTAGTACAAGGATCACTCCTAGAGATCACACCTCACTTGGTACTTCACTTTGCAAGTACAGAGGTACTTAATTTTGCATGCATAGTGACAAAAAACTTGAACTATGGTCCTGGTAACAGCACTAGTTTTTAAGAACTGATCTGTGTACTGGGAAGCAAAAAACTCCAAACCATTGGACAGTATTTCATAAATAAACAGTTAATTAAACTGTTTAAAAAGTATTTTCATTCTGTTGTAAACTAAAAACTGCAATTTACTAGTAAGTATGGCTAAACACAGCCTGAAACAGGGGACTCCAAAGTGGTTCATCAGCTGTCAATTGACCAGCATTGCTAGACACCCTTAAAACCTCCATCAACTTATATTAAAATGTGAAATATGTTACAGTAACTACTGTCTCCCTACTTGAAAAGAATTTTTTTAAGCTATAGCAAAGAATTAAAATACTCAGAGGTAAAAGAAATAAATGAAACAAAAAGGTAGACTTACAAACTTATCCCCTGTCACATTTCTTTAAAGACATAAATTCAGTGTGAAACATCAAAATAATGGAGCTCTATTGATCCTAGAGGAAAGTTTCCAAATGCTAATAAGGAATATTCTCCCAACAGAATTAGACTGTTCAAACACAACAATCGAGAGACAAGGTTGGGAAGGTAAATTTTTTAACTAAAAAGAAAAAACATTAGAAGGTTTTATTTCATAGTGAATCAGAGAATTAAAAAACCCACACCATATCAATATTGATCCCTTCATATGCCACATCACAATTTACTTTATGAATGAGGAGTTTCTTATGGTATGAGTTTTGAGTTTTCCACCTGTATGAAATTGTTTCTCCTTTAATAATTCAAGAGCAACTTAATGGGACTAAATCTAATTAACATATAGACATACAAATCAAAACTAGGTCACAATAAAATATGTATATTTTAAAAAGTGAAGGTAAAATTCTCCTTCTTTATTCTCCTCCTGAATTTTTGCTTTTGAACAGTGATTACCAGGGATTGGTACTCATTTAAATGTGTTCTCACTGAAGTCAATGGGAAGCTCCTTTCTGGCTCCAGCAGCACAAAACAAGCTGAGGAGCATCCAGAGACTCACTAAAGGAATGTAACACCTTCATTCTGTGTAGTGTTGGTGGTTTTTGATACTGGAATTTCGGCATCAGAAAACCCACTTGTGATTGGTGTCTTTACATGACACACTATGAGACACAAATACCTCTCCCAAGGCAAATATAGCCGAGAAATGAGAGGAAAATGATACTGGAAAACAGAGATTAAAGTGACTTGCTCAAAGTCTTGAAGCAAAGCAGTGGAAGATTTGAGAAAGATCATCCTGAGCAACATCACCTGCTGGACAGCACAGCCTGCTTGTACCATCCCTCCCAGACTGCCGTTGCACATGCTCCAAAATAGGGGTACCAAAAACATAGACTGAGATGAATTTTAATCCTGAAACAGGAAGCTGGCATGATGAAATGTCAGTGATCAAAGAAATAAGGCTTACAGAGACCAAAAATTTGTAGCAGTGATGTCAGATAAGCTTGAAAAACAAAAGCAATGAGAAAGTTACTTGGCCTGAATTATTTACTGTTAAGCAGAATATTCAGAAGCCTTTCTCAGTTAAATTTTCCAAAATGATTTCACAGAATTTCTCTATTTTTTCTATTTTTTAAGGTTAAAAATATATCTATATATACTTGTTGAACAGTCCTTCTATAAAATCAATGAGCATATAAAGACACCAGTATATAATACATCCAGAACTGCAATATTTTTAAAATATATACATACTCCTGTTCAAATTTGAATATAGAAAAAAATGCATTAAATGGACTTTATTATTTATTGGAAAAGACAGATACAGAGGAAAAAACTTATATAATAGTTTGAAGCCAATAGATAAATTACTGTCTTAATTGTAATCATTATGGAAAAAATAAAAATAAATATCTTTAAAAAATAATGCTAAAGGGAAAAAAGAGAGGGCACATTGATCAGGAAGAAGAAGCATTGTATTGGAATTGTAGAAAAAAGGGAAAGGCATCTAATGGTTTTACAAATGCAAAAGAAAAACTCAAAAACCTGAAAACACAATGCAATTATTAAAAACCCCACTCCCCTCTCCCCCAACTTTTCTCTAAAATGTCATCTTCCTTTTGAGTCAGTTTGCATTAGAAAGGAAGAAGCATTTTGCGATTTTAAGACGGAAAAAAACTACCAAAATGAAATACTTTCTTTGCCAAAGGTGTACTCTGGGATCTTGGGAAAGTCATTTGGCTTTTTCTGATTTAACTGCCTGGGCAATTAAACAAGAATGCAGTGTTTGCCTATTTGGAGTCCTTCAGAATGTGAGGAAACAACCCCATATCATGGAAGAATATTGCTTTAAAAATATCACCTTTCCAAGGATAATTTAAAAAGTATAGTCTCTATATATTCATCAATAGTATCATAAACTAGATCTCTGGTTAAGAGTTAATATGGAGTCAACCAGAGTAAGACAGAATTAAAACTCATAAACCATTTTTACACTCTGTTTAGAAGAAATGGTTCCGATGTGGAAATGACAGGTTAATGGATACAAACAAAACAAGGTTTATAGTAGAAGACTATATCTTTACTGCAACAAATTGATGTTTTCAAAGAGATATACAACAAGCAATCTTTTCAACATGGAAGCAAACTTGTGTGACTGTTGTTTTCTCCAGTGATTTTAGATGGTGTCATAAAAACTATTATCTACTCCTACAAATCTTTTCTTTTCATAAACCATGGTCAAATGTAATTCCCGAAAAGCTGTTTTCAGGAACAATTAAACAAACTACCATAGGAACACCTAAACAGTTAAGCTTGCAGATAAACCCGTTCAGAAATAAGTAGAAAGTAACAATAAAGTCACAAAGTTATTATTCAGGAACTTGCATCACTGAGGTCTGAAATAAATCAGACAACACAACAGGACCACCAGAAACTTCAGGTCTGTGCTTTTGGTGTTTTGATTTTACTAGACAGCCTCTAAGCCCTGTGAGCAGTTGGTTAGAACTAATGTCCCATTGCTTATTAAGGATTTTATGAAGCAGTTAACTCTTTCCTATTTGCAAATCTGGTTGCCACAATCTCTGTTTGTTTTTTTTTTAATGTACTTGTTTTTTATTTTTTGATAAAAGCTTTACTGCATGCGTTTTGCTGGTTTTTTTTTTGTTGTTGTTGTTTTAACTTCAGGTTATTTAGGAGAATGATGTCCTTTTAATGTAGTGATGGGAATTGGCTGCTGCCAATGGTCCTGCCTATCTTCATCCAATGGGTGGAGAAAATTGCCTAAGAAAAATATGAGAAACATGCAACTTGTTACTCTTGTATGTTTTATTACATTCTTATTGTAAAAGAAAAAACCCAAATAATCATGAAAGAAAACAAAATTTAGTATTTCATGGTTTACTTTTGAAAAAGGCCTAGGATTACCCTGACCCTGCAATCCAATTATCTATCTCTGATTAATTATGAAATTTTCTTTTTGAGAAAAATTATCTGTTAGACATTTTCTTATTCAATCTGTGTGACAAAGTACTGGTTTACACTCTTACTGTCTGGTGAGAGAAACAGATGAGGGGCAGTGTTGCTGCAGAATACAAGCCCAGTGAGGGACACTCCAAAGGCACATGGTTTTCTCCAGGCTATACAGATTCTCCCCAGCCACAAGCTGTCACATCCCCATCCCAAATCCCCTCATGTCGGCCTCAGATTCAGTCAAAGAGAGAAATGGAAAGTTTCTAACCCGGCAGATGCCTGAGAAAGTGCTGAAAAGAATGTAAATAAGGTTCTTTATCTCTCTTGTTGTTCACATTGTTTATAGTTAAGTTCTACCACTGTGCGTCATGCACTGTGCACCAATGGTGTGGGTTGTTTTCACTTCAGGACCCATGGAATTGGCCTGAACAAAAAGAGTGATGCATTTTGAAATAAATCAATGTTTTACTCTCACAGCCTTCTGAAGTGGAGTCATCTCATTCCCGTCCTGCCTCAACAGCGTCACCCTCATCCCAAGGATCTGGGTCTCTGAGCTGTCCTTTTCACTGCAACTTATTTCATCACAATCAGTTTGGTTGTAGTCACTCCATTACCAAATTTGGGTTTTTTTTTAATTACCATTTATTTTATCATATCTCCTTTTCAGAGTGTCTGTCACACTTTCTTCTCTGTTTTCAAGATTTCAATCAGGATCAATTTGTCAAGCTTTGGTCTATTTCCCTGCACTAGATGTCATGCCGTGCCATTTTATTGCACTCTCTTCAGTGCATTTCATTTCATCAATTTCTTCTCCTCTGCTTGTTTGATTTCATTCCCTGATTTTGGAACTAAAGTTATTTATGGTAAGTCTCAGACCTTTTCATTGTACCTCATTTCATCACATTGGCTCCATTTCCCTAACCCTAAGCAGAGCATTAAAAGCAGCCCTTGGTTGAGGCTGCTGCCAAGCAGAAAGGTGTGGAGGGAGCAATGTTGGGGTGCTGCTGTTCTCCCCTCTGCATGCCTTTTTAAATTTCAGGGTCTCTGGAGCTCTGGGTTTTGTGGTTTTCCCAACCCAGAACCTAAGCCTAAGCTTAACCCTAAGTGGATCACTATAAAAGTATTCTTTTGCTGAGGTACCAAGCACATGAGCGGTCCCAAGCAGAAAGGTGTTAAGGGAGCAATGTTGAGGCGGTACCATGCTCCATTTGGCATGACTTTTGTAGTTGCAGTGTCCCTAGAACTGTAAGCTTTGTGCTTATTTCAAGCCTGATCTCAAGTGTATGACAGTAAATCCCAAGTGGAACAGTAAAAGTAACCTTTTACTGAGTTCCCAGCATATGGGTGGTGAAAAGAAAAAGGGTGTGAAGAAAGTCATCTTTGGGCAGTGGAGTGTGAAGTGAATTGGAAAAAACCTTGCAAAATTATATTTACCAAAATCCCCAAACGAGGGAATGAAATTAAATGAAAACACAGGAGAAGAAACTGATGAAATTAAATGCTTTAAAAAAAAGTATTGTGCCCAAGGGAAAACTATAAAATGGCATGGGGTGATGTGGAGTGCAGGGAAATGGACCAAAGCTTGCCAAATTGATCCTCATTGAAATTACAACATTTCCTTTCATGAAGGGCCAGAGTCCAAGGCTTGGTTTCCATGAACATATCTGTGCAGCCACGGGTTAAACTCCTGAGAATGTTTCTAGGGTGGGAAAAAAAAAATCTGCAAGAAAATCTGCAGAGTGGAGCAAGGAAAGGTTAAGAAAAACAGTGAGACTGGCAGACAGAATGCCAGCAATTGAAAATAAGGCAGTTCTCAAGACAGAGATTCAACAGGATAAGTACTACCAGAAAATATTTAGAGCACTAAGGAAATGAAACAGGGATCTGGAAGGCTGAACTCAGCAACACCGAGGATGTGTTGATGCTGACCCATCCCTATCTGAGTGACAACTTCCTTTTGTGTGCTATAATGAACTTAGGGAAACATGTTAGTATTTATAATGGTAGTTCATTCTTCCTTAAAATCTATTGACTGTATCATCCAATAATTGCTTCCTACTTTTAACTGGGTGGCTCCTGCTTTCAGTCTGCCTGCAAGCAGTATGAGCTCTGAATAAACTGCCCCAAAGAGAAAGGGGCAGAAAAAAAGCCACCTTCTTATCTATTCTGCAGAGGTGGGAGGATAATATACTGTTATTATTTGTCTGTCATTTGTCTGTTATCCCCTGCTGCTGCCCTGCTAGCAAATTTTTCCCATTATAGAACAGATGCAGTGCTGCACTAGGGATGGAAATCATATCCACACAGAGCAAAAGGCCACGAGGAATTATTTAATTTCCCATTCTCCTATGCTCTCCTCCCTGCAGATCCATGGTAGGGAAGATTTTGGCACCAAACTGGAAAGAGGCCAGGGTCACTATGGAGTGCAACACCATAGCTATGGAGTCCTACTGATGACTAGAAAATTAAATACCACTGATGATAAGTGAAACATCTGGTAGTTTGTTAGAAAAACATCAGGAAGCCTTTCATCCCATGTGTTACACAGGACTGATTTTTGCTGTCCTCTTAGAGGAGGATTGTAATTTATTGTGAGTTAGTCATCAATCAGATGCAGGGCCAGTGCCCTGACTGAGGCTTCTACATGCTAATAATGTGCAAAAGATAGAGGTGTTGTTTGAAAATTGTCTCTGCCTTGCAAGATTTTTGTGAACACAGTAGATACAACATCAGTCAGGTCACCAGGACTCACTAAATTAAATTACTTGACATGGGGACTTCAGTTATTTGAATGAATATTGCACAAATGGTTCAGTGGCACAGTAAATCCTGGCATATTGAAAACAACAGATTTAAGTGGGTTTTTACTTTGAAGGGAAAGCTGTTGAGGCTGACTACATCTCCCAGATGTATCTTGAGAATTACAAAGTAAAAAACTTAATCTCTGGATTGGATAATTTGAAAACTTCTTTTAAAATTTTAGGTACATGTTTTGGAGGCTTTTTCTGACATTTGATGGCTAGAAATATTCTTTGGCACATATAACTTTAATTGCTGTAACATCTTAAAAAATTATTGTCTTCTCTGAGTTTTTGGCTGTACTATCATCTGAATCCATCTGACAAAGGCACTGTTATGGCCTTTATAAATTGTTTTAGTACTTCAAAATAAAATAAATCACCAATATTTCCAGAAGAAAAGTTCTTGTATAGACATCTAATAGTAAAGTCAATACCAGTATTAAAATCAATAATATATGTGAATCATAATGTGAAAAAAAATTACTTCCTACACTCTATCCTTCAGAAACATAAACAATTTCTGTAGTAAATTACACAGAAGATGCATAGCAAGATATAGAAATACTATATATAAAAAATAAATACATGTCAATAACAGGAAGATTAAAATTGGTTTGAAAACAATGTTTAAATATATTTAAAGTATTTACTACTTCAACATCCCACTCCTAATGTAATTGAAAACTAGAATAGTACAGCATATATTAAATAGCTATTTCAAGCAAAATAATAACTAACATTTAAGCAATTTCTTAAAGTCTTTTAATATAAATGTTTTTCCCAAGGTACTAATGGCTGTTAGAAAGAATTGCTGAAAATTAAATAAAAATAAAAATTAAAAATGTAAAATGTTTCAAGGAGTAATATATTTATACCCCTAAATGAATATTTATACCCCTAAAGGAATTTGCTTACTTTAATTGTGCAATTGATTTGTATGCAAACATGTGAAATCACTAATAATTTCACACAAGTTTAGTACACTTCTTAGTAATTATATAATATGACTGATATTTTGACATTTAAGTCTTAGTTTCTAGTCAAATATTTTGAACTACCTCTAGTGAAATAAAATAATATATAGAGTGGAATAAAATTTTTAGGTTTATCATAAAAAAACAGTTCCCAAGCACAAAATCCAGTGGAACATTCATAAGCTGAAGTTGAGATGTTCATATGATATCCATCACATAATAGAGTTATCCAGTTGGTGTCTGGGCATTGGTCCAGAAGAATCCTTTGAGAGACAGTACCAAATGCTTTGTTGGAGTCCAAAAAAATTACACCTACTGGGTTTCCTAGATCAGCTAGGTAAGTTAGCCTATCACAGAAGGGAATCAGGTTCAACAAGCAGTACTTTCCTCTCATGAAGCCGTATTAGGTGTGACCAAGTTGTCCTCCAGGTGATTTTCAATACCTCCCAGAGCAATTTTTTCATTATTTTACTGGGCACTGAAGTGAGACTGACTAGCCTGTAGTTTCTGGGGTCCTCCTTCTTGCCCTTCTTGAAAATTGGGATGTTCATCAACTTCCAGTCAGCTGGGAAGTCTCTGGATCCTGAGGCTACTCAAAAGTTATCTAGAGAGGGTTTGCAATGAGATCATCAAGATGATTCTTGAGTGAATTCCATCAGACGTCATAGTAGGTATCTAACTGAAGGAACAGTCCTACAAAATTTCAGGGTCAACTGGAAGCTGATCAAGTCCACAGTCTTGGTCCTCTAGCCCAGGGCACTGAGACTCCCTTGGTCCACCCTCCGTGTTGAAGATGAAGGCAAGGAATGCATTAAACACCTCTTCCTTTTTCATATCCTATTCTGTAATGGACTGATGTTATTTCTCCAATGCAATTAATATATTTGAAAAAAAACCTCTTTTTAATTCCCCCACAATTCTTTCCAGCTTCAGCTCCCACTGAGCTTTGTTCGCACAAATTTTCTCCCTACACTGGCAAACAACATCTCTGTATTCTTCCCAGGTCACCTAACCTTGTTTTCATTTGGCATATACCTTCCTTTTCTACCTTATTTCCAAGAGAAAATCCCTGCTCAGCCAAGCTGACCTTCTGCCTTGTCTGCATGATTTCCAACATTTAGGAATTTTCTGCTCCTGTTCCCTTATGGGGTAATTAAAAAGTGACCAGTGCTGACAGGCCCAGCATATGCAAAAATATTATCTCATGGGACTTCACTTACTAATTCCATGTGCCCGAAGTTTCTTTCCCTCCTGTCCAGAGCTGAGGTTTTGCTGCACTTTTCCTCCTGTAAACAGGGTTTTTAAACTTGGTCACTTCATGGTTGCTGTGGTTTGGTGATGGCCACCAAACTCCAGTCATGAGATCCTCTCTGTTGACAAAAAGATCAGAGGGCATCCTTCTGAGTCAGGTCACTTAGTACCTTCCATCAAATTGTGATCTAATTTGTCCTGGGTTGGGCCAACTATGGGATCCTCCCAGTTGATTTTGTCAAGCTGAGGTCCCCTATAAGAAGAAGGACAGTTGAATTGGAAGTGTTCCTTGGTTCCTCAAAGTCTGAACTAACTAGAAATTATTTATTTTAAAATGCTTTATTTGTTCACACCAATCAACACCTCTGAATAGGTACTTTTTCTTTATGAGCCTAGAATAATATATAATTCAACTTAATAAATAAATTTCTAGGAAAAAATATAGCATTTTATATAGAAACTGTATATCTATATAGTTTATATAACATTTTTTATTAAACTAGTCTTACCTATTTAATAAAGCTGATCAACGTATATTTGTAAATTTGTTACATAATATAATAATAGCTAGTTAGGGCACAATTTAAAATATGTGTTATTTCAGAATTAAGTGCTTTTCTAAGTTTGCAAGTTATATGAAGGCAAAATTACCAACACTGCCAATAGGGCCTTATACATGTGAGGAAGAAAATAGAAGTGTCTTTTATGGTAGGTAATCTACAGCTTGGAAAAAGCTGACTTGCTGAGTGAACAGTTATAACAACCAAAATGAAAAGCAACTGCATCTGACCTTCCCTTTCTTCACACCTGGTAGTTTTCCAGATGACATCTTCCATCCTTTGGTCCAGATCCAGATTTCAGAGGTCATTTTGAAAAGGTTCATTACGAGTGAGGAGGAACTCTTCTATACAGGAGAGTTCTCTGTCAGAAAGATGATGCCTAGGGGTATTTACTTGTGTGACTTGTCAGAACACTCACCTGCTGGCTCTAAATGTGGTCTAGGCAGCAAATAGCAAAGACAGTAATGGGTAGAAAGTTAGAGATTTAGGGAACATTCAGTTAAGAAAAGATGACGCTGTTTAGTTTCTAGATATAAGAAACTGGTAAACATGCACTTTGTGGCTGAAGCCTACTGAAATCCTGCTTGAAAGGAGTTTTCTTTATTATTTTAATATTCATTGAGAGCTTTCTCTACTCTTTCATGAAGTTATTTCTCCTTTGAAATAATTTTAAAGTCTTATACTTCACTAGCTGACTTTTATATATACACATTTGTTAAGTTTGTTCTGGGAAAAAAACAAGGGACAGAAGTATCAGCCCTAAGGATGATCTGCTGCAATAACTCCAGTGTTATGGAAAAATCAAATCAGGCCATTTGCATTGCAGATGAGTGCCACTGAGCCATGACAGTGAATGCTTAATCATAACCTCACACACAAAGGAGTTCTCTTACTTGGGAACACCAAATTACTAAATACTCATTTATTTCAATGAAGGTGTTGCTGATACTTCTTAATTCTCTATTTCTGATTTGAATAATCTTAATCTCCTAAACTGCCTTCTAATAAACCTTGTAGATTACCAAATGGGTTGGAGGCATCATTATTCCTTACTCATGTAAGAGCTCTAACAGTTGTCATTCCTTTCATAGTTCTTGTCATTTTGACAAGATCATCAAATCAATAATGTTTAATGAAATTTAATTTTACTAAATAACTTTGAAAAGATTTAGTAGTATTTCATTTTTGGTAATTATTTTATAATGAGACAAACAGTATACAAGCTGTGTTTTATCATTTTAAAATATCTATTGTGCATTTTAGAATATGTGTTTGTTTAAATGAACTGTAAGAGTTATAAGAGTTATAATAGTTATAACAGCTTTAGCTGTTAACTTAAAATTAGACTTGTGGTTAATTTGTATTGTTTTGATCTGGTGTTCTGTGGAGAACAGTTGTAGATTTTTCATCTACAAGATTCAGAAATGAAATATTAAAGACTTTATTTTGCCTTTGATGAAAAAAGCACTGCAATTTGAAAGCAAATTGTTCTCATTATTTAAGTCCAATATGCATTTATACTTTATTATATAATCCATTTCTTTCAATCAGCTTGCTTATTTAATCCATCTGCTCTCTTTCTGAGGAACTATGCTAGTTGAATAATTATAGAGAAAGAGAGCTCAGAAAAAGAATCTTAGAGAAAACCTTACATTTATAAGTGATGAACATAATACTCTGTCATCAGAATGTATTTCAGGTTTCTAATGGGGAATGGAAATACCTCTGTAAGTTAAAAAAATAAAAAGTGAGATTTTATTTTTTTTGTCTCTTCTTACCATTTCTCTAGTGCTTTTACATTATGAAGGAAATACTGTTTCTACAGAAGTATCTTAAAGGATTTTAGGATAATTTGCAGAAAATACAAGTGAACAATTTTTCTTTTTTTTTTCTCTAATTTTGAAACAACTTTAACCCTACTTACATAGGACAAGCTTTGACACACATGCAGCGTCTGAGTTGTACAAGTCCTACATCTTTAGAAAGAGCAGCTCCAAATAATGCTTTTGTTGAATTTTTAAAGGCTCTGTCCAGTTAAGTGTGTTGGCTGTGTGGGAGCTGGAATTTTCAAATATATGAACAAGCAGAGTGTGTCTATATTTTTCCAAACAGACAGAACTTAAGACTTTGAGGACAAAGGACTGTTGGAGACAGCTGAGCAGGGCAAAGAAAATAGTGGTTTGTGCTTTTGTAGTTATATTAGGAATCTGGTGAACCACAGAAGGTAGAAACTAATTAGAAGGATGAAAAACCATTATGGTATAGTAGGTAACTTGAATATTGATTATTCAAGAGGAAGAGAAAGCAAGGAAAAAAAAAAGTCTTCAGAGACATGGGTAGGGGAAACTTATATGTAGCAGTGTAGTAAAGTTGTATTAAGAACCTCTTCCCAGGCTGTGACCCAGGCTCTCCAACTGTGCTTACAAATAGGACTGAACACTTGGAACCATGTCATGTTTTCCAGGCATTATCAAGGAAATAAGTGCTTTTTGAAATATTGATGGGTTCGCCAATGCAGCTGTTTCCAGTAGCAGATAGATACAAAGTGAAACCTACAGTATTAAAAAAAAATTATTTCTGGTACAGAAAGACAGATTTTGAATGGACTTTGACTGTCTATAAGATGATTATTTGACTCTAATATTTAAAAATAAACAAATAAACACATTTAAATTCAGTAATTTTATTTTCACAGAAAATACCAGGGAAGTGAAAATATAGCTGTATAACATAGTAAACACAATTCTATTCTCACATCATCACTGCATTAAGATATTCCATTCTTTCTTATACTGAAGACAAATTATGATGCAGGAAAACAGCTTGGATCTATCACAGAAAGCAAATATTTTTCTCTCTGGGAATCCTTATGCAAGCTGTATAACTTTATTCTGTTTGCAGTCAACAATTAGTTAGAAGATTATAACCAGAACTTGAAGAGTACTGAAAGCCACAAGTGAGCTCATTAGTAAAATGATAGTGAATTACAATATCTTTTTAATGAAGGCCTCTTTACCATTTATCACATATTACTCACTTTACTATAAATTGAGGAAATCAGAGCAATCAGGATGAAGATTTGGCTCTAAACTATTTCTTATGATAAATGTCAGCTTTAGTAATCACCTACTGTTTCTCTTCTTCCTTCAGCTGTTGAATACTCTTCCTCTCAACCCCCCTTTTTTGTTTTTCCTTGGTTCAAAACGTTGCTGTAGCACAGCAGGCTGGTATGCAGGTGGGCTGAAAGTGAAGAGGCAGCCTGGCCAGTCACTTCCACCCTATCTATGCATTCATAAGCCAGAGCCTTTTCATATCCAGGGACAGTGTCACTGCCTGCCTGTACTGGCAGCAACACAGCTGTGTGAATAAAAGTGGATTGTCTTTGTAAATACCACCACAATTTCTTTCTCAGGACTATTTCTATGTCAGGTTTCTTTCTCAGCTGATGGCAACATCCTCAGAGTTATCTCCTTCTGTTGCCATGTTTCTGCATTTACTGTTTAAGAACAAATTTATGTTTAATGCAGCAGAAGTGTGTTCACCTCACATTTGTGGATCATAAGTAATTTTTTTTTTTTGTACAGCTGCTCTTAATATACCTCAAAATCTTGGTGGGAAGCAGTATAAGACTAACTGTTGTTACAATCATTATAATTATTAAGAGTTGATTTTGCAGTTCCTTGTTTTAAGAAAACCAATCAGACAAACTGCAACATAGAATAAAATCATGCAGTAAAAACAAATTCTGATGTATTTAAAATTAAGCATTTTAGATTGTTTCGTAAGTTCTAGTATGCTGCCAATCTTGAGGAGGAAAAAGAAAAAAAAAGAAAACCATATTCAGCTTAATTGCTGCATAGTGTACCAACACTATTCCTGCCACCGTTCATACTAAGGGAAACACAGGAACTCTGTTTAATGTATCTATTTTCCACTTACAGATCTGTTTTAGCAACATTACTGAGCTGAAATGAAGGAGGAAGAAAAAACAAAGCATTGTACATCCAGAACCCTGGATGAAGGGAAATTTGGTTTCTTATGAAGGCCAAAATATACCCTGGGTTTGCATTTTTGTACTCCTATCCTGCAATAACCTCCAAAGGGCAGCATGCTGTGTCTTCCTTTTCCATAGTGACTTTCCTTTTCTTCCCCACCTTCCCCCACCTTACCTTTATGTATGCTTTCAAAATGTTCAAGTAAGGCGTAATAAGATTTTTACATGATAGCGATGGACAGAAATCTCTTATGAGATGAATTCCTTAGCAGAGAATCCAATTACTTCACAGAGATTTGACCCACCTGACATCAACAATTCTTTTTGATTTGGGAGCAGGTTGAAGAAAAAAAATAAATCTCAGAAACAGGTTGGTTTCTTTCATTTTCCTTTCTTCTTGGAAATACTTTCTGAGCATTTTTATATCAATATAAGAAAAAAATATTTCTAGTTCAAGTTGTATTTAAAATATCTATTATTGTTTTTCTAGACTTTTCAATAGCATAATTAATAATGTTTTTGTTATTAAAAAGAATAATGAGTGATTACAATGAGTTGAAAATCATATTTTCAGCTGAAAATCTGTATGCTGAAATTATTTTCTGAAAGTACAAATTATCAAATTTTTTAAAAGATATGCTAATTTCCAATAGCTAAAGGAGTAACATTGTTCAAACACTGCTGCAATACATTGTTGAGTTAATAATTTTTGTTCTGTAAAGATAAAGGAAACACTTATGATTTGGTTAGGCTTATGTTATGTATTTAAAAATTAGACTAGCTCTAGCTTGTTTCCGAGTAATATCCATCTTATAGGAGGATAAATCCTTAGTTTGATATACAAGTACATAAAGGAGAGCTGAAAAATTATGAGAGAAATTTACTTCATATCAAGAAGCAGACAGGTAAATGAACTTTGCCTAAATGCTGCATTTTTGTACTATTACTCTGATCAGTGCAGGTATGTAGTGCTGGCTTCACTTGTAAACAAGTCATGGTCTGAAAAAAGGAGATGTATCCCATATGAATTATATCCATATGGGCCCATGCAAAATGGGCAGATGCCAATGGCAAACTTTTAGCAGGATTTTCAGATTATTTTTAATAGGATTTACAAATTATCTGGCATTTTTGTGAAGAGCAGGAGGAGCTAAGAAAAATTGTGTTGTTAAATATTGTTTAACATATTATCCAACTTATCACGAGATCAAACCCAACACATGCTAGCAAAAACACTCTGCTCTCCAAAAGTACCTCTCCTGTAAAAAGCTTAAGAATACAAATTCCTCTTGGAAAATATGGTTTCCTAGGCAGTAGAGTCCAGAAAGTTTAAGACCTGACTTTTTTAAAAGTGTTGCTTCCTCCAAAACTCCTTTGGAAATCCAGCCTACACAGACTCTTTTACGGGAGTTTTGAAACAGCCTAAATTCATATATTTCTGAAATTCTGTATTTAAGCACTTGGATTACATGCCATTCTCAAGAAAATGGATTTCAGCTGTCCACTTGAGAGCATACCGTGTGATGGTTGCTGCCTCATGATCCTTGCTACATAATTCCAAGGGAAAAATTATTCCAAGCCTCACAAAAGAGTCATCAGCAGAGTCTGTTATCAGAGATATCTATATTTTGCTAGATCATCACATGGAGTGTTTTTTCTTTTTAAGAAGTTTCCTCTTCTCCTTTGTCATATTTACCTAATGATCAGTCCAGTATGAATTTATAACTTGCAGTATAAAATTGTATCAAAATGTCTTGCTAACTCATTTTTTCTGTATGTTTTTAGTATGCAATTAAATGGATTATCAAGGCACCTATCAGAAAAACATCCCCACCCCACTTTACATCCCTGGATTTTGTATCTGTGTACTCTTTATAGATTGTTCCTTACTCTTTGACTGTCTCTCTCCCACAAAGTTGTCTATGTTGACCTAAACATTTACTTGTGTTAGTAGACAGAGCAGAGATCTTCAATCTCTCTTTTTTAAAAATTTATTATATATTTCCTAGCAGTGTGATTTTTGTTATTGAAAAAAAGTTGTAAATAGAGAAAGAAGAAGAGTTATTATTTTATAATTTTTTAGTAGTACATCAGGTTTTCTGAAAGTGTGATAGTGATTGATGCCAAATACATTTATTGCAAAATAAATTTCTTGTAATTCAATTTCTTTGTGGTCTCAAAGTCTGAAATATACTATTGCAGATTAGTTTTCCTTGCTTTCTTTTTGTTCTTTTTCTGTTAGAGGGTGATGCATGTGGACTGAACAAAATCCAAACATAACATGGCATTACAAAGCCTTTCAAATATATTATAAAATATTTGTTACCAATATAGATTCCCACCTCCTCTCCCCACAGCTGGAATTTTGCCTAAGGCTGTGCCAGACCACACCCACTCCTGTCTGAAGGTGAGCTAATGTTTTGTCAATACTTGGGTGGTGACCAGCTGAGAATACTGAGTAACCCTGATGCTGAAGGCACAGGCAGGGGTATTATGATCCCTTCGCCTGATCTGGATTAAGTGTTACGCCTTACAAAATTTACTACTAACTTCTTTATGCCAGTGTTAAGAGCAACACAGCATTTAATGATGACCAGGAAATGAGTAAGGGAAAAAAAGTATGAATAAGAAATCAGAGGAAAAAAATCCTATTTTTCTAGAAGTTAATGGAGTTAAATGCAATGCAGAAACATTTATTTAAAACTGCAAAGTGTGTCACCAAAAAAATCATTAAAAAGATCTTACACTTATTTGGAATCATAACTCTAGTGTTAGTGCTAAATGGGATATAAAGTTATTCAATTTTAAATTTGAGTAGCTGATGCTTGAAGCTAAAGAAGAGCTAATTTAATATGCTAAACTTCCTGTATTGAAGAGAAAATTAGAGGAAAATAGAGATTATTTGAGTTCAAATCAAAGTCTTCTGTACATATTTTCTCTATTCTTGTCTGAAACTCTTTGTCACTAATAGAGATAAAAGAAGTAAGAAAATGCAATTTTTATTTCTTACCAGAAATCCTTAATCTTTTTTGGCACTGCAGAAGTCCAAGCAAAACAACAGTCTCACCATCTTCACTCAAATGAGATATGAAACAAGGGAAAAAAATGAGATTTAGAAGCTTTTTAATCAAGGCTCCTGAACTTGTGTCTTCCACATAATTTACATGAAGAAAGCATCAATAACAGTATTTCTGACCTCCTTCATGGGATATGATGACTCATGCTTCATCAAGACCCAAATTCACCCTGTGAAACCACTGAAGCTACTTATTAGATTTGGAATTAGTCTACCTCAGTACAATGGGTGGAGAAGAACATCCTCTCGCAGCTGCAGCTGTGCTGACAGATCTGAGATGAGTGATGCCACCTTGCCCCCATCTGATCTTTCCCACCTCCCTGGCGGAAGTAATCACCCCTTCCTTTCCCATCTGCCAGATGAGCTGTTCCAGTGAACAGCTGGGTGAACAACCTCTTCTCCATTTTCACCAAAATTACCTGGGGAGGGTATTTGAACACTTCTAGTAGTGGATTGTTGCAGTAATAGGCAGACAGGACTCCATTTCTTCATGCAGGAAAACCAATTCTTTATTCACATGTCATTTTTATACAGTTTTCACAGGCCTCCTGTTCAACTCCAATTGGCTAGTAGTTTCCTTGCCACTTGATTAATTGGTTAAAAGGTGGTTTTGTGTGTACATGCTAAGGCTCTCTATTAAATTCTTTACTCATCTTCTTCACTGATTCTCATGGCATAGAATTATCGGTTTTGCAGGTGCAAACAGTTCTGTTACCAGATTAGTTTGTCATTTTTATGATTTTTCACACGGAAAGTTACAAGCTGACTGCTAGCTTAGCTAGAGTAGCAGGGTCCAAACCATATTTTATAAGTCCTTTCTTTTATAATATCACAGAATCACAGAATAATGAGGTTAGAAGAGACCTCTAAGATCATCAAGTCCAACCTATGCCCTAAGACCTCAATTAGACTATAGCACCAAGTTCCAAATCCAGTCTTTTTTTAAACACATCCAGAGATGGTGATTCGGCCACCCCCCTGGGAAGACAATTCCAGTACTTTATGATTCTTTCGGTGAAAATTTTTTTTCTGATATCCAACCTGCACCTTCCCTGATGTAGCTTGTGATTTTGTCCTCTTGTTCTGTCAGTTGCTGCCCGGTGAAAGAGACCAACCCTCACCTGTCTACAACCTCCCGTCAGGAAATTGTAGAGAGCAATAAGGTCACCCCTAAGCCTCCTCTTCTCCAGGCTAAACAACCCCAGCTCCCTCAAATGATCCTCACAGGTTTTGTGTCCCAAGCCCCTCGCCAGCCTTGTTGCCTCCTCTGGATGTGCTCAAGCATCTCAATGTCCTTCCCAAACTGAGGGCCCAGAACTGGACACAGCATTCAAGATGCAGCATCACCAGTGCCAAGTACAGAGGAAGACCAGCTCCTGCTGGTCACACAATTCACAAGTCACAATTCACAAATTATGTCTACCTGTATGCAACAGTGGATTGTCTTTCATCTCTTTCATTCTCTACCATCTGAGCTAGAGCAGGATAGGCAATGCAGAAGGAGCACTCTATAAATTGAAGACCAGATCTGACTTCAGAGGAGGATGTCAGACTTGAGGGGTGCCAGACAGCAACAGTTCAGCCTCCATGCTGCAGATTCAGGGAGCTATCTCTGCTGCAGGGCTGTGACTGCAGGAGGATTTCTTCCCAGGAAAACGGCAGCTTACGGGAAGTGGCAGAAATAAAAGGTCGTGCCATGGTCTGCCTTGACACCCTCGGTTCAGGAAGATCCCCACCCTAGCACGGACAGACCCTCCTCACCTCAGTGCCCTGCATCACCCCATTGTTTAAATGCAAAGGTTTAAGAGAGGCAAACTCCTTTGTGGGATGGTGTGAGTGTACTTTCCTCTGGCTTACCTTGTTCTTGAATTTGCTGCCAGCCCCGACCAAAAGCAGCTGTCTTGCCCCGCTTAGATACTGACTCTGCAGAAGAGGGATGAGTTCCCAGCAGGATCTCAAATGAGTGCATTAATCTCACAGACTGCAAATTTGAAAAGAAATAGTTTACTTGTTTTTCCCCCCAGAAATTTAATGGATCTGATCCTACATCTTGAATATTGCTTTGGAGAACAGTCAGACAATAAAAACAAGCAACAGGCATGAAAGGTGCAGGTATTAGTGGTGCTACTGCACTCCAGCTTAACATTTGAAGAACACTTCATCCAGTGTAGCAACAAAAGTTTGAGATGCCGACTCTCTGAATGACCTCTGCAAAAGCAGTCGCCATTAAGATCCTTAAAAGGTTTGCTTGAAGATTTCTTGACTGCAATAATGAAAAAATATTTGAGTAGTACCAAGGACAGAAATACAAGTTTTAGTAGGGAATTACTGTGAGAATGAATCAGAAGTGTGAAGTGAAACATCCTCAGACCTTTAATGTGATAAGTCATTTAGGCATTAATGTGAAAGGCAGAGGAGGTTTCCATGACAAAGGACATCCTTTAAACTGCAAGCCACAGCATCTGTTGACTTATAAAGGCAGCGATTATCCTTATTCCAAGTGTGCGACTATATGTAAGGTAAATGACATCAGAAATAATTTTAATTTGTACCAAAATCAGAGGCAGGTCTTGTTTAGAAACAAGTTCTTACTCAACTGACTGCAAATACAAGTAAGCTGTCACAGCACACTGATTGGTAACACTGATTACCGGTACCACATATTTTTAAGGAATCCAGCCAGCAGGCCTGACTATTAATCAGCTTCTAAACATTCAGTTCCAAGTTATGTTAAAATATGCTGGTAAATCATTGGTGAAAATCTAGATTCCGGGTCAAAATATGTTTTTCCAGAACACCTCTTTATATACTGCACAATATAAAGGCATCAGGACACTGAAAGATTGAGAGCAAAAGATGTTCTTTACAGGGATTTTGTGTCTTAACTCTGGGTCAGAATTTATTCATGTATCAAAAATGAAAGTTTGCAGAAATACATGGTCAAAAGCAGAACAGTAAACTCTGAGTTGACTGAGACTTTAAATTTCTAGTATTTTCCCTCAGTTATTCCAATAACTATGCAAATTTGAAATTAATTATGCTGTGTTACTGAGGGGTGACTTGTTTAAAAACATTCAAATCATGGGAATATATTGGGAAAAAATACACTAAAACACCTCCAGTGTGTCTTATCCCTTATATAGTATGCAATTTGATTAGTTTTAGCTACAAATCTAATATTCATACTCATGCTTTCCAGAAGGAAATGACCTCTCCTGTACATCTTCTCAGAAACCCTGAAAAAATAATAGGCAATAATTTTCTGTATTTGCACAATTCATATAACCCATACAAATTAATTCTTCATTTATTAATGCAATATAACTGTGTATACATTTGTACAATATTATTTAGTTATTTATTTAATTAACTATTTATTAGTTATTACTAAAAATATTCAGAATCGAATGTAACTATATTTTATAAGAAAAAGAAGACATGTATCTCTAATAGTGTTGTAGGAGAGAATTATTTTAAAATTGTACCCTTGGTAGTCATGTTGTACAAAGTAGTTATAATGGAGGATCATCTTTTGTGTTTTGTTCTGTTTTTTCTCTACTTACTGCCAGAACTGAGCAGGAAATGCAGTACAAAGTCCACAGCACTTCAATGTAAACCAACAAGCCACTGCTTCAGTGACATTCCTCAGGAGCAAAACAACGGAGGGAAACGATCAGCACAGAAATCATCCTTTCAAGTTGTCTTTGATAAGGGGAGTTTTATAGGCCGGAAGTAAATTTTCTAGACAAGCCTTTTTTAGTCATCTGCCCACAGGGATAAGCAGAATTAGTTTTATAGAACTAAAGTATATTAACAAAGTCATAATAAATTCTGCATTGAAAACCAGCAACAGTTAACTTGCAAAATTCATGTCTGGTATGAATTTAAAAAACAAATTATCATAAAATCAGGGCAGGTAATATATCAAAGTCCAAGATGTGTAGGATAAATTGAGCATATACAACAAAGAAACATGAATGCTTTACTTGAGTCCCCTGACCCAAGGGATAGATGAGAAATTGGACATCCAAAGCATTAGTATCTCCTCTCTGCACTTCTTATCTGCACCAGCCCTTAGAAGTATGCAAGCTGTCCATTCTACTACAAATTTGAATGATTACCTTATTTCGTATGATTTCAAAGGGGTCAGCATTAACTTATGTAACTTGAGCATCAGACCTATTTAACAAATTAATAAAGTAATAAATCTTGCACACATTTCAGAATAATTTCAATAGCTCCAAAAATTGTTAATATCTTATGTTGTCATAAAATCCACAAATGAGTGATATAATGTACATTTTTCTTTCAGCAATTTATCTGTGTTCCCCTAACTGCATAGCTGTGCTGAACATAGCTGTGGTACATACCAATATCAACAATAATAATTTCACCAATAATGACATACACTCAAATATGTGAATGATATATTTATGTTAAATCCTTCATACAAAATAAAATAACTGGGGTTCTATCTGCAACCCTGGTTATAAAGATGTATGAAAAAGACTTACAATAACACTGTTCGGCAAATTCACGGGTATTGAACAGGTCTTGAACTCTGCCTATTATTATGATTTGTGGATGAATATATAATTATTTCTTTGCACTGAATTATTTATTTTAAAATTAAAATGTGAGGAAATGTGTTGTCTTGCTATTGTTGATTATACTATGAAAGTTAAAGATATATTAGTTGTGGTTATCATAATGATTAATGTACTGATGAAGTAATAGTGACCTGTCTAGCAATAAGCATTTCAAAAACCTGTGAATAGTAATTATTTCAAATCAGAAATTATTGCACTTCAGCTTACTTGGAAAATAAAAGTCAATTTACCATAAAACCAAAAATAATTTTATCTTCTCATGTCGTGAGATCAGTGCCTACATGACATTAATGACAAATCTGGAATTTGATTTAGTTATTTGCAATAAAACATATGTGTTAGAATTACATGAAATATACAATAGATAAAAAATGAGGTGCAAATGGGCAATTTTTCATTGACTTCAGATGGAAATCTTGGCAAAACATTGCTTCTAAATCTTCTGTACCCGTCCTGCACTTTGACAATTGCTATGAACCCTATTACAGATGCTATTTATTATGTATGCATATTCTCAAGTGTTTATACAGTAATTTTGCTTTTATATTACCACATTATACTCTAATGAAAGTTTACTTTTCAAATTGTTTCATAATCTGAGTGGCAAAGTTTAGAGTGAAAGATGCTGCATCAACTCCTTGATGTTTGATGTTTGATACCCTGCTTTGTAAGTGCAGCTGTCAGCTTTCAGGTGGTATCTTCTTGAAGTCTAATGTCACCATTGAATTAAAAAAAAAAAGGACTGCAGATAAACAGACAATTTGGAACCATTATGTGCTCAGCAAGATTGCATGAGACACAAAATAAAGACTGTCATAAAACCAAAGCTGTATATCCTTGGTAATGAAACCATTTGACCTGGGTTCCACCTGTCCCAAGAAGCTGTGCATGGAATGCTAATAAGGGAAATATGAAACTCATTTTTGTGCTAAGCCTAAACCTCAGCCTCAGTTAGGTGGGGGTTTGCCTGGTTTCACTGTACAATTGCTGAACCTCCCATAAATTAAGCAAGCAAAAAAAGCTTGATGCCAAACTTAATTTCCATTTCACCATTACTGCACTGAGCAGTAGTGCAGTAGAGCCTGAGCAAGTGAATCTACTGCAGATAAATTGAATGCTTTAATTTCAACTATTCCTTTTATTTTTATTGATTATCTCTCTTTCAGGATATTTCAGTTTCCTAAAGCCTCAGCTGTGCTTCTGTAATTTTCTCTTTTACATTAAAACTCTCCCTTAAATTGTGACCTTTATGTTTAGAGTATACTTGAGGGTAAGACATGTAAAAACTGAAAAACAAAGATGTAAATATGCAGAGTAAATATAAAGGGGGTAAATATAACAGAGGAAAAGAGAAGAACATTGTTGTTTTTGTTTTTTTTACAAAGTCTCCCACCATTAAAGAGAAAATGTACAGTAAAAAAAAAACCTGAGAAGTAAACTGGGGACAGCAAAAATCATATTTCCATTCATTTTGATAGTTGAGTGACAGACTATAAGTAGGAACACATAGGCTTGTTCTATTTAAAGAACCAAGTGATAGATCCTCTAAGAATTCTGCCCTCCTAAAACATCATCCTGTCCTATGGTGTGAAGTTTGTTGTTTTAAACATTTAGGTCTATTCACAACAGGATATATCTTTTCCTTGAGAATATCTCAAGTCTGTCTCTTTTTTCCCTTGTTTGTGATCTCTTCCTTCTATTTTTCTCACTGTGATAGGCAGAATTCAAAGAACTGGTATGTGAGGAACTTCTTACCACAGTATGAAGGATGTGAAGCACAAATTGCTGACTGATCAAGAACTTAGTCTGGATGTAGATAAGTACAGGATTGTGACTACTTGTGGTGGTGGATTTGAAAATGCCAGCTGTTGTACATGAGCTTCATCCTACAGAACTGTCTCATGTGAGGAGGAGTTTGTCATGCAGACATTAGTTCCTTTACCTCTGGAAATGACACAATTCAGTATATCCCAAGGGAGAATATAAGCTCCTATTTAGTTGTAATGTTGCTTTCAAAGAAAAGGTAAGAGCTGAGCCTCTGTTGCTACAAATGCATTCCAAGTTCTGCCAGCCAATTTAATTACTGAAGAAACAGAAGCAGTGCTGCTCAACTCTCTCTCTTGAAAAATAGTTAAGCATTTAAGGTTTTTTTCTACACTCATCTGCTAAAATTTAAATTATTGTTATTACTGCAAGTATTACTTAATGCAGCAGAACTTAGTGGAAACTTATATTTTGAACAAGATTTTCAAAGATATTTCAACTCAGAATTCTATCCAAATCTAAAATTGATTTTCCATAAGCAGCATCCACATTGTTTTTTAGACTATTCCAGGAGAACACCTTGTCTCCTTCCATCCTTTTCCTCCTTTCTTCCTTCTTTCTCTACTCCCCACACTTCTTTCTTCCTTATCCCACTCCTTCCTTTCTTTCTGTTCCCTTCCCCTCTCCCTGTATTTTTATCTCTCTCTTTTTCTCTTCCCCTTTCTCTCACCTGAGGCATCCAAAACAGAAGAAACACATAAAACATTCTTCTGCATTTCTTTATTCTCTCTTCCAGGAACATAAATAAAACCAAGTAACAGCAAGTGCCTTCAAGACTGCAATTGGATTGCCCTCAAAGTGCCCTCAGCACACATAAAATGTGCTGGAAGTACATTAAATATATACACAGAAAAAGAATGAAAGTTACTTACATACTGTCTTCACAGGATTTAGAAAGTAGGGGAGAGTGGAGAGGATAAAAGACAAAAATAGAAAGGTTATTTTGATATATGACATTTTGGTATTTGACATACCTGGGAAAATTGAAATTTTGGAGGTCTACCTTGCAAATAACAGAGGATGGTGAAACTAAAATAATCTGTCAGTTAATTAATCTAAAAATATATGTCAAATATTAAAACCAAAATGTATGAATGTCTGTCATGGTTTAAGCTTAGCTGGCCACTAAGCACAGCACAGTTGCTCATTCCCTCCCCTCCCTCACCAGCAGGGTGGGGGAGACAAATGGATGGGTAACAGCTGGAAAACTCATGGGTTGAGGTAAAGTTTAATAGTTTAAGAAAATTCTGCATACACAAGCAGAGCAAAACAACAAATTCATTAATGACTTCCATGGGCAGGCAGGTGTTCAGCCACCCCAGGAGAGCAGGGCTCCCTCACCCTTAACAGTGACTTGGGATGGCAAACACTGTAACTCTGAATGTCACCCACTTCCTCCTTCTTTTCCCCTCTTTCTATCCTGAGCACGATGTAGAAATGGAATATCCTTTGGATCAGTTTGGATCACCTGTCCCAGATGAGCTTTCTCCCACATTCCCAAGTGCCCCGAGCTGCCTCACCAGTAAGGCAGTGCCAGAAAGGGAAAAGGACTCGGCACTGTGTAAGCCCTGCTCAGCAGTAACAACACATCTTTCTATTACCAACACTCTTTTCAGCACAAATCCAAAACTTTTCCCCATACCAGACACTGAGAAGAAAATTTACTCTAGCCCAGCCAAAACCAGCACACCATCTTTCCTGTCTTGAACACAACAATGGTAAATCAGATATAACTCAGCAATATTTCTGGCCCTATATTTAATTTTACAAATTTGCCTGGAAAAATCATTCAAACCTCACCAGGCAAGATTTTAGAAACAGGAAACCTTGTTACAGGAATCTATGTAATAGAATCTGGGAAAAAATATTAAAACACCTCTGTGTGAAATCCTATTCTCACTCTAGCCAGTGTACTCACGAAGTTTGCACATAAAAACACTGTCTTAAGGGGTATTTTAGTATGATTGAATGGTCAGATGAAAAATCAGTTGTTTTTACAGAAACATACTACAGGGAACAAAATACTGCCAGCATTTTCTCATTAAGGAATTAAAATTAGTGACAATTCTGACTGTTTCTCTTTGTGTAGTTGTAGCAACGAACATCACTTTTATTTGTCTAATAAAACTTAATGGAACTATTAGAAGACTGCTTTTCCTGGGCTTTTTTTTCTTGTGTGTCTGAGGAAAATGAAAGCAGGGTACAGCATACTCTGTGTTCTGTGCAGGACATAGGAATATACTTTTTACATAGCTTTGGTGTGAAGACATTTCTGTTTGAATCTCTGCCGACACTAAATAAATTATTTATCGATTCAAAGAAATAAAATACTACGATGTAGAGTTATTTTAATGTAAGAGTCAAGTAAAAATAAAACTTTATGGTTACAGACATGCAAGCAAATGTCTATCTTTAAAGACAAGGAAATGGTAGTTCATATTAATGGAATACCAATCTGGTGCAGAATACTCATCTAGTCATTCTCACCTCCTACGTTCTGTCATCCTCCTTTAATGGCATATTCAAGGAAAGGATTATATAAAAAGTTTATTATAAAATTGCGTAGAATGAGTCACCAAAGGATACTTAAAGTCAGCCTGTCCAACAAGGTGGTAATGTTGTCCTACTTAATTTGCTTGCTTATGAATTATATTTATTCTGTGCTAAAAGGACAAGCATAATACAGTTCCAGCTTTATGATGGTAAGTTGATCTATATTTACTCCACTTCCAGACATGCAAGTAACATTGGATGCTCATTGTGCCTTAAAAGATTAAGGACTTAAAAGTAGTGGTTCTGAATCAACAGTGCACTTAAGCAAAGATGAACTTTGTCAGTGGAAATGACTCAGGTATTTCAAGTTAGGAACACACTAAACACTATCTTTTGATCAAGGTCTTTGTCAAAGAACAGGTCTTTGCTTCAACTACAATCTGATTGAAATTAATTTTCCTTTTCTGTATATGGATTTTGTGTTTTATAAGTGAAAACTGTGAGCAATAAAAATAAAAGTGAAAGATGACTCTTGCTTCATTCATTGGGAAAAATTATCTTCATACAAGTGAGATGTAAGAAAGGGATGTCAGCTAGGAATTGAAGGATGACATTTGTTTAAGAAATCAGATTTTCTGGAATAAAAGATACAATGTGATGCCTATAATCTAGACAAGTACTCCTCATTGGTAAGGAATTCTAACACAGTTGACATTCAATTAAAATTTTACAAGCACTAAAATACACTTCCAGTAAGTCAGAGAAGCAGCAGATTTTTCTTTCAGTTACTCCACTAATTCTTTGTGACAGTCCTCTTGCTAAATATAATTTTGTTTAAAAACAAAATAAATTCACCCTGGAACTATGGTAGCTTAGATACTTATTTTGGAAGGATTCAATTGTTATTCCATTGTGATTTATATAAAAATGTTATATATTTCGACATGTATAACTTAAAAGCACAGCTTATTTTTCTTCATAGGCCTGAATATTCTTTAGAGGCCTTGCTTCTACTATCCACTCCTTTGTCTACTCAAGCAATAAAATATTCTAAAGCAATTGATAGTAATTATTTATTTATAACACATGCCTTTGATGCAATGAATGACTTATGTAGGTACTCAGAGTGGATGGAGAACATTTAAAGATATACTTGGTTAATTTAAGAGACTGTTCTTTGGAAGTAAGATTATCTCAAATATGGCAGTTGTCAAAACTTGTTCAGGAAACATTCAGTCAAATAAAATGGATATAATGTAATGCCATTTATATATGCTGGCATTTCTGAAAAGGAGTAGGCCTCTGCATCAATAGTCGTCACACATATTTTAACTGTATTTCAATGTTTATTATTATTCTAAGATATTTTCTGTCTCTACAGTAGCTCATGAAACTATTTTCTGTTCTCAAATCCCATGATAGAAAATAGTCTCCAAAATAGTAAAGGCAAATTCTGAAAAGGTCTGGGGAGATATTTTTTTTTTCTTTTCATTCCTTTGGATAACTTGCAGATACAAGAATAAAGCTACTCCAGGTGAAAATCCTTTGATCTAAATTTCACCCTGAAAATCTAACAGGAACTGAAACATTTCTATGTCTTCTTTTTGTCTTCATTCTATTTTGGTCAAACAGAATATCAAAATCAAAATGTGCACATTCTATTAAAGAATACTACTAACGCTGTAAGAAAATTTATACCCCCTCATTTTTCCTAACTTCTCATATATTGAAATGAATAAAACCACAATCAAATACCATCTGGTGTTTCAGGAAACTACAGTATGTAGGCAACTGACTTTTCCCTCATAAGGATTTCAGCACCTGAAAATATTTATTTTGGCATGATGATCAGAACATTTAGAACATGACTTCATTAAAATGCTTCATCAAAGCTTCTCCCAAGTCATCTCCAATCCCAGACTGGCCCACACGAATCACAAAATTAGTCTTGGGAGCTGAAAAAAGAAGGAAGTTAAAAAGAAGGAAAAGCCCCAATCCCCACAACCACACTGTCAGATAAAACTGTATCTATTATTCTTAATAAGGATTTTAGTAGTCCAGCTGGGATGTGGGAGAAAAGGTTACATTCTCTCCAGTGACAGAGGGAATTTTAATTCTTATTCCCCAGCAGACAAATGCTTGGCATTACATTTTCTGTGGTGGGACTCATATTTTTCAACTATAGTTCAATTTTATATAGCAAAATTAATATTGTTTGGTAAAGAGAGATGAAGTCACACATAAAAATTATTTGGTTTCATTTGTCTCTGGCATAGTTCACACAAAATTCTGATTGAAATATTTGATACAGAAGGAAGCATAAAATGATTAGTAGGTCTTAATAGCACTCCTAAATAGGTTAGAATGGCACTACTTAACTGGAGAAAATAAAAAGGCCTGCAGACTGGAAGAAGTCAAAAGGAGTTTGCAAAATACCATTCAAGGTTATTTCAGTGCAAAGAATCTAAACAAGGTAAAAATATTCTTTCAGGGGAACTAAGTATTTTAATAATGAAACATATCATCATAATAAACTCGTGCATTTCATCAGATGTTTTCAGCAGTTGCCTAAATGGCAAAAAAATCCTCATTGGGCAGAATAACACTCCTAAATACTTATGAGAAAAGAGCAGCTTTTTTCTGGTCTCTTCATGCTATTTAACTATTTAGCATCACAATATATCTCTGGAAAAATCCAGGATATAAGTTCTACTTGTTCATGCATTTCATACTTTGCTTTGATAATTAGAATTAATTATTGGGATTTGGGAATTTTTTAAATGGAAAAATATCTACAAGTTGGTATTACGATATTCAGTATTTGCTTACAATCTGTCTACTGTTTACTCACAAAGCCTAGACAAAAGATGAATATTTACATTTTAATGAAACTCATAAAATGTATCATTATTAAAGAAAATTATTAAAACTGTTGGAGGTTATAAACCCTCAGAGAAGTAAAATATCTTTATTCTGATTTTAGATGATTGTTTATCTGTGAAAATATTTATGAAACAGAATATTCACAAAGGCAATCCTTATTCCTATAATTCACAAGGGTGCTTCAGTTATTTCTTTTGCATTATTTTTCTCTCAAAAAAAACCCTAAAGTTGGACTAAGACTAAATCTTATATCTGGCAAAGCAGATACTGCAGCTTTCCTCTTATATATAAATTATCTTGTATATATAATATATATATCATTAAAATAATGATATGTGATGAATCTTCTACACACTAGGAAATTTTACAATTGTTCTTTATAGTCCAATTTTTATAAACAAAGAATTTCCAAATGTAAATTAGGGAGACCAATACTGAGATATGAGACACATTTCTAGCAGTTGTTTGTCAAATTCTAAGCAGGTGTCACTAATGGTAACCAAACAGATCACACAGGCTACAGTGAGATTGAATCTTACTGGAAGATTAATTAAAACAGGAGAGTTCAAAATAAACATATAAAAAAAAAATAAAATAGCTTTCTTTCACAAATCAAAATTCTGGTAAAATTCTTATTTTGCACAATGTGTTTGCACACAAAAAATCAGAGAGGTTCTGGAAATCGTGCACTACTTTGGGTAATTCTGTAAACAATTGTGGCATGCATAAGGACCCTAAGACTGTGATTTAGATAAAATATATGTAAACTGAGAGAAAACTGAGAGAAAAACTCTATAGGGAGGAAAGAAGATAACAAAAAATGATGAACCCTCCCCTAAAATTCCTATAGATTTCTTTCCACCAGATATATCTGTAGAATGAACAAGTATAATAGAAAATTAATTTGAAACATGGAATTACAGTGGTATGAGATTAAAATTCATCTAAGTCATGAAATTCATGACTAGAAATTTGAAATGTAACAAATTTTTTTGTACATGTTAATGATAAAAGAGATGGAAAACTTGACCTGTATATTTAATGTGTGCATTCTGTCTTGAATACCTGAGCTGACAAGTATATTTAAGAACAGGAGATTTAAAAAGATAAAAAAGGGGGATACAGTAATCATGTATAGTGATGAAAATTTACTGTAGTCATAGTTACAAAACAGTGATGTATTTAGGGTACTTTAATAATTCATTATTATAAAACCCTTATCCCAGAACTCAAGAATACACATCACCTGTATTTCTGAAAGAAGGCTTGGATTATTTATATACCTTCATTAAATTATTTTCACTTCAGGATAACTTAAAAGATATTGTCCTGAAGAACTTTATTAGAAACAAACAAAAAAATTAAACAAATCCCACCACACTAAAAAAATCAACATAAGATGCCAAGATCCATTTTATGATGATGGCTTAAAAATATGAATTAAATAATCAAACAAACCTGCAATGTTTCCATAGCTTATCTCAGTGAATATATGACAAAGATGCAAAAAATATTTTTATTAGAGAGACTTTGAAGTTTATGTTTTCATTACCTCTCTTCTTGAGAATGATAGATGTGTCATCAGTATGGTAGATGCATTCAGAATGATAATGTGTATATGATAGTCTGAACTGCTGCTCTGTTCTGGACAAGAGAAATGTTCTTCACTAAAACAAAAGTTACCACCAGTTTGAGGGTTTGGAAGCTGCTAATAAGAGCATCCATGAATTAAGATATATTCTTTGGGACCTGTGTTTAGGAGTGGCAATTTGGGTAAGCACAGTGTCTTCTCAAAATTTGACATATGGAACAGCCATCTTTCTGTTTCAATTCATTTGTGTGGGTGTGCATGGGTGTCTGGGTGTGGATATCTATAGAAAGAATAAGTTTATTTCTAGGGCTATTACAGTATCCTGTGAAAGAACACATTGGAGAGCCTTGGAGTGGACCTTTCAGAGAAGCCAGCACTAGTCTGGTTCTTTTTGCCATCAGAGATACAGACATTGTATCACATAGAGTTCTTAAACTAACAGAAACATGGTGCTTCTAGCAACATCACTGTAACCTTTGGTGAGCTAGGTAAAATTATCTGCCCGAAAAAGTACCAATTTGGGTTTTTTCTTATGGTAAAAAACATTATCTCCTTATTCCCATAGCAAGATAAACGTAATTTTAGAAATTGTTTCCTTGGTTTAACCATAGATATGGCAACATAAATGTTCAACATTTAATGAATCAAGAGTATTCTTCATTAAGGATTTTAGTAGAATAATTTAATTTAATTTAGTTTTTCCTGTCAATGTTCTTCCTGAGCCTTCCCTTCTGACTTCCCTTTGCTACACTGACTTACTTGAAAAGATTGAATTTACAAAATATACCCCGAAATTTTTCATTAACCCTTGTCCAGATGATAGTTGTAATTATGTCTTCACTGAATTGGTAGATAAAAATATATTTTGTTAAGACATTGATTTCAATTATTTAGTGCTCTCTTAAAGCTGAAGGTCAACACTGGACTACTATGGTAATGCCACCATGTCAAAGACCCTGAAAAGAAAGAAATCCTTGTGCTTGCAATATTTTCCTTCTTCTTAGAATAGCTGTAAATTTTTAACAGCTGTTTCAAACTCCAAGGATCATCCAGAGTATGCAGGGGATTGTCTTATACGAAAGAAAAATGAAAAATACGGCGAACCAGAAAATATCTCAGACTTGAACCACATCACTGCTAGAACCGTTTTTCCTTGATATCCACACACAAATGAAGCACCACAGAAAAATCTGGTGGACTGTAGCTGGCAAATGAAGTTCTTGTTCTTATAACCACTCATGCAGCTGCTCATAAGAAGAATAACAATGAAAATTAACTCAGATACAACATAAACTTATAATTGTGTGCAGCAGAATTGAAGAGTTGAAGAAAGAACAGAAACAAGTGTTATGGTATGGATAATGCCTGAAAATACAACCTGACAGATTTTAGTCAAGAGGGCTGAAGAGAAAAAAAAAATATATAATTATTTTTTATTTATAAAAATGGGTCAATTTTTGCAAGAGTAAATTGTGAGACATCTCGTCTCCAGTTTCTTGCTTTTCAGTACTTTCTTCAAAGGTGATATTATTAGGGATAGATTTAACACATTATATTTGAATAGAAAATAAATTATAAAAAAACAGACACACCTTAAGGCACCTCCTTTTTTTATTCAGAAAGCTTTCTGTGCCTTAGCATGCACCACAAGTGTATACATGAAGAGAGTGTACAAAGCCTTTTGTTCATTTTAAGTTAATATTATTTTCCTCTTCTTATGGAGTTTCTGGTAAACAAACCCATTTTTTCCTGTGATCTCTTGGCTTGATTCACTCAGCTTCTTTAATAAGAATCCTTGTAGTTTTTCCTTTTCTGCAGTTTGCACTTAAAATTATAGAGATAAAATAAGAACAGACAATGGAAATTTTAATTTTTAAAGATTTCAATAACTATAATGCCAACAAACACAGTGAAGTTTTCCTGCTATTAGACATATCAAGTTCAATAAATGTCACCTACTTGCACAGGCCCTGAAGTCCTATTTGTATTCAATTGCTTTCATATACTTTTGTCATTATTGGATGAATCCCCCTGATGAGAAATATTCAATACACCCTTCACCAAGAGATCTGAGGAAGTCAGATAATACATTACCAGCAGAACTGAACACATGTTCTTTAAGACATCATTTACAAAAATCAATGAAATTATTGTTTTGGGTGTATTGTGGAATAGATTATATTGCAGTGTCCTCCTGGATAATGGATGTTCTTCCCATTCTCACGTAAGTGTACAGAAGGCCACTTAACCTCTGATTCTCTTATTAGATTTACAGTGGAAAAGTGAAAAGAGTTTCAGCTGTGGATGGGTTGTGAAATTTGTAAGCACAACTACTGAATGGGCTGATGAAAACCTGAGAAAATTACTGTGAAAACTTATTTTTTGCAGTGGAAAAAGAAGTAACTACCAAATTTCTTTGAAGAGATGATCCGAGGAAACTGGGCTACAGGACTTTGCCCAGTAGGGCCTTGCAGGAGATGAGGACAGACTTTCAAGTTATTTTAGAAGTCTATCATAGGGAGCTGGAGAGCTTATTTGCATTTGTTTGGGTTTTTAAAAAATTTAATCAGAGAATTGCAGAGACTAGAAAGTAATTTATGTATTTTTTTTTCCTAGAGGAAAAAATATATAATACATCCTAATATATTGTTCTCACTTTCCTGGGGTGCAGGGGACAATGTGATTGACCATTCTTGAACCCAAGTACTGTACAGTTTGCTCTACAACCATGAATGTCTATGAAAGCAGATTTCTCATTTTTGATATAGTGGCTGCATACAGTCTCTTTATATCAGAAAAGATGATACAGCACAATCAGCATGTATTTTTAACCTTGCAGAACACAGCTACTTAAGTGATTTCTAGATGGAAGATGCGCAGTATAATTGGACTGAGTTTTCACATAAATCACTTCCAGCAGGAAATGTAGCTCTCTTATTGATAATATACAGAAGACCTATTACTAACAATGTTGGTGAGAGAAATTAATTATTGCCAGGAATGTTTAAAGAGACATACCAATAGGCATATTTTAAGAAAATTTCTATTTGCCTTCAAAGTTACTTTTTCAGTGTTAGAAGGAAATTTTTGTGATCCTTCTTAAGTATTTTCATTATAATTATCATATTAAAAGGCATAATCCATCAAAACCATTATTTTGAATATATTTTTTATTTTCCAGGGTATGATGTAAAATTGTACGCACACACACGGATAAATGTATCTGTTTATGAAAATGCAAACATTGTTTAAAATGAATTATTTTAGTATTAAAGGAAGCACTTGGAAAAAAATGAATAGCAAATTATACCTTTATAAGAAGACAAGTGTAATCAATAAGGTAATACATATCTTGTTAAAATCATCTTCATGGGCAGTTGCTGGGCTTGCTCCATGATGTCAGTGCCTGCCTTATCCTGAGGAGCCAGCACAGGGAACAGATACTTAGAACAGAGAGGAAGGATGATCTCTCTCAACCTGCTAGAAATTCCTCTGCCTAGTGTGGCAGAGGGTACTGCTGCCTTCGCTGCTGCAAGGACACATCCCTGGCTCATGGTCAGCGTGGCATCCACCAGGTGCTTCCGTGCAAGGACACATCCCTGGCTCATGGTCAGCATGGCATCCACCAGGTGCTTCTGTGCAAGGACACATCCCTGGCTCATGGTCAGCATGGTACCCACCAGGTGCTTCTGTGCAAGGACACATCCCTGGCTCATGGTCAGCACAGTATCCACCAGGTGCTTCTGTGCAAGGACACAACCCTGGCTCATGGTCAGCGTGGTACCCACCAGGTGCTTCTGTGCAGAGCTGCTCTTCAGCCGAGCTCTAGTGGCACCTGGCTTTATTCCTTCCAGGGGTAGAACTTGGTTTGTGCCTTTGTTGAAGTTCTGGACTTCCCCTTTTTCCAGCCTGTCAAGGCTCCACTGAGTTGAAAGCCAACCATCTGGTGCACCAACTAAATCTAATTTTGTAACATCTGCAAACTTACTGAAATTTGTTCATCAAATTTTAAAGGTAGAAGCTACTAAACTTATGTTTTTATAATTTATCATACAAATCTTCATCTTTCATTCACTTTGAGTAGTATTATGTATTAAAAGACCTCCAATAAATTAGTTACATTACTTGGTGAATAAAAGAATTGGGCCTTATTCATTATGCAGAAAGGTTTCAGAACCTGCCTGTACATTATTCATTCTTGCAATACTTTCAGATACTGAATGTACAATTTGTTTCTACCTCTCCTAAATTGTCATTTATTTGACAAACAATAATATATTTTTTATTCTAAATTGAAATTGATATTACATTCTACAAGAAGTTAAATACTGTGTGAAGGTTATTCTTAGACAGAACTTCAAGGCAGTTTGGGTGGACACACCCTGTTTTGGAGAAGAATGAAGAGAATAGTATAAACATGACATTTCTTGACACTAAACAATGCCAAGGAACAGCCTTGGCCACATTTAGCTTTATACCATAAATGAAAAAGCCATGGACCAGGAATCCCAAAAGCATCAAAAGCTGGCACCAAAATTCCAGTGTCCTCATTGCCCAAATCAGAGCAGCTCTTACTGGATAACTGGACTGGATAACCCTGTTCGGATAACTTCAGGTTTAAACATTATATATAAAACCTGGAGACCTGTTTAAAGGGGCTTCAGGCCTCTAGAGATTTCAGAATGAGATATTATATTAAGGACTAATTAAGTAGTAATTAATTTGCAGCAATTAATACAATAAGACAAATAAATAAATAAATAATTTTATGCTCCTGTTGCCATGTGAACAGCATTTTTTACCATTGCTTTTTAGGATTTTTCTCCCTTTGCCTATACTTTGTTTTCCTGCCTTGTCTCCTTCAAAATGCCTTTACACTTAAAAAAAAATCCAAACCTAATAATAGAAATTATCTGGCAGGAATACAAATTCCAACTCAGGAACTCCTATTCCAGTTTTGAATTGTGGCAGAATTAAGAACTCCCCAGATCCTGCTTCTTGTAATTTTTCCATTTGTTTTTTTATCCCCAGAATTAAGCCCTGTGGATTTAGCCATGATTAAACAAGCTTAGATGTCTTTCTCACACATAAATTTTTATGTAAAATTTCTTTCATTTTTAGATGAGCACACAACACACACACTGCATTGCAGAAAGAAATTGGATATGTACGAGTTATTTTTCCATTAGAAAGCATTTCAGTCACTGTCCAAGAAAATAAAAAGTAAATTTGCATTCCATAAAACCTAGAAAAGACTGAACAGGTTATTGCTAAAGAAAACTTTATTGATTTCTGTGGACACTTTCAGGGAACAGTAATGATACAAATATGACACTAGGTGATACATTCGCTCATTCACTTCTTTGAGCACTAGGTGATACATTCACTGTGGAAGCATTTCTAAGATAAATATTAAAATTATTCATCCTTAATATATTCATCCTAAATATATCAATTCAATAGAATCCTCTTCCAGGACTCTGATTCACCTAGAGTTGTGAATCAAAACCTAATAGCTGAAGATGTTTTTGTTGTTACCTGTGAATGTTTCTGCACTGATGGCTGTTGCTTTTCAGAGTGACATCCCTATAGGGACAGGGGCTGATGTGGGTCCTGGACTGTGTGGTGAGTGGGACCAGCCTAGTTAGGACTTTCAGGACCCAAAATTTTGCTGTTTTTCAAGTGAGAGAAAGCTAAATGCACTTAATAATTTTGTGATTAGGGAATTTTGACTGCCATAATGATGTGCTCATGCTTTTTTTTTTTCCCCTTTGGAAGCAAATGGAAGTGAGCAAGGAAGGAGCTAGGTTAAGATGAATGCTTGTATTATCTCCCTTCTAATAACACTGAAAATGTTTTCATCTGAAATCTGTCACGTTGAATTTGGGTGACCAAAGATTTAAAATTAGTGTTCCCCTTTTCTAGGTGAGCATTCTCAAATCCTTTTTCTGCACACCTTTTCAAAAGAAAGAAAGAAAGAACAGAGAATTCATACTTTTGTTTTCACACACAGAGGCTCATGACAGTTCAATTGTTTCAGTCCAAGAGGAAAGATAGAAAAGGAAATGAGGAAAGCTCTGGTGGAAAGCTGTAAAATGGATGTCTTATGGTTTGTATATCAATAATTAGAAACTAAGCAGAGCAGATGACAGTGGTCATTTTTCAAATGTCAGAGGAGACTGTTTCTTCTGTACATGCAAATAAAGGTACCTTTATTCTGCTACAGAAAAAGAAAAAGAAGAAAATTAACTACTGTATGAATAAGTTGTTAGCTGAGGAGGGGATTTGAGGATGCAAATTATGACAGACAGCAGAGGGCTAGAATATTCACAGTTTGAGGCTTCTTAAATTTGCCTAAGCAGCAGAGCTTCAGCTGAAAACGTCATTTTCACAGTATGCCTGAGGTTATACTGAAAGAGCAGAAAACCTGCACAAAATGCATGAAACAGGAAAGCCCAAGGATGCCAGGAGAAACCAGTATTCAGAAAAATGCCTGGTTTATGAGAAGACCTTACCCCGTATTGTTGCACCTGGTTCTAAACCTTCATTAGAGCACAGAAGAAAAGGTAATGGAAGAAATAAATATGGCAAGGAACCCCTCTTTTCAACTTTGTTCACAACTACTCCATTTAAATTGTAAAATGATGTAATGAGCAAATCAGAAATTATGATTTTCCCAATATTTCTTTAAAAAAAATAAAGATGGTAAAAACCAATATATTGGGGAAAGATAAAAGAACAGAAAGGAAAGTTACTAAATGCAAGATCTGATAAAGGGAATAGCAGTAAGGGGGAAAGGCAAGAGAGAATTTAGGGACGGAAGCTGATTATTCTAATTTTTATTAGTTCATGTTTGGCCACTGATACTTAGTGGAAAAAAAAGAGGCAAAATTCTACAACAGCAGTTTCCTCCATACTATTGAAGAAACATCTGAAGAGGCAGCTCAAACCATCTACAAGATAGAAGCCGAATGTTGTCTAAAAATTAGTTACAAGTAGAATCCAGCAAAGAATGGTTGATGAAATATGTACATGTTTTAGAAAAAAAAATCTTATTTTTCTCTGATCTAAACTTTTATTTTGAATGTTTTGAGTTCAGCTATATTTTCCATTGCTGTAGCAATTTGTTTCAATAACACTTATTTTTTTTTCTGGGTTTAGAGCTAATATCTGAACATAAAGTTGTAATTATTCCATATTAACAGATATAATTTAGATTATTTTTAGTAGCTTCTATAGAAGAATTTGTGAGAAATAGTAATATTCTGATTTATGGTGCAAACTGGATCAAAAGTATATTTTGGAATGTAAATTTTTATTCTAGAAAAAAAAAATCAAGGCCAAAATATTTTCTATGCTATCCTGAATTTTTTAGGGTGCTTATGGAAATTCAAAGTATGTGGATAGGGTTAGGAATAATGTATATTAGTGTAGAAAATTACCAATAGAAAATAATAACTATTTTGCCTTCTTTTAGACAAAATTAATTAAAATATTTTCAGATATCCAACGAAAAAGAGTTCATATTAGTGGTAAATAGTTGCATGAAGCCTAAATCAGTCATCATATATATATACATGAGTGCAGACATGAATTTTGAGCACAAGATTTGTGAACATTCTTTTGGAAGACAAAGTATCAGTGCTAGTGAGAAAAAGGATGATGATGTATAAGAAAATTCCAATAAATTCAAGAAAGCATATGTTTAACTTTTATGTGTGCAAAATTTAAAAAATATGGAGTTAGTATTTCTAAACAAGCAGAAAGTGTATTTATGCATACATTTATAATTATTTTCTTTAATATAGTTTGAATATAGTTTGAATCATTTGGACTTCTGTGTACTTTAGCAGCAGTAACTTAAATAAATTCAGTTACAACTCTTTCAGACAATGGAAAAAAATAATTCCTGTCTTTCCTGTGGGTTTAATTAACTCAGCTGATCTGTCCAAAACACTTGTAAATGCATTGTCAAAAATGGGTTTCGAAATTTGTAAATTATAGTTCTCAGGTTTTTTTCTTTATTGAAGAAAATCTTCTTAATTCTTTGGAATTTTTCTATATTTAAGAGTTTTCATTTAGAATTCTAGCTTTTCTAGCCACTGAAGAAGAGTATTCTGACTACTAATTTTAAAAGTAGCTTGTACGATTTCTTGAAGTCTTGAAGGGTTCCTTGCTGAAGGCAAGTTCAATCACTCAGGTAAATGAGCACTGAATAATAATTGCAGTTGGTGAAAGCATACTGGGAAAAATGGATGTAAGCTAATTTGAGCTCTATAGCTCCTCTCTGAATTCCATTTTGGACCTTAACATCAAGCAAAGTTAATGAAAATGCTGAATAATCCAGCTTTAGTTTAGAGTCACCGTTATTCCCATTTCATGTACTACTTTTTCACAGAAGCTTAATTGTTCATAAATGTAAGTCTATGATGTTTTTTATTCCATACATAGTGCAACTACACTGTTCTTAAGTAATTAATATTCATTTTTACTGAAGTATTTGTCCTTCATCAAAAAGGACAATTATTTATTTATTGAATATCCATTAGATTGACTGATATATAAATCTCTTTATTTATCTGCATATTTGTGAGGAATTATTATTTTCCCTTGGTAGGTTAATTGCCATTGTGACAATATTTCCCGTATATTTCCTATCCAAAATTACATTTTTCTTTTCTTTTAAGTGTATATCACAATTCCATTATAAGACTGGAGAACTAGTTAATCAAGGGTTTAAGAATTATAAAGAGTAAATAACTTTGAATGCTTGGTAGGTTTAAGTCTTTCAGCTTAAAAGTTTAATTAAGTTGAAATTAATCATAAGCAATTAGTTTATTTTTTTATTATGCAGTGAATGACTATGTATGAGTAACCATGACTATCTAAAGATGTTGATGAGTTCTTTCCATAATATTATGAGTTTATCAAGGCAAATATTCTGGAATAAGTTTAGGATGAGAAGGGCTGACACTTTCATGTCACTTTCAGTGACAGCATTGCAATCAAGCAGGTGCTGCCTGTTCCAACCCTGCTTCAGAGAGAGAAATCAGCTGACTCAGGTCTGTCACGTTTTAACTGTCCTTGGAAAATTTGGAGCAAGTACATTCAACTTCCTCCTGGTGGAAGGTCAGGATGACATGACATCCTTTCTGTACGATGCTGCATTCACTGGGGACTTTCAACTACTTTCAAGATGGAAAAGATAATTAAAAAAGATAATAATCTCCAGCAGTTCTGGTCTATGAACCCTTCTAGAAGTGCTAATAGAGTATTTGGGTAATTGGGTAATCCTCTTGCCAAATATGGATTATTCTGCTTTAATCAATGAATTACAGCCTTATTTTAAGCAAAATAAAACCTAAATTATTTTTAACTCTTTTGCATGCTTTACCATCTTGTAATAATGGGTAATCTCAGGAGCCAGCTTATTT
The DNA here is from genome assembly GCA_003676055.1 of Chloebia gouldiae. Lineage (NCBI taxonomy): Eukaryota > Metazoa > Chordata > Aves > Passeriformes > Passeridae > Chloebia > Chloebia gouldiae. Next base: position 9,635,897 of record QUSF01000007.1, read on the forward strand.
AAGGAAGTCACTTAAATTTTGATTCAGTTTACACTTGAGAATAATTTTTTAAATTGCAAAATTATAATCTATATATAATAGTCTATATATATTTATATAATAACATTCTATATATATAATTTGTATATGTGAAATGGATATTATATAATATTTGTAATGGATGTTATCTAAAAATTATATTTTATAATGTAAAGTACCTTGGTTATATACATTATGTATGTTTTGTATTTCAGACACCAATATGAGTTTATGTGTATTTGTTCCTGTATGCGCAGTATCTCCTGTAAGAAAGCTGCACTGAACAATAAATTGAAACTATTCATTTCTTTAAGTAGAGGTCTTATTCCAAAGGAGAATATTAGATAGTGAATCACTGGCTCTACTGCTCATGGCAGTGTTATATTCTTAATTTTTCTCCTGATACATGCCATAATTTTAGGCTCAAAGTAAAATACATTGTTTATCTTTGTGTTTAAGGAAATGAGCTGCTGATTTCTGCAAATACATTTTGCCTCAGAAGACACAAGCAAAAAGCTCATTAACATCTTTTCTTCTGCTACCTCTTAGAAAAGAAGTATTCATTAGAAAGAAAATGGAAATACAGTGTGGTAAGGCTTGTAGCAACTCTTACAGATGCATAAAATAAACCAATGAAGAAAGAAAGTAGAGCTCTTCATGTCATATTAAGGTCAACATCTGTCATATATTCAGCTATGCAAGAAAGTTACATAACAGAACTTGGGGGCAACAAGCCTGTTAGACTTTAGAATCATTTTAAGACAAAAAAAAATTAAGGGCTCTCAAAAAACCATAAGAATACATTTAGAAAGATGCACTTTTATTTGATATAATATTACTATAATTACTAATAATATTATTAACAATAGTTTTCTAAGTATATACTGATTTAATGAAGATTTTACAGAGTGAAATTGTAATAGAAGTCACACTCATTCTGGAAAGGGGGTAGAAAGAATCAACTTAGAAAAACTGTTCTAAATATATTTTATACTGCATTAATAACTTTAAACATCTGTTTTGTCTTGCTGAAAAATTCATTTAAGAATTAATATAATTTTAGAGCATGTTTTATTACATCCAAATAACAAATTATTTTCTGTAATTAGGACTGTAAATGGTGATTGAATTAGATCTGGATTTATAGTAATTCTGGGAAGAGAGGTCATTTGATTTTGAATATCTTGCTCACTAAAATAAAACAACGGCCATTTCTAAAAAAAAATACTGTTATGTGAGCAGCTGGTGAAGAGTTTAACAACTTCAATTGCTTATCTTAGAGTCAAATTGCTAAAAATAAAGAATGAACTCAAGAAATGTGTGTTCTGATTCAATTCTGAGGTGAAAAATTTCAACAGTATTATTCAAAATTACACTGCATAATAATGAAAAATAGAACCTCCACCACTTCGTAGCTTCAAAATTGTGGGAGAATGGATTGTAAGAGAACAGAGGCAGTGCTGCAGGCAACCTCACCCCTGATAAGCTGCAGCTGTGTAAGACAGGTGAGCAGCGCTGAAGGAGAAGCACCGAACGCTGATGTGCATTGACCAGTCACAAAAGAGTAAAAGGGCACACGGGTGTTATGCATGTGAGACACGGGGTATAAAGGGTTGTACTGGGGAGTAATAAAGTGCTGATGCTCATCACCATCTTTGGTGTCAGAGGTGTGGCCTCCATCACAAATATGTGTCTTCGTTCTGTATTTAAAAAGCAGTTAACCCCCATTTTCTTTCTTTTATTTTCCTATTAAAATATCCATGTTTTTCTTGCATTCAGGTGTTTCCTTACAGGCAAAGTCCTGGTTCTAAGTGACAAGGATATCAATTCTCATATCATCCCCATTTAACTTCTGTTGGAAATGATTATTTCCTTTAAAACTTATCTGCTGAAATATAAAGGTATTTTTCCTTATTAAATACTTGGGAATGTAATGAATTTACTCTATAAATTTATTAGAAGCTAGTGAATTAAATATTTAATGAAAATATAGTTACCAGCATGTTCTCAGATTTATTAACCTTCTAGTGGCAGAGAGTTGTCAGATAACAAGGAATACCAGGAAGAGAAAACTAACTTCTGCAGTTTCTGAAAATGTCCAATGCATTACTTAAAAAAAATTTCTCTTACAAAATTATAAATAATTTATTATTAGAGAGAAAATATTGATAATTATCAATATTTTAAACTCTAACACAGGTGTATCCTTCATTTCAGATTTGCTAATACTCTTTCCTGTTAGCAAAGCTGCTAATTAAAAGGCTGCATCACTTCATGGTCTTTCACTAAACCATTAAAACTTTTAGTCACCTCACACAGATGTGCCCATATCAATTCCCCTGGGAGTATGTCTGTTCCATTCCAGTGTTTGGTATTCTATACAGAAGCTCAGAAACTTCCTTATGTGCTGGTTTTGGCTGAGTCATTTGCCATGCACCAGACCATGTGGTGCCACATTTTGGGTTTGTTTTAGATATTGGGCGATGTTTTAGGTATTGCTGAGCAGGGCTTGCGCAGTGTCCCGGCCTCTTCTGTCCTCACAGCATCACCACAAGGAGTGAGGAGGGAGCACAGCTGAGCCCAGCTGAGCACAGGGATATATTCTGTGCTGTCTGGGGTCATGCCCAGCACATAAACAGAGGGAAGAGCACAGAAGCAAGGGACATTCAGAGCGACGATGTTTGGCTGCCCGCTCCCCAAGTCACCGTTAATTGTGGCCAAGCCCTGCTTTCCTGGAGATGACTGAACACCTGCCTGCCCTTGGGAAGTGGTGAATTAATCCCTTCTTTTGCTTTCATAGAGCATGAAGCTTTTGCTTTGCCTGTTAAACTGTCTTTGTCTCAATACACAAGACTTTTACCCTTCTAGTTGTCTCCCCACTTCACTGTAGTGAAGTGAGGAAGAGCCTTCACGGGTCAGAGCTGCCCACTGGCCTTAAACCACAACAACTCAGAACTAATTGCAACAGGGTTTCTTGAGAATGGAAAAGGAATTAAACTAATTGTTTAAGCAGCTAAGACTAGACATAAAATCAAAATACAGTGAGAATATGTTTAAAAATATTGGCTCCAATTTTAGAATTGTCGCTCTACTTTTAGAGCTAGCCTGTGTTCTATGGTAACTCATTTTATTAAAAAAGTAGAGAAGTAAACAATTTTATTTAAGAAAATTATTTATCTAGAAAGAGAATGAAATTGTGTGGATTGATCTTTCCTTCCATGGGAGTTAGGTTGATTTATACTAGTAAAGATTATCAAAGTATTGGTCATGGAAATTTATCTAAGCTACCTTCAAGTTTTTTAGCTCCATGACTGTAAGATACAATACAAAGCTCAGTCACAATTAATGAAAAATTTTAGACCCCTAGCATGAGGTTTATTCTTAGTGAAGAAAGAATTTTTTGTAGAATCAAAATTAGTTATAAATACTTCAAATAATCCATTATTTAATTCCAGATATCCTGGGAAATGTTGGAAGCAGAAAGTCTTCAAATTCTTGAAAATAATCAAAAATATATCTTTTATTACTATATCTTCAGGTACTAAGCTACCTAGGAATAATGCACCTCATTTGTCATCCTTGTAATTCCACAGGCTTATTTTCCAGTATTCATGAAGTTGCTAGTTAACTTAATTTCCATTCTTTGCAAGCCACCTTTTGCATATACCTTATGAAATTATTTTCAGTGTTCTGAAGATTGCATGTATTTGTATTTCTCACTTTTTATATGGTGGGAAGTGTAAGTTTACACTAATTAAAGGCAATTAATTCTCCTGATCTATCCACACTGACAGTCTTCTCATTGACATTGGTTTAGATTCATGATTATTACTTCTCTGCAGAGGAACCATATTTTTTTATTTTTAATTGTTAACCTAATAAAGTATTCACTATATTGTGTGCAGCTTTATCTCACATGTATATTTATGTAATCTCAGCAAGCAGCTAGATTAACCTGGAATTTGAACAATGAGTATTAATCGTTCTCTGTCAGCTCTCTCTCTATTTTTTTCTCCTAATTTCCTCTTCTTAAAATCTGAGTAACTTAAAGTGGGATAGTTAGAGTTTGATAAGTCAATGCCTGATGAAATGCTTTATTTCAATGTAATGATGCTTTAAAATTTGCCAAGTACTCTTGTTTTTCAAAGTTTCTGAGTAAAAGTTTGTTGTGCAACCTCCTGAAAACATTGACACGTGCTCAGCCTAAGGGTATAAATAACATAAACCCCTTTAAAGGAGCTCATTAAATCAGTCCTGACCTTCACATTTTCTATCTTTTACTTAAAAAAAAAAAAAAGCTAAGAAAGTGTTAAAGTGTTATCTTACCGTTCATAAAATCTGCTAATATTGCATCCAGTAGTATAGGAGGACTCATCTTGCAGCATTATGTTATCAAAACAGGAATAAGCATTTACCTGTTTGGGTTGAGTTGGAAGGTGTCAAATAGAATTATTTAATATGGATGAAGATAATTTTTATTTATTTAAAAAATAAACAAAAAAACCTCTTCAAACACTTGGTAGATTAATCTCATAAGGCTTCTACTTCATTTGGAATTCTTGCATAATTTCTGACACATTTCTACTGTTGTTATGCTGTGAATATTTTTGTTAATAACCTGCATTTTGCAAAGTAGCGTGGTTGAGAACAGAATTGCCCAAATGCCAAAAGGAAGCCTTTCATTCAATGTCAATATTTTGGACAAGCTACTTCATTATTTAATTTTGTATTTCAAAAGAATGTGTTTGCAGTTGGGCTTATTCTGCAGCACACATGGAAGTGCACTGCATTCTAATTGTTTACCAGTTGTACTCCATGCATTCTCAAGGTTATTTTTAATTTTCAGGAAATTTGCTCTTTTCCATGTTCAGCCACCCTTGAATATTCTGACTGCTTTCTAACAGGACTCCTGTACTGAGGATACCATTTATACCCAAATTTGTCCTCCAGAAAATTTTAAACCAGCTGCATTGTCATTAAATTCAAATGAAAAGATAAACAATATGGGTTTTAATTGTCTTTGCCCCAGAACATTTTTTTTACTGTGAATATAAATTTTCACACTCTTAAAATTAATTTGTGTTTCTCCTTACTGCTCTACATTTTCTGTTACAGCACTAAGAATCCTGTGACACTTCTAGCTGTTTTGTGGTTACAAAATTCTCTTTGAAAGAGTTAGAAAGGGAAGTTGGGGGTCAAATTAACATTGTAAGTTCAGAAAAGATAAAATACTGTTGGTTTTGCAAAGGATGCTATTTGGCAAACAACATGCCCTTGAAAGTCTCTTTTATATACTCTATAATATCTATGCTGAGATCTATGAAGAATGGTCTCTAATTTTTTTTTTTCCCTATGCAGAAAAAATGAGAAGGAAAAGAAGCAGAGGAAAAACCTTGACATCTTTCACTTCTGCAATTAAAAGTGTGGCAAGGGAGGCATCATTTGGTTAAATCAGCAGATTTTTAAATTACCTGTTATTTTTTATTCATTGTGTATCCATTTAAACATATTTTAAAAAAAAGTGTACTTTTTGTGGTAGCATCTGCAATAAGTCCTTTTTATAATTAACCCTTCAGGGGAATTAGTACAAGCAAGTGTAGCAACAGTGGAAGGGTATCTGTCCATCTGGCAGGAATATCACCATCAACTGGCATCATATGGTAGCTATTACATAATCCATAGAAGAGGATGAAATAAACCATATTTTGGGCTATAACTAATTCCACTACTATAATTTGATTAGAAGATACAGGCACCTAAATGTAGGCAAAAAACACCTAGATTACCACACCTCCAGAATCCCCTTAAGTATGGAAACACCTACATTAGTGAACTCAGCTTTTTGTTTTGGGGGGTTTTGGTTGCTTTGGTTTTTGTTGGGTTTTATTTGTTTAAATTTATTTTATTTTACTTTGTTTTAATTTACATGTACAATATGTAACAATAGCATCTACTGAATGTCAGGGATGTGTACTGGTATGTACCATATACAACCAAGTCCACAAAGGATTACTAGTGATAAGATACTTAATTTTAAGATTTAAATTAGACAGATTTTAGTTCATGCTGTTCTTTTCATGAGAAGTATGCCTTGCCTGACTCCAATTGTTAACATTCTTAATACTTCAATTTCCTCTGTTTTTCATCCTTTGATTTAATTATAATAATTTAAGCACTGATGTGTCTTGTCATACCCCTTTGTTTGAGATTAACAATGGGCTTTCCAAAACAACTAGTAATTATAAAAGAGTCTATAAAGTAGATGCAGATGTTAAAAATATCTTTAATAAATGAACAACTTTTTAGGGCAACAGGATAGTTTTGGTCTGCTCTTTCCCATATTCTTGAAGACAAATGGAGAAACATCACAACATTGTTAAAGAGCTTCTTTCTGCTTACACAGACTTGTAATCAAATGACACTTTAGATGCCCTCTGATCCATTTTTCTCCTCTTTTAAATGTCATTTTGAGAATGACATTTAGGTAAAGATTATAATTGTGACATGAGTAAAAAATAGACTTATTGCCTCATAATATAAATTAATACTAAAGTCTCTGAAATGTATGCGATACAAACACAGAATAGCTTGTAATGTTTAGCAATTGTGAGACAGGTTTTGAAATTCATTTTGAAAAATTTCAAAGGTATCTGACATTGACTATACCTAAAAATGTGACACGTGAATATTTCTAGTGCTGTTTGATTACCTAAAACTAAGCAGACATGTTTATTATTTGAGAATGTTAATATAACATTCGTAGAAGTTTACAGTTACCAAGAAACACTTTGATTTCACAGGCATGATACAGAAGTCAAAGGTAAATACACCTTTTGTTTTATTCTGAAAAAAAAATGTTTTCCTATGCCAAGTATGTTGAAATTACAAGAAACCTCTTTTAAAGTTACACTGAAAAGCTGTAAGTCTATTTGATACATTCTTATTTAGCTGAGGTCTTGATTTTTCCTGTAGAAGTGTTAGTTTTATTGCACATGTTGTTCTCACCCAGAATCTTCAAGACATAAAAGCAACCGTGCAGAAGAATACACTGAGGTACAGCTCTGTCTTGGATTATTAATATTTGTTTCACTGAAAGTTAATCCTTAGTGCACCCAACTGCAGGGCTTTACAGATACAAACAGGAATTGCACAATCCAGAATTTATATTATTTTGGAAAATACTGATATTTAAAGGTTGTTGTAAATCTCTGCTTGCAATTTAGTATGGGATCACCCCCCCCACACACACACACACACAGCATTTTGCAGATTGCAATAATGGATATAGAAGTGATTCTGATGGCACCTTCTGAAACTTGCACCCTTCTAAAGGGTTCTGAAATTCTGTAGAGGGTTCAGAGAACTACAATAGTGACTCAAGTAGAATAGTTTTAATAGTTAAAGGGGGATTTGATTACAATTGTAGGCATATCTAGGGAGACAGAACATCTAACTATAGACAAGACTAATTGAGCAAAGGAATACATAAGTTTTGTTTAGTGAAATTTCAACTAAGAAAAGAATAAGTTGGAAGACAGATCAACATTTGATTTCAACCGTGTTTATTAACAGAAAATCAATAAACAAAGACCTGTGAAAGTCACTCATAATTCTAAGTATTGAAATCATAAATAGGGTTTTTTTTGAAATGAGATGTTTTAGCTCCAGCAAAAACTTTTGGTCATACAAGTATAAAAAAGGACAGTGACACCTTCCATGGTGAAAAGCTACTAGATGACATACTAAAATTATGCAGTATGTTGGCTAAATCATAAAAATATTTATTTTAGGAACACTGATGTATTTAAATATTTCAACTTTTTTATAATCTGTGAATATTGAAAATTTAATTAGAAAAGATAATAAACCAAAAAGAAGAAGTACTGAAGGATGGTTTACTACCACTAAACTGCTTGAAAATACACCCAGTGCTGTTGTATCATAAGAACTCAGCTGTGGTAATCAGCTATAAGTAATAAAGAGGCAGAAAAATAAATTTCAAAATATTTTAATTTCATTCATATATCTATTGAAAGGGATGTGCTAAATGTTTTAATTATTTTTGCCATTTATGGTCACCTTCAAACTATTTTCTTTGTTTAAATTATTAATAATACTTTAAAACATTCTACTTCAGTTTTGTTCAAGACCTTTTGCTTGAAAAATAGCTGCTCATGGTTTATATCAGAGTACAGAACAGACTTTCTAATCTGCCTCGATACATTCAAATTGTTTTTCACCTGCAGGTCAAGTTATATAACTTTGCCTAGTTGCAACAATTGAATTTCTCCCTCTGCAGCTCATAACTTGGTATTTGAATTCATCATTAGAGAGCTTTAAACAGCCATCTTCATTGACTGAGGATATTACTTGTTTATCTGTTAGATAATAGACATGTGGTGAAAATATCCAAGAGACTGAACATTCAGCAGTGCCTTGGATTAAGTTATTATGCATTGAAGTCATTATACAGTGACATTTCCTACTTTATCAGTGAAGTTTCAAAACGTATTAACATGCACATTTATTTTTATGAAGTTTCTATTTTCTGTGCATTTATGTTAGTAAGAGAGAATGCTAGGTATTTTAACATGAATTATGACACTGTCTTGGTGCAGGTGTAGATATTGTGTTATCTTTCAAGTGGAAGAAGTATACTTAATGTTTTATATCTGATTCCACAGGAAACTGTTACGACAGGCTGGGCAAGGTACATCAGAAAACATCATCAGCAACGCATGATCCCCAAGACAACTCTTGGTTATATTTTCTATTAGGATACAGCTGTTCCCAGACTGGGATTCAGCTGTTCCCAAGATTGTGCTTGATGTTCCAAAGACAAAGGACGTAGCCAACCATCTCCTAGAGCCTTGGGCCGTGTCTCTATGCCATGTCCACAGGATGGGGCTGCCTTGCAAAGGGCACAGGAAGGAAGCCAAGGGGGCACTGGGCTCCAAGGGGGCTCAGGGACAAGGCTCACATCCCGTGAGTGCCGCGGCCATGACCAGACTGTGAACCACGAGCACGGCCAAGGTGCTTCTGAAGGACTCCACCACACTCTGAGGCACTGGCCACTCCTCCCAGCTTGTCATCAGCAAACTTGCTAAGGGGAATTTGACATGGGAATTGGTGGTTTTCATTTAGTATATATTAAAATAGAAAATAAATAGAAGATATTAATTTTATTAATCCAGATGCAATGAATACCAGGTAAAAAGTGAATTTTTTGGTTTTAGGTGAGGGAGATTAATATATTTTTAATTTTAATTATTTTATATATTAAAAAAAATAGAAGATATAAATTTTATTAATCCAGATGCAATGAATGAGGTAAAAAGTGAATTTTATTTTTCTAAGTGAGGGAGAGGTTGGAGAATGGTATATTCAGAGTAAGATGAGGAAGTGATACACAAGCAAAATATATACAAAGATTCCCAGGGAGAATCTGGCAAACAGTTTCTTTACTGCATTCACTAACAGAAAGCAGTGAGCAATTCAATAGATTTAACCTTCCCTAACAGAAATGGTAGAGCCATACATGCTCAGCCTTGGCAACAGACAATTGTTTTTGTTTCTCAGCCAAGAGTTCAGAACTTTCATCTGACTGCTGTTACACTCTTTGCAGTATTTCCAATATAATCCAAAATACATTCCAAGAATGCAAAGTACATTGCAAAGTACAATGTACAAAATACAAATTATTTTGCAAAACTTGAGCGCAGCAAATGTCCATGTATAAAGGCTGCTAGCCATTAACTGTTTTAAAAGACTCAAAATCATGCACCAAAATCTATCCATGTAGGGAAGAGCTAAGTCTCTACATGAAACAAAAGCTACACAAGAAACATCTGGTATTACTTTAAACTTGTCTAATGGGAACTTTTTACATTGTTTGGTAATACTTCAGTTTTCTAATTGATATCTCAGATTTAAGATATTGCACCCAACTGAAAAGAACTTGAGACAAATCTATGACTCTTCTGTGAGATTAAAATATTTTTGATATCACCATTTTTACAGAAGGTATAAATATGTTGATACAGATAGAGTTCTTACTGTTAAATTTAAAAATCACAAAGACAACACTGTGCCTACCATATTTTCTTTTAAATAAACTATTAATTTAGGTGTCACTCAGAAATCTTTAATTTAGGTCTAGAGCAGCATAGCCACTTTACCTTTCTAAGCAGAGCCTAACTGGTTTTGCACACTAAGCCAAGTCAGCAGCTGGTCTTGTTTATTTCCCAGATAAGACCTCAGACACCTGTAAGAGGGATTTCAGTTAAAATACACCATGAGTGCCTTTTTCCTGTGGATTTTTTTTGCTAGAGGTCTAACAGGGATTCTGCATCACCCTAGGGAACTGGGGAGGAACTGGTTACTTCATCAGAGCTGGAAACAAGTGATAGAATAGAAATTATTTGTGCTCACTCTTCTATAGGGATCTTAGAAAGTAATTCAACAGTGCTCTTATTAATAGATTTGGACCAATGCATACCCTGTAACAGTATAATATTCCTTATGATAATTACTGGGATTTAAGCAGAAGAGAGAGGTGTAAAGATTCATCTATTTGATTCATATTAAGTGAACATATGATGGCCAAATCATAACAAATTTTGGTGCCAGCAATGCCTTTTATACATAAATATACTTACTTGTATACTGCACAGAAGTACACAAGTAATGATTTTTTCTAATGGCATGAAAACTTTCCAATTACTATAATAAGCATCTATTATGTGACTATCAAAAGCTGGACATAGACATAAAAACTGAATCAGATTCTATGAGTACTATTCAGACCAATAAATAAATTAAATAAAATAAATTCAGACCAATAAATAAAACCATTAAATAAATGGAATACGTTTAATACAAAGTATTTGTGATTTTGCAGGTTGTCATCTTGAATAACATATTATTCAAATTAAACAAATAGAGAAAATTTACAACTCATTTTTTAAGTAATTGAAATGTTTTATTCATAAATAGAGTCCTACGTACTTTCAGATATAAAAGGAGCTTCTATACAAAATTGACACAACATGGGAATTTTTAATGTATTGCCTCCAAAATTCTCTGATGGATTAGATAAGGAATTCTGTCAAACACATGAATTTATAAAAAGTTCAATTTATATTTTATTGTTAGGGAGCAAGATTATTTTCACATAAAGTATTCTGGATTTCTGCTTCAATGACTTCAACCACAAAAATCACTATATTGTTAAAATCAGTGAAACTCCTTGTCTCTTTTACATATACCGAATCAAACCTCTAGGACTAGATTCAGTGGTGCAAGAAACCAAAGTAGTTTTAGTTTATACTCTTTCAGATTACTATTTGAGAGCCATTTGAAGTAATTCTAGATGCAGTCATTTTGCCAATAGTACCACAGCATTTCTTGCCAAGAGAAGAACCTGCAATGTTGAAACCTTTTCTTTATTGCTCTAAGCTTCCAGTATCTCCTGAATCAACAGTAGTGTCCGTGTGAGCTCAATAGTCTGAGTCACATTTGACTGGATCCTATTTGAACTTGTTGACCTGTATTTCCCTAGAAGTCTAATAAACCTTAGCAAACACTGCTTAATTCTCACCACACTTGAGTGGAGCCCACATAGAAACAAATCTCTCTTTTGGAAAACAAAAGATAATATTAAATGGTAATTAAGGTCCCTTTGATAAGCTTCCTAGTAGGAAAACCTGAAACTCAGTATATATGTTTCCTTTATGGGATATATTAAAGACAATAAAAGTTATAGACCCTAACAACAGGATATCAATGCTTGTGACATGAACATTTCTCTTGGTGACCCTTTGAGACCTACATCTGAGTGCTGCTGTAGCTTCTGATATACCTGATCTGATATTGGTGAGAAATTCTTCCAGACAAATGAAGGATGAAATGTCTATTTTTACTATATTTGAACCTATGATTTTGAAGATTAAAAGAGAATGGAAGTACTTTGTTTGTAGGGATGCCTAATACTAGAGAATTTGGGAGGGGCTGGGAGGGACAAAGAGAAAAGTCCTGCAATTCTAAGTCAAAATAGGATGAGAGAATACTGGGACACTTACAAATTGAAGGTGTGGATTAGGGAGGTGAATGAGGATTTCAGCCTCATCTGGAACATGTATACAAACTCGGGCACCCCAAATCACCAAGTTATATGCTGCCACTTTAAAGTTACCATACATGCAGAAGTTGTGGTAATTTTTTACTCTTCATACCCCTTCAACAGTGAGCATGTTTGTTTTCAGGGTTTTTTTTCTCTAATCCATTTTTCAGCTTTAGCAGCAAAAAATGCCCAAACACATCCATTCTTCCTATTTTGGTGAGGCTATCACCATTCATTTGGCTATGTTTGTCTGCTTAGTAATCAAAAATTCCTTGATTATCTCCCATTATATATTGGTCATACCCGCAGCTTCCTATATCCATGTGATCAGTTGGATATGACACAGTTTGGCAGTGTAGAAAGCAGGTCTTCCAATGCTGAAGTAATTGAAACAGGGATTATGTCTTTGGTAAGGAAGAGGGGTGGTGCCTGGAGCAGTAATCTTGGCAATGACAGCAGCGAACTTCAGTGAGAATAAAGGTACATGTTTATCTTCATGACACACAATATGGGCTACTGACTCATGAAGCTGTTTCTCATTTGTCTAGTTAGATTCTCATGGTTTCATTTTTATGCTCCTTGCAATGAAACACTATGTTCTTATCAGATTAACAAATTTTTTTTAAGGGAAAAAAGCCTACCCAAACTCCCACATGCCTCTCAGATGAGGGAAAAACACACCTATTCAGTCATTGACTGGTACTGGGGTGCATGTTTCAAAATGCTAGTCTTTACTATCTTCCAAATTTCTATTTATATGCATGCAGTCTGTTGTAAACCAAAAAATTATTCCAATATGTTGTTGGAGGGGTGTGTGTGTATTTATTCTTTTATTTATCATTTGAAAGCAAAGTTTGCCTATTTATAAAGTATGAGCCATGCCAATTGAAAATACCTCGCAGAAAATCCTCACCTTGAGGACAGCCAACTAGTACTTCAGTGAAATTAAATGCTGTGACTACTGCCAGCAATTGTTCTCCTTTATTAATAGCTATAAAGGGCCTATTTGTTTCCATGTGGGTGCTTACCAAATTGATCTGTTTTAGTGAGTGCTGAAGTGCAGATTTATTAGTATTTCTCTCAGTTTGGAGCAGGAGAGCAGCAGACACAGATCTGCTCAGATAAAAGTTAAATGGTGTTTTTTTGTAAGTACAAATTTATGACACAGAACTGACAACCAAGAGAGGCTGCAATGAGGATTACTGAGAGCCTGGTCACTGCATTAACAGGATCAGAGTACAACATCATTTCTACAAGACCATCCTCTCAATGCCTGATTTGGCTGAAACTACTTGAAGATTAAATCTAAGGACCACACATGAAATCTCACAATGTAGATATTTAATGTTTTATGGAGGGAGAGTAATATTTTATAAGTTGAAAAAAGCTGTGTAAAAGAGAGAGACAAACAGTGACACTGTATTTACAACCATGTTTTTTATTTAATTCTAATTAAATAAAACAACACTAGGCAATAAAAGGAAAATTCTAACTTTCATTTAAAATTCAAGTTTCAGCAGAGACATTAGGAAGGTACTGTACTAACACCAAATTAATGAAGAAGATGTTAGTACATTCTCTTTTTATTTTTTTTGGCTTGTGCTAAAGCTGAGTACTATTCCAGTCACCTTTTACTTTCAGAAGATTTAATTACCATAACTAGCTCTAATTTTGCATTGATTAAAATGCCTCAAAGGAATTCTGTTAAGGTAGCATGCTTAAGGTTCATACTTTATATGCAAATAAAAGAGATATAGTTAAAAACCTTGTGATTTGTACTCCTTATTGTAATAGAATGTAGTCTTGGAAGGCAAATCTATCTAATCACATATTTCAATCTGACCTGACAGAAAACTTACAAATATTCCTGGAGTAATTTTTCATTTTAAAAGAAAGTAATGCATTTAGCTAAAAGTATGAATTGCAGCAAAGTCTATGCTTCAGACATCTAAGTATATTTTCACCATGCTTATTTTGTAATGAATATTCATCTGATTTTGTATTACAGAGCTGCTTACATGCCTAACTGCAAACACTCTATTTGCATACTATTGCATGAGATACAGCCCTGGCCATGACAAAAGCACATTAAAAGTACAGAAAATGCCAAATTATGTTCATTACACAAAGGTGCAAAGATTACTCTCGGGTTTTATGGGGGAACTCAGAAAAATTCTAGTCAACTCCATGACTGTGGAGTTCTGTACAGTCAACCTTGAACTCATATTCGTGGTTGCTGTCCAATATACTCATGCTCGTCAAACATAGATCTATTTTGGGTATTCACAGTGTGTGATGTACATTTCACTACTTTCTGCCACAGGTTTGTGTATTCTTTTGGAAAGTAGAGCTGGGGACTGGTGCAACTTGAAGCCATTTCCTCTTGTCCTTCGCTTATTACCTTGAAGAAGAGACTGACACTCCCTTCAGCACAACACCTTTTTAGGCAGTTGGAGAGAACAATAATGTCCTTCCTGAGCCTCTTTTTCTCCAGGCTGTACACCTCCAATTTCCTCAGCTGCTCCTCATCAGATCTGTGCTCCAGACCCTCCCCCAGCTCCGTTCCCCTTCTCTGGACTCACTCCAGCCCCTCAATGCCTTTCCTGTAGTGAGAGGCCCAAAACTGGACACAGGATTTGAGGTGTGGCCTCACCAGTGCTGAGCACAGGGGGACAATCCCTGCCCTGATCCCTCTGCCACACCATTGCTGATCCATTGGCCTTCCTGGCTCCCTGGGCACACCTGGCTCATGTTTCAGCTTACTGTTGATCACATCCCCAGGTGCTTTTCTGCCAGGCACCTTTCCAGCTACTCTTCCCCAGATCAGGTGCATTGTCTGGGGTTGTTGTGACCCAACCAGTACTTCACCTTGTTGAAGCTCATGAAATTTGCCTCAGCCCATCAATGCAACCTGTTCAGCTTCCAGAGCCTTCACACTCTCCCGCAGGTCAGTGCTCTGCCTAGCTTGGAATGCTAGGAGCTCTTGATACCCCTGTCCAGATGATCGATAGAGATATTAAACAGGACTTTTCCCAACTCTGAGCCCTGGGAAACACCACTGGTGACTGGTTAGCAGCTGGATGTAATTCCACTCACCGTCACTCTGAGCCTGGCCATCCAGCCACTGTGGCTTCTCTGACATAAGGACTGGCTATAAAAACATGGAAGATTAGGTTCTGCTTAATTTATTGGTGTCTTTCAAATTATGATAACATCATAATGTGACAATTAATTTTACCTTTTTTTTTCTTTCAAAGAAAAATTAAGGAAAATTAAACCAGAGATGAAGTGTTGCCAATGTATAGAAGCCATGATTGTTTTGAAAGCATTATGAAAATACCTGTAAAATAGCACATATAGGTTATTCTCAGCTTCTCCACAGCTCAAGGTAGTAAGTCATATTAGGAAAACGGTCACTGGATTAGAGCTTGCACAAACAATTTTGAGGCTAGTTACAGCCTAAAAAACAAAAAAATAGAAACTGATGTTACAAATGCTGATAAATGTAGTCAGTCACTGAAATGTCTGTTTTTAATAGACCCAGGTTTGAGCTACAGATATGTTATTAAGATAAGCAGACATTGTTAATAAAATTGAAACTTACAGTTCTGTCATATAGAAAACCATTCATAGAATAGAAAGATTGATTTTAATCAGTGAATGCATAGAAAAATACAGAATGTTTCATAACACTGAGTTATTTGAATGCTTTACTCCCAGATGGTATTCATATGTTCAGCCTCTCTATTCCTCTCAAGGTGAAAAACAAAAGTAAACAAAGAAGAAAACACACTTGTTTGCTCTCATTGAAACCATCTTGAATACTTTAAATATCATCACTTCAAACCATGAACCCTTCCTCTTACTAATATTCATTATGTAACACAAGAAATATCAACTATATGTAGGAAAACTAAGCTGTTTTCACCAACCTAACCCAAAAGAGTAAATAATGTCAGTGATGCTGCATTTTCAACACTACTGAAAATACTTGAATTTATACATGAGGAAACTTGGAACTGAATGGCTTTGGTGACTCAAAGACATTTACTAATAGTTCAGATATGTAAGTTGGTACCAAGCATAGAATAGTTTTAATCTGTGTGTGTGAGTGCTCAGTAATTAATATAAAACTAAAGTCTGTGCTGACTCTGAATCTATTTTCTCTGAAGAAAAGTGCAGAGTAGGGCAAAGCAGAAGGGAGAGGGAGAGGGAGAGGTGAGGGTGGGGGAAGGAGAGGAGAGGAGTTTAAAACAGTTTTGTTTCATTGACTATCAGAATTCTGGTCCATTAAAAGCATGTTTAAAGATCCTATTGTCAGATTAGAGCAGCCACCATAACTTCACCCAGAGGGTGGTTGGGCACTGGACAGGCTCCCCAGGGAAAGGGTCACAGAATCAGCCTTTCAGGGCTCAAGAAGCAATTGGACAATGCTCTCAGGCTCATGGTGTGGCTCTTGGGGCAGTCCTATGCAGCAACAGAGTTGGATTTCAATGATCCTTGGGGGTTCCTTCTACCTCAGGACATATTTTATTCTATGGTTCTATGATTCTTTGAACTTTGTTTTATTTCTGTTATTAATGTTTTCCTTCTCTGCACACACACTATCATGTGTATAAAAACATCAAGGAAATTCAAATCCCAGGAAAACCTCAGAAATTCTGTAACTGATTAGTCATGGGGAAAGACAATATCTTGGTAATGAAATGTCATGACTTGCAGGCACCCACTAATTTTATAAAAGCAGCAGTGAGTCTGTTGTGCTGACTCATACTACTACAGAGTCATGTCAGAACTCAGTAATTCACCATTCTACAAAGAAAGATACCCACCTCCCTGCTCTAGGTGCCACATGTGCCACTGTTTCACTCTGAGACCTGAAGACCTCTCATCATCACCATCTCCTTGCCTGAAATCTGAGAGAAAATCTGCAGCACCTCGCTCATTCTAATTGTTCTGTCAAACGTGGCACATTCAGAGCAAATTGCTGAATAAATCCTTCTGCAAGGGAACACATGAACCTTTACAATGTGTAGGGAAAGGAAATTCTGGAGGTTCATTTCTGTGCATGGCATGACCATGGCGAAGTATAAATTTCAATTCTCCTAGACAAACTAAAACACACAACCAAAATGCAATGTTCAAGGGATGTTCAAGGGAAGGCTGGTCCATTGAAAAGTGCCCCTGACCATGGCAGGGGTGTTGGAACTAGATGATGTTCAAGGTAACTTTTAATCCAAATCATTACATGATTGTGTGATTCTCTTTTATACAGATTTCCTTATCTGCCTTTCTTCCTGTTTTCAGCAGTCCAAGTTGCTCACACGTAGGCAAGAGCAACTTGCATTTCTTTCTAGGAGTTCGTAATCCCCAGCACACTTCTTGATTTTGTGGGAGAGGAAATACTGGAGGGAGGAGACAGGATTAAAGTGAATTTGGTGGAGCTCTGAAGCTGTTTTCCATGCTGAGTTGGCTACATGGCCATGTTGCTATTGTTCCCAGTCTTGGTAGCCAGCCAGAGAAAGTACATGATCTGAAGATCCATTTCTGGGACATGCTCACATCTACAGGTAGCATGGATGACTCTAAAGAGGGAGTGCCTGCAATGCCATTTGGGATCATCAGCAGCCACACACTGCATTTCTGTCCTCCTGACCAGAACCTGTTTGGAAGAAAAAGGTAAGAAATCCATCTCTTATTCTTCTACTGCAATCACATCTATTAATGACATTAAATAGACTGTGGCCTTGATACTCTACTGACTGAGAGAATATTTTCTGTATTTTTATTTCTGTTTTGAACTTCTGATTGAACAAGTGTTCTGTCAGATGCTTAGATTACTATATACCTCTTACACATTTCACTTTTTCAATTAATAAATTATTAGTACTGCACAGATAATTAGGGTATTCAGTATTAATCAACACAAGAAAAAGCAGTAATGCTTTTTAAATGCCTTTATATTTTCTGCCAGTGAGGAACAAGGGATAAGGCATTATTCTGTCTATGACAGGAATACCATTCTGCCTTTTGAGTTTGCAAATAGTAATACTGTCAATTTGAAGGATGCCATTGTATTGAAACAGTCTGTGTGGTCCATAAATATGTGGCATTATCATTAAAAATATTAAGAAAAATATCATTACTTTCTGTATTACCAGCAAAGTAAGGTATGCATTTTTAGCAAAGTCCATAATAGGTCTTAAAGGCTATTTTCTGTACAAATATTGTACAACATATCATAATACTCCTAGAAACCTAAGAGATATTTTATCATATTTTCCTGAAATATGTCTTTTGCTTTTGTAGCAAGTGAGTACTCTTTATATTGTTATCTCACGATATCATAAGCATTAAAAAGAAGGGATATTTTTTGAGATACCACATTTTATTTGGATTCCCAAACCAACATACTCACTGAGCTACATAGAGCAGTAGTTTTTTTCCTTAGTGTTTGGCCCACAAAGTATTTTCAAAGTATTTGTTGAGAGGAAAGTAGAGTGGAAGTTATTTATCTGTTGGAAACATTGATTGTCATTCTTATTTTCTAAGAATATAATATAAGTAAAATAGTTATAATATTCCTTCCGACTTTACTAGTAACTCCAATTTGAAAGACTTGCAAAGTCAGCCAAAAGAGGTATGTATTTGTATAACATTTGCATAATAAATAAATAAATAAATAAATAAATAAATATACAGTGAAGATTAATTTAAACCCTTAAGAATCCAAAAAGATTTGGAGATCAATTTTTTATCAATTTCTTTAATAGACAAAGTGTGAAATTGAATAGAAAAAAGAAAACATGAAATAGGTTCTAATGCAGTCTTTGCTTCACAAAATTTCTAAATGCATCTTGTGCTTTAATTATGGCATATGTCTGGATTTTTGTTTAGCCTTCTGTCTTTGGAAAGCTTCAAGAGTGCTTTAAAACAAACATACTAAATACCCCACTGAGATAATGAGATGAGTCATGGTGATAAACAGATACTTGTGTTTCTTAATCAAAGACTTTGATAGTAAATATTATAAATATATGTTATACATTGCTTTCATAAGTGAAGGTAATTGTATGACTGTATGGAGTAAAGTTACATATGTAGATAATGAAGATGCACTGCACTTATGGAGAAAACCCTATTGTCCTATGTACTTTCATTTGATTTCATTCTATTAACAGCATAGATTTTATACACATTTAGAAAGTGGTTGCTCATTTGGAAAGATTTACTTTTGATTGAAACTGCTCAGGCAAAGCCAAAGATTAAATAAGCAAATGCATAGGAAGCCTGAAATAAGCAATAAGTTGTGGCTTTTATTGACAATTTATGCTCAGCAGAACAACATGGATGAGAATCCCTGAGCTCAGATCTTGCGGTCTGCCTAAAAAAGTCTGGCAGCTGTTAGGAATGGATTTGCAGTTTTGGCCAAAAATTTCCCTAACAGAACAATTTTCTTCTGATTCAGAGCAGCAACATTTAAAATATTTTCAAATGCAAGTTTCAAAACATTTAATTCCAGAAAGTGTCAAAATGTTTTATTTCAACATTTTCATTCTCAAAATTGAATACTGCAGTAGGATTTGGAGCTTTCTCCTTTCTTCCTTTCTTTCTTTCTTTCTTTCTTTCTTTCTTTCTTTCTTTCTTTCTTTCTTTCT
>QUSF01000007.1:9663809-9692821 GCA_003676055.1 Chloebia gouldiae
AGAAACACATTAGAAAGATTATGGCCCACTTACAATAGATGATTGTATGGGGTTTCTTTTGGAAAAGGCAAGTAACATCTTTGAAACAGGGCACACATTTGAACACAAATTGGACATTTTTCATGTTTAAATGAGATTATCTATTCAATTATAGCTTTGTGTATCCATGTGAGCCTTTTCAAATGTTATAAAACTGAATCTTTTGAATGCTGGTGTGCACACCAGAAATGTGACAGTTCTGTAGTTTCTGCTCTTTACAGACATCACACATATTCCATTCCTGAAGAGGGTTCCCTCGCACTGGTACCAACGCTTGCTCTTTTTCCAGTTAAGTTAAACATTCAAAGGAGTTCAAATCCACTACACTTTAAGGACATCCTTGACCCTGCAGTTTCTTTTTTCTCCAGTGGGAAACAGGTTGTCACTCCTATGTCAGTATGGACTGAATATGCAGCTGATTTCAAAATCAAGCACTTTGGATCAAAACTTGTGCATATTTGGTCACTTCTAAAGCCCCGTATCTTACACAAAAGAGTGACTGTAAGTATAAGAATCTTTGTATGCTGGGTTTTTTTTTTTAATAAATAGGAAGATAATAGCATACAATGATACCATTCTGCAGTAAAGAGAAAAAAAGAGTAAATTTTAGGATGGTGTGCTGTTCTAGGCTGACACTTACTTGGAGAAAAAAGTTTTATTGATACACAAGTAGAAAATACTTTTCTTCTTCAAAAATAGTTACATTTTCTGTACCAGTCTAGCCATACTCAAATGTTGTTTTACTTTGGCAGTTCTAATGAATAGCTCAGTTACATAAACCAAGAAAAATAATCTATTTA
This sequence comes from Chloebia gouldiae, assembly GCA_003676055.1. NCBI lineage: Eukaryota > Metazoa > Chordata > Aves > Passeriformes > Passeridae > Chloebia > Chloebia gouldiae. The sequence goes on from QUSF01000007.1 coordinate 9,664,649, forward strand.
ATCTATGACAATTAATGTTCTGTCAAAAAAAAACAAAAACAAAAAAAAGAAAAACCCAAAACAAAAAAAAACCCCACACATTTGCAACAGAGTAAAATCAATTTACAATTTACAATTTACAAATCAATTTACAATTGAGTAAAATCAATTGTAAAGCAATTTGTTTCCAATAAACAAATAACTCAAAATCTAGGTGAAGGCTTATACTTGCTTCATTTTTACATATTTCATCACAAGAGAACTATAGAATATCTATATTAGAGTTGACCCTGAAGCAGTGAAGAAGTGTGAGGTGAATCTCAGGAAGCAACTGTATTGTACTTTATGGTTGAAACATTTTTGTTTGTTGTCTTGACTTAAATACTATTTGAACTTATTGCTTAAGTAAGCTTTAAAAATGTCCTGTCGTGCTTTGATGCTTAACAGTTTTTAAGCTAATTTTGCAAACTGTTCTTTTTCTCACTACCATCTCGCAATTTACTGTTCACCCTCCAGCTCAAGCTGCTACTTTGTTTACACCTCATCAAATTTCCTTTAATTCTCTTCATCTCCTTCTCTGCTTATAAAGTAATCTCTCTTTCCCCCCACTGACTTGAAAACAGCTCAGTGGAAAGCAGTACATGTCTTGCAAAAGTTAATCATGAGAGTAAAATGATTTTGTAGTTTGATGTTTGGCATCATGGCAAATAAAAGGACTTCCAGCAGAGCTTCATCTAATCTTGTTTCCTCTTCAGAAAGAGATTTGCCTCGAACGTAGATGCTGTCAGTAGTCTGCTCTCCTTATAGTGCTATGGCACAGCAGGATTCTCATTACAGATATTATATGAAAAGAAAATTTTCATTTATTTTAGCTCACAGAATCAAACCTTAATTACTCAGTAAAATTTGTGGGCTTGTGAAAGAGAGTTCAATAGTTCTGTCAACTGAAAGGCTAACCTAGCTCTGCTGTAGGTAATAGAAATAATACAGAGGAGATCAAAGTGAAGTGACTCAGTCTATGAATATATTTTAAAGTCGGAACAGCAATACTGAGAGCTTTTGTAATGCTCAGTGGATCTAACTTTGAAGCTGTTTCTCCTGCTTATGTGGGGAAGCTCTGTTTATATCACATGAAATCCCTGACTCCTGGGGTGAGTAGCAATGCAAACTCTGAAGGGTGACACGTTTTCTGAGGGTTTGCTCTTTTCAGAGGATGTGGCCGGGCTCAATGGATGAGGCCATCAGCTGCCCAATCCTGCCACTCCCCTCTGGAGGTGGTCTCACCTTCGAGCAGCATGAGCCTTCCCTGAGGAAAAGATGAGCAGAAGCTGGACCTGAAGGCTTTGAGATGGAACAGGCAGAGGGGTTTGAACATGCAAGATGCTGCTAGCACTGCATCTGGAACCAAATATGGAGGGAAGACATGGGAGAGCAGGGAGACCTTCCAACAACCTCAACCAGGTTTATGGGCAACTTCTTCATTCCAAGAACTTAGAACACACTTTATAGAATTAGCATTACTTTTTCCCAATTAGCATTACATTTGCAGCTTATCTATTAATATTTTGTTATTATTTCTCCTGGTCATTAAAAAAATTCTTTACCAACACAGTTTGATCTATATAAATAGATATATTTTTAACCTTAAAGCTTTGATGACAGCTTTGCTGTACTCAGTATAAGTTGTTTACCAGCATTGACCTCAAACATCATAGCAAATTCAGAGTCCCATCACACAGTGAATAAAATTAATATAAATCAACTAGAATTAAATGAATTTTTACCCATGTTGAGAGGACTGTTTTACTTATTCATACTCATCTTTAGTTCGGTTCTACTCATCACAGAGGCAAAATTTGCTAGAGTTTTACTCTCTGAGTTAGGCCATACGACAAATTATTGACTCAATCATATGAATCATCTGCAAAATTCAAGATATTTTTAGTAGCAATTGACTAGATTTAAGAATATTGCTGTTTTGTGCCTGTAACTCTAGAGAAAAAAAAATGCATAAAAAAACCCCACAACAACAAAACTGTAAGTTGCGAATGCTAGTTTTGTTTTCTGAAAGGAAGTGGAACAAGATCCACAACATTTTTCCCCTTATCTTTAAGCCAATGTATAAGTGAATTATGACATGAAATCCCAGTTGTACACTAGGCAGCTGGACCCTAATATTAAACACATAGCAGGGCACTGCAAGCTGAAATATAGAGCTTCAACAGTTCATATTTGGATCTGTGCTTTACTTCCAATGACCTTACCAAAATCAAGAAAATCCAAAGATAAATATAACCAGAGACAAGGAATAAGCAACAATGTCTGGCAGGGTTCAGGATAAGAAAATGCAGTTACATGGATAATCACAAAATCACAGAATCACAGAATACACTGGGCTGGAAGGGACCCACAAGGATCACTGAATCCAGCTCCTGGCTCTGCACAGAACCATCCCCAAGAGTCACAGCAGTGTTATGAGTATTATGGATACATGGAAGATAAAGGTTTTTTTTGTGAGGAAATGAGGAAATGAGGTTTTGATCCTCTCCCACTCCAATTGCCCTGACAAACTGCAATCCTAATGTGACAGATGCAGATAATTTTAAGTGTTTGTATTCATATCACCTTTTTCACTTTAGTGTTCCTCAAATATACATTATGCCACTTTTTAAATATATGAATTATTAAATCATATAGTGGTATAATTTGTCTTCATTTATCACTTAATTTTATTTCTGAGTGATATATTCAAAATATATGAAATACCAAGTAAGTTGAAAAGGGGTTGACTGGCTATGTCAAGTAAAACCCCCAAAGTCCTGTCATTATGATGTGCATGTTTGGTCTCCCAAAAGAACCAAAATACAGTGAATACTGCTGAAGTCAAATGAAATAAAGCTTGGCAGTAATCAGGAGAACAGCAAAGATGCCTTGCCTGTTTCTGGTACAATAAAATAGTCAGAGTGAGAAAAGATTATATACACCTGACATATCACACCTTGAACTAAAAATAATTGTACTTTGAAACATAGAATGCATCCTTTACTGCTACTGTATAAAACATCCTGACCTTTTCTTGGCAGTAAAATATTTTCCTTTTTTTTCATTCCCAAATTTGCTGTAGAGCTTGTCCAAAGAGCTCATCTAAGTGAGAATGATATTCCCCAAAGACTTCAAATGATGAGAGGATCTTGCCCTTTTCTCTGCAGCTATTCCTTCACAGTTATTGAGATACTCATACCCACTCTGTAAAACAGTTCTATTTTCTTAGATCAAAACCATCAATTTCTCTTATTCAGAACACTGATTTGCCTCAAGAAACACTGAGAGAAAAATCTGCTTCTACTGTAATGTTACTTGGCTCAGAAAGAAACAAATGTGCAAAATGCTCTCTAAGTAAACAATTATATAGACCTGAATATTTCTAAATTTATTTCTTCTTTTTCTTTTTGTCATACATATGAATTCATAATGACAAGGTAGAGACTAAAGCAATACAGAAATTAAGAAAGTACTGTTGCTAACATTTGAAGAATGTTAACAGTATGCATAGAATGGTTATATAGTTTTTTCCACTGAGTAAATGAAAATGTTCCTCATAAACATTTTGATGCGATCATTTGGCTCTATATTCTAACAGTTGCATATTGCAGTAACAATCCCAAATGCAGATCAGAATTTGAGCATATTTAAATGATTTTTTATTTTGTTTGCTGGAAATGTTACAGAAAACATATTTGCAACCAGCATTTTTCAGTGTCCTGATTGTATCCTGCTAAACTGATTACCTGATAAAATTTGACAGATATTTTGAATTTATTTATGCTGGAAGACCATTACAGAAGGAAATTCTGAGCTCTCTCTCCCTACCTATGATCCAATTAAATATTTTTATGTAATTGTAAATGACCTTTCAATTAGTGTTTATATTGTTGTCAGGACTCTGAGTGCTATTGCTTGCTTTGAACACTGTAAAATATCTGTGAGAGTAAACTTATAATGATAATTTAGAATTTACTGTAGGCAATTCTACTGTGGGCCATGAAATGTCCTTCTTTTGGACAAATGAATCTTTACAGAGAAATTTTATATGTGCAAATATTTTTTTTTAATTTTTATTCATAGGTCCTAGGAGAAAATGGAATATATAAAACCCCAGTTATTCTGGTTTTTTCTATAACACAAAATATCACTGCTCATGCCTTCCAGCACACCAATATAAATACCTGTTTCAAATCAGGGCCTAAGATATTCAAGTTCTTGCTCTTCTCAAAGGAAATTTGGTCTTTGCAAGAAATCAGAAACATCCACACAAATACAGCTATTGATGGGTCTACTGATAAGGTTAAAGAAATAGGACTGGGAAACTCAGAGAAAAGAGGAGAGGAGAGGAGAGGAGAGGAGAGGAGAGGAGAGGAGAGGAGAGGAGTGGAGAGGAGAGGAGAGGAGAGGAGAGGAGAGGAGAGGAGAGGAGAGGAGAGGAGAGGAGAGGAGAGGAGAGGAGAGGAGAGGGGAGGAGAGGAGAGGAGAGGAGAAGAGAAGAGAAGAGGAGAAGAGAAGAGAAGAGAAGAGAAGAGAAGAGAAGAGAAGAGAAGAGAAGAGAAGAGAAGAGAAGAGAGAAAAGAGAAAAGAGAAGAGAAAGAAGAGAAGAGAAAAGAGAAGAGAAAGAAGAGAAGAGAAAAGAGAAGAACCTGCAGGTACTAAGCATATTTCTCAATTTGCTTTATTTTTCTTGGTAACATATTTAAGAGCTAAAGCAGAATTAGTGGGCAGTCTCCTTTCATGAAGAAGACAAGTATTTTAACTGGAGAGAATACCAATCACTGATACTATAGTTTGACCTGCTATATGCATAAATAGAAGTTTTATAAGATTCAATATGAAAGATTTGTGTATTATCATACTACAAATTCTAGTTTGTATTACATGCGGAACATATGTCTCATTTTTTTTTTTTTCCCATCTGGCAGCTCATTCAAGACATCTGTCTTGCCCAGAAAAGCTGCTCACAGTCTCTCATTGAATGATTATTACCATGAGGCCAACAAAATGCAGTCTATCTCTCATTTTGTTTCTGGAACAGTGATTTAGAAAACAGCCAAGCCCCTTCAGGTGACACAGACTTATGATAAAATGTGAGGAAAAGAAAGGAAAAGAGAAAGGCAGATCACAGAGAAAAGGTCTTAATAAAAGGGTTCTGCTTTGTACTGTCTCTGTGTTTGCCTGGGCCCTCAACCAATATGAAGAATTTAGCGATGGAATCACAAGCTGAGATAGGCATAGAGAGTATCCACTTGAACCAAATCCTAAATAGTGGGGGTTTTTTCTGTGGTTCTTTTTAATTTCTTTCTCTGGTTTATTGTCTTTTGGTTTTTGGTTGTTTTTTGTTTTTTTTTTTTTCCAACACATTGAGTACCATCATATATCTAGTGGTTAGATTTCTGGCTCAAAGTGAAATACCTTAAAAATTTGCACTGCTGCCACCTTCAAATGAAAAGTCATACACATATTGCAGGCAATATTAGATAACATTACTTTATAGGCCCACCACTAATGCTTTTTAGTATGGTTTACACAACTTTTTTTATTTCTAATAGGATTAACATTTAATTTTAAGCATTGACAATAAAGTTTCATACAGGGATTCTTTTCATACGGGGGTTTCATATGGGTTCTTTGGTATCTGTTTAGTATTCAGAAAGCTACATTCACTTGGTAGAATATTAACCTGAAAGAGATGACTGGATCTCTTTTTTCCAGTCTGTACAGTACAAAGACAATTCAGTTTACTTTTCACCTTCCTTCTTGTATTAATGTCAAGAGATTTTTTTTCTTTTGAGTGAGCAAGCTTCATTTAGCTTTATCCTAAAGTGATCATACATGTTATAAACCCAAGAATTTAGTCTCAGATTTATAAAGTTTTGCCAACTACTTTGTTAAGGATGCTGTTAATATATTTTTTAACCATAGATGAATTAATGCCACATCAGATTTTTTTTCTTTTGGATAGAGTAGAAAACACAAGACTTTTTAAAAATTATTTCAAGTATTGGTAGGACAGTTCTATAACCTATATTTTTTACTATAAATAATCAACCATTCATGACTGAGCAGAAGAGGAAGGGAAAGAATTGTCAGTTCAGTGGGAAGTACAGACCTTGTCTAGCCTCCAGAATTTCAACATAATAAATATTGGCAAATGGATTCAAACCCACAATTTTTTTCTTTAAAGCTGCCCTTTAAAGCTGGGCTGGTGTCAAAGCATTTTTATTTACACGTGTCTGAGTTGGCTTTCAGAGCAGACTGATAGAGGTGCTGGTGAGTCTCATTCCCAGGATCCCCCACAGAAGGTGCAGACTGCTCCCCATGCTCCAAAGAGCCTGACAGCACATGCTGCACACAGTTATTTCTCCCACTTTTCAGCTCCTCAGCCTGTACCACATGTCCAGGTACAGGCACAATCTTATTTATCAGCCACATAATTCTCAGCTGGCCATATGTGTTTTCTTGGATATGTAACATTCTGCATCATCATTAACAGGTGGTTTCCAGTGCTTTAGAGTCTGAGTATTTTTATACCAATATATTTTTTATATGTATTATGGCTACAGCAACATCAGTGTGTTGTAAATTCTTCTTCTTCTCCTAAGGTGAGGAGTGAAAATGTTCATGGTCTCTCTGAGCTTTTTTTTTTCTTGAAAATCTAGTAGACACTATTAACATGTCTAATATTCAGTTTCCCAATGGGAGTCTGGTGTCTCAATGTAATTTAAAAAAACAGTGATCAAAAGCTAGAAAATATTTTTGAGAGAATCTAAAGTGGTGTATGTCTTCTCTTCTTTGCAGTTTTGAGTTTTCTTAAATTTAAGCTTATTATCTGTGGCAGGTCTTCCCCTCCCACAATTATCTTTGCTGTTTAGCAATTGTAGGGGTGGCAATAGTAGCAATAGCACCATTATTTGTATTACAGGATGTTCTAAAATAGCAATTTTAATGAAAAACAACAGAAAAGATGGGGTATTTAATTAGGAACATAATTGAATTTATGTCCTTTCTTATTATACCTAAAAGAAGAACCTAAAGCCATCTACGCTTCAAATTCTTTAGAATAAGGAGGTCTTTGCTTTTGGGTGTCATTCAAAATAGGAGAGGGTGACTTCTCATTAGCTGTGATATCAGCCTCAATGGACTCTTAAAAGAACAGTACACACCTACTTTTTACACATCTACACTACACATCCTTTTACACATCTACTTTTGATTTGCAAAGTAGATAAACAGGTTCACAAGTGTAAACTCTTAGGAATAAAATTTTGTCCTCAGTAGAGGGCAACACTCACTTTAATATCAGCAAGACAGAATTTCTTTCTTACATAATTTATTATGGTAATTTGTCTTATCATATTAAGTAGAATTAAATGGACACATTTTTTATGACAGACTTCTGTGGTTTTATTACTTCCTTAACTATAAATTAAAATATTTCTTTCTACTTTTCTTCCTACTCAAGTTCAAGTCCATTAACCTTACTGAATTTACTGGATCTTGCTGACTTTTAACTAAGTGAAATACAGCACCATTGAATTTTTTCTGGTATCCCTCAGGTGCTGCATAATTTTCTGATTTTTTTTATTTAGTGCCTAAATATGAAAACTAAATGGCAAACAGATTTTTTAACCTTGATGATTCAGTATAATTGAGTTAATAATGCTTCAAGAAACCTTTCACATTTGGCTCAACCAATTTATTGATCGAGACACTAACTAACTAGTAGGTAAATGTGTAACTTTGCTCTTCTGCTCTCTTTTCCCCTACAATGTGACAGCAAAAATACAGTAAGTCCATAATGTGCAATTAGCTACTCAAGTTTATACCCTCTCTGAAGCCTATAGTTCACTAATTTCTACAGATCTGCATAATTCCCACCTGCTTAATCTTTGACAACAGAAACACCAGTAACTTAAAATATCAGTCACATAGGTCTTTTCTGGTAACTGCTTTGCTGGGTTGTACTTTAAAAGAAGAATATGGAAAATGACAGGATGTACAAATCAGTCTCATTTGCTATAAGAGGCATTTCTACATACACAGGCTAATGAGTTCCCCAAAGAATCAGCTAGGCTAGAGGTCATAAGTTTAGCCAGTCCTAAACCTGAATAGCAAAGTATTATGGGAATTTGTTTCATTGATTAATATAAGTATACACAATCTTATTGTATAACACATGCAAAGTAAAATCAGTATCTAAATAAAAGCATAAGACTGCTATTCATAGATTCCACTGAGAATCAGTTAGGTATTACTTACAGGTCCAAAATTTTAAATTTCAAAATTTCTAAAATATTTTCAGTGGAAGTAAAACAAAGCCAACTCTGGGGAAAAGCCTTATTATGTACTCCCAGTTTGTTAGTCCCATATTTTGATAGCCAAGATATTTTCTTTCACTAAAACTGTGCTTACATACAGAGTCGCACATAAAACTATCTAAAAATGAAAGATAAAACCTTTACACAGTCAAATAAAAAAAATTGCTAATGTAGACAAGGAAATCTTCAGATACAGCAAGCAACCAAACCAAGCAAAAGCCTAACATCCTAAATACAGGAAAGTAAAACAATGACTGTTTCCTTTTTCTGCCCCAGCCTGTTTTTTTTTTGTTTTTTTTTAAAATTTACATACTCTCCTGTGTTCTTCCATATGGACTGTATAGCCAAATTAAAATCTTGAAATCAGTGCCTATTTGTAAGCAGTTTTTCTTAACATGTTTGACCTGAAATGCTGATGGCATAGTTAATTGTTTTCTAACAACTCACTAGCACGCTCCTTAATTTTCTCCTTTGAAATTGAGCACATTTTTAAAACTGGTAAGAACATTTATATATTCCCTATTCTCCACCGCCTTCAGCACGTTCTGGTTTTAATACATAAGTTATAATCTTCTGCTTCCATCTCTCACTGGAGAAGCTGAGTCAGCACACCAAGGTGTGCTGTTGGGTTGCAGTCCTGGTTGAATGCCTAATGTGCTCTTTCATTATGCTGATAAGGTGATGAAATATCAAGCTCGTACTGTGTAATTTCCCCATATGCTTCTAGGATCAACAGCTTAAGAAAAGCAATCCACCAGTTCTGTCTTTTGCAAGGTAACATAAGGAAGGTCATTCGTGACACTTTCTGACATACACTTTGCAAAAATGCCTGAAACTATTCCAAATAAATCCAAGCATAAATCCACAAATCCAGTGGCAAACTAATAATTATAATTAAAAGAGCTGATTAAGGCATTCATTGAATTAGAATAAAACTATAAAATTTAAAATTAAAAAAAAATCAAAATAATTTTTGCTCTGGGAGACATTTTAGGAATATTTTAGGAACAAAAACCAGTTATATAAGAATTAACAGTTTCGCAAAACCAAATCCAGAAGAGAGTGCAACTTTTGGTTTGAACAATAAATATTCAAGGACTTACAGCTGAAAATCTCAGGAGTGTTATTAGTATAATAATAGGAAAATTTAAGGTTTTAATTTTAAAATAAATATTTCTATCAAATAATCTAGTTCACATACTATGTATTACAGTCAGACTAAAATGTGGCCCCAAAAGGGCAATTCATCCTTTCTTTGATCCAAACTGGCCTTTAAAACATCAATATTTGACATGACTGCACAAAAGAAAAAAAAAATTCATTCTCATGTTTTGATAAATCTTCTTCTATTTTTGAAAAGCTGGTGGAATCTTCTACCAGCCTTTCAAAAATAGAATGAATTGTAGATTATTTTAAATATTTCCCTGAAATGTGTGAGAATTATAGCTGCATAAAAATCTTCATGCACGTAACTCCTTCCTAAGTATTTAGCTTTAAAATAGTGATGATATTTCTTATTTTATGATTAAATTAAGATGAATTACATAACATACAAAGAAGTAATTGAACTTTGAAGGACCTGAATTTTGTGTTCAGAATCAGACTAAAATCAAATGAAGCAAAAAAGAATTTGAATGCTAAAGAATAATTTATGTGAAATTAGATACTTATCTGGACGGTGATGATAGTTTCAAGCTAATAAAAGGTTTTGTCTTCTGTTCAATCCCTGTCTAATGAAAATGCAAAAATAATTCCTGAAGTAATGGAGAAACATCCTCAGCTGCTCAACAACATTAATTACTGTGAATCATTCGGAAGTAGCTTAGTTTAGCAATCACTTCTTTGGGCTAAAAACAACTTTTTAGAACAATGGACAACTATTGTTTGATGAACACTGTAGCAGTTGTTAGTCAAATCCCAGGGTCTGGAAAATCTTGCTTTCTTTTATTGTGTTTGCACTGAAAATAAGTATCTCCTGTTACTGGATAAAATCCTGGAAAATGCATGGATTGCAGGATGGCCTTGTTAAGATAGCATTAATATTTGAATTCTCTCAGGGTCCTAATTAAGAAATAAATAATAATAACAAATAAGAAATAGCAAGTGAATACTATTAAAAATACTCATCCAATCACATTTTAAAATGTAAAAGAAATATAGAATAGAGAAGAAAGAATTAGTCCCTTTGCAAGGTACATAGGATCATAGAAAGTTTCGTGTTGTAAAGGATCATAAATATCACCTAATTCCAACCTCCCACTAGACCACATTAGAGCCCTGTGCAGCCTGGCCTCAAACATCTCCAGGATGGGGATCTCACAATCTCTCTAGGAAACCTGTTTCATTACCTCACCACCCTCACAGTAAAAAATTTCTTTCTAATACCTAGTCTAAATGTAACTTTCTTCAGCGTAATATCATCCCTCCTTGTCCTATCCCAACGTGTCTTTTTGACAAATCCTTCTCCAGCATTCTGGTAAGCCCCCTTTAGGCACTGGAAGGCTGCTATATGGTCTCCCTAGAACCTTCTCTTCTCCAGGCTGAGCAGCCCCAACCCTCTCACCTCCTAGGAGAGGTAATCAGGAGCTGTGATCATCTTCAGAGCCTTGCTTTGGACTTGCCAGGTCAATGTCTTTCTTGCATTGGAGGCCCCAAACGTGCACACAGTGCTCCAGGAGGGTTCTCACAAGAGCAGAATGGAGGGATCAATCCCCTCCCTCGATCTGGAGGTCATGACTGTTGTGATGAAGTCCAGGATGAGGTTGGTTTTCTGGCCTGTGAGCTTTAGCTGACAATTCACACTGAGCTATGTGTTGACGAACACCCTCAAATCCTCTCCTCGCTCAGCTCCCCACCTGGCCCATACCTGTGCTTGGGATTGCCCTGACTCAGGTGCAGGACCTTGCATTTGGCCTTGTTGAATTTCATGAGATGCACACAAATCCCTTCTCCAGCCTGTGCAGCCTCTGGATGGATCCCTTCCAGCAGCGTGGTGACCGCACGGCACAGCTTGGTGTCACTGGCAAACGTGCTGAGGGGACACTGGATCCTGCAGTCCATGATGCCAACAGAGATGTTGCAATGTGCCAGTCCCAGTACTGACACCTGAGCAATCCCACTGTTTTCCACTTGGACATCAAACCATTAACTACCTCTTTGAGTGAGGCCATCCTGATGATTTTTTATCCACACAGTGGCCCACTCTTCAAGTCCATGTCTCTCCACTTTAGAGACAAAGATGTCACTTGGTACAATTTCTTTACACTTTACAAACCCATAGTAAGTAAAGTGAAATTATTTCCTCTGCCCTAGAGGTGTTTTTCTCCAAAATCACTCGACAAAGAAATTGGATGCCTGAGTTAAAAACTATGCTGTATCTTTTAAATGGCTATTTAGCTTGTATGACATATTATCCTTGTTCTGGGGGGCTTTGTTTATTCTTTTGTTTTTCTGTGAAGTTTGGGCTACAGATTTATGCAAAAGAAATAAGGTCTGTCTAGCCCAAACCTTTGTCTAGTCTAAAATCCAATCACTCTTCATGGTTGTTACAAGATCATTAACAGGGTAACTTCTGCTGTCAAATAACAGATTATGAACTTTCTGCTTGTTGCTGCCAGACCATCAGTGGCAGTGCCCATTTATACTTTGATGTTGAAACAAAACAGTAGCAGAGAGATCCAAGACAGAATTAGCATACTGTGGAAGAAAAAGGGAATTTGTACTAAATATGCTTGCTACATCCTTTCATTAGGTGTTAACTTTCTTTACAAAGTGAGAAGCTTCTTCCTTTTCCCTTTTTAGTAACATTTGTTTCGTGCCACTATTCAATTACATCTCCTGTAGGCTGAAATGTGGGGTTTTTTCCATGTAAAATCAGGTTTCACAGGTTTGATCATTCTACTTCCTTCGTCAAAATCTTAAAATATAGTCAGTCTTTTGGTGATGTAATTACAACTGCATATCGTATTCAAAATACAGGAATATTATATCATGCTAATGTTTCTCTTTATGTAATCCATAATAATTCTCAGAATTCTATTTTCCATTTTTGTCTCTTCTAATGATGAAGATGATGTTTCATAAAAAAGATACCTGTAACTGCATTTTTATGTCTTTGCAAACTTCCTAATTTCTTTGAAGCCTGTCACTGTTTCTGAATATTTAACAATTGTCTCACTCAGCAGTGAAATGGCAAACAGATTGCATTACTGCTGTATGTATCAACTTTGAATTCTGACTGGCACTTTATCTCTCAGACATACTGCATTATCAAATCTTACTCTTGAGATTTAACTTTTCCAGAATATCTTTCTATCACCAGCAAACTTTTTATCTCACTTTCCAAACTTCTCCAAATCAATATGTTAAAAAGCTCTCCTCATACCACAGACTCATGCAAAGTATCTTACCCCTTTCTTAGGGCAAGATACTTGTTAATTAATTCCTCTCTTTTAATATTTAACCCATTATTAATCTACAAGGACTTTAAGAATATAAGAACTTCTTTCAATCAATTTTGGGGCAAATTTTAATTTTTATAAACACTGTGCTCTTTATTTCCAAATAGATAAGATTTCTATTTCCTGCTCAAAAAAAAAAAAAAATCTACTCTTTAAAAAAAATATTTTCTTTGAGTTCTTCCTGAACAAATATATGACTTATTATCTGTGGCTGTCATTGCATTAATCAAAGGGACAGGACCACAATCACACTCAGAACAATTTATTGCTTAAATAAACATCAGACTCAAAGGCCATGAGATTTATAGGACAGCAGGCAGTTGGCCATAGTCTAAGATGGTCACAGGTTCTTCTTTACAAAGCGAGATGTAACTTTCTGACCCAATAGGCTGATGCCAAAGAGTTTATTTTGCTTTTCTGGCCTTTCACCTTTTCTTCTTTCTACTGCAGTGCAGATACTTTTGTCCAATATTACATGTACACATGTCTGTCTTTTTGATTATAACATCTAAACTCATTCTATACAATGAGTATACAACTCATTCTATACAAACTCTAAGCTCATTCTATACAATCACATCTCTATATTACTACACTATAAAACCCTTCATCATCTTATCTAATACAGTTTCTTACTTACTTAAGGCATATTGTTACTTATAACTATAGAATCATAAATTTATTATTTTTCTGTTCAATGTCTGTGTACCTTGCTTTCACATCAGTCTATGTTTCTTCTAATCAAACCCTCTTGTGTCTGTGAAGATTTCTATCTTTCCAATTTCCACAACTATCTTGTAGTTCCTGGTACCTTCTCTGGACTTCTGAAAAAAAGGAAACAGAAAACCTGAACAAGACACTTTCCACTCCTCCCCGCAGAGTGAGAGATACTAAGAGAGACATTACACACTGTAATTAACAGTTCAGCATTTTTGATAATACACCAATGTCCCATTACTAGCTGTAGTATGTGACTTCAGAAGGCATTGCAATGAGGAGACTGATTTCAGGCACAGTCTAGGCAGAGTTTAACCATACGCCTTAGATGTAGAGAGCTGCAGTTGGTGTGACTGACTGCTGTAAACCTGAGCACATCTCCCATCATATTTTGTTGTTTATCTTATTTTTTCTGGATGAAGGGTATGAACTTTTCTATTTTTTAAACTTGGTTAGAAAAAGGATTTTCTGCAAGCTTTCTTACTTCTAACGACCTCCCTTGCCCTTGTCATATTCCTTCTGAACTTCCTCAAGTCATTGTTTGATAGGTGGTATATATTCTTCAGAACACCCAGAACAGTGTCTTTAAGTACTTTTCATTATGTCTGCTAAGATTTGGCTCTTTTAGCTGCTTTTCTTTCAGAATTTGAAAAATAAAATTCCCATGTGGTTCTCCTTTTTATAGCTCTTTCCCCTTTATACCATGATAGTTTTTTTTTTTCTTTCAGAGTATTAAAAAATTTTTGTTGAAAAACTTTTGAAAAAGAGCTGCATCATCTGAAGCCACAATACATCATATTTATCCATATATTCATTAGTTACAGTGTTTTTTGTATTTTCTGTCAATTTGTCTGGTACAAAGGTCAAATTTACTTGGCTTCAGCTCTTAATAAAAGCTTAGAAATCTGATAAAGAGCACTTCTGCCCTCTCCAGAACAACATTTTTATGGATTTCTGTTTGTGTCCGTATTCAATTTAGCCTTCAAAAGGAGATAAATCCATATCATATATTCCTGTTGGCTTGTACTCTAAAGTGAACTTTAAATCCATATCCTGATGATAGAAATGTTTGCAAGTTACAAACCATAAGTGTACCCATAACCTACTCTTATGTTCCTTGATTGTATTAAGCAAAACTGATGGATTCAGAGCAGACTCAGAATTAGTCCAGCCCCTCTGACCTCTAATATGTTTAGACACTGACGTAAAAACCCTTAATTTTTTCATGATGATTTCTGATAAATCAAAAACTGATCATAACTCATTTTAATTATCTAACACAATTTCAGCCAAAGCTGTCAGTTGCAGGATAAATTCTTCTTTTTGGTCCATGCCTTGTCCATCTACTCTCCCATTTCATAATTTCTTTTAATAATCTCTAGTCACTTAAACCTGATTAACCTCTGGTGTTGCAGTAAAGAATATATATGTTACTGTACTCTCGTTCTTTTAGTTTGTAGCAAAGATTTTTTTTCATTTTCCACTGCTTGCTTTTCAAATATCAAACTGTTATATTTACGTAACTTTACTAAAATATCAGTGCCTTTTTTAACTCGGATCCTTCTTTCAAAGCAAGCATAAAAAATCCCAAGACCTTTGGTCACCAAAGAACCTGGAGACAGTATGGTACCCAACTATTTGTCTATTTTCCTCTTTAGGAAAAACACTTTAATTTCTATTCTGCTACAGGAAAATAAAAATACTGAACACTGAAATATTTCAAAACAGGGCAGGAACATAGAATCATAGGCCAGCTGAGGTTTTTAAGAGCCCTTGGCATTTCCCTAATTCAATGTCATGCTTAAAGCAGGGGTGTCTCTGAATTCATACCAAGATGCTCAGGGGTCTGATTAATGAAAATTTCCAAAGGTGAAGATTCCATAACCTCTTAAGAAACCTGTGTTAATACCAAGATATTCTTATAGTACTGGGTTTTATTCCCCTTTATATCTTGTCAGAGGTTTCTCTGTTTCTACTTGTGACTAGTTTCCCTTGTTTTCCCTGAGCACTTCATTACTAAGTCTGCATCAGTATCCTTGATAATCCCCTCAGAGGCTGTCGCAGGTGTCTCTTAGCACCTCCACCCCTGCCCACAGACAAGTCCAGTTCTCTCCTCTCCAGTGTGTGCCACTCATGCCCACTCAGCCCCTCCTCACAGTGCAGGTTTCCCAAATCCCGACCATCTTGGTTGAGGGTCCCTCTCCACTGCAGTCACTCAGGCTCATCGGAATTGCTCCTGGAGGTCCCAAAGCTGAGTACAGTGCTCCAGACATGGGAAGCACTGAGTGCAGGGGAGCAATCCCTTCCCTCAATCCCCACTGCAACACAGTTGTTACAGTATGGTGTTTTCCTTCATCCACCAAATTTTATTTCTCTCCTATTTCTATAAAAGTAGGAATTGCTTACATAGATGAGAGTTTTGCACGCAGTTTCCACAATCTAGGATGAAGCAGTATTAACACTGCTGATTCACTTATGGTTATTTTATAAATTACTTTAAAAGCTGTTTTTCAGAACAGAAAATTGTATCTCAGATTTTCTTAATAGTGGACTGACACCTACACTAAATCATATGTTAGGTTTATAAATCATGCATCTCTAGAAATCATTTAACTAATTTCTAAGTTATGAACATGAATTATAACTTTGTTACTCATTTATACAATGCTTGATGGTTTCCATAAATCATATAACCTGATTTTGAAAAGTATTGAATGATTAATAATGGTGCTACATTAATTTCAGATATGATGCAACTGTCTTTTGGTTTATATAATAGATATCATATGATGTTTTATTATGACTTATGAAGTCATTTCCCTTAAGTCATTAAAGTATTCTGCTTTAACCCAGATTTTTACACTGTGAAGTCTGATTTGTTGATCCATATTTGCCAAGACAGCTGTTCTCACATCTCTAATGGGATTTATAACCAAAATATTTTGCTTACGTCAAGTCCTAATAATAAGAAACAAGTAAAAATTAAAAAAACTCTAAGGATATATTAACTAAAATTAATTAAGTTTTCCTAATATTTATTGATTTTTTTTTCTGTCTGAGTTTATGTGTGATCATGTTATATCACACTGTACCATAGCAGCTGCATTGTGTGTGGATCCACCTTACACTGGCCAGCCAACTGAGCCTAGTCTTGATTCCTTCTTCTGTTAATCAATTTATTAAATATTAGATCAGAGTCTCAGTGATCAAAATGCATTATGGTTATTTCAAGGCTTCAGTTGAATGGTTTAGAGTAATAGAAATGCTTAAAGTAGTGCATTACCAACATTTCACCTACTTTATCTATAAAATTTGGTGCATGTGTGTAGGTCCATAAATGTACTTGAAAAACTTTCTTGTTTATTTTTAAAAGAAAATTTAAAAAATTGAATATTTAAAGACCATGGTATAAGAAATTTAAACAAAATATACAACCTTGTTTATATACTATGAAGTTTTAACATTTTACTGATTTGTTTCATTGAGAAAATAAATCTCTAAATATTTATGTATTTTAGGGTTCCATTTAAGATTTGCAATTTGTTGAAACTCAAACAAATTTTGCCTTTATAAAAACAGTAATAAAGTATGTCTATCTAGAGCTAGTAATGTCTTTCCTGACATCCTCCTCAGTGCCAACAAATGTAGCAGCTCTTCGAATGTTTAAAAGGCAAACATAATTTGTAAGCAAATAAACCTGACTACACAGAATGTTAGGATTTTTTCAAAATCTTATAAAGGCCTTTTTTGAAACATGCTTTAGCTTAATCCTTAAGTTCACTGTACTTGTAGAAGCCTTTAAGTGTGTAAGAAGCAAGAACATAGCTAAGTTAATAATATTATTTAAAAAACACTTAACTTGTGAACTGAAACAAAAAATTCTATGCAAGTATAAAATCAAATTTATGCCAACCACACTGTTCACATAATCAAAAAGTTTCTGCTTTATCTAAAACTACTAACTTTTTGCATCTCTATAAAGATTTTCCAGTGCTGAAGTCTGCAATAAATTTTATCAATTTTCTTGGAGCATAAATAAGTAATATCGCAACTATTTTAACAATGAGAAAATATAAAACATAAGATTTCTCAGCATACCTTACTTTATTACATAAACATCAAAACAGTGGTTTATATTAAAAAAAGCGTCTTGGTGTGCATTTTTCAATTTATTTTAACATCTACCCACAGTCTAATGTATTATAACTGAAAATTTAGTTATGTAAAAATAAACATTTGCTGCAATAAACAATAGTGGGTGCAGCCCAATAAACACATCTCTGCTACTGCTAGGAAAACGCCTGAGAGGAGGGGCAGATACCACTTTTTTTCTGTATATCAATTTCAGCTGTATGGTGAGTGAGGCTTTTGGTATTAATGGATTGATTTGGACTATCAGACTGCTAAAATATCAGTTGAACTAACAATAGGCTTGGCTCCCGCGTGTTTGTTGTTTTTTCTTTTGGCCATAATGTCATTTGGCATGTAACATATGCAGTCACACTGTAATCCTACCTTTGTGCACCTTTTCCACCAGATGGGGGAACATCGTGTGCTTACAAGGCTCCAACAGACCGAGTTCTGCTGGCATCATCCATGTGGTGGGGCTCCCACTATAACAGTGACATCCACAGAAGTATGGGAAATAGGGGCTTTCTTCATGCTTCTAAGAGCAGAAGATTCTACATATCATGTATGCAGTGATTTGTAAAATTAGTTAGTCAAATAATATTTAAAAACTTTACTTTGACATACATAATTAATTAGAAGTATACTTATCCTCTCTAAATATGTTGATAATACATTAATGTATCCACCACCTTTTAATGCAAAAGTCTAATATTCATAAATGAAATAGCAACATATCAGTCTGTGAGATATTTCTTGCACTGTGGATCCCAGGACTGGATACAATCGTCCAGGTGAAGTTTCATAAGAGCAGGGTGGAGAGGGAGAATCACCTTCCTCAACCCCTTGGCCCTGCTTGTTTTTAAACAGTAATACAAGATTTTGGTAACCTCACTGCATTGGCTTTGATGCAATTGTCTCTACTGCCTACAACATATCAGTTGCAAGAGTATTTCTAAGAAAAATCAGGTTATCCCTCTATTCAGCTTGTCCCTCACATCCAGGACTTGCAGATGCACATTTTCCAGTTCCTAAAAGCAAGATTCAGTTACTGCTGTACTGTTGTTTTCTCATGCAGCTCATAAAAAATAAAGGTCAATTCTTTAGAGGGGCTAAAGGCAGGAAAAAGAAAATTAAAGTGTGTCCCTTGACAGAGTGGAGAACACACACGTTTGCATATAAGAGCAGGAAAATTAACTTTCTCTTTTAGTTTTAAGAACTGTTATCAGGTGCTGTCTAATTATTTGATCAAGACCTATAGACAGAACAGGTATTAGCATTTCTAATGCAATACTCTCATATCTTAGCATGGTATGTCAGCAGCCAGCTAACTAAGAACCCTAGAACAATCCCACAAAATCCTATATATGAGTCTCACTGAATCCACTCAAACATTTATTTGATTTTGATTTGGTGTTGTTGTTGTTGTTGTTGGTTTGTTTGTTTGTTTGGGTTTTTTTGTTTGTTTTTGTTTTGTTTTTATTTTGGGTTTTTTTTGCCAGGTAACAGATTACAAGAGATTCCTCAAGATCCTTCCTGTGGTAAATTAATGCTATTGGTGAATAGCATTTTGCCTAGAAGGTTTTAACAATTGAATCAAGTTACTAAATGACACTGAAGCATAAACACTTTGCAAGCCACACCTATTACCATATCAGGTGAGAAAGTCTTCAATGCATTAGCATTCTCCTGACTGTGTTTTGAAAATCTGGCACTGAACCCATTCAGAAGAGTTCAATCTGATCAGAAATCAAAGGGCACCCTGATCTTGACTGAAAGTGCAAGCACTAAACAAACATAACTCATAAATATTTTAGAGCATGAAATGAGTTCTAAATTTTCTGTTCTAAGATTAAAAAAAGCAGGTAAAGGTCAAATATCCCTTTATGTGTAGTGCATTCTCAAGACAAAATATTCTTCCCAAAGCAACAGAGATCAAACAGGAATATTAACTAGATTTATATTGCATATAGGATGGATATGGTGATTTGTGAAAGATTCTATTACAAACAGAATGTTTCTTTCTCTAGTAATGAACCTGACCCGACAGTCATAATACTGAGGAAATTTATTGATGAACTGAACTGCTGTTTTCTTTACATGAATGCTCCATGGTAATAAACCAGCCTTTCAAGAAGAAAATTATAGTTGCATCAGTAAACATCTGTTATATCAAATCTTTTTCTTTTTTTTTTAATTCATGTCAATTTATACTGCTGAAATAACACACTAGTTTGTTTTCCATTTGCACAAGCTGCCCCCATACCTGCACTGGTATCACCATCTTAAATAGTTCTAATACCAAGCTTGCATTTTGAAACATTCATACTTTCCTTATGATTATTTTTTTTATATACCAGGTTAAATATTACTATCTTCTTCTCAACATCCAAGAAAACTAAGAGAAGAGAGAATTGGCTTAACTTATGGATAAATAATAAATTTTAAAAATGTCTTGTTCTTTAAGCCTGACATTTCAGAACTGTTAGACTGTAGCCTGAAGGCATATGTATAGTATAATTTGGGGTGATGTGCATCTGTCCAAACAGGCAGCAACCTGGCCATACTGGTGCTCAAGGACAAGGCACTTCTCCTTTGCCCAGGAGAAGTAAAATGCAAGGGGCAAAAAACGTCAAAGTTGTTTTGCTTTCAGCACCAAGACCAAGCAGTGTTTTGCTGCATCTTGTTCAGCAGAGCTGTGACCTACCTGAAATGTCAGTGTTGAAGATAACATAGAAGTATAGTACCTTTTTTTTTTTCCTTGGTTGTTTTGTTCTGGTTTTATTTAGTTGGGTTTGGGGTTTTTCCTCAATTAAGGGAAAGATCCATATTGTATGTTTTAAGTAGTGTTTTCTAATATTCTATAGATTCCGTAAGGTTTTAATATTGTGAAATTGAAATACTTTTAATAATTAATTTTGCTATATATTTCTCTACATTACACTATGTACTACTTATTTACTCTAGTACTTCTTTATCTACACTGGGGGATGTTGGAGACTCTCTAGAGGTGACACTCAGGGTATGACTTATATGCTTGGTTTTGTGCCTGCCCCACCAAATGTTCTGATTTCCTCTGCTAGGTGTGATATTCCAGTAATATTCAGGCTGGGAAAATGAGGAAGCTGGATTACAAAGCAAATTGTGTTCAGCTGGCATACAACTTTGGGCCAGTTTCTTACCAACTGAATCCTTCCAAAACTATTCCAGACTGAGGCTACTTTAAGGTCTCACTCCTCAAAAATTGTGGGATTTTATAGTCTCAATGGTTCAAAGACCATAATGAATTTTTGTTATATAGCAGCAATGCAGAAAGGCAAATGGATTTCTAATAAAATGATATCTCTATTTTTGACTTGCTTAACTTCAGTTGTCATTACACTTTAGACTGAATATAAATTTGGAATCATTGATTACAGAATTGAGGGCACATTTTTATAGAAACATAACATTTTATATTCATAGAATGGTTTGGGCTGGAAAGCACCTTAAATACCACCTACTTTTAATCTTCCTGTCATGGCCAGGACACCTAGACCAGGTTTCTCCAAACCACATCCATGTGTAACCAACAAAAATACAAGTGCTTCACCAAATCATACTGAGGTACCATTCGGTTACTATGACTTGTGAGTGTGAAGACCATACAATAAAACTTTAAATTTTAATTTGTCTTTTCAACAAATAAAAATATTTTGTACAAAGATAAGAAAAGACTCAAAGATAATTAATATAGATTAAACAGTGAAAGGCTCAAAAAAAAAGAAGATAACTTATATCAGTCTTATTGATTATTTCAAATTTTGATCTAGTCTATGAAAACCTCATCTTAATTTAATGATGCATTTTATAAACTTTAAATGTAATTAAATTAATAGCTCTTCATAGTCATTACTTTGATGTACGAATGCCTTTACAGCTATTATTGATACTCCTTTTTAACTCTGAAAAATATTCAATTTATTTAGTATTATTATTAGCTAGATAATTATTATTGCTGTGGCATCAAAAAGCTCCAGTTCTGATTAGGTCATCCTTATACTGCCATGGAGATAGGGAAAAAAGAGAATTAGCAAAATATTTTCTGAAGAAAAACACCTACAAGTAAGGTTAGGAAATATCTGCCGGAAAATTAATCTCAGGTGATTACCTGTATTATTGATTTCTGGCATTTGTTTACAAGGTAAAAATAGTTATAGCAATGGAAAGGAGAAAAATTCTGAATTTTGTATCCCATGAGATGATCAGAAAAACATGATTTTTTCAAGCTTCTGTTTTTGAGGACTACTTTTTAAGGATAAAAAAGTTCATTCAATTAAAATCTGAAATATGTTCAAGTTGTTTAAAATTTGCAAGCTATCATTTTTACTTTAATTTCTATTTCAGCCAATGTGGAAAAACAGATCCAAAATCACCCCTCTTTTTGGATTACAGCCAAAGTTTCCAGTCTCTTTTCTTCATGGTAAATGAAAGTCACTCTGGGTTCCAAGATATCTGAATTTTTTTCAGAGAGGTGTCTTGGCATAATTTGCAGATTTTTTACATACTGCAACTGCAATCTTAATCAAATTTGGGGTTATTTTTCTAGAAATATATTTTCTTGGTTAAGCTTGTAAAAATTTAAAACATTTAGGGTTTATGAAAGCTAAAAGAGGAAAAGAGCTTTAAATAGGAAAGCTCCTGCTAGCCTGGAAATCAATGTTATGAAACACCAAGTGGGTCCATCATATGTCGGCCACAACAGTTTATGACAAAGTGCAATTATAATAGAGTGGTTTAGGTTGGAAAAGACCTCTAAGATGATTGAGTCCTACCATTAGCCATTAACTGCCAGGTCCATCACTAAATCATGTCCCTAAGTGCCACACTTTCATTTATTTTAAATACCTCCAGGGGCAGTGACTCTTATCACTTCCCTGGGCAGTCTGTTCCAGTGCTGACTACTCCTTTGGTGAAGAATTTTTTCCTAATATCCAAAATCACACCTCCCCTTGTGCCATTCAAAATCATTTATTCTAATGCATTCCTTTTTACTTGGGAGAATAGAGCAGCTCCCATCTGGCTACACCTTCCATTCAGGCAGCTGGAGAGAGTGATGAGGTTTCTCTTTAGCTTCCCTTTCTCCAGGCCAAACACCCCCAGCTCCCTCAGCTGCTCCTCATCAGATCTGTGCTCTAGACCCTTCCCCAGCTCCGTTTCCCTTCTCTGGACTCACTCCAGCCCCTCAATGCCTTTCTTGTAGTGAGAGGCCCAAAACTGGACACAGGATTTGAGGTGTGGCCTCGCCAGTGCCGAGCACAGGGGGACAATCCCTGCTCTGGTCCTGCTGCCACACCATTGCTGACCCAGGCCAGGTGCCATTGGACCCCTGGGCACACCTGGCTCATGTCCAGCTGCTGCTGACCAGCACCCCCAGCTCGTTTTCTGTCAGGCAGTGCAGAATTATAGTTGCTGATAAACCCTCAAGGTGAAGTTGATACTTGAACTTCTGACCTGGTTTTCAGCATAATGAATTTTGTTAGTCTTTAAGGCGGAGAAGAAACTACCAGATCATTGATAGGTAATCATTTAAGTCCTTCATTACATTAGAATTTTAGATCAGTGAAGATTAAGCCTTAAAGGGCAAATTTGCATGTATTATATGTATATATTAATATGTTTTATTCTTCTTTCACCAAAATGAATGCAAAAGTCTCACTAGAAGAGTATTCATATTTAGAAGTTTTCTAGAAGTAAATGTCTCAAAATAAGGTTTTCTTCAACTTCATTACCTAAAAAATTCCCAAGAAAACATAACAACAACAACAAAATAAGATATTTTCAGGACTTGTGTGATCTTTATTAATTGGATATGATGTTTTTAAAAGGAATTTATCCTCAGAGATTTAATCTTCTATCCTTTGAAACTGAATCTTACAGGTGTCTTCAATGGGCACTCCATATTTGGGCAAAATAAAGCTGATGGATTCACCTGTTAGGACAATCAGTGTAGCTGTACCTCACAGAGGACATGATGTTTTCTGGAAGTGAAGCACATGTATTTTCATGGCATGAATACCTTCAAGTGTGCTAAGAGAAATTAGCCTCAGTACTGAAAGCATTTTTGCACATATTTACCACTGAGTTTGGAAGGTATACCAGACAATTCTATTTCTCAGGTCATGTGTCTATTTCTCAGGTCATGTGTATAAAAGCCTGATAAGTCTGTGAAGCTCACACTGGGAAAATGTATAAACAGAAATTTCTTTAAATGAAAAGTTCAAATCAAGCCAGAAAACTTTGAAATCAAGCAGTGACATGCAGCTATATATAAAGTCTATATAAAATTTTGCACAAAGTAAAAGCAAATGAAGACAAAAGGAACAAAAGTAGTAAAGTAACACAGGAAAAATAATCCAGACAGAAGAATATTTAATGAGGATCCAAATGTTTTAGCCAGGCTAGGATATATGCATGACTACATTTTAATAAAAAAAGGAATGATGAAATTTTCTATGGCTTTAAACATAATACAGGAAATCTGATAAAGCTGAAGAGCTTGACTTCTATCCTGATCCTCCTAAAGAAAGACTTGTCGGGATCAGTGAACTATGTGTGAACCTAAAACCTTGTGGGAAAAGAACAGGGACAAAAATCAATCTACATTTCTCTTCTGTTCAATGGAACTTTAAATAATGGACTATATTTCACAACATAGAATTTTTGTAGATTGAACTTTCATTTAGTTAGTAGTCCCAAGAAGTACAGATATATACATGATTATATTTGCCAGGAAATCAAAACATTTTACTTTAATTGTGGCCTGACATGACAAAGGTGAATGAAGAAATAACTGGTTTAAATCAATGGCACTACAGTCATGCTTACTAAAATTGTTTTTAAGTTCTCCTAGAATCTTTTGGTTCATGTATTGAGTAAAGACTAGAATAAGTATTCTAGGTCAGTAGTATTCCAAGGAGCAGAACAAGATATTTAAATGGATTTATTTTAAAACTGCAATAATAGTGATTAGGAAATTATTTTTTTCTTCCAGATGGAAATTAAACCACATTCTTATGCATGTGCTACCTAGATGATAAAATACATTTGAATAGAAAAATAATTAATGTGTAAGCTTTAGACATCCATGAGCAAGGCCAACAAGGAGAACCTGTGCAGAACCTGCACTCACACAGTGGTTGTCATGAAAGGAAACATCAAGTGCTCATAGTGGGTGACTATTAAAGGGTACTGAGGCACCCACTTGATAGCCTGAGGGAGTTTAAATCCATCTCACATCACTGAAAGGGTGCCACAGCTTGTGGAGAGCACAGACTATTGTCCACTACTATTTTTTCATTTAGGTACAATTGACACCGCAAGGCAAAAAAATGGGTAGGGTCAAGGATGACTAGAAAGCTCAGGTGAGGCAGGTGGAAAACAGCAGCGCTCAGTCATCTTCTCATCTGTTCTGCTGCTCAGACAAACAGGGACAGTCAGAAGCAGAAGCAGAGTGCAGATCAAAATCCACCTTTATTGATGGTGTCATCAAGAAGGTTTTGGTTTTTATGACAGTGGGTTGTACTTTAATGATTGCAGCCTCTTAGGATGGGAATGGGATCCACCCACCTAAAAAGGGCAAGAGAATCTTTGGCAGCAGGCTGCCCACTTCAGTCAGACAAGCTTTAAACTGAGGGACTGGATTCTACTTTTCACACCGTCTCCCATAACATCCTCATAGGTCAATTTGGGAAATGTGGGTTTCATGAGTGGGCAGTGAGGTGGACTAAGAACTGGCTGAATGGCAAAGCTCAGAGTATCATGACCAGCAGAGTAGAACCAATTCCAGGTTTTTAGACAGTAGCATTCAATCAATACTGTGTCCAGCCTTATTCGACTTTCTTTTCAACAACCCAGTCTAAAGGATAGAATGTGCCCTCAGAAATATCACTGATGATGCAAAACTGGAGGGAGAGGCTGGTACACCTGAAGGCAGTGCTGCCATTCAGTGGCACCTTTATAGGCTGGAGAGTTGGGCAGAGAGAATCCTAAAGGTGTTCAGCAAAGGCAAGTGTAGTGTCCTGCATTGGGAAGAGTGTGGCCAGGAGCTTGAGGGAGGCGATTCTCCCTCTCTTCTTGGCAATGCAGAGGCCACATCTGGAGTATTGTGTTCTATTCTCCACAGTTCAAGAAAGACGAGGAGCTACTGGAGAGGGTGCAATGGAGGCCTAAAAAGATGATTGGGAGTCTGAAGTATCTCTCCTCTGATGAGGGAGCTGGGCCTGTTTAGTGTAGGAAGAGCAGGATGAGGTGGGATCTCATTAATGCATATGAATATCTCCAATGTGGGTGCCAATAGAATTGTGCCAGGCTCTTTTCAGTGGTGCCCAGTGATAGGACAAGTAGCAATGGCCAGAAACTCAAACAGAAGTTTCATCTCAACGTAAGAACTTCTTTATACTGAGGGTGGAAAAGCCTTCCCAGAGAGGTTATGGATTCTCCCTTTCTGAAGACATTAAAAATCCACCTGTTCTTGTGAAACTTGGTCTAGGTGACCCTGTTGTGTCATGGAGGTTGGACTAGATGATTTCCAGAGATCCCTTCCAACACTAACAGTTCTGAGATTCTGTGATTCTGTGAAAAAAAAGAAGAAATTATACATTCAGAGTCATTTTCTAGACCTAGTTCTGAAATAAGAAGCTCAATAGAACCACTTGTCCTCAAAGAGAATTGATGAAAATCCCAAAGAGAGATAAGTAAGGTTTGTAGAGGGAACCTGCTAATCCAGAGGCACATATATTTTTCAAAAATTCATTGATGGTTCATTTTAAAACAGAATAAAACCAAATTTATATGATTCATGTATTTTTCTGCTCAGAGTATTAATGTTTACAAATGTATATGTTTTTTCAGTAAAACAAAAATTTAATTTTTTAGTCCCAGGATGATGAGAAAAGTCTGTGATTTGTTTTCCCTATTGCAGTGATTAGGGAGGAAGATTTAGGCTCAGCACGTTGGCATTTTTGTACAGCCACACTATCCTGAAAGTGAAAACAAGCTTCTGGCTGTGAGAGAAAAGCACTGTCAAATTTTATTGCAGCAGTTTAAGATTTTACAAATGCTGAAATTCTGTCTTGCCTTTCTGACAGAGGTCAGTGCCCTTGCTCTGCTTTAGAAGGAACAAGTGTCATCTGCTCCCCACGTGCTAGATCCCATACAATGTCCATCAGCAGCTGGAGCTGAGAAGTCAAGATCTGCACTGATGGATCTGTGTTCATTTTTTATTGACTGCTGCAGGGAAAGTGTAACAAAGCACCACCCAAAATGTTTGCAAAAGGAATTGCAGGTGTTTATCTGCGAAAATCATCATGGCAAAATCAAGAAATGGAGCCACATTGTTGAGTTTCTCTGAGTTTAAATCTTTGAGGTACATCATGCTTTATATTCAGACAGGAACAATGAGTTCACTTAGTTTATGGAGTTATTGCTGGGATTTCATATAAAATGAAAGATTTTTCTCTTTCAGAAATGGTTGTTTTACTCCATTTGTCAGTGTTCAATTGAGGTTACAAAACACTGCTTCATTTTACTAAGAGTTTAAAAAATTTCCAACATATTTCATTTCAATCTACAGAAGTAGAGATAATCCCTTTTTTGTTAACTGTAAAATATATCTGTAGAGTCTTCCAAGAATGTGTATTTTCTTTTGTGACAGTTCAATTATTTTATTTTGAATTTTAGGAGAAAAATCAAGCTTATAATAGGAAAGTGTGCAGAGGGATGGATTGCAGGGTCCGCACTGCTTATCTGTATTAAATTAAAGCATTTTCTAGAGTGTGTTAGCCAATATAGGCAATTAGCAATTAAAGTGATAGATACGGTAAAAATGTGCAGATAAAAAAAAAAAGCAAACTAAAAGCACAAAACAGCCAAACAACAAAAAAAAAAAAACACAAACAAAAAAAATGTCCTGCAACTTTAAATAATTCTGAATAGTGTTCAGATTGTATAATGCCTTCAGATTGAAAGCATACTGAAGAAAAACCTTGAGCCAGTTGAAATTTTATAGCAAAAATTAAGTTTCACTGAAAAATGCAAAATTCTGACATGCTACCTATTTTGTTTAAAATAAATTACCTTGGGTTCATCAAGTTTTGCTGAACAGTAGGCAGCAGATAAAGATCTGGAGCCCTAGTGGGCTATCACCTGCCACTCTGATTATCTGGTCAGTTGGCAAGGAGGCTCCTGGAGGGCCCTGGAAGCACAGACTGATCAGTCAGGAATCCCCACCTATGGATGCTGCTCCACACACTTGGCCCATTCATTTTTAGCAGGTAAGAGCTTAGGGCCGTTTTTAAAAGTTCTCTTGTCTTGTTCTGGTGGGCCTACATTAGTCTGATTTCTGGTAAGTACATATCAAGTGAATTTAAAACTCTTCCAGAAGAGAGCTGGGAGTTTTAATTTTTTTTTTTTATTTTCACCTAGGTGTATGCAGAAAAGAGCAGATTGAGCCTCTCCTCTCCTCTCCTCTCCTCTCCTCTCCT